>CM038675.1:121332782-122557782 GCA_021605145.1 Aegilops bicornis | reverse complement strand
CGTGGACGGAACGGGACTCGCGCCATGGAAAACTGGGCAAAACCACGTACGAGGCACACACACGTACACGGACCCTTACACGGACCCGTGAACGGGCTGTACGTGGACACGGGAAAAAACGGCCGACGGCCGTCGTGGACGGAACGGGACGCGTGCCATGGAAAACTGGGCAAAACCACGTACGAGGCACACACACGTACACGGACCCTTACACGGACCCGTGAACGGGCTGTACGTGGACACGGGAAAAAAACGGCCGACGACCGTCGTGGACGGAACGGGACGCGCGCCATGGAAAACTGGGCAAAACCACGTACGAGGCACACACACGTACACGGACCCTTACACGGACCCGTGAACGGGCTGTACGTGGACACGGGAAAAAACGGCCGACGGCCGTCGTGGACGGAACGGGACGCGCGCCATGGAAAACTGGGCAAAACCACGTACGAGGCACACACACGTACACGGGCCCGTCAACGGGCTGTACGTGGACACGGGAAAAAACTGGCCGACGCCCGTCGTGGACGGAACCGGACGCGCGCCATGGAAAACTGGGCAAAACCACGTACGAGGCACACGCACGTACACGGACACGTGAACGGGTACGAGAGGTCCGGGAGAAAAAAGGCCCATACGCCATGGAAACTGGATCAAAACTAGCAAATGATGGTCAAGAAACGGTGCCATGGCAGCGAAAACATGTCTCATGGCAAAAAACGCTGCCACGGCAGCGTTTCAAAACAGTGTACCCCTCCTTCACAAACTGAAGGGCAGGGGTCCCAAGGGGGGCTAAAACCCTCGGGTATAGTAGGGAGGAGGGGTCCTTCCTGGTGGGCGTACGGAACACGGGTGGTTTTTCTTAGGAAAAACACCCGTTTTCTCGTACGCCCATCCTTTCCCAACGTTGCCTCGGATGTCCCGTCGTTATGCCATCACGAAGGTGCTGGCCCGGTCCCGTGTACGTCTCGTGAGAAATCCTGACCCTACAGCCGAACGTGGCTCGGGAAACAGGAAAGTACCCCGTTTCGTACACGATCCGACCGACGGTAAACAGTCGCAACGGTGTCCCTCGAATGTCGCCTCCGGAAAACCGTTGCCCCTCGGGGGCAACGTCATCGCTGTCCCGGTCCCCTGTACGTCTCAAGTGAAATTCTGACCCAACAGCCGAAAGTGGCTCGGGAAACAGGAAAGTAGCCCGTTTAGTGCACGATAAGACCGTCGGACAACGGTGCCCCGACGGCCCGATTAAGTTGCCTTCGGAAAATCGTATCATCCGTAACTTTATTGATGCGGGTGAGACACCGCGCGTGATTTGGCCTTGCGGGGCGCCGTGCAAGTGATCCTCCGTGCTCTGCGCACGGGCGGAGGCTTGGTTGGTTTGACCGCTTGTTGGCTACTAAGCGCATGAGTAGCTTTGGACCCGTGTTCCGCCGGTAGATCCGCCGTTGTACTGCGGCCGACTACCGGCGTCGTGTCCGTCCCTCGTGTGGCTTTGAATCGCTGGATTAAGAGTGCTTTTGTGCTAGTAACCGACCTACGGGAAGTGGTGCTTCGGATAATTGTTGCCTCGCGGCGGACGCCCTTCGGGTGTGCTGCTGCGGCCAAATAGCGCTTGCGGCGTTGCCTCGTGGCGCTGGCACGTTACGTGCCCGCTGCTATCAAGGCAACCTCGCTCTCGCTTTTGGTCTCGGATGCTGCTGACGATAAAGGGTCGTGGCCCTTTCGGTTGCCTCGACCCGACCCAAAGCTCTCCGAATTGAGAACAACCGGAACAGGAGTTGCCTCTACCTCTCCACAGTTACGTGGTAGGATACGCGACTCTGGGACGATCCTCAAGGAGGATGAGCTATGCCGCTCAAGAGCGACAACCGCCCGGTTGTTGCCTCCGAGTTTCCAATGAAAGTGGAAGCGCAGGACGATGGTCGTGTTGGGCTTCTACAAGTACGTGCTACCTGGTTGATCCTGCCAGTAGTCATATGCTTGTCTCAAAGATTAAGCCATGCATGTGCAAGTATGAACCAATTTGAACTGTGAAACTACGAATGGCTCATTAAATCAGTTATAGTTTGTTTGAAAAGAGAGTCAAAGAGTGCTTGAAATTGCCGGGAGGGAAGCGGATGGGGGCCGGCGATGCGCCCCGGCCGTATGCGGAACGGCTCTTGCTGGTCCGCCGCTCGGCTCGGGGTGTGGACTGTTGTCGGCCGCGCCGGCGGCCAAAGCCCGGGGGCCTTAGGTGCCCCCGGTGGCCGTCGTCGGCACGGCCGGTACCCGCGCGCCGAAAGGCGTGTCCCTCGGGGCACTGCGCTGCAACGGCCTGCGGGCTCCCCATCCGACCCGTCTTGAAACACGGACCAAGGAGTCTGACATGCGTGCGAGTCGACGGGTTCTGAAACCTGGGATGCGCAAGGAAGCTGACGAGCGGGAGGCCCTCACGGGCCGCGCACCGCTGGCCGACCACGATCTTACGTGAAGGGTTCGAGTTGGAGCACGCCTGTCGGGACCCGAAGATGGTGAACTATGCTCGAGCGGGCGAAGCCAGAGGAAACTCTGGTGGAGGCTCAAGCGACATCGACGTGCAAATCGCTCGTTCGACTTGGGTATAGGGGCGAAAGACTAATCGAACCATCTAGTAGCTGGTTCCTCAAGTTTCCTCAGGATAGCTAGAGCCCATTACGAGTTCTATCCGGTAAAGCGAATGATTAGAGGCCTTGGGGCCGAAACGTCCTCAACCTATTCTCAAACTTTAAATAGGTAGGATGGTGCGGCTGCTTCGGTGAGCCGTGCCATGGAATCGGGTGCTCCAAGTGGGCCATTTTTGGTAAGCAGAACTTGCGATGCGGGATGAACCGGAAGCCGGGTTACGGTGCCCAACTGCGCGCTAACCTAGAACCCACAAAGGGTGTTGGTCGATTAAGACAGCAGGACGGTGGTCATGGAAGTCGAAATCCGCTAAGGAGTGTGTAACAACTCACCTGCCGAATCAACTAGCCCCGAAAATGGATGGCGCTGAAGCGCGACCACAAAGATGGCACCTGGCAAGTTTGAGCCATTAGAGCGGGAAGAACCTCGCACGTGCTATGGGAACCAAGTAGGATGCATCCTACGGGAATGCGCGAGCATCAACGACGATGACTTAAGGAGTAAAGAACATTTGACGCAGTTGCTCCTGACGAAGTTTCACAAGAGATTCAAGTTCCCCGGCCGGGATGATAACACAGAACAACCGTGGGATGATCCGAATATGAAAAAGATTAACAATCACGCCATGGGCATGTTCAGCAATGATTAGGCCTCCTGGAAAGGGAGGGTGAAACGAGCTATTGAGGCTGAGGAACCCATGTCCAGGATCTGGAGGAAAATCCAACACTTACGGAAGAGGAGTTCGAAAAGTTCAAGGACACTTGCGCTACCGAGGCAGCCAAGGCTAAGGGTGCGAAATTCAAGAGCCTTCAGCAAAGGAACACGGGGAAGCATCGCCTCGGAAGCCGTGGCTACCTCGATAAAAGGCCCATATGGGATAAGGAGGACGCAGAACGTGAAGCCGCGGGTATCCCAGACCCCTTCGTGAAGTTCACAACCCCTTGGAGCGTGACTTCATCAGGGCCCGCTACAAGTGGGACAAGGAAAAGAAGGTTTTTTACATGGACCAGATCACGAGGAAATTGATTAGACTACAGGTAATTATTCTTTTACCACCTTACATTTAGCTCCAGGTCTAGTCGACTACACATTCCTAAACTGTTCACGCTCCTTCTGCAGGAGAAGCAACACCAGCTTGCTTACCGAAAGCCCTACTTCTACGATGAGGTCAAGTGGGACACCCCTCTCAACCGGGCCTTGAACGAACATAAGGGACTCCCTTTGGGCCAGCGGCCGCAATATGGTCGTGGTGCACGGCGCTGGAGACGGCGCCACGTGGAAGGTGTTTACAACGAGGGCGGAGGCCAAGAAGCGTAAAAAGAAGTTTAGTCGAGGCGGACATCGACGAGAAGGTGAAGCTTGCGGTCGAAAAAAGCAAGCGAGGACGCGAAAAAATAGTCGAGGAGAAAAATGAGTTGCTACAAAGAAAAATCAATGCAGTCAGAATCGCCGAAATGATTTCGCTACTAACTTGGTTCCAGCTATCATCAACTGGACGAAGGAAAATCCAGATAAGATGGTACATGATTTCCCATTGCCCAGTTTCGTCGGGAGCAACCCCGTGAACATCAACACCACCGCACCATCACTTGCTCACGCAACCGGGCCTCCTCTCGCACTCGCTCCCGCTCATAGCAGCCCGTCCTAGTCTCTGGCACGCTAGGTGGGCCTTCGTCCCTGGCTGAGCTCGATGCCCTCACGGTAATTACATGTCGCACCAACATATATATATATATATATATATATATATATATATATATATATATATATATATATATATATAAAAATATAAATTGTTGAACATTCCTGAAAACATGAATAATTTTGAAAATCCCAACATTTTAGAAATTCTTTACATTTTCATAAATACACAACAAAATATGAAACATTGAAAATTCACAATTTTATTTGAAAACATAAACCTTTTGTAATAACAAGAACATGCTTCGAATTTGTGATTTTTTTTTGAAAAATGAAACATATTTTGAACATTCAAAACAATTTTTGACAATGTGTTTCTTGACATTATTCTGAATTTGCGAACATTCACTAAAACAAGAATATTTTTCGTATTTGGAACATTTTTTAAATTCTTTTTTTTTAAAAAACTCGGACAACTTTGGGAAACACAAAGAATAAATGGAACATTGTTTTAAAAATCTAAACCAATTTTTGAATGAGAACAAAGATTTAATGTTCTGAACATTTTTCAAAATGATATATATTTTAAAATCCCAAACATTTTAAAAAAAAATAGAATTTTTTTGATATTATGAACTTTTATGAAAATTTTGAATTTACAAAAAATAGGGAGAGAGAAAAATAAACTTGAAAAAAAGACAAAAGAATAGGAAAGAAAGTAGATAGAAATGGAAAAAGAAAAAATAAAAACATAACATAGAACAAAAAAAACATAAGGGGTCAGCCAGCTTGGATGCCCTGTGCGAATTTGCGACTATTTTGGAATGGGAACAAATATTTAATGTTCTAAAAAATTTCAAAATGAATAAATTTTATAATTCTGAATATTTTTTTAAAAAGTCAAATTTTTATCATATTATGAACTTTTTGAAAATTTTGAATGTACAAAAAAGGGAAAAAACTTGAAAGGAAAAAAGACCAAAAAGGAAGAGAAAGAAACGAAAAAGAAAAATGGAAACATCACACAAGACAAAAAAACGGGCCAGGCCAGCTTGGCCCCCCATGCGAATTTGCGACTATCTAACGCACGGTGCGACAAATAGGGTTTTCCCACCTACATGGCCACGAAAATAACTGGGCTGGCTTTCCTATGCCACACTTCGAGCGGCCCATGTACGTAATCTGGTGTTTTCCTTTTGTAATTGACGAACGGACAAAACTTTAGTACCACCTCGATTAGAAAAATAATCTTTTTGATGGTGAACGGATGAAAAAATCAGAGAAACGCACCTTGCTTTATTAGTAGGTATAGATATATATAGAATATTTCATTTTCATTGATTTTCGAATGTTTTACGCCACAGACATGTGTTTGCAGGCCGAAGAAACCCCGTGCACCATACTCTACTTGATCAAAGGCCAGAAGGTGGACGTGGGAAAGGGGGTAATAATAAACCCCTTGCAACCCACGTTCCACAACTAGCCGATCCCCGCTGGGCACTTCAGGGTTAACTTGTCCAGTGTGAAATCGGGGCACGAGGATTTGCCTCCTCCAGTACAACATGTGGGAGAGGACGACGAGACCCCGCCGCGGATTGTAAGCTGCAAGGGTTGGGTGCTGTTATGGCCGAGGAATCTTATTCGTCTAGAGCCGGACGAGAGCACACCAATAACCACACATCAACAAGCATGTGCGGAGACAACCACCCCGCCTACGCAATTACCAGCTCATGTAGTGCCGAGTGAGAGCATCGGACGACGTGATGAAGGGGGTGCAATAGTACTGGCTGATGTAATCGGTCCTGTAGAACAGAGAATGGATGATGAGACGGAGGTCGACCCAATGGATTTCCTCAATACAAACGCATATGATTGTGACATAGATATGATGAGTCAACCACATGACGAAATCGGGCTATCAGCATGCTAATGAGGATATGGATGATCTGCCCGGGCAGGAAGGTCGTAGCAGGGATTGCAAGAAGTCTCTCTTCATGAAATCCTCACAGGACACGCCTGAAGATGCCGCCTCAACACGGGCTCAACTAGTCGGGTCGACAAAGGCTTAGCCCGGCAAAGATCAAGGGGGTTAAGGAAGGGTCTGGAAGGTGTGCCCAAGAAAAAGGAGAGGAAGAGATCGGGGAAGATAGCTGCCCCCAAACAAGCCAGAGCACATAGCAGCCAGACGATGGATTCTGAAGAGCGTGTACCCGTGAAAGGTGCGGCCATGTTCCATCTCACGGGTGAGCCGATGCTACCACCGTAACCACTGGAGGCACTATCAGGGGATCTCATGAGACTGCACGAGCATGTGTTGTCGACTGAGAAAGGCCTACTAGCCTCGAAGGATCCAGGATATCTAACATACGCGGCTCGTGTGCCTGAGGGAAAGTGCTACATCGACACACGGCCCGCGGAGGTGTTCTTCCTGCGGTTTGACCATATCTTTGAGATGTTTCTGACAAGGCGGCTCGATTTTACAATCGTCCGCCTTTTTGCGCTACATATGAGCTCCGTCATGAAGAGAGAAGAAGTCTCACAAATCTATGTGGCGGATCCGTACTACATGCATGAGTCTTTCTTGAGTCTCGGCGACTTTGAACGTGAAACTGCTAGGGACTACCTAACTTCATGGTACAGAATAAGGACCAGGAAATTGTCCTCCTGCCTTATCATCCAAAGTAAGTCAGTTCTGGACAACCCTTTCGTACATTTCAATCATTCCTTCTCGCTCATATGGAGAATAATTTGAGGTGTCTTTTCCTCAAGAGCAATGGGCGTCGTCCTTATCGTTCTTTACCATGAGTCTCCCACACTGTGTATTTCGACCCTTCCGGAGACTACGAGAAGAAGGACTACACCCACATAATGAATATTCTAGATGATGCTCTCCAAGGCTTGACATTAGAGGTGGCCACATGCAGATCAGGAAACAAAGGAACAAGAAGATGGGTTTCACAAGATAAAACTAACTTCTGCTGCATCCATGTCCCAAAACCAAGCAAGAAATATGGATTCTACATCCTCCATCTCATGATTGAGTTCAGCACGAATCACCAAAAGCTTCGCATGACAAGCAGAAATGATGATCATATCCACAAGTGGGTAGAATCTCATGGAGAAGCAGATTATAAACTTAGAGATGACTTATTTCGCATCCAAAGGGACATTGCGATGATCATCATGAAAGAAGTCGTCGATGAGAAGGGGATGTTTCACCACGGCCCTATATCGCGAGCTGACGTCCGAACTCGCATAGGCATGCAACGTCATGACCTCACGCCGTTCAAGAAGCTAGGGTCCATCCTCGATGATATGGAAGGATGGAACTTCTAGTGATTTATGATGCCGATGATGATGATATGTATCGGTTGAACTTGTATACTTTCTGTAGCGATGAAACTTTGTGATGTCCACGGTCCCTGCCGAACTTGTGTAACGCTACTTTGTTAGTTTGGGTACGATGACATGCGTACCTCTAGTTAATTAGTTTGCGTATTGTATGTTGCATGTAGTTGCTAACCCTTTCTTTTTCGTGTTGCTCTAGTATATTTTGTTGCATATGATTGTACATCCTCTTGATGAAGATGCATCTCTAACAGGTACCTAGCTTCTTGACGGCGAGATGGCAGTGCTATGTCGTGTACAAAGGGAAGGTTCCGGGGGTGTACAACGAGTGGCCTGAGTGTCAGGCGCAAGTGAATGGGGTCTCGGGCGCCAGCCACAAAGTCTTCAAAAGTAGACAAGAAGGAGAAGCTAGTTACTTGAGGTTCACGCTAGCGCGAGAGAGGACTCGTAACCGCTGCCTCATGTACTCCATAGTTCCGCTCTCACTCATGGTGATAGCTCTTTTCGCGTATACCTTTAGATGGATGACGTTATAGTTCCAAGTATACGAGACTTGCATGTATTGCTATTTTCGAGATGATGACGAGATACCACTTTGTGTTGGATGATGATTATGATGAAACTATTTGTATGTATATGCTATGATTACATTTGTATGTGCTAAAGATTCTTGTATAAAGCTTGTTCAAATACAAAACAAATATGCAAAAAAACCAAACACTACTAAAATTAGCAATAGCGAGTGGAGAAAAGTTAGCAGCAGCGTGACAGTAGCAGTAGCGCGTACAGGCAAAGCGCGCTAGAGCTATTAGCAGTAGCGAGCTTACACACAGCACGCTGCTGCTACACTTGTATAGAAGTAGCGCGGTGGAGCACACGCTGCTGCTACGGGTTAGCTGTAGCGCCTTATTAGTAGCGCCGGACCCCGCGCTACTGATATACATAGAACCCGCGCAGCTGCTAGGCTTTTCCCTAGTAGTGCCTACTCCGACACGAACTGGGTTGGCCGCCCCGACACCCGTCGTTCCACCTTTGGCTACTGCGTTTACCTCGGTCCTTCCCTCGTCTCGTGGTCGTCCAAGCGACAACCTACGGTTTCGCGCTCTAGCGCGGAGGCTGAGTACCGAGTTGTGGCTAACGCAGTCGCCGAGTGCACCTGGCTACGACAGTTACTTCAGGAGTTGCATCATGACGTCTCCCAGGCTATGGTTGTCTACTGTGACAACGTCTCTGCGGTGTACCTTTCCGTCAACCCCGTTCATCATCGCCGTACTAAGCACATTGAATTGGACATTCATTTTGTGCGCGAGCAGGTGGCCCTTGGACGTATTCGGGTCCTCCATGTTCCGACTGCACAATAGTTCGCCGATGTGATGACTACCGACTTCCACCTTCGAGGAGTTTCGTTCCAGTCTCTGTGTCTCCAGTGCCGCTTCGACTGTGTGGGGTGGGTGGGGTGGGGGGTTTGAATAATATTGTGCACGTGTATATTGTGTTTTGGGCCCACCTCCTAGTTCATCTGTATAGTTGAGTTGTGCCCCCCCCCCCCTACTCATATATACGTACTTGGTGCACCACTCCTATATACGTACTTGGTGCACCGATCAATGCAATTGTGTTGCACAGACTACTCTTTTCCTTCTAGAGTACCTGCTTGGTGGAGAACATATCCTAACATACCCATCCGGCCGCATGCACGTCTCTGACTGGTGAGCTGCATATATCCTGCTTTCCACATTGCTGGCAAAGTTATCTGGGTGATATGTAAGCCATTAGTCCAGTGCTTATTGCTCAATCATTCAGTCATCCGCGCGTTCCCACCAGTACCATCCATCGTTAGTGGAGCTTATTAATAAGCAACATATGACACCACACCACACATTTGACAACGAAGTTTTTTTCCACGAGGATATTGGCATGGATCAAGCCATTCCGCAGAACGAAGCCCTTCTGGAATTGATCATCCACGAACAATACATGTAGTACGTACGATTATTGAGGTCGGTCCCAATACTCCACCCTGTATGCCTCTTACCACTGCACTGATGTGGCAGTGTAACTAAAGAATTGAGGGTCACTCTGATAGTTAGAGCATCCACAGTCGGACTTTGCAAATCCAACTCCTCAAATACCCGCAGACGCGACTGGACACGTCCACGGGCAGTGACCGGTCATGCCATAAATTAGCCAATGTGCATCTGAGTCTCATATTTCGACCCCTAAATTCATACAAAGCATGCAAAAAAAATCCAATGTACTACATACTACATGCAAAAGAAATCTTCGTCATCGGAGATGTCCACGACAACGGTGCCGGGCATCGGCTGGAGTGGCGGGTAGGAGGGCTCCGGCTCATCCTCCTCCAACTCGACCTCATCCATGTAGGCGAGCATTTCCGCCTCCTCCGCGGCCTTTTGCGCCTCCATCTCCTGCCGGCGACGACATCTGGCCTCTGCAGCCGACTCCGAGCGGAGGGAATCTAGGATGGCATGCTGCTCCGCCTGCAGATCCACGTCGCCATCGTCCCTCACATCCTCCTCCTCCTCCACCACCTCCTCCTCCTCCTCCTCCTCCTCCTCCTCCGAATCCACTGCATCCGGAGGTAGCCATGCGGCGATCTGGGCTTTGCACCTTGCCTGGATATGCTCAGGGAGCTCGAGCCAGCGCTCCGGCGTTAGAAATGGCTCGCTCCTCACCCGGCGGCATGGGGGCATGGCTACTAGGCGGATGGAGGGGAGTGGAAAGTGGTGGCGGGGGCGGACAGGCGGAGGATGGTAGGGTTTCAGTGTCGTTGGTCGGCTTAAATAGCCGGGCTAGGCACTACGCGGCCCGCCGGAGTGGCGCCACGCGGCGACACCGGTCCGATGGAGGATACAAGCTTTGGACCGTCGGGTTTCCGGGCGTTTCCGCGTGAGACCCCATCGTCAGTCCGACGTGGCGGGCATGCCCGTGCGCCCCCATATCCGCCCCATATTTGGGCTGGATATGAGGGGTGTCAGTCAGCCCAGACGTTTGTGGCCCGTTTGAGGGGGCCGTCTAGGTCGAAAAATCGCGACCGGCGGCCCGCCTGGGCGTATGAGGTGGGTTTGGGCGCCCGGCTGTAGATGCTCTTAGATCCTTGTATTGAAACAAACCCATTAGGGTTCAAGTGCTAGACTTGATATTGATGGTCGTATTTTTTGAGATTTATGTCAGACCTTCCGACATTGTGTGTTTAGTTGAAGAAGATGTCCCGTCGACTACTAAGACGTCTATGACAACTTTGTCAATTTTAAGATGTTGTGTCAACTCAGTATCTCGAAGATGCTCATAGGAGTAAGATGGACGTGTGTAAGGACTACGAAGCGCCTACGGTGACTTCATAAAATCTCAAGATAATATACCGACTCAGTCTTAGGATGAGTGTATGTGCATATATATGAGCGCTTGTATCTGTACTATGTTCAAAAATAAAAAAGAGAAGCGCTATAACATGCAACATTGTACCGTTAATATAGCACATGCGGCTATAAAACACTTCATCACATAAGTGTGTGTCGAGTAGTAAATAACACGGAATCACATCCCAAGAGAACCCATCGAAACACCGATTATAAAAAAGAAAAGAGTTTGTCTAGAAAATATCTGGATGTGCCCTAGTTATTGCACATCTAAGATACTCAATTCAGCATAAGAAGGAAAAGAAAAAGGAAAAAAAATATTCACACAAACCCCCGCGTAAGATCAATGATTTAGGACTTACATGTACAATACTTATGGCACATTTAAATGTACTTTAGCAAAACGGTATATATATTGAAAGTATGTATTTTCGAATTGCTCATTTTTTTTTCTTTTGCCAAAAGCACATGAATGAATCTAAAGCTCATCAGATTATATACCACCATCCAATTGTTAATCTATTTGAAAAGCGGGCTCACTTGACACTGACTCACTGACGGACTGTACGTAGACAAGTCAGACATGGAGCTTTAGCGTGCTCTCGTGCCTCATTTTTTCCCTCGTATCAAAAGAGATAGCTGGCCAACTCCACCGTCTACCGGTCTTTACTAGAGATAGTGCGACAATATATACTATATGATATAATAGCCATGCCATTATTCTCAGAAAAAGCTTTTCCCCCTCCTTCCGGCGGCGCTCCCACGAGCGCCCGGGGGGAACCCTAGCCTCCCTCCTCCACACTCCTCCTCCCGTGGCGTCCCCCCTCCCCGCCGCCCAGCAGGGCCGTCGGGCGAAGCCTGGCCGGCTGGGCGGCGGCGGGGCCTCCTTCTTCCCTCCCCACAGGGTCCACGGCTGGCGCGGGACGGCTGCTCGTCGGTGGGCGCTGACCTACAGCGGGGGCAGCGGCGCAGCTTCAGGGTGGCGGCGTGGTTGCCTGGTGACGGTGCGACGACGACTGGGCGCGCGTCTGCGGCGCGACGGCCGCACCAAAGCCGGATCAGGTGGTGGCGGGCCGGCGCGCCTCCGACCAGATCCCCCCCCCTCCTCGGATTTAGTCTTGGGTGGAGGCGGGCGTCGCAGGGTGGTGGCGGAGACATATCCGGGGCTCGGCGTGGGGCGGGGGGGGGAGGGGGGCTTGGAGCGGCGTGGCTACAACCTTGTGGTGGCCTGGTCTTCAGCGACGATGGCGGGACTTGCTCCGGCGGCGGTTGGTCTACGATTGACTTGGGTGAGCTCCCTCCGTCCTCTTTGGTTTCATCTTCGGGCTCGTCAAGCCGGGTGGCTCCATGGTGCGGTGTGGGTGCGTGCGAGGCCTGCCGGAGGTGGCAGGGGACTTCGGGAAGGGGGCAGGGTGCCCCTTCCGTGGCATCTGACGGCTGCTTCGGGTGGCTGCCGGAGTTCCCCTGGCCCGGATCTGGCTACCGAGGACACCAACCCTGCCAAGGTGTCGGCTTTGGGGTGGAAGGGTGGTCTTCTGCTCCGTTCCGGTCGGCCGTGTCCGTTAGGTGTATCCTGGATGGGGGTGGGGCTCGGATGCCGTGGCGGCGGCCCGGTTGGTGGTAGCCGAGGTGCTCATGGGCGGAGCACGCGGCTGGGGCGTTGTCCGGTCACCATGGCCGTGTGGGCGGCATGTTGACTGGGGTGTGTTGTTCGGTGGTGGCGGTGCGGTGGCCCGTAACCCAATTCGATGACGATGTGTGTTGGCCGGGTGAAAACCCGCTCTGTCTTATCAGGCCGGCGGCGACGGCGTTCTGGCGTCATCCCCTTCTTGAAGGCGCCGTCGCGGCATCTCATCTGTTGTCGGTGCTCCGGGGGAAACCCTAATCCTTGGATTGGGCGGTGGCGACGCTACGGTGTCGTTCTCTTGCTGAAGGCGCCGTCTTGGAGCCCATTGAGCGTCACGCACGGCTTCTCCTCTTCGTGGTGGCTCTCCCACGGTTGAGGATCCTGACGACTCTGTAGTAGTGCTTAGTGTTCCATCTGGTGTTTACTAGGTGTTTGTTGGTGTTGCTGTTTTCAGCGCCTTTGTATCCAGCCTCGGTGTGTGTTTGTATCGGCCGGTTTCAACTTGCTCGGTGATGATGCTTTATATATAAAGGGGGAAACCCTTTTTCGTATAATAGCCATGCCACCTAGTTTTTCGCTGCACATACTCACTGACTTACGCCTGCGCTCGTAGCTCAATCATTGCAGCAAGAGAGACCATACCAATGGAGGCCAACGGGTCGCAGCAGGAGGAGGCTGGGCACCTCAACGTTGATGATCACGAGTCCCTCAAGGACCCCAGGAACAAGAAGGGGGGATGGATCACCTTCCCTTTCCTCGCAGGTTCGTGCATCCTACTCGTGTGTGATGTGATCTAGCCTGTGGAGCATGATCACAATTAAGTCTGTGTCTGGCCGTATGATCGATCGATGTTCGCAGTGGCCATACTGGGCCTCGGGCTGGCGACCGGCGGCGCCACGTCCAACCTGGTGGTCTACCTGATAAAGGAGTACAACGTGCCGAGCGTCGACGCGGCGCAGATCTCCAACATCATCTCCGGATCCATCAGCGTCGCCCCCGTGGCCGGCGCCATTGTCGCCGACGCCTTCTTCGGATGCTTCCCCATCGTCGCGGTCGCCATGGTCATGACCGTCCTCGTAAGTCTATGATCTGCGCGCGCGTGCACATGTATGTTCATGACCAAAGCTTCTGCTCCACTGACCACTCCATGTCGCGCGTGCAGTCCTTGGTCATGTTCACGCTGACTGCGAGTCTTCCCGGCCTCCGGCCGGCGGCATGCCAGCTTGGCGGTCGCCCTTGCGAGCAGGCGTCAACGGGGCAGATGGCGGCCCTGTACGCGGCCGTGTTCCTGCTCTGCCTGAGCGCGGCGGGGGCGCGGTTCAACCAGGCGACCATGGGCGCGAACCAGTTCGAGGCCGCCGCCGACCGCGACGTCTTCTTCAACTGGTACTTCATCTTCTTCTACGCGTCCACCGTGCTCGGCGCTACGGTCATCGTCTACCTCCAGGACACGGTGTCGTGGACGCTCGGCTTCGGCGTCTCGTGCGCCGCCAGCGTCGTCGGCCTCACGGCGCTGCTCCTTGGCGCGCGGTACTACCGGCAGCCCCCCGCTCAGGGCAGCCCGTTCACGGGGCTTGCCAGGGTGGTCATCGCCGCGGCGAGGAAGAGGAAGCTCAGTGTCGTGGCGTCGGAGGAGTTGAAGTTTTACTACGGGCTATGTAGGGGCGACGAGGACGTCAAGACTGGTGGCGACGGTGTCGTTACCCCCAGCGACAGCTTTAGGTAAGAAAAGATTTCGTATGCATTTGTTTATGGGTGTGGTTAGGTCTCAATCCACTGAAATTTAATCAAGTTTTTCTTTAGATTTAATCAAGTCTTGGTCAAGAGACATAACATGCAAAAGAAAAAAAAACTGAAAAGAAAATTTTGCACGAATCTCAGTATAAGATCTCACCGTTATAATATCGACTGAGACTTAACGAAGTTTGATTTGATTGGGAGTTAGCAAGACTCTTTGTTTATATCACCTCCTTTTCCAAAATAGTTGAAGTTCTAGACTTGTTCTAGGTCAAACTTCATTATGTTTGACAAAATATATCAATACTAGCAATGTGCACGTGCGTTTCAACGGATCCAAAGTAGAATAATATATATTCACAAATTTGAAAAAAAAAATCTATTTTTAATGTACATATACCACTAAAAATATATCATGTTTCACTCAAAATATATTTCTTGGGTTGTTTTGATGAGGTATATGGTTGGTTTTGATGAGGAATATGGTTGGTTTTAAGATATTAAGGGGTTTCCTGTAAATTGGGGCAAAGAAATGGGATATTGTTGCAAAAATGCCATGAGTTACCTCACAGTCGTTAGATGTAGATCTGAGCAGAAATAACGGACGGCAGACACACCATCATCACCAACTGAATCTTTTATAAGAGTAGAGATCTACAAATAATACTTACTTCAACAAATTCATTATGAAATATATTTTTGTATTATATATATTTGACATTGTAGGTCCTTGCGGATTTTTTACGGTCTTATTCAAATTTACAAAGGTTTCGCTTAGAAAAATCTTAAAACTTTAATTATTCCGAAACGGGGGGAGTGCTTGGTTCCACATGCATAAACAAACTTTATAAATGCTTAAACTTAAACCCTTTAAAATGGCAGGGAATGTGGAAGTAAATGATGATTTATTTATTTTGAGCTGATTTTCTTTTCTTAGGAAGTGCTTTTGTAGTATACCATGTTTTTGAATTTTGGTTTCACTAATATTTCAGCAACAACAAAATCATTTAACTTTCAGTTATTTCTAGATCAAAGACCAAAATATTCACATAAATTTAATTGACTCCAACCAATTATTCTGAGTCTTAAAAAATCATAATAATTTATTTATGGGTGTGTCTAGGTCACATGTAGATGAGAAAATAACTATGTCTCATCTAACTTCTGCACCATTCAATTTTACGCGGAGATTCGTTGGGCTTTTTTGTTTTGTTTTTTGTTTGGTTAATCGAGTATTGTAGGAGTTAGATGAGACTTTATTAATTCTCATCTAGTTGAGAATCAGCAAATCCATTTATTTATGTATAGTACAACCATAATGGCTAAAATATTTTGATTGAAACACAATTATCACAGAAAGCGCATACTACAGAACACCGAATTATCTTCACTCCAAAACACTTTGGTTTGTAGTACTACGTGAACTAGGTAGCTACCACGTCGACACATATCAATTAATGTTTGTTGAAATAGTTAGGGTTCCTTTCTGTGTCTGGTCATATAACATCGTGCTAAAAATCAATTAGGTTCCTCGGTATAAATACCCTTGTACTACAAGAAAACAACATATAGAAGTATACAGGGCAACGCAAAAAGCGCTTTTAGCACAGGACCATACTGATCTTGACCTGTTTTCATTTTCATTTTTCCATCGCAACAAACTTGTGTGTGTGCGCGCCCAACTTTGTACCAAAACAGTTGGCTTTATGCTAAAGCTGGGTCATATGGATAGAAAATCCATGCTCTTCCTTTGGTCTCACCCAGGCAAATTACTCACCGTAGATCTGCGACAACAAACAAGTAATTGTGCAAAGCGGTGAGCACTATTATTCTTATATTAGATTATTAGCTTCTCTTCCTTTCTTTTGTGGTCACTGAGAATGGAGATATTCTTTCACTGCAATTTGCATGTTTGTAGTTTATTTCCATTTGTGCCCACTCACCTTAGGGCTTTCAAAAACGGGACATTACTATCTATATGATATTCTAGTTTGAATTGCACATGCATTAAGTCTATGCATTTTGGGTTTTGAGCATAACTAAATTTCGTTGCATAGCTAATAAAGATAGTACTTGGTCACTGTTGGTATGCAGGAGTATGCGGCAAGGGTTGTTTACCTGTCCATGGCAACTTAACTCCCACCTCCACACTATAATTAGTATTATCGGTGATTATTAAAGAAATGACATGGACATATTACCTCACGGTTGTGCTACACAAAATATAGTGCTTTCCTAGTTTTTGTGTGTGTGTGTGTGTGTGTGGAGACTGAAGATGGCTTTACAATCAGATAAACTTTTAGCATGCGTATCATGGATATCGAGATTGGTGAACACGTTGAAATGGTAAGTATAAATTTGTCCCCATATTAACAATATAATTTTACTAGGTTTTTTTGATTTATAACAGTATACATCAATGGTTGAGTTGAGTTTCGAATACTTCCATGTCCAAAACGACTCCTTTTTGGATATTTATTCTACTTTTTTTCAGTATTTAAACCACCGGTGTCAAGGCCACCTACCAGCTTTGGTTATCCGACTTTTTGGTAAAATTAACATATACTCCCTCCGTCCGAACGAAGAGAGTAGTAAGGATCAACTATTCAAGTATATTAGACTAGCTTGCATGTTGGAAAAAATTATTGCTAGCTACCATGTAGGTATCTGTATTTTGCGAAATAATATATAGCTACATAGTTAAGGACATATTAACACATGTTTTGTGTGTGTGTGGGGGGGGGGGGGGAGGGGGGAGGTCACATATTAAGTCTCGCATGTCCTTACAAACACACATATACAGAAAAATAAAATTACATTCAAGTCATGAGGGGTGCCGAAGACTTGTTCCTCCTACATCCATTGACGGAACGTCATGAGCATAACTCGATGTCACATCTGGTCCTCTGCCTCACCGTAGCAGAATTTTTTTAATTCATAATTTTATACAAGCAATATGTCAGTGTCTTGAAATTTTAGCTTGGAAAATTAGGCTCACCCATATAGTTAAGTATGATGCCAAATATATTGTTTAGTTGGCTGAGCAAATTAGTCTCGACATGGCTAACGACAAATGGTACTATGGTAGCGATTAATTTGTGCAAAACACAAAAGAGAATCATATTAAGATGGGTGGAACGATAAATTGTAACGAACACAAATGGCATTTTTTTTTTGAACACCAGTACAGACACAAGCGCTCATATACACGCGCATACACTCACCCCTATGAACGCACACACGCACATCCTATCCGTATGAGCACCTTCAAAAGACTAAGCCGGCATATCATTTGGAGATTTACGAAGACACCGTAGGCGCCTCGTCGTCGACGAGGACGTCTCCAACCACTGAATGCACATTGACAAATTCAGGAATAAATACGAGCACCAGGATTTAAACCCTGGTGGGCTAGCTGGGATAACACAGCCCCTCTAACCATCCAACCACAGGTTGGTTCGCGCAAATGACACTCTTGTAAACATCACTACTGCCTGATATATATGAGAAGTCATCGACGACAATGACATGCACTTATTTCCACGTTTGCTCGATCGCGTGCAGCTTCCTGAACCGTGCCGCGGTGATCACGGACGGCGACGTGGACGGCGCGAGCGGCTCGGTGCTCCGTCCGTGGCGCGTCTGCACGGTGCAGCAGGTGGAGGACTTCAAGACGGTGCTGCGCATCATGCCGCTCTGGAGCGCGGCCATCGTGCTGAGCGTCGCCATCGGCGTGCAGATCAACTTCACCATCCTGCAGGCGCTCGCCATGGACCGCACCGTCGGCCGCTTCACGGTGCCGGCGGGTTCCATGTTCGTCGCCAGCCTCATAGCGGTGGTCATATTCCTCGGGCTCCTCGACCGGGTCCTGCTCCCGCTCTGGAGGCGGCTCACCGGCCACACGCCGACGCCGCTGCAGTGCGTGGGCGTGGGCCACGCGCTCACCGTGCTGAGCATGGCCGCGTCCGCCATCATCGAACACCACCGCACCGCCACGGTGCGCGCGCACGGGGAGGAGGGCAACCCGGCGTGGGTGTCGCCGCTGTCGGCGATGTGGCTGCTCCTGCCGTTCGCCGTGGCCGGGGCCGGCGAGGCGCTGCATTTCCCGGCGCAGGTGACGCTGTACTACCAGGAGTTCCCGCCGTCGCTCAAGAACACGGCCACGGGCATGATGGCCATGATCGTGGCGCTCGGGTTCTACCTGAGCACGGCCCTCATCAATGTCGTCCAGCGCGCCACCACGTGGCTGCCGGACAACATGAACGCCTCCCGGCTGGTGAATCTCTACTGGCTGCTCACCCTGCTCGTCGCCCTCAACTTCGGGTATTTCCTTACATGCGCCAAGCTCTACAGGTACCAGAACATCGGCAGGTAGCTCAACCTCAGGAGGCAACACTCGTTGATCTATATATGCATGGTGTGTGCTTGCGTGTGATGAACGATCAGTTTGGCAGAGATATGAAGCTTCCAAGTCTGTGCGGTTTGCCTGGTTTGTGAAGAGATGTTATTACTGTGTCGATTTTGATGAGCTTCCAACTAAATGCATGCTACCATCTCCATTGTCTGTATGGCCGTTTCTGTAACAAGCTGGATAAACCGTGCTTTTTGCGGCTAGATTTAATATTAATATCTTATATGGTAATATATTTTGGTAAGCAAAAATCCTTTTCTCACACATAGCTTCTTTTAATTAATCCGTGACTCAATTTGCATTGATGTATCATTCAAGGTAAGGAAAAGTTATAGCCAAAACATACATCGTCCTAGACAAACACTATTAGATTTATGAAATTCTTATTTTCAATCGAATATGTTCAAATATATTGTCCGTCTCTCTTCATCAATTTGGACTTTTGATAAAATTGGATGGATCATAATTCAATATGGATCCGAGCCAAGAGGTCTCACGTTCAAGACTCTGTGAACGCAATATTAAAAACAAAAGATTCTACGGCCTAAATCGATCCCATGTATAAGGACTAAAAATATCTAGACGCGAGGGGGGGTGTGTGTTGAATTATATTGCCCGCCTCTCGTCATCAGTTTAGACTTTTGGATGAATTGGTTGGAGCATAAATTCAATAAACTGATTTTGTTTTATACTTCATTCGAATTTTCGACCTCCCATTTTGTCGCTGACATCAATCACGTGTCTAAGAACTAAAAAGGACTAGATGTGAGGGGGTGTTGAAATATGTTGCCCGCCTCTGTCCATCAGTTCGGACTTTTGAATGAATTAGTTGGAGTATGAATTCAATAGAATGATTTTATTTTAGACTTTATTCGAATTTTCCACCTCCCATTTGTCGTTGATGCGTGTTGTGTATGTTGATCTAATGGATATCACTCTCATTTTTGTCGTCGGCTCTTTATCTAAGAACAAGTCACACTAAATTCTCACGAGTATTGGAACATGTGAATCAGGATACAAATAACTGGAATTTTGTTTTGAAATCATGCAGACAGAATTTTCCTAATGCTTTTAGTGCAGACTCTTTGCATGGAACAAGTTATGATATATTATACTTCACCCGCAAAAAAATGATTCATTAGACTTGTTAACGCAAGATTTGGAACTTGTGAATCAGGACAAAAAAAACAATGTGATTTAGGTTTTAAAATCATGTGAAACAGATTCCAACTGGTAAGTCTCCTTTTCACTTTATTTCTGTATTTTGGGTACTAATAATTCGGGTGGGTGGTTTGAGTAGCTAATTATTCTCTTTATTTAATTTGGATAATGGACTCTCATGGATGCATTTTTATATTTTTGTTTGTTGCTAATTTCAAGTAGCAAAGTGAACTAACAACCAACCTAAAAAGCATGTGATGACTTGATCAGAGGTCTGGCCTTTTTCTCCAAGCCATGTGTCAGGTTTTGACTGGAAACAAATTTGAATGACGAATTCAAAATCATTCATGTTTGATGACATGTGTTGGAATATTACTGGAAATAAAACCCAACTAAACGAGTTAAAAATCAGCCAAATAGACTCAATCCTATCCACCAACGGGGGCAAGGTCCTGTTTGTCTGGATCATGTTTGTAGCACAAATCACTGGCCCAGACCTCTACGTCGACGCGAGGGCCGGTCTCGGGAGATCCATCTTGGGACCTCACATATGGATTGAATCCGGAGTGAGTAATAAGTCGAGCCCCTTAGGGACGAATCCATCATTGTAGGCAGTCAAAAGTCACATCCCATCCTGGTGAGACCTCAGACAGCGAGGATCTTTATGTCCTTCACCAGCTCCTAGCCCTCCCGCAACATGCCAGGAGTTGAAGTGCAGCAATCCCTCACAATTGGTCGTCTACCTCAGAAGTGCATTTCAGTTCATGTAGACCAGTGAAGGTAAAACACTTTGGTTTCCAGCATACCAGGAGTTCTTAGAAGCATGCTAATCCATGAAAGTTTCAATCCGTAACAAATCAGCGCAAAATCGACACAGTTGTGCATCCTTAAAGATTAACAATTCGTCATGTATATCGCTTCATAGATTGACTACCATGCCCTCTATTAAGATTTTTGAAAACCATCACATCATGAGAAATCCATCAACGATTAACAAGTTTATTGTATTGTGAGCCTCGTGTGGGCGAAGGTGGCCAAGATTGAACTTGAGTTGGGGCTCCAGTATTTAACCAAGTCAATTTGGTAGAGCTCCTACACCTACTTGAGGAAGCGAGAGTTTGGACGATCTAACCTTGTAGCGACCAGACCTCAAACAATCTGATCTCTGTGCTCAGTGTCATCCCTGGATCAGTAATGCTGGCACCAGACAGTACTCGGAGAATTTATAACAGAGTAGCAATCATACACTTATTACAATCGAATGTCTCAAGAGAGAACTTAACAAAATAAATATGGCTTAAGGCCATCTAAAATACGATAACAGCGGAAGGCTTGAAAGAATAAGCGAGTCCATCAACTCCAACGGCATCATTGAGTATAGAACCACGACCTAAGCACCTTACTCGTCATCTGAAAAGTATGCAACATGAAACGTTGCAGCCCGAAAACGGGTCAGCACATGGAATATGCTGGCAATGTAACACATAGAGAAGTAATAATGGAATAAGCTATACTACATGCATATTTGGTGGAAAGCTCTATGGTTACAGTTTTGCGTAAAGCCAATTTTTCCCTACTGCAAAGGAATAAATTTGTTTAACTATCATGGTGGTTGTTAAACATTGAGAATGGTTGACAGCATTCTCAATCCCAATTAAAAGTACTCATTAACAAACCCAACAATATTAATTAAAGTAACATGTTCAGATTCACATGATATCCAAGTACTAGATGCTCAAGATGTCCATAACCGGGGACACGGCTAATCATGATTAGTTTATACACTCTGCAGAGGTTTGCGCACTTTTCCCCACAAGACTCGATCGCCTCCGTAGGATTTCTCATGGTGTTGAGAAACGGATGACCGAGACATAGTCTTTCAGAAGCGCTTGCACCTTACATGTGGGTAGACCGGTACACCTACTTTCCCCTACATCTGCTAGTCTACCCGTAAGAGTTCGCACGACTTAATCAACTATGCCAGAGCCCATAATGGCTTGTGGCTGCACACGTAAGTTTCTAGCATGAATAATCTTATGATCCCTTTGAGCCTGGGTGGCGGTCCGAAGAAATATGAGCAAGTCGATAGAAACCAGGTGCCTCAATCCACCCAGATGTGTGTTTAAGTTGCCACCTTAAATAAACCATTAATTAACAATCTCACATCTGTCATGGATACACTCACCCAATCCACATCTACTAGCATAGCATGGCATAATAAGCAAACATAGAAGTAACTCCCAAGGGTTTGAAATAAAACAGGTAATAGGTACTACCTCAACTACTTCCCATCCCACAATTTAATTAGATCCTAATCATGCAATGTTTGAGGATTGATCTAATGCAATAAAACCGGGTAGTAGAAAAGGGTATGATCAAAGTGTTACTTGCCTTGCTGATGATCCGCGAAACCTAGAGACTCGAACTAACATGCGGCGCACTCCGGGTGTTCTATCGCAGACAAACAAACAAGCATACAATAAGTACTCATCTAATGCACAGGTAAAACTCAAACGAAAGATCTAACCAGATAGTTCAACTTAAGAACTCCGGTTTGCAAAAAGAAGCAAAGCAAACAAAGCAACAAAGAACAAACGGCGAAAGAAAACAACTCCGTATTACTAATCTGGATCTAGGTCAAATTCTATTGTAGCAAAAACTGGTTTAAGTTGGTTATTCGGAAAGAGGGTTTTGAGACGAAACTCCAGGCGTTTGAATCGCCTGATTCCGATAAACGAGCGAAAAGTTATACTAAAACGAAAATCGGATCAGAAATCGCGATCAGAAAAATCGCGGATTAAATCCGAGAAAAAGAAAAACGACGAACGGGTTAACGAACGAACGTTCGTTAACTAAACTAATCAGACGAACGCGTTCGTTAAAACGAACTAACGGATGAACGTCCGCTAATTAACCTAAACCAAAAAAAACCGAAAACTAAAAAAACGAAAATAAACCGGAATAAAACCGCCCGGTTTTTAAAAAAAAACCGGCGGACGCGATCGAGGCGGCGGCGACGGCGGCGAAGTCCGCGGGTTCGGGCGACGGCGGGCGGCGGCGGATCGGGCGATGGCGGCGCGCGGATTAGGGTTAGGGTTCGGCGCGGCGGCGGCGGGGGCGGGCGGATTGGGCCGGGCAGCTAGCGGCGGGGCGGCCGACGGTCAGGCGTAGGGTCGGCCACCGTTTATAGTGCGCCCCCGAGCGGTGTCCCACTCGGGCACGGCCCAGAGGCGGTGCGCGTTTTTTTTAAATAATTAGGCTCGGAAAAAAACAAAAGAAGTACTAAACGGACTCCAAAAATCCCGAAATAAATTTTCCCCGGCTTCTAAAATCAAGCCGGACTAGATGAACATTTATTTGGGGCCTAAATGCAATTTTGAAAAACGCGCATTTTTCTTAAATTCAAATAAAAAGGCGAAAAATTCCAAAATAAAATCTTATTTGATTTTTTATTAAATCTTCACTATTTCTTTATTTTGGGAAAGTCATTTTATTCCCTCTCTCATATTTTGACAGTAGAAATATTTGAAGATAAAATAAATAAAATCAAATGATCCCATTTTCAAAATTTGAGAAAACTCAAATATGAAAATAACGAAATCCCCAACTCTCTCCGTGGGTCCTTGAGTTGCATAGGATTTCTAGGATCGAGCCAACAATGCAATAAAAATATGATATGCATGATGATCTATGTATAACATTCCAAATTGAAAATTTGGGATGTTTCAAACCTACCCCCCTTAAGATGAATCTCGCCCTCGAGATTCGGGTTGGCTAACAATTAGGTGAGGGTGGGCCTTAAGCAGATCTTCCTCTCGCTCCCGGTGGCTTCTTCCTCGGTGTGGTGGCTCCTTTGAACTTTGCAAAACTTGATAACCTTGTTGCGAGTAACTTTCATTGGCAAACTCGAGAATCTTAACAGGTTTCTCCTCATAGGTCAAATCATCATTCAATGAATTGCTTCGGTGGCCTTGTATCTCTCAGTGGTATATCCGCCATCTCTGCGTGACACTTCTTCAACTGAGAAACATGAAACACATCATGTACTCCTGACAATCCCTCAGGTAATTCCAACTTGTAGGCCACCTCTCCCATACGTTCCAAAACACGATATGGTCCTACAAATCGGGGCGCTAACTTTCCTTCAACTCCAAAGCGCTTAACTCCTCGAAGTGGAGATACTCGAATTCACTTTTTGGGGCTTCCACTCTTACATAAAGCTCTTGCTTTGACAAATCAAAATTGAGTGAGGTACCTGCTTGGTGGAGAACATATGCTGACATACCCATCCGGCCGCATGCATGTCTCTGACTGGTGAGCTGCATATATCCTGCTTTCCACATTGTTGGCAAAGTTATTTGGGTGATATGTAAGCCATTAGTTCAACGCTTATTGCTCAATCATTCAGTCATCCGTGCTTTCCCACCAGTAGAGTACCCTTCATCGTTAGTGGAGCTTATTAATAAGCAACATATGACACCACACCACACATTTGACAACAATTTTTTTTCCTCAAGGATATTGGCATGGGCCAGGCCCCTCCGCAGAACGAAGCCCTTGTGCAATGGATCCTCCACGAACTATATGTGTACAACTATCGAGGTCGGTCCCAATTCTCCACCCTGCATGGTCCCTCAATGGCGTAGCTAGCTCGGTGAGCCAGGGTGGTCCAACAATGAAAATTTTCATGTAATTCTATGTATTTAAAAAATTCTACCCTATATATTGGCTATGAGGAAAATTTCAGGGAGGTCCATGAACCACCCCGTCCACTCCCTAGTACCACTGATGTGGCAGTGTAACTAAAGAACAAAGCGATTAGATCATGTAATTAAACTTACATATAACTAACCAACAACCGTCTCAAAAAAATTAACCAACAGAATATGAGCGGAATATAATGATGCATTCATGTGGCAGTAATTATTACTTCAACAACAACCGAATCTATCTACACCCATTGTTTAATTCACCATGTTCCCTAGTTTTGGTGTCCTTTCATTCAGTTGAGATGTTTAATTTTTAATTTGGTCAACGATTTTGACTGGGTCAATGATTTCTTGAAATAATCAGTATCACTCAGCCTGTAAAAACACATCAGTCCCGCGCACCCTTTCATCACTGATGAAGTCATGTACCTAGGGTAGGGTCATAGACCTGTCTAAAGATACCCTCCCCTGGGACACTCGTGAAAGAAGCTACCTTCCAGTCGACCTGGGAGGATTTCACTCGACAGAATCAGAGACACTCGACCATGAAGACTCACTCGACCACCGGGAGATCAGAAGCCACTCTATATCCAAACGGTATGTAATTAAGTAGTCTTTATGGTCATGATGAAACTTTATGTAGGGCGTTACCAGTAATGCCTAGCCTTTAACGTACCTTAAACCCTCCGCTATGTGGGCTGGCTGGGGTCCTGGCACACTCTATATAAGCCACCCCCCTCCACAGGCAGAGGGGTTCGCACCCCTGTAACACATACGCATATAATCCAGTCGACCGCCCCCGGGCTCCGAGACGTAGGGCTGTTACTTCCTCTGAGAAGGGCCTGAACTCGTAAATCTCTTGCGTATACAACTACTCCATAGCTAGGATCTTGCCTCTCCATTCTTACCCCCCATTCGACTGTCAGACTTAGAACCACGACAGTTGGCGCCCACCTTGGGGCAGGTGTTCTAGCGATTTGTTGGAGAAGTTGGGATTCTTTCGATCTCCTTCATCATGTTTTCAGGTGGAGCTTTGGTTGAGGGCCGCGAGATCCGTCTCGGTGCGCTCACGTTCGTTGCCGATGACTCTGCTTGGCTTCAGGAGGCTCCACTCGACGTGGACGCGCTCCCCGTCCGCGGGGCGACGCACTTTCGCGCGTGTGTTCTCCTACGGCAACCGTCGACCTAGTATGGGTCGGCTCCTATGTCGTCCTCGCTCCCAGTTTCTCGCCAGCGCAAGCGTTCCGGTCGGTCGAGGCTTCAGCGGTGGGTGAGGCATGCAGTGGCCCGCTAGTCGGCCACCCCCCAAGTCGCGGCAATCGAGCCCGATGAATCTCTCTACGGCATGTTCGATCTGTCGACTCGCTCCGCAGAGACTGTGTCCGAGTGCGATAGTAGTGATCCAGCAGCAGAGGTTCTGATGGTCGATGGACCACGTAGTCCAGCCGGACTCCCCCGCACCGACGAGGGTGTAGGTGGAGGCGATCCAGCGCAAGACCACGAAGAGTACCTGCCCGAGCCCCTCACCTCGCTGCTGAGGGAGGAGCTTCGCCGCCGGAACATGGATGCGCTTCACACTCCTATCGTTGGAGAAACCCCCAAGGCTCGTGCCTTGGAGGATGCACGCTTGGCCAACCTGGCTGAGCGCACTCGACTGGAGAACCTCCAGCGAGTACTCGACGAGCGCACGCGACCGCGGGTTCCAGAATCCAGTCGACGCCAGCTCTTCCAGCCACCAACTCAGGTATATCGAACTCCGATTCAGAATTTAGCAGCTGCAGCCCGCATAGCAGAGTCAATCCAGCCTTCCCAGTCGGAGGCGGGTAGAGGTTTGTTGCAGATCAGAGATTTGCTCCGGGCGGCAGGGGATCAAAACTCAGTCGTATCACAGTCGCGGAACAGGATTCACAGCAGATCCGTCGCTGCGAATTCAGTCCAGTCGGCTCATAGTCCGAGATCGCCCCCGAGGCGTGAGGAACGTGGAGGCCGGCGTGATGATCAATACAAGAGCCGTGAGCAATATGAGCCCCGATTCGATCGCAATGATCAACGTCGAGTGCCCACTCCTCCCCCAAGGGGTGGATCATACGCTCCTCGGCAGCAGGATGACAGACGCCAGCACAGTGATGGGCGAAGAGTTCCAGTCGACCCCAGGGAACTAGGCTTTGATGTGAGATCCATTATCGTTCAAGGTCTGGTCGACAGGAACAGAGCTCACCGAGAAGGCCATGACAGAGATGTTCCCTCCGGCAGCAGAATTCATGTCTCAGGGCCAGAGTGTTTCAAAGAGGCTATCGAGCCAAGATGATTCCTCCCAACTTCAGGTTGGCGACTGGAGTTAGTAAGTTCACCGGTGAATCCAAGCCTGACACTTGGCTTGAGGATTACCGAGTGGCTGTTTAGATTGGCGGCGGCAACGATGAGGTAGCCATGAAGCATTTGCCTCTTATGTTGGAGGGCTCAGCCAGAGCGTGGTTGAATCAGTTAGCACCCAGTAGTATTTACACTTGGGAAGATCTTGCCCGAGTGTTTGTCAGGACATTTGAAGGGACTTGCAAGCGACCAGCAGGGTTAACAGTGTTGGGGAACGTAGTAATTTCAAAAAATTTCCTACGCACACGCAAGATCATGGTGATGCATAGCAACGAGAGGGGAGAGTGTTGTCTACGTACCCTCGTAGACCGAAGCGGAAGCGATCACAACGTAGAGGAAGTAGTCAGACGTTCTCCTCGCGATCCAACCGATCCCAGCTGTTACTCGGCGCCTCGAGTTCTTGGCACACGTTCAGCTCGGTGACGCTCCTCAGTTCCGATCCAGAAAGCTCCGGTGAGAGAGAGTTGCGTCTGCACGACGGCGTGGTGACGATCTTGATGATCTACCAACGCAGGGCTTCGCCTAAGCACCGCTACGATATGACCGAGGTGGAATATGGTGGAGGGTGGCACCGCACACGGCTAAGGAACGATCTCAAGGATCAACTTGTGTGTTCTAGGGTGCCCCTGCCCCGTATATAAAGGAGCAAGGGGAGGGCCGGCCGCCCTAGGAGGCGCGCCAAGGAGGGGGGGAGTCCTCCTCCTAGTGGGAGTAGGACTCCCTTCCTAGTCCAACTAGGAAGGAGGAAGGGGAAGGAAAGAGAGGAGAGGGAGAGGAAGGGGCCGCGCCTCCTTGTCCAATTCGGACTCCCCATGGGGGGCGCGCCACCTCTGGTGCGGCCCTCTCTCCCCTTTTGGCCCAATAAGGCCCATTACTTCCCGGGGGTTCGGTAACCCCTCCGGCACTCCGGTTTTCTCCGGAAACTTCCGAACCTTTCCGTGTCCGAATATAGCCGTCCAATATATCAATCTTTATGTCTCGATCATTTCGAGACTCCTCGTCATGTCCGTGATCACATCTGGGACTCGAACTCCTTCGGTACATCAAAATACACAAAACTCATAATATAACCGTCATCGAATACTTAAGAGTGCGGACCCTACGGTTCGAGAACAATGTAGACATGACCGAGACACGTCTCCTGTCAATAACCAATAGCGGGACCTGGATGCCCATATTGGCTCCTACATATTCTACGAAGATCTTTATCGGTCAGACCGCATAACAACATACGTTGTTCCCTTTGTCATAGGTATGTTACTTGCCCGAGATTCGATCGTCGGTATCCAATACCTAGTTCAATCTCGCATCTTGGCAAGTCTCTTTACTCGTTCCGTAATACATCATCTCACAGCTAACTCATTAGTTGTAATGCTTGCAAGGCTTAGTGATGTGTATTACCGAGAGGGCCCAGAGATACCTCTCCGAGCAATCGGAGTGACAAATCCTAATCTCGAAATCGCCAACCCAACATCTGCCTTTGGAGACACCTGTAGTACTCCTTTATAATCACCCGATTACGTTGTGACGTTTGGTAGTACCCAAAGTGTTCCTCCGGTAAACGGAGTTGCATATTCTCATAGTTATAGGAACATGCATAAGTCATGGATAAAAGCAATAGCAACATACTAAGCGATCGGGTGCTAAGCTAATGGAATGGGTCATGTCAATCAGATCATTCAACCAATGATGTGACCTTGTTAATCAAATGACAACTCCTTTGTCTATGGTTAGGAAACATAACCATCTTTGATTAACAAGCTAGTCTAGTAGAGGCATACTAGTGACACTCTGTTTGTCTATGTATTCACACATGTATTATGTTTCCGGTTAATACAATTCTAGCATGAACAATAAACATTTATCATGAAATAAGGAAATAAATAATAACTTTATTATTGCCTCTAGGGCATATTTCCTTCAAACAGAGTTGCAGTCGTGTGTGCAGAAGTCGAATGAAACTTTGAGGGATTATATCCAGAGGTGGATCACTTTGCACCACACAGTCGAGAATGTATCTGATCACCAGGCAGTCTATGCCTTCAAAGAAGGTGTCAAGAACAGAGAGTTGAGTTTGAAATTCGGTCGAACCGGAGATATGACCCTGAGGCGGATGATGGATATTGCCACCAAATATGCAAACGGTAAAGAAGAGGATAGGCTCCGGAGTGGTAAATACAAGTCAGCCGCTAATGAAGCCGGCGGAGGAAACTCCAGTCGGAAGCAGAAGCGCAAAGCCAAGCCAGCTGCTCCTGGAGAGGCCTTGGCTGTGACCCCAGGAAAGTTCAAGGCGAAACCCAAGGGTCCTTGGAACCCCAAGAAAGTGAAAGACTAGGATGGAAATGACGTGTTGGATTTGCCGTGTCACATTCACACGAAGAAATATGAAGAGGGTAAACTCATTTACCCAAAACATACCACTCGACAGTGTCGACTCTTGATTCAGCAGTTCCAAGGGAAACAGCCCAAGGATAAGGAAAAGGAGACAGACAAAGTTGAGGACAAGGATGACAGTGATGATGGATATCCCGGTCAATTCCACCACGATGATTTTTGGCCGACGTCGAAAGCAAAAAGTCGATTGAAGGTTATCAATCGGGAAGTGAACATGGTCGCTCCGACGACGCCCAATTATTTGAAATGGTCCCATACTGCCATCACATTCGACCAGTCTGATCACCCGACGCACATTGCCACCCCTAGGAGGCAAGCGTTGGTGGTCGACCCAGTCGTCGAAGGCACTCGACTGACCAAAGTTCTAATGGATGGCGGCAGTGGTTTGAACATATTATATGCAGAGACGCTGAAAGGGATGGGCATTCCGATGTCCAGACTCAGCACCAGTAACATGAGCTTCCATGGAGTCATTCCTGGAAAGAAGGCTGAGTCACTCGGCCAAATCGCTCTTGATGTAGTTTTTGGTGACTCAAAGAATTTCCGAAAGGAAAAGTTGACCTTTGAGGTCGTATATTTCCGGAGTGCTTATCACGCCATACTGGGAAGGCCGGCGTACGCACGTTTCATGGCCCGACCATGTTACGTGTACCTTAAACTGAAGATGCCCGATCCTAGAGGCGTAATCATTGTCACGGGTAATCGGAAGAAGGCAGAGGAGTGCTTCCAGAAGGGCTCCAAGATTGCTGATGCTCAGATGGCAGAGATAGAGCTACAGGAATATCAGAAGACTGCAGATCCGAGTGATTTGTTGCGAGCCAAGAAGCCCGCCACAGAATCAGCGTTTCAGTCGTCTGGTGAGACGAAACAGGTTCACATCCACCCGACTGATCCCAGTGCTGCTCCGACCAACATCTCAACAACACTCGACTCTAAATAGGAAGAAGCGCTCATCCAGTTCCTCCGTGAGAACTAGGACATCTTTGCATGGAAGCCTGCTGACATGCCGGGTGTTCCCAGGGGGCTGGCTGAGCATCGCCTACGAGTCGACCCAAAAGTCAAACCAGTTAAAGAACATCTTCGACGGTCCGTCACCCAGAAGAGAAAGGCCATTGGCGAGGAGGTGGCTCGGCTCTTGGCAGCTGAGTTCATCCGAGAGATCTACCACTCCGAGTGGCTCGCCAATGTCGTCATGGTCCCCAAGAAGGACAAGTCGTTGCGCATGTGCATCAATTTCAAGCATATCAATCGGGCCTACCCGAAAGATCATTTCCCTCTTCCCCGTATCGACCAAATAGTCGACTCAACTGCGGGATGTGAGAGGTTGTCTTTTTTAGACGCCTATTTCGGGTACCATCAGATCCGTCTGTATGGACCCGATGAGATCAAAACAGCTTTCATCACCCCGTTCGGGTGCTTCTGTTATGTCACCATGCCATTCGGTCTCAAGAATGCCGGAGCCACGTTCATGAGGATGATTCAGAAGTGTTTGCTCACTCAAATCAGTCAGAATGTGGAAGCATACATGGATGATATAGTGGTCAAGTCACGTAAAGGTTCCGACCTGCTGACTGACCTTGCTGAAACATTTGCCAATCTTAGGAGGTATGATATCAAGCTTAATCCATCAAAGTGCACATTTGGAGTTCCTGGCGGAAAGTTACTCGGTTTTCTTGTTTCTGAACGAGGGATCGATGCTAACCCTGAAAAAGTTTGCACTATACTCCGAATGAAACGCCCTGTGCGTGTGCACGATGTCCAGAAGCTTACTGGATGCTTGGCCGCTTTAAGTCGATTCATCTCTCGACTCGGTGAAAAGGCATTGCCTCTTTACCGACTGATGAAGAAGTCAGACAAGTTCGAGTGGACTCCAGAGGCTGATGCAGCGTTTGCAGAGCTAAAAGCTCTGCTCTCCACCCAGCCGGTGCTTGCTGCTCCTATCAGCAAAGAGCCTTTGTTGCTTTACATCATAGCCACTGGACAAGTCGTCAGTACCGTACTTATGGTCGAGCGGGAAGAAGAAGGAAAAGCCTTCAAAGTTCAACGCCCAGTTTATTATCTTTACGAAGTCAATTGACCCCATCAAAGCAAAGATACCCTCACTATCAGAAGCTTGTTTATGGGATTTATATGACCACAAAGAAGGTTGCTCATTATTTCTCTGATCATTCCATTACAGTCGTCAGCGACGCCCCATTGTCAGAGATTCTTCATAACAGAGATGCAACTGGTCGAGTGGCTAAATGGGCGATTGAACTCCTTCCCCTTGATATCAAGTTTGAGGCAAAGAAATCCATCAAGTCCCAAGCAATAGCAGACTTCCTCGCCGAGTGGACCGAACAGCAGCTTCCGACTCAAGTTCACTCGGAGCACTGGACTATGTTTTTCAATGGTTCCAAGATGCTGAATGGTTCTTGTCATGGATTTGTCACGGCAGATGTCCTTAGTGTCAGGACTTAGTCATGAGGCCAATGCATCTATGTGGTAGCTTGAGAGGGGTTGAGCGGAATCGAGAGACGCAACACAAGACAGGGATTTAGACAGCTTCGGGCCCCGGGAAACATCATCCGGTAAAAACCCTACATGTTGTTTGAGGCTAGGTCTCATTATCATCACGAGGGAGTCGCCGTAAACCGGCTCTTCTCTTTGTGTCTAGCCCTAATATTGTTTCTTCTTGCATGTAGCCTGTTCCTCTTTGGGGAGCCCTGCCCCTCCTTATATATGTTGAAGGGGCGGGTTACATGTGGAGTCCTATTAGGATTAGGACTAGTCTATCTCTAATGCAAACCGGATACAAGTCCTGGTCTTAACTCCTTGTAAGATAAATATTCCTCATGCCTTTCCTCTTAAACCGGCCCACAATAGTTGAACCGGCCTTCATGAACCGCCAGACAGGCCACCGCGTCTTGTCGCTCCTCTGACCCGTCCGCCGGGTCACCAGTGAGTTACATCGTCCTGGCGGGTTCTTTGGTAAATTGCAGTGCGGGCGGGTCACCAGATGAATATCGCCAAGTGCCTGCGGGACCTCAAATAAACCGCCAAGTCCGGCCGGGTTAACTTCCGGCCGGTTTACACCGCGGGTATATCCCCGACAGTTCTGGTGCGGGGGTAGTATTGGTTTCCCCCCGAGGAGATAAGCTCAAGTATGTTCTTCAGATTCACTTTGATTCTTCCAACAATGAAGCAGAATATGAAGCACTCCTGTATGGGTTGCGTATGTCCATTTCACTCGGCGTCCGTAGCCTTATGTGTTGGGGAATGTAGTAATTTCAAAAAAATTTCTACGCACACGCAAGATCATGGTGATGCATAGCAACGAGAGGGGAGAGTATTGTCTACGTACCCTCGTAGACCAAAGCGGAAGCGATCACAACGTAGAGGAAGTAGTCAGACGTTCTCCTCGCGATCCAGCCGATCCCAGCGTCGTTACTCCGGGCGCCCGAGTTCTTGGCACACGTTCAGCTCGATGACGCTCCTCGGGCTCCGATCCAGCAAAGCTCGGGGAGAGGGAGTTCCGTCGGCCTGACGGCGTGGTGACGATCTTGATGTTCTACCACGCAGGGCTTCGCCTAAGCACTGCTATGATATGACCGAGGTGGAATATGGTGGAGGGGGCACCGCACGGCTAAGGAGCGATCTCAAGGATCAACTTGTGTGTCCTAGGGTGCCCCCTACCCCGTATATAAAGGAGGGAGGGAGGAGGTGGCCGGCCTCAAGGGGGCGCCATAGGGAGGAAACCTACTCCAAGTAGGTTTCCCTCTCTTTCCTTATCTTATTTGAAGGGGAAGGAAGGAGTACTAGTATTAGGAAGTAGTACTAGTAGTAGGAATAGGAAGAGGGGAAGGAGAAAGGAAGGGGGCGGCCCCCCCCCCCACGTCGGATTGGGCTTGGGGGGGCGCGCCCCCCTCCCTTGTTCCTTCTCCCTTCCTCCTACATGGGCCCAATAAGGCCCATATACCTCCCGGGGGGTTCCGGTAACCTCCCGGAGCTCCAAACTTCTCCGGAACCTTTCCGGTGTCCAAATATATCCGTCCAATATATTAATCTTTATGTCTCGACCATTTCGAGACTCCTCGTCATGTCCGTGATCATATCCGGGACTCAAGAATAACCTTCGGTACATCAAAATACATAAACTCATAATATAAGCATCGCCGAAACCTTAAGCGTGCGGACCCTACGGTTCGAGAATAATGTAGACATGACCGAGACATGTCTCCGGTCAATAACCAATAGCGGGACCTGGATGCCCATATTGGTTCCTACATTTTCTCTGAAGATCTTTATCGGTCGAGACCGCATAACAACATACGTTGTTCCCTTTGTCATCGGTATGTTACTTACCCGAGATTCGATCGTCGGTATCCAATACCTAGTTCAATCTCGTTCTTGGTAAGTCTCTTTACTCGTTCCGTAATACATCATCTCACAACTAACTCATTAGTTGTAATGCTTGCAAGGCTTATGTGATGTGTATTACCGAGAAGGCCCAGAGATACCTCTCCGACAATCGGAGTGACAAAACCTAATCTCGAAATACGCCAACCCAACATGTACCTTTGGAAACACCTGTAGTACTCCTTTATAATCACCCGATTCGTTGTGGACGTTTGGTAGCACCAAAGTGTTCCTCCGTAAGCAGGAGTTGCATAATCTCATAGTTACAGGAACATGTATAAGTCATGAAGAAAGCAATAGCAACATACTAAGCGATCAAGTGCTAAGCTAACGGAATGGGTCAAGTCAATCAGATCATTCTCCTAATGATGTGATCCCGTTAATCAAATGACAACTCATGTCTATGGTTAGGAAACATAACCATCTTTGATTAACGAGCTAGTCAAGTAGAGGCATACTAGTGACACTCTGTTTGTCTATGTATTCACACATGTATTATGTTTCCGGTTAATACAATTCTAGCATGAATAATAAACATTTATCATGATATAAGGAAATAAATAATAACTTTATTATTGCCTCTAGGGCATATTTCCTTCAGTCTCCCACTTGCACTAGAGTCAATAATCTAGTTCACATCGCCATGTGATTTAACATCAATAGTTCACATCTATATGTGGTTAACACCCATAGTGATCATCGACATGTGACCAACACCCAAAGGGTTTACTAGAGTCAGTAATCTAGTTCACATCGCTATGTGATTAACACCCAAAGAGTACTAAGGTATGATCATGTTTTGCTTGTGAGAGAAGTTTAGTCAACAGATTACATCACATTCGAGAGCCGTATGTATTTTGCAAATATTCTATGTATACAATGCTCTTGCGGGGCTACTCTAGCTAATTGCTCCCACTTACAATATGTATCCAGATTGAGACTTAGAGTCATCCGGATCAGTGTAAAAAGCTTGCATTGATGTAACTCTTTCTGACGGGCTCTTTTATCACCTCCATAATCGAGAAATATTTCCTTAGTCCTCACTAAGGATGTTCTTGACCAATGTCGAAAGGATCTACTCCTAGATCACTATTGTACTCCTTGCCAAATTCAGAGCAAGGTATACAATAGGTCCGGTACATAACATAGCATACTTTATAGAACCTATGATCGAGGCATAGGGAATGACTTTCATTCTCTTTTCAATTTTCTGCTGTGGTCGGGATTTGAGTCTTACTCAATTTCACACCTTTGCAACACAGGCAAGAACTTTTCTTTGACTGTTCCATTTTGAATTACTTCAAAATCTTGACAAGGTATGTACTTATTGAAAAAACTTATCAAGCGTCTTGATCTATCTCAATAGATCTTGATGCTCAATATGTAAGTAGCTTCTTGAGGTCTTTCTTTTAAAGAACTCCTTTCAAATACTCCTTTATGCTTTCCAGGAAAAATTCTACATCATTTACGATCAACAATATGTCATTCACATATACTTATCGGAAATGTTGTAGTGCTCCCACTCACTTTCTTGTAAATACAGGCTTCTCCAAAAGTCTGTATAAAACCATATGCTTTGATCAAATCATCAAGCATATATTCCAACTCTGAGATGCTTGCACCAGTCCATAGATGGATCGCTGGAGCTTGCACATTTTGATAGCATCTTTAGGATTGACAAAACCTTCTGGTTGCATCATATGCAACTCTTCTTTAATAAATCCATTAAGGAATGCAGTTTTGACATCCATTTGCGATTTCATAAAATGTGGCAATTGCTAACATGATTCAGACAAACTTAAGCATCATTACGAGTGAGAAAATCTCATCGTATTCAATACCTTGAACTTGTCGAAAACCTTTTGCAACAAGTCGAGCTTTGTAGATAGTAACACTACTACCAACGTCCGTCATCCTCTTGAAGATCCATTTATTTAACATGGCTTGCTGATCATCGAGCAAGTCAATCAAAGTCCATACTTTGTTCTCATACATGGATCCTATCTCAGATTTCATGGCCTCAAGCCATTTCGCGGAATCTGGGCTTATCTTCGCTTCCTCATAGTTCGTAGGTTCATCATGGTCTAGTAACATGACTTATAGAATAGGATTACCGTACCACTTTGGTGCGGATCTTATTCTAGAAGACCTACGAGGTTCGGTAGTAACTTGATCTGAAGCTTCATGATCATCATCATTAGCTTCCTCATTGATTGGTGTAAGAATCACATGAACTGAATACTGTGATGAACTACTTTCCAATAAGGGAGAAGGTACAATTACCTCATCAAGTTCTACTTTCCTCCCACTCACTTCTTTCGAGAGAAACTTCTTCTCTAGAAAGGATCCATCTTAGCAACGAAAAACTTGCCTTCGGATCTGTGATAGAAGGTGTACCCAATAGTTACCTTTGGGTATTCTATGAAGACGCACTTCTCGAATTGGGTTCGAGCTTATCGGTGAAAACTTTTCACATAAGCATCACAACTCCAAACTTTTAAGAAACGACGACTTAGGTTTACCGTTAAACCATAGTTCATATGGTGTCGTCTCAACGGATTTAGATGGTGCCCTATTAAACGTGAATGCAGCTGTCTCTAATGCATAACCCCAAAACGATAGTGGTAAACCGATAAGAGACATCATAGATCGCACCATATCCAATAAAGTACGGTTATGACGTTCGGACACACCATTACGTTATGGTGTTCCATGTGGCGTGAGCTGTGAAACTATTCCACATTGTTTTATATGAAGGCCAAACTCGTAACTCAAATATTCTCCTCCACGATCAGATCGTAGAAACTTTATTTTCTTATTACGATGATTCTCCACTTCACTCTAAAATTCTTTGAACTTTTCAACTATTTCAGACTTATGTTTCATCAAGAAGATATACGCATATCTGCTCAAATCATCTGTGAAGGTCAGAAAATAATGATACTTGCCACGAGCATCAACACTCATTGGATCGCATACATCGGTATGTATTATTTCCAACAAGTCAAGAGCTTCGTTCCATTGTTAGGAGAACGGAGTTTTAGTCATCTTGCCCAACAGGCACGGTTCGCAAGCATCAAATGATTCATAATCAAGTGATTCCAAAAGCCCATCAAGATGGAGTTTCTTCATGCGCTTTACACCAATATGACCTAAACTGCGGTGCCACAAATAAGTTGCACTATCATTATTAACTTTACATCTTTTGGTTTCAATATTATGAATATGTGTATTACATTTATCGAGATCCAACAAACCATTTTCATTGGGTGTATGACCATAGAAGGTTTTATTCATGTAAACAGAACAATAATTATTCTCTAACTTACATGAATAACCGTATTGCAATAAACATGATCAAATCATATTCATGCTCAACGCAAACGCCAAATAACATTTATTTAGGTTCAACACTTATCCCGAGAGTATAGGGAGTGTGTGATGATGATCATATCAATCTTGGAACTACTTCCAACACTCATCGTCACTTCCTTCAACTAGTTTCGCTCATTCGCAACTCCCATTTCAAGTTACTACTCTTAGCAATTGAACCCGTATCAAATACCGAGGGGTTGCTACTTAACACTAGTAAAATACACATCAATAATCTGTATATCAAATATACCTTTGTTCACTTTGCCATCCTTCTTATCCGCCAAATACTTGGGGTAGTTCCGCTTCTAGTGACCAGTTCCATTGCAGCAAAAGCACTTAGTCTCGTGCTTAGGTCCAGACTTGGGCTTCTTCACTCGAGCAGCAACTTGCTTGCCGTTCTTCTTGAAGTTCCCTTCTTCCCTTTGCCCTTTTCCTTGATACTAGTGGTCTTGTCAATCATCAACACTTGATGCTCTTTCTTGATTTCTACCTTCGTCGATTTCAACATCACGAAGAGCTCGGGAATCGTTTTCGTCATCCCTTGCATACTATAGTTCATCACGAAGTTCTAGTAACTTGGTGATGGTGACTAGAGAATTCTGTCAATCACTATCTTATCTGGAAGATCAACTCCCACTTGATTCAAGTGATTGAAGTACCCAGACAATCTGAGAACATGCTCACTAGTTGAGCGATTCTCTTCCATCTTTTAGCTATAGAACTTGTTGGAGACTTCATATCTCTCAACTCGGGTATTTGCTTGAAATATTAACTTCAATTCCTAGAACATCTCACATGGTCCATGACGTTCAAAACGTCTTTGAAGTCCCGATTCTAAGCCGTTTAAGTATGGTGCACTAAACTATCAAGTAGTCATCATATTGAGCTAGCCAAAGCGTTCATAACGTACGCATTTGCTCCTGCAATAGGTCTGTCACCTAGTGGTGCATTAAGGACATAATTCTTACGTGCAGCAATGAGGATAAACCTCAGATCACGGATCCAATCCGCATCATTGCTACTAACATTTTTCAATACAATTTTCTCTAGGAACATATCATAACAACCATATAAAAGCATAGGGAAGCAACAACGCGAGCTATTGATCTACAACATAATTTGCAAAATACTACCAGGACTAAGTTCATGATAAATTTAAGTTTTAATTAATCATATTAAAACTCCCACTTAGACAGACATCTCTCTAGTCATCCAAGTGATTACGTGATCCAAATCAACTAAACCATGTCCGATCATCACGTGAGATGGAGTAGTTTCGATGGTGAACATCACTATGTTGATCATATCTACTATATGATTCACGCTCGACCTTTCGGTCTTCGTGTTCCGAGGCCATATCTGTTATATGCTAGGCTCGTCAAGTTTAACCTGAGTATTCCGCGTGTGCAACTGTTTTGCACCCGTTGTAGATGGACGTAGAACTTATCACACCCGATCATCACGTGGTGTCTGGGTACTACGAACTTTGGCAATGGTGCATACTCAGGGAGAACACTTCTTGATAATTTTAGTGAGAGATCATCTTATAATGCTACCGTCAATCAAAGCAAGATAAGATGCATAAAGGATAAACATCACATGCAATCAATATAAGTGATATGATATGGCCATCATCATCTTGTGCTTGTGATCTCCATCTCCAAGCACCGTCGTGATCACCATCGTCACCGGGCGCGACACCTTGATCTCCATCGTAGCATCGTTGTCGCCACGCCATCTATTGCTTCTCGACTATCGCTACCGCTTAGTGATAAAGTAAAGCAATTACAGTATGCGTTTGCATTTCATACAATAAAGCGACAACCATATGGCTCCTGCCAGTTGCCGATAACTTCGGTTACAAAACATGATCATCTCACACAATAAAATATAGCATCACGTCTTGACCATATCACATCACAACATGCCCTGCAAAAACAAGTTAGACGTCCTCTACTTTGTTGTTGCAAGTTTTACGTGGCTGCTACGGGCTGAGCAAGAACCGTTCTTAACTACACATCAAAACCACAACGATACTTCGTCAAATAGACTCCGCTTTTAACCTTCTCAAGGACCGGCGTAGCCACACTCAGTTCAACTAAAGTGAGAGAGACAGACACCCGCCAGCCACCTTTAAGCACGAGTGCTCGTAGCAGTGAAACCAGTCTCGCGTAAGCGTCTGGCGTAATGTCGGTCCGGCCGCTTCATCTCACAATACCGCTGAACCAAAGTATGACATGCTGGTAGGCAAGATGACTTGTATTGCCCACAACTCACTTGTGTTCTACTCGTGCATATGACATCAACGCATAAAACCTGGCTCGATGCCCTTTGGGGAACGTAGTAATTTCAAAAATTTCCTACGCACACGTAAGATCATGGTGATGCATAGCAACGAGAGGGGAGAGTATTGTCTACGTACCCTGAGACCAAAGCGGAAGCGATCACAACGTAGAGGAAGTAGTCAGACGTTCTCCTCGCGATCCAGCCGATCCCAGCGCCAAGCATTCGGCGCCTCCGAGTTCTTGGCACACATTCAGCTCGATGACGCTCCTCGGGCTCCGATCCAGCAAAGCTGCGGGGAGAGGGAGTTCCGTCAGCACGACGGCGTGGTGACGATCTTGATGTTCTACCGACGCAGGGCTTCACCTAGGCACTGCTATGATATGACCGAGGTGGAATATGGTGGAGGGGGCACCGCACACGGCTAAGGAGCGATCTCAAGGATCAACTTGTGTGTCCTAGGGTGCCCCCTACCCCGTATATAAAGGAGGGAGGGAGGAGGTGGCCGGCCTCAAGGGGGGCGCCATAGGGAGGGGGAAACCTACTCCAAGTAGGTTTCCTCTCTTTCCTTATCTTATTTGAAGGGGGAAGGAAAGGAGTACTAGTATTAGGAAGTAGTACTAGTAGTAGGAATAGGAAGAGGGGGAAGGAGAAAGGAAAGGGGGGGCCGGCCCCCCTCCCCAATTCGGATTGGGCTTGGGGGCGCGCCCCCCTCCCTTGTTCCTTCTCCCTTCCTCCTACATGGGCCCAATAAGGCCCATATACCTCCCGGGGTTCCAGTAACCTCCGGAGCTCCAAACTTCTCCGGAACCTTTCCGGTGTCCAAATATATCCGTCCAATATATTAATCTTTATGTCTCGACCATTTCGAGACTCCTCGTCATGTCCGTGATCATATCCGGGACTCGAATAACCTTCGGTACATCAAAATACATAAACTCATAATATAAGCATCATCGAAACCTTAAGCGCAAGGACCCTACGGTTCGAGAATAATGTAGACATGACCGAGACATGTCTCCGGTCAATAACCAATAAGCGGGACCTGGATGCCCATATTGGTTCCTACATTTTCTACGAAGATCTTTATCGGTCGACCGCATAACAACATACGTTGTTCCCTTTGTCATCGGTATGTTACTTACCCGAGATTCGATCGTCGGTATCCAATACCTAGTTCAATCTCACATCTTTGGTAAGTCTCTTTACTCGTTCCGTAATACATCATCTCACAACTAACTCATTAGTTGTAATGCTTGCAAGGCTTATGTGATGTGTATTACCGAGAAGGCCCAGAGATACCTCTCCGACAATCGGAGTGACAAAACCTAATCTCGAAATACGCCAACCCAACATGTACCTTTGGAAACACCTGTAGTACTCCTTTATAATCACCCGATTACGTTGTGACGTTTGGTAGCACCAAAGTGTTCCTCCGTAAACCGGAGTTGCATAATCTCATAGTTACAGGAACATGTATAAGTCATGAAGAAAGCAATAGCAACATACTAAGCGATCAAGTGCTAAGCTAACGAGAATGGGTCAAGTCAATCAGATCATTCTCCTAATGATGTGATCCCGTTAATCAAATGACAACTCATGTCTATGGTTAGGAAACATAACCATCTTTGATTAACGAGCTAGTCAAGTAGAGGCATACTAGTGACACTGCTGTTTGTCTATGTATTCACACATGTATTATGTTTCCGGTTAATACAATTCTAGCATGAATAATAAACATTTATCATGATATAAGGAAATAAATAATAACTTTATTATTGCCTCTAGGGCATATTTCCTTCATTATGGTCTACGGCGACTCAGATCTGGTTGTTAATCAAGTGATGAAGGAGTGGGATGTCAGAAGCCCAGCCATGACAGGTTACTGTAATGCAGTGAGAAAGCTTGAAAAGAAATTCGAGGGGTTAGAGCTTCATCATATACCCCGACTGAAAAATCAAGTTGCGGATGATTTGGCGAAAATAGGATCCAAGAGGGAAGCCATTCCCAGTGATGTGTTTTTGGAGCACATTCGTGCACCATCAGTGCAGGAAGATCCTTTCACAGAAGAAGCCCCGCAGCCAAAGAGTGCCGACGATCTGACTGAAGTTGAGGTCCCAGCCGTGGTCGACCTGATTATGGAAGTTGTGGTCATCACTCCCGACTGGACAGTGTCGTACATTGCATATATTCTGAGGAAAGAGCTCCCGGAGGATGAAGAAGAGGCTCGACAGATCGTCCGTCGATCCAAGGCCTTTACAGTAATCAAGGGACAGTTGTATAGAGAAATCGCGACTGGAGTCGACCAGAAGTGCATCACACCAGAAGAGGGTCAGATAATTCTTGAAGATATCCACTCGGGGACCTGTGGTCACCATGCGTCCTCTCGGACCATTGTGGCTAAAGCATACCGAGCGGGATTTTACTGGACGAAGGCAAATGAAATGGCAAAAGAGATAGTCGACAAGTGTGAAGGGTGTCAGTTTTATTCCAACATGTCGCACAAGCCCACCTCAGCCTTGAAGACCATTACACTCGTCTGGCCCTTCGCTGTCTGGGGGTTGGACATGATTGGACCGCTGAGAACTGGCAGAAGCGGCTTCACCCACTTGCGAATGGTCTTATTCTCAAAGGACTGAAACCTCGGCTGATGCGTGACCTCAAACATGCAGCAGGAGCTTGGGTCGACGAACTACCATCAGTTCTTTGGGGATTGAGGACCACACCTAACCGGTCGACTGGGAGAACTCCATTCTTTTTGGTCTATGGAGCCGAAGCGGTTCCGCCGAGTGACCTGCTTCACAATGCGCCTCGAGTCGAATTATACTCTGAAGCAGAAGCGGAACAAGCCCGGCAAGATGCAGTCGACCTCCTGGAGGAGGAAAGGGAGATGGCCCTGATCCGCTCGACTATCTACCAACAAGACTTGCGTCGGTTCCATGCCAGAAATGTAAAGAGTCGAGCCTTCCAGGAAGGAGACTTGGTCCTCCGAGTGGATCAACAGAAACCTCACAAACTCGCTCCTACTTGGGAGGGTCCCTTTATCGTCACCAGAGTTCTCCACAATGGGGCATATCATCTCTACAAAGTTGATCGCCATATCGACGAACCTCGAGCTTGGAATGCGGAGCTGCTCCGCCCCTTTTATACTTAAATACTCACTCGGTTGAGATGTAATAAAGTACCTTTGTAGTTCGTTCATCTAAGACAAGAATGTTATAATTTTCCAGAGATTGTTATTACTTTTTGTTAAAAATTTCCCCCCAGTGGGTGGCTTAGTTGCGAATCCGTTTCGCCTAAGTTTGTAAAAAAAATCCTGACCGAGTGGCGAGCCAGCCTCCCACTCGGGGGTTTAGCTGCGAATCCGATTCGCCTAAGTATTTAAAATCCTACCGAGTGGAGAGCCAGCCTCCCACTCGGGGGCTTAGCTGCAGTCCAAGTACTCGCCTAAGTATTTGAAATCCTACCGAGTGGAGAGCCAAGCCTCCCACTCGGGGGCTTAGCTACAGTCCAAGTACTCGCCTAAGTATTTGAAATCCTACCGAGTGGAGAGCCAGCCTCCCACTCGGGGGCTTAGCTGCAGTCCAAGTACTCACCTAAGTATTTGAAATCCTACCGAGTGGAGAGCCAGCCTCCCACTCGGAGGCTTTGCTGCAGTCCAAGTACTCGCCTAAGTATTTAAAATCCTACCGAGCGGAGAGCCAGCCTCCCGCTCGGGGGCTTTATAACAGCCCAAAGACTCCCCTAAACATTCAATATGATGAGCTCTCCGCAAGGACGACGGGGTGCAGGTCGACTGCCACCTTCTCCTTCAGAGCTTCATCTGAAAAATCCTACCGAGTGGAGAGCAAACCTCCCACTCAGAGGCTTAGCTGCGGCCCAGTGCTCGCCTAAGTAATAAAAATCCTACCGAGTGGAGAGCAACCCTCCCACTCGGGGGCTTAGCTGCAGCCCAGTGCTCGCCTAAGTAATAAAAATCCTACCGAGTGGAGAGCAACCCTCCCACTCGGGGGCTTAGCTGCAGCCCAGTGCTCGCCTAAGTAATAAAAATCCTACCGAGTGGAGAGCAAACCTCCCACTCGGGGGCTTAGCTGCAACCTAGCGCTCGCCTAAGTGATAAAATCCTACCGAGTGGAGAGTAACCTTCCCACTCGGGGGCTTAGCTGCAGCCTAGTGCTCGCCTAAGTGATAAAATCCTACCGAGTGGAGAGCAACCTTCCCACTCGGGGGCTTAGCTGCAGCCTAGTGCTCGCCTAAGTGATATGATCCTACCGAGTGGAGAGCAAACCTCCCACTCGGAGGCTTAGCTGCGGCCCAGTGCTCGCCTAAGTGATAAAAATCCTACCGAGTGGAGAGCAACCCTCCCACTCGGGGGCTTAGCTGCAGCCCAGTGCTCGCCTAAGTGATAAAATCTTACCGAGTGGAGAACGAACCTCCCACTCGGGGACTTGGCTGCAGCCCAGTGTTGTTCACCCCAATCTGCAAGGTCGACGAGGTGCAGGTCGACTGTTACCTTCCCCTTCAGAGCTACGCCACAAGTACAACGTGCGGTCCATCCTGATGCGCAAGGATGATGACGTCAGTTACAGCCTGTGCTCCGTCTTTACCTGCAAGATAGGTGAAGAACAAGTCGACTGGATTGTCACCTCAAGGATACTGCTTAAACGACGAAGTATATTCCGAATGAAGAGCAAAGTTTTCTCAAAAAGCGAATAAAGCATGTTCAATGATAGATCAAGTTCGGATAAACGTCCTACGGATTCGAAAGCGCTCAGGCGTAAAGCCTTTTAAAGTTTATCGGTTACATAAACCACTCGGCATTCCAAGGCAAATTTAAAGTGGGACACAGAAGTTTTTTACTCCTCCGGTGGAGGACTGGAAGGGGCAACGAACTGATCAAGGTCGATTCCGTCGGCGATTCGGGTAGCAGCAGCGATGAAGGTCTCCATGAAAGAGAGGAAGTCGTGCTTCCTGGTGTTGGCAACTTTGAGGGACGCCAGCTTCTCCTCTTGCGCTTCCTTGCAGTGGACACGAACCAGAGACAGAGCAACATCAGCACCACACCTGGCAGAAGACTTTTTCCATTCGTGCACTCGACTTAGAACTTCCTTCAGTCGAGTCATCAAGGATTCAAGGTCGTTCTGAAGTGTCTGCTCTGGCCAGAGTGTAGAGTCGATCTGTGACACTGCAACTTTCAGTCGAGCAAGGTAGTCCACCACGCTAGCGACGCGAGACTCCAGTCGGAGAACATTCATCGCAGCTTCGTCCTTCACGGGAGAGTTGATGGGGTCCAGACTGGTTTCCACTCGACTGATTTCTTCTTCGAAGCTTTGACATAATTCTGAAAGCACGGTCCAAAATTACAATTGTATGATGAGTCGGCAATGACAAGTCAGTCGGATAAAAGAGATTACCTTCAAGCATGAGGAATAGTTTCTTGGCGAGCCCCCCAAGATAAACCTCCAGGTCATTTCGCCTCCCCGCCAGTTGGCCAACCTTGTCAGACAGAGCAATCTTATCATTCTTCAGTCGGCTTGCTTCTTTGTTGGCTGCGTCAAGAGCAGCCTTCAGCTTGGCATTTTCATCTTCAAGCTTGCCGACTGAGGCAAGTTTCTCTTCAGCGAGCTTCGTTTTCTCCAAAGCCGCCTTCTGTGCCTCTGCGAGGTCAAGGTCCTTCTTCAGAGCCTCCTCCAGTTTGTCTGCAAAGTAATAATGAGAACAGGGTTGAGAATAGACAGAAAAGCAAGAACAGTCGTCAAGTCCTCACCAGCCATACCTTTCGCTTCATCCTTCGCCTTTTGCAAGTTTTCCTGGGCAAGCTTCAAGTCGAGGTCGAGCTGGATCTGTTTTCTCTCTAATTCAGTATAACGAGCAACAAGCTCACAAGACTTCTGCAAAGAGTCAATCGACAAAAGACATCAAAGACAGATCACTTCCGAGTGACTAAGGAAAAATCCGTAGCATTTCTAAGACTACAGCCGAATCAAAACATTCGACAGTAGTCTCGGGGACTACACCCAGTGGGTGCACTCAGCGTGCCCCCACTGGTTTTACTAATTTTGTTCGATCAGTCGACCAAAAGAAGCAAAGGTGATGATCCTAAAGCCATGGCTAATTGTTAGCGGTCAGCCGCATCAAAAAATATAGTTCTTTAGACTATAGTCGACTGCCCGCAGTCCACCATAGTCTCGGGGACTACACCCAGTGGGTGCACTCAGCGTGCCCCCACCGGTTTTTCGGTTCCATTCGACTTGGTCCGACCAGGCCGAGTGAAGAAGTTCAAAGTATAAAGACTATAGTCGACTGCACGCAGTCCACCATAGTCTCGGGGACTACACCCAGTGGGTGCACTCAGCGTGCCCCCACAAAAACTCAATCGACACACACACCCAGTGGGTGTACAGATAATGGAAATCTTTAGAAAGAAGCAGTTTCAGGTAGCATATCCTAACAGAACAAGCAGTTTCAGGTAGCATATCCTAACAGAACAAGCAACGGTCGACTTACTTGGACATTGCTCTGGAGAGCTGAACTAGCATCATAGGCCGCCTGGCTGGCCTCTCGGACTGCCTTCACTTGCTCCATCATGATCCCTGCCTGGCATATAGCCTCCTTAGCAGCACTCACTTGGTCTTCCGGGACGTGGTGTGTAGCAAAAGGAGATGGTGGATCAGCAGTCGACGAAGTGGGTCGGGCACTTGTCAGCGGTACAGCAAAAGACACAGAAGCCCGAGCGGTGTTACCCCCCTCGGGAACCAGCGTCTCAGGTATCGTCACAACTTGAGCAGCTTTCTCAACAGGCACCCTCTTGTCCTTCCTCTTCCTCAACGACGGTTCCTCGTCATCATCGGGGAGATCAATGACATGAGGTGGGACTGCAAGAAAGGTTCAAAAGTAAACATGGAAATCCAATCGACCAAAAGTGAAATGCAGAGATCGTACCAAGGTTGGAGGTGGCAGCATCTTCCATTTCCTGATCTTCGGGCTTGGCTGAGGTCTCGGAGGTAGTAGCGCTACAGATTTCAAAAATCGGTTGATCAGTCAACGAGTCGACCAAAAGTATACTCATATTAAGTAGGGAAAACACAAGTTCTGTTGATTACCCGGAGATGGTGGGGATGACCATCCGCATCTTGGGCAGGGCCTTCGTTGGCTTTGATGACGTTGCTCGTGGTTGCTTCGGCGGTTTCTCAGTCAGCGCAGGGGAAGTTGTCCGACGTTGCTTTGACGACTGCCCAGTAGGCGCAACAGCTTTACCGCGCTCGGTTGCCGGATCATGCGTCAGCTTGGACCTTCTTTCCGAGCGGGGAGGATCGACGTTTTCCTCCTCTTCCTCCTCCTCCTCCTCTTCATCAGAGTTGTCGTCTCCCTCGTCCTCCTCGCCGTTGGACTCCCATTCCTCCTAGCTTTCACCGCCGCTTCCTTCTTCTTCTTCGACTGGTTCCTGCGCCCCGTTGGGCATCGAGTACATCTCAGTAGTGACCTAGAAGATGGTGTAACAAGGCAAAAGTCAGTCGGCAAGTTTGCAACAAAGCAGAATGAATGCAACATCTCAGTCGGAGAAAGGTGATTATACCGTGTCTGGGTCGTAGGATTGGTCGAGTGGGGGAATCCTCCTGGCTCCACGAGGATTGTCCTTGTTTCCTGTGATGGCAGTCATCCACCTCTCCAGCGTGGCGTCATCGACCTCCTACGGATGGACCCGGGTAGTATCGTCGGTACCAAAGTACAGCCACATTGGGTGGCCTCGGTATTGGAGTGGCTGAATCCGCCGTCGGAGGAAAACTTCCAGGAGATCCATGCCGGTCACCCCATCGCGAATGAGCTGGACTACATGTTCCATCAACAATTTTACTTGGGCCTTCTCCTCTGGTAGCACCTTCAGAGAGGATGGTTTGTTCACTCGACTCATGGATAAAGGAGGGAGTCCAGTCGACTGCCCCGGCGTTGGCTGGTCTTGGCAGTAGAACCAGGTCGACTGCCACCCTCTAACCGAGTCGGGGAGAGTCATGGCCGGAAAGGCGCTCTTACCCCTCATCTGGAGTCCGAGTCCTCCACACATCTGGATTACTTGAGTTCTCTCGTCATCCGGGTTCGCTTTCTTCACCGTCTGAGAGCGGCAAGTAAATATGTGCTTGAAGAGCCCCCAGTGCGGCCGACAGCCCAAGAAGTTCTCACACAGCGAAACAAAAGCAGCAAGATAGGCAATGGAGTTGGGAATGAAATGATGGAGTTGCGCTCCAAAGAAGTTCAGAAACCCTCGGAAGAAAAGATTCGGCGGCAGAGAAAATCCACGATCTACATGAGTGGCTAAGAGAATGCACTCACCCTCTTGGGGCTGCGGTTGCCACTCCGTCCCCGGGAGCCTCGCCGACCCATGGGGAATCAATCCCTCGTTGGCCAGATCGGTGAGATCTTTCTCGGTGATGGTCGAGCGGATCCAATCTCCTTGAACCCAACCCTGCGGCAGCTTGGACCGCGATGAAGATCCGCCCCGACTAGGCGCCCTCCCCTTCGCCTTCGCCGTCGCCTTCTTCGCCCGCTCCAAGGCCGCAGTCTTCTCCTTCACCATTGTCGCCGGTGAAGCTGGTGCGAAACGGCGGCGCAGAGCAGGCTACGGGCGCAACAGAAAGATTTGGGGGCGGAGAGAGAGGGAGATTGAGGTTGCACTGTTCAAAATGCCCCTGTCCGGTGCCTTATATGAGGCCACTTCCGAGTGGCTGACTGGTAGGCCCAGGCAATCCAGTCAAATCCCGCAATAGGCGCGCGAGCGATACGTGGCGAAAAAGGCGGCGCAAAGATCGAGGCGTCATCGCCTTATCCCATCCGAGTGCCGCGGTTTTCTCCGCTTCGCGCGCTTCCCAAAAATTCGGATCCCACAAAATCCGCTAACTGCAGAGTGATCTGTCAGACAGCAGATCTCCTCCGATCCGTCGCTCGGAGATCCTCAAGCCCACAAAGTTCACTCGACAAATGTGAAGAATGGATCAAGGCGACTGAAAGAGAAGTTGACACCATTACTAAAAGGTCGTTGATCCAGAGAAGACACACTCGCAACACAAAAACAGGTCGGAAAGATTATCAACTCCTTCCTCACTCAAACCTCGATCCATTCGGGGGCTAATGATGAAGTCATGTACCTAGGGTAGGGTCATAGACCTGTCTAAAGATACCCTCCCCTGGGACACTCGTGAAAGAAGCTACCTTCCAGTCGGCCTGGGAGGATTTCACTCGACAGAATCAGAGACACTCGACCATGAAGACTCACTCGACCACCGGGAGATCAGAAGCCACTCTGTATCCAAACGGTCTGTAATTAAGTAGTCTTTATGGTCATGATGACACTTTATGTAGGGTGTTACCAGTAACGCCTAGCCTTTAACGTACCTTAAACCTGAAGGAAATATGCCCTAGAGGCAATAATAAAGTTATTATTTATTTCCTTATATCATGATAAATGTTTATTATTCATGCTAGAATTGTATTAACCGGAAACATAATACATGTGTGAATATATAGACAAACAGTATGTCACTAGTATGCCTCTACTTGACTAGCTTGTTAATCAAAGATGGTTATGTTTCCTAACCATGAACAAGGAGTTGTTATTTGATTAACAAGGTCACATCATTAGTTGAATGATCTGATTGACATGACCCATTCCGTTAGCCTAGCACTTGATCGTTTAGTATGTTGCTATTGCTTTCTTCATGACTTATACATGTTCCTGTAACTATGAGATTATGCAACTCCCGTTTACCGGAGGAACACTTTGGGTACTACCAAACGTCACAACGTAATTGGGTGATTATAAAGGAGTACTACAGGTGTCTCCAAAGGTACTTGTTGGGTTGGCGTATTTCGAGATTAGATTTTGTCACTCCGATTGTCGGAGAGGTATCTCTGGGCCTTCTCGGTAATGCACATCATATAAGCCTTGCAAGCATTGCAACTAATAAGTTAGTTGCAAGATGATGTATTACGGAACGAGTAAAGAGACTTGCCGGTAACGAGATTGAACTAGGTATTGGATACCGACGATCGAATCTCGGCAAGTAACATACCGATGACAAAAGGAACAACGTATGTTGTTATGCGGTTTGACCGATAAAGATCTTCGTAGAATATGTAGGAGCCAATATGGGCATCCAGGTTCCGCTTATTGGTTATTGACCAAGAATAGTTCTAGGTCATGTCTACATAGTTCTCGAACCCGTAGGGTCCGCACGCTTAAGGTTTCGATGATGCTTATATTATGAGTTTATGAGTTTTGATGTACCGAAGGAGTTCGGAGTCCCGGATGAGATCGGGGACATGACGAGGAGTCTCGAAATGGTCGAGACGTAAAAATCGATATATTGGACGACTATATTCGGAGTTCGGAAAGGTTCGAATGATTCGGGTATTTTTCGGAGTACCGGGTAGTTACAGGAGAAGCAATGGGCCTTGATGGGCTTTAGTGGAAAGAGGAGAAAGGGCCAAGGGCTGCTGCGCCCCCTCCCTCTGGTCCGAATTGGACTAGGGAAAGGGGCCGCCACCTTTCCTTCTCCTCCACTTCCTTCTCCCTTCCTCCCTCTTGGTGGACTCCTACTAGGACTTGGAATCCTAGTAGGACTCCACATCTTGGTGCGCCTCCTCCCTTGGCGGCCACCTCCTCCTTGCTCCTTTATATCTGAGGCAGGGGGCACCCCATAACACACAAGTTGATCTACGGATCTTTCCTTAGCCGTGTCGGTGCCCCTTCCACCATATTCCACTTCGGTCATATCGTCATGAGCTTAGGCGAAGCCCTGCGCCGGAGAAGTCATATCGTCGCGGAGCTTAGGCGAAGCCCTGCGTCGGTGGAGCATCAACATCGTCCTGCGCCCGTCGTCTTGTGGAACTCATCCCGACACTTTGCTGGATCGAGTCCGGGGATCGTCATCGAGCTGAGCGTGTGCAGAACTCGGAGGTGCCGTCGTTCGGTGCTTGGATCGGTCGGATCGTGAAGGCGCACGACTACATCAACAGCGTTGTTATAACGCTTCGCTTTCGGTCTCACGAGTGCGTGGACGGACACTCTCCCTCTCGTTGCTATGCCATCACCATGGTCTTGCGTGATCGTAGGAAAATTTTTGAAATTACTGCGTTCCCCAGCAGTGGCATCCGAGCCTGGTTTTATGCGTTGATGTCCTATGCACGAGTAGAACACAAGTGAGTTGTGGACGATACAAGTCATACGCCTACCAGCATGTCATACTTTGGTTCAGCGGTATTGTTGGGCGAGACGATCCGGACCAACCTTACGCCAGACGCTTACGCGAGACCGGTTCCTCGGCGTGCTTTGCACATAGATGGCTTGCGGAAGACTGTCTCTCCAACTTTAGTTGAACTGAGTGTAGCTACGCCCGGTCCTTGAGAAGGTTAAAACGGAGTCTATTTGACAAACTATCGTTGTGGTTTTGATGCGTAGGTAAGAACGGTTCTTGCTCAGCCCGTAGCAGCCACGTAAAACTTGCAACAACAAAGTAGAGGACGTCTAACTTGTTTTTGCAGGGCATGTTGTGATGTGATATGGTCAAGACGTGATGCTATATTTTATTGTATGAGATGATCATGTTTTGTAACCGAGTTATCGGCAATGGCGAGAGCCATATGGTTGTCGCTTTATTGTATGCAATGCAATCGCGATGTAATGCTTTACTTTATTACTAAGCGGTAGTGATAGTCGTGGAAGCATAAGATTGGCGAGACGACAACGATGCTACGATGGAGATCAAGGTGTCGCGCGGTGGCGATGGTGATCATGGCGGTGCTTGGCGATGGAGATCACAAGCACAAAATGATGATGACCATATCATATCACTTATATTGATTGCATGTGATGTTTATCCTTTATGCATCTTATCTTGCTTTGATTGACGGTAGCATTATAAGATGATCTCTCACTAAAAATTATCAAGAAGTGTTCTCCACGAGTATGCACCGTTATGAAAGTTCTTCGTCTTTGAGACACCACGTGCTGATCGGGTGTGATAGGCTCTACGTTCAAATACAACGGGTGCAAAACAGTTGCACACGCGGAATACTCAGGTTAAACTTGACGAGCCTAGCATATAACAGATATGGCCTCGAAACACTGAGACCGAAAGGTCGAGCGTGAATCATATAGTAGATTTGATCAACATAGTGATGTTCACCATTGAAACTACTCCATCTCACGTGATGATCGGTTATGGTTTAGTTGATTTGGATCACGTGATCACTTAGATGACTAGAGAGATGTCTATCTAAGTGGGAGTTCTTAAGTAATATGATTAATTGAACTTTAATTTATCATGAACTTAGTCCTGGTAGTATTTTGCAAATTATGTTATAGATCAATATCTCGCGTTGTTGCTTCCCTATGTTTTTATATGTGTTCCTAGAGAAAATTGTATTGAAAAATGTTAGTAGCAATGATGCTGATTGGATCCGTGATCCGAGGTTTATCCTCATTACTGCTTGAAGAATTATGTCCTTGATGCACCGCTAGGTGACAGACCTATTGCAGGAGCAGAATCACGGGCGTTATGAGCGTTTGGCTAGCTCAATATGATGACTACTTGATAGTTTAGTGCACCATGCTTAACGGCTTAGAATCGGGACTTCAAAGACGTTTTTGAACGTCATGGACCATATGAGATGTTCCAGGAGTTGAAGTTAGTATTTCAAGCAAATACCCGAGTTGAGAGATATGAAGTCTCCAACAAGTTCTATGGCTAAAAGATGAAGGAGAATCGCTCAACTAGTGAGCATGTGCTCGAGATAGTGCAGGTACTTCAATCGCTTGAATCAAGTGGGAGTTAATCTTCCGGATAAGATAGCGATTGACAGAATTCTCTAGTCACCATCACTAAGTTACTAGAACTTCGTGATGAACTATAGTATGCAAGGGATGATTTAAAACGATTCCCGAGCTCTTCATGATGTTGAAATCGACGAAGGTAGAAATCAAGAAAGAGCATCAAGTGTTGATGATTGACAAGACCACTAGTCTCAAGGAAAAGGGCAAAGGGAAGAAGGGGAACTTCAAGAAGAGCGGCAAGCAAGTTGCTGCTCGAGTGAAGAAGCCCAAGTCTGGACCTAAGCACGAGACTAAGTGCTTTTGCTGCAATGGAACTGGTCACTAGAAGCGGAACTACCCCAAGTATTTGGCGGATAAGAAGGATGGCAAAGTGAACAAAGGTATATTTGATATACAGATTATTGATGTGTATTTTACTAGTGTTCGTAGCAACCCCTCGGTATTTGATATCTTGGTTCAGTTGCTAAGAGTAGTAACTTGAAACAAGAATTGCAGAATGAACAGAAACTAGTTGAAGGGGAAGTGACGATGAGTGTTGGAAGTAGTTCCAAGATTGATATGATCATCATCGCACACTCCCTATACTTTCGGGATTAGTGTGGAACCTAAATAAGTGGTATTTGGTGTTGAGCATAAATATGATTTGATCATGTTTATTGCAATCTGATTATTCATTTAAGTAAGAGAATAAATTGTTGTTACATTTACATGAATAAAACCTTATATGGTTACACACCCAATGAAAATGGTTCATTGGATCTCGATCATAGTGATACACATATTCATAATATTGAAACCAAAAGATGCAAAGTTAATAATGATAGTGCAACTTATATGTATACTTGCCGTTTAGGTCATATTGGTGTAAAGCGCATGAAGAAAAATCCATCTTGATGGACTTTTGGAATCACTTGATTTTGAATCATTTGATGCTTGCGAACCGTGCCTTTTGGGCAAGATGACTAAAAACTCCGTTCTCGGAACAATGGAACAAGCTCTTGACTTATTGGAAATAATACATACCGATGTATGCGATTCAATGAGTGTTGATGCTCGTGGCAAGTATCATTGTTTTCGACCTTCACAGATGATTTGAGCAGATATGCGTATATCTTCTTGATGAAACATAAGTCTGAAATAGTTGAAAAGTTCAAAGAATTTCAGAGTGAAGTAGAAAATCATCGTAACAAGAAAATAAAGTTTCTGCGATCTGATCGTGGAGATGAATATTTGAGTTACGAGTTTGGTCTTCAATTAAAACAAAGTGGAATAGTTTCACATCTAACGCCACCTGTAACACCACAACGTTATGGTGTGTCCGAACATCGTAACAGTACTTTATTTTGATAAGGTGCGATCAATGATGTCTCTTAACGATTTACCACTATCGTTTTGGGGTTATGCATTAGAGACAGCTGCATTCACGTTTAAAAGGGCACCATCTAAATACGTTGAGACGACACCGTATGAACTATGGTTTAGCAGTAAACCTAAGCTGTCGTTTCTTAAAGTTTGGAATTGTGATGCTTATGTGAAAAAAGTTTTCACCTGATAAGCTCGAACCCAAATCGGAAAAGTGCGTCTTCATAGAATACCCAAAGGTAACTATTGGGTACACCTTCTATCACAGATCCGAAGGCAAGTTTTTCGTTGCTAAGATGGATCCTTTCTAGAGAAGAAGTTTCTCTCGAAAGAAGTGAGTGGGAGGAAAGTAGAACTTGATGAGGTAATTGTACCTTCTCCCTTATTGGAAAGTAGTTCATCACAGAAATCAGTTCGATGATTCCTACACCAATTAGTGAGGAAGTTAATGATGATGATCATTAAACTTAAGATCAAGTTGCTACCAAACCTCGTAGGTCTTCCAGATCAAAATCCGCACCAGAGTGGTATGGTAATCGTGTTATGGAAGTCATGTTACTAGACAATGATGAACCTACGGACTATGAGGAAGCGATGATGAGCCCAGATTCATGAAATGGCTTGAGGCCATGAAATCTGAGATAGGATCCATGTATGAGAACAAAGTATAGACTTTGATTGACTTGCTCGATGATCAGCAAGCCATTTTAAATAAATGGATCTTCAAGAGGAAGACGGACAGCGATAGTAGTGTTACTATCTACAAAGCTCGACTTGTCACAAAAAGGTTGTCGACAAGTTCAAGGTGTTGACTACAATGAGATTTTCTCAAGCTGTAGCGATGCTTAAAGTCTGTCCGAATCATGTTAGCAATTGCCACATTTTATGAAATCTGGCAAATGGATGTCAAAACTACATTCTTTAATGGATTTATTAAAGAAGAGTTGTATATGATGCAACCAGAAGGTTTTTTCAATCCTAAAGGAGCTAACAAAATATGCAAGCTCCAACGATCCATCTATGGACTGGTGCAAGCATCTCGGAGTTGGAATAAACGCTTTGATAGTGTGATCAAAGCATATGGTTTTATACAGACTTTTGGAGAAGCCTGTATTTACAAGAAAGTGAGTGGGAGCATTACAACATTTCTGATAAGTATATGTGAATGACATATTGTGAATCGGAAATAATGTAGAATTATTCTGCAAAGCATAAAGGAGTATTTGAAAGGAGTTTTTCAAAGAAGGACCTCAGTGAAGCTGCTTACATATTGAGCATCAAGATCTATAGAGATAGATCAAGACGCTTGATAAGTTTTTCAATAAGTACATACCTTGTCAAGATATTGAAGTAGTTCAAAATGGAACAGTCAAAGAAAAGTTCTTGCCTGTGTCGCAAAGGTGTGAAATTGAGTAAGACTCAAATCCCGACCACGGCAGAAAATAGAAAAGAGAATGAAAGTCATTCCCTATGCCTCGATCATAGGTTCTATGAAGTATGCTATGCTATGTACCAGACCTATTGTATACCTTGCTCTGAATTTGGCAAGGAGTACAATAGTGATCTAGGAGTAGATCATCGGACATTGGTCAAGAACATCCTTAGTGAGGACTAAGGAAAAATTTCTCGATTATGGAGGTGATAAAAGAGCCCGTCGTAAAGAGTTACATCGATGCAAGCTTTTAACACAGATCCAGATGACTCTAAGACTCAATCTGGATAAATATTGAAAGTGGGAGCAATTAGCTAGAGTAGCTCCGTGCGAGCATTGTAGACATAGAGTATTTGCAAAATACATACGGCTCTGAATGTGATGAGACCCGTTGACTAAGCTTCTCTCACGAGCAAAACATGATCATACCTTAGTACTCTTTGGGTGTTAATCACATAGCGATGTGAACTAGATTATTGACTCTAGTAAACCCTTTGGGTGTTGATCACATGACGATGTGAACTATGTATGTTAATCACATACAAATGTGAATATTAGTGTTGAATCACATGATGATGTGAACTAGATTATTGACTCTAGTGCAAGTGGGAGACTGAAGGAAATATGCCCTAGAGGCAATAATAAAGTTATTATTTATTTCCTTATATCATGATAAATGTTTATTATTCATGCTAGAATTGTATTAACCGGAAACATAATACATGTGTGAATATATAGACAAACAGTATGTCACTAGTATGCCTCTACTTGACTAGCTTGTTAATCAAAGATGGTTATGTTTCCTAACCATGAACAAGGAGTTGTTATTTGATTAACAAGGTCACATCATTAGTTGAATGATCTGATTGACATGACCCATTCCGTTAGCCTAGCACTTGATCGTTTAGTATGTTGCTATTGCTTTCTTCATGACTTATACATGTTCCTGTAACTATGAGATTATGCAACTCCCGTTTACCGGAGGAACACTTTAGGTACTACCAAAGCGTCACAACGTAACTGGGTGATTATAAAGGAGTACTACAGGTGTCTCCAAAGGTACTTGTTGGGTTGGCGTATTTGAGATTAGGTTTTGTCACTCCGATTGTCGGAGAGGTATCTCTGGGCCTTCTCGGTAATGCACATCATATAAGCCTTGCAAGCATTGCAACTAATAAGTTAGTTGCAAGATGATGTATTACGGAACGAGTAAAGAGACTTGCCGGTAGCGAGATTGAACTAGGTATTGGATACCGACGATCGAATCTCGGGCAAGTAACATACCGATGACAAAAGGAACAACGTATGTTGTTATGCGGTTTGACCGATAAAGATCTTCGTAGAATATGTAGGAGCCAATATGGGCATCCAGGTTCCGCTATTGGTTATTGACCAAGAATAGTTCTAGGTCATGTCTACATAGTTCTCGAACCCGTAGGGTCCGCACGCAACAAGGTTTCGATATGATTATATTATGAGTTTATGAGTTTTGATGTACCGAAGGAGTTCGGAGTCCCGGATGAGATCGGGGACATGACGAGGAGTCTCGAAATGGTCGAGGCGTAAAGATCGATATATTGGACGACTATATTCGGAGTTCGGAAAGGTTCGAATGATTCGGGTATTTTTCGGAGTAGGGTAGTTACTGGGAGAAGCAATGGGCCTTGATGGGCTTTAGTGGAAAGAGGAGAAAGGGCCAAGGGGCTGCTGCGCCCCCTCCCCTCTGGTCCGGGTGGACTAGGGAAAGGGGCCGCCACCTTTCCTTCTCCTCCACTTCCTTCTCCCTTCCTCCCTCTTGGTGGACTCCTACTAGGACTTGGAATCCTAGTAGGACTCCACATCTTAGTGCGCCTCCTCCCTTGGCCGGCCACCTCCTCCTTGCTCCTTTATATCTGGGGCAGGGGGCACCCCATAACACACAAGTTGATCTACGGATCTTTCCTTAGCCGTGTCTGGTGCCCCTTCCACCATATTCCACTTGGTCATATCGTCGCGGAGCTTAGGCGAAGCCCTGCGCCGGAGAAGTCATATCGTCAGCGGAGCTTAGGCGAAGCCCTGCGTCGGTGGAGCATCAACATCGTCCTGCCCGTCGTCTTGTGGAACTCATCCCCGACACTTTGCTGGATCGGAGTCCGGGATCGTCATCGAGCTGAGCGTGTGCGAGAACTCGGAGGTGCCGTCGTTCGGTGCTTGGATCGGTCGGATCGTGAAGGCGTCGACTACATCAACAGCGTTGTTATAACGCTTCGCTTTCGGTCTACGAGGGTACGTGGACGGACACTCTCCCCTCTCGTTGCTATGCCATCACCATGGTCTTGCGTGATCGTAGGAAATTTTTGAAATTACTGCGTTCCCCAACAAAACCCTCCGCTACGTGGGCTGGCTGGGGTCCTGGCGCACTCTATATAAGCCACCCCCCTTCACAGGCAGAGGGGTTCGCACCCGTGTAACACATACGCATATAATCCAGTCGACCGCCTCCGGGCTCCGAGACGTAGGGCTGTTACTTCCTCTGAGAAGGGTCTGAACTTGTAAATCTCTTGCGTATACAACTACTCCATAGCTAGGATCTTGCCTCTCCATTCCTACCCCCATTCTACTGTTAGACTTAGAACCACGACAATCACCACCTAAAATAAGAAGCATCAACATACTAAATTGTAGCATCAATATAGTACATGTTGCCACAAGAAATTTTTCCACATAAGTAGGTTGATTAGTAATTACCACAAAATCAGATCCCAAGAAGCCCATTGAAACACCGCATTATAAAAAGGGAAACACACTTGATCATCTGCCCTACACGCCAAACAAATTTTTATTTTCATGAAATCCCAACAACGCCTACGACGCACTGAAGCGAACCCAACTCTCTAGTATCAACATGAATCGCAAACTATTTGAACTGGTCATGGTCTCATGGAATCTGTTTGGGTCGCCAGAAGCCCAACTCTTCTAGTATCAACATGAGTCACAAACTATTTGAACGGGTCATGGAATCTGTTTGAATCGCCAGGAGCTTACGCGTATTTCTCCTGCCAAACTGGTCGTTCATCTCACTCTGTGCGTTCGGTTTATTCGGTTTGCATGGTTCGGTTTATACGGTTTTCCGGTTTATACGATATTAATACTTCGGTTTATATGGTATGATGTTAAAATACGGTTCGGTTTCGGTATATACCAAATTCTTTCGGCATGGTTTCGGTATATACCATAATAACCAAAGTTGACGCGAATTTGAAAATGACATACTATATTTTACAAACTTATAAATTCAAACACATACTTTTTAAGTACAAACGGTATATAACTTTATATATGTATATATGCATGCCTAAATTCATGCCTTGAAAGGTTATGGACGACGTGGTTAGCATTTTTGCAAGAGAAAAATTACTATGTTACAAGAAAAAATGGATGTTCTTTGCAGGAAATTTTACTCTTATACAAGAAAAATGGCAACTTGTATCCTTGTTTGCCTCAAGAAATATATATATTTTTTATTTTGGTTTATTCGGTTAACCATTCGGTTTTTCGGTATATACCATAAAAACCAAAATTCAAAACGGTATGAAAAGTTCATACCATATCGAAACCAGAAACCATAAAAACCGTGAATTCGGTTCGGTTCGGTTTATTTTCGGTATGGTTTTTCGGTTCGGTTTTAAAATGCACAGAGTGACGTTCATCACACCGAAAGCAAGCAAGCACGCGCGCACACACACACACACACACACACACACACACACACACACACACACACACACACACACACACACACACACACACACACACACACACACACACACACACACACACAGACACACACACACACCCACACACACACACACACACACACACACACACACACACACACACACACACACACACACACACTGCGTATATAGCAACGGGCGTTGCGTCCTGTGCTTGAGCTACTTGCCGATGATGTTCTGGTACGTGTACAGCTTGGCGCACGTAAGGAAGTATCCGAAGTTCACGGCGACGAGCACGGTGAGCAACCAGTAGAGGTTCTCCAGCTTGGAGGCGTTCATGTTGTCCGGCAGCCACGTGGTGGCGCGCTGGACGACGTTGATGAGGGCAGTGCTCAAGTAGAACCCCAGCGCCACGATCATGGCCATCATGCCCGTCGCCGTGTTCTTGAGCGACGGCGGGAACTCCTGGTAGTACAGCGTCACCTGCGCCGGGAAGTGCAGCGCCTCCCCGGCCCCGGCCACGGCGAACGGCAGGAGGAGCCACATCGCCGACAGCGGCGACACCCACGCCGGGTTGCCTTCCTCCCCGTGCGCGCGCACCGTGGCGGTGTGGCGGCGTTCGATGACGGCGGACGCGGCTATGCTCACCATGGTGAGTGCGTGGCCCATGCCCATGCACTGCAGCGGCGTCGGCGTGTGGCCGGTCACCTGCCTCCAGAGCGGGAGCAGGACCCGGTCGAGGAGCCCGAGGAATATGACCACGGCTATGAGGCTGGCGACGAACATGGAGCCCGCCGGCACGGTGAAGCGGCCGACGGCGCGGTCCATGGCGAGCGCCTGCAGGATGGTGAAGTTGATCTGTACGCCAATAGAGATGCTGAGCACGATGGCCGCGCTCCAGAGCGGCATGATGCGCAGCACCGTCTTGAAGTCCTCCACCTGCTGCACCGTGCAGACGCGCCACGGACGGAGCACCGAGCCGCTCGCGCCGTCCACGTCGCCGTCCGTGATCACCGCGGCACGGTTCAGGAAGCTGCACGCGATCGAGCAAACGTGGAAATAAGTGCATGTCATTGTCGTCGATGACTTCTCATATACGTATATCAGTCAGTAGTGATGTTTACAAGAGTGCAATTAATTTTCCTTACAATTTGTCTTTTCATCCATCTTTACATGATTCTCTTTTGTGTTTTTGCACACATTAATCGCTACCATATAGAGTACAATTTGTCGTTAGCCTTGTCGAGACTAATTTGCTCAGCCAGCTAAACAATACTCCCTCCGTTTCAAAATAAAAGTCTTTATAGAGATTACACTATGAACCACATACGGATGTATATAGATGCATTTTAGAGTGTAGATTCACTCATTTTACTCCGTGTGTAGTTCATAATAAAATCCCTACAAAAACTTATATTTAGAAATGAGGGGGGGGGGGTATATTTTGGCGGCATATTTAAGTTTTTTTTGGATGCGTCATATGTATGTTTGTGGATGGGACTAATTTTCTCAGCTGAAATTTCAAGACACTAACATGTTGCTTTTACAAGCTTCTGGGTTAAAAAAGTTTGATCCGCCAAGATGGAGGCCCAGAGGTGGCATCGAGCTATACTCATGGCGCGCCCACAGTGGATGTAGGAGAAAAAAGTCTTCAACACTCCTCTGAATTTATGTAAATATATGTGTGTTCGTAAGGACCTATATAATATTTTACAAAATATAGATACCTATATACTCCCTCCGTTCTTTTATGTAAGGTGTATTTTCTTTAGCACGGTGATCAAGAGACATAATCGAGGAGAATATTAGACGAAAATACTCTGAACAAATTAGGTAGTTAATGACAACTAAATAACCAACAAGCTAATAACATGGAGCTGGATCGCACCGCACCGGAATAAAATCAATTAGTGGGCTAGGAAAGAGAGACTTGTGAGTGCATGCAATCAGGTAGAAAGATTTATTTTTTAGTTACTTCCAATTAGGGATCACGTACTACTTTATATGTAAGTGATGTAGGGAATGATGGAGTGACAAACTGAAAAATACTCTCTCCGTTTCTAAATATAAGTCTTTTTTAGAGATTTCAATAAGAGACTATATACGAAGCAAAATGAGTGAATCTACACTCTAAAATATGTCTATATACATCTGTATGTAGTCCGTAGTGGAATCTCTAAAAAGACTTATATTTAGGAACAAAGGGAGTAGATGAGAAAAGAAAAAATATGCCTTACATTGTGGAATTTTTGTGAAAAACAAATATACATTACATAAAGGAAAGGATGGAGTAGTAGCTAATACTAGCTTTGCTTAACATGCAAACTAATCTACTATACTTAAATAGTTGATCCTAACTATATGTTGATTTTACCAAAAAGTTGGACAGCCAAAGCTAGTAGGTGGCCTTTCCACTGATGGTTTGAATACTGAAAAAGAAGTAGAATAAATACGCAAAAAGGAGTTGATTTGGACATGGCATTCGAAATGCACTCAATCATTGATGTATGCTGTTATAAACCGAGAAAACCTACTCCCTCCGATCCATATTAATTGTCACTAATTTAATACAAATTATACTAAATCATCGATTATTAATATAGATCGGAGGAAGTAGTAGAACTGTAATATTAATATGGAGACAAATTTATAGTTACCATGATAAGGACGCTAAAATTTTATCTGATTGTAAAGCCAATACTTCTCTTTGGTCACACACACACACACACGCACGCACGCACGCACGCCCACGCACGCACGCACGCACGCACGCACCATGTCATTGCTTCAATAATCACCAATAATGATAATTATAGCGTGGTGGTGGGAGTTATGTTGCCATGGACAGGAAGACAACCCTTGGCACGTAGTCCTACATACCCAACAGCGACCCAGTACTCTCTCTTTGTTAACTATGTAACAGAACTTAATATGCTCAAAACCCAAAATATGCAGACTTAACGCATGTGTGATCTAAACAAGAATATCGCAGATAGTAATCTCCTGTTTTCGAAAGCCCTAAGGTGAGTGGGTACGAATGGGAATAAACTACAAACATGCAAATTGCAGCGAACGGAAATCTTCATTCTCAGCGAGCACAAAAGAAAGGGAGACAAACTGCCTAAGATAGCAAATAACTGCATAATAGTGCTCACTGCTTTGCACAAATTTGCTGCGATGAACAAATAAAAATGAGAACATGCTAAGATCAGTATGGTCTTGTGCTAAAAGGGCCTTTTGTGTTGCCCTGTATACCTTCGTAAGTTGTTTTCTTGTAGTACAAGGGTATTTATATCAAGGAACCTAATTGATTTCTAGCACATGTTATAAGACCAGTTACAGAAAGGAACCCTAACTAATTCAACAAGCATTAATTGTTGTGAGTCGACGTGGTAGCTACCTAGTTCATGTAGTACTACAAACCAAAGCGTTTTGGAGCGAGGATGATTTGGTGTTTTGTAGTACGACAATTGCTGTTTCTGTGACAATTGCGTTTCCGTCAAAATATTTTAGCCATTATGGTTGTACAATAAATAAATAAATGTTTTTTTAACTTTTTTAAGTCTCAGAATATTTGATTGGATTCAATAAAATTTATGTGGGAAATTTGGTCTTTTTGTCCGGAAATAACTGAAAAATAAATGATTTTTGTTGTAGCTGAAATATTTCTGAAAATAAAATTCAAAACCATGGGTATACTACAAAAGCACGTCCTAACAAAAGAAAATCAACCCAAAATAAATACAATCATTATTTACTTCCAACATTCCCTGCCGTTTTAAAAGGTTTGAGTTTAAGTAAGGGTGTGGCTAGGTCTTAGTCGACTGATACTTCGCGAAGTCTCGATCAAGTGATATAGTATATAAAAAGAAAAAAGAAAAGCAGAAAAAAAACTTTGCACAAATCTTCATGCAAGATCAAAGGAATATACAGTCGACTGAGATTTAGCAGCACCGTTTAAGTAAACGTTTATAAAGTTTGTTTGCGCATGTGGAACCAAACTAGTACCCCATCTGTTTCAACATTCCCTGCCGTGGTGAATTTGATTTTGTGGATATTACTATGTTTTTATATAGGCTTGGTCAAACATATTGTAGTTTGACTTAGGACAACAGTAGAACATCAATTATTTTGGAACCGCAGCAATATACTTTTCTTACCTAAAGCTGTCGCTCGGGGTATCGACATCGTCGCCGCCAGACTTGACGTCCTCGTCGCCCCTACGTTGCCCGTAGTAAAACTTCAACTCCTCCGACGCCACGACACTGACCTTCCTCTTCCTCGCCGCGGCGACGACCACCCTGGCCAGACCCGTGAACGGGCTGCCCTGAGCTGGGGGCTGCCGGTAGTACCGCGCGCCGAGGAGCAGCGCCGCGAGGCCGACGACGCTGGCGGCGCACGAGACGCCGAAGCCGAGGGTCCAGGACACCGTGTCCTGGACGTAGACGATGACGGTGGCGCCGAGCACGGTGGACGCGTAGAAGAAGATGAAGTACCAGTTGAAGAAGACGTCGCGGTCGGCGGCGGCCTCGAACTGGTTGGCGCCCATGGTCGCCTGGTTGAACCGCGCCCCCGCCGCGCTCAGGCAGAGCAGGAACACGGCCGCGTACAGCGCCGCCATCTGCCCCGTCGACGCCTGCTCGCACGGGCCGGCGCCGAGCTGGCATGCGGCCGGCCGGAGGCCCGGAAGACTCGCCGTCAGAGTGAACATGACCAAGGACTGCACGCGCGACACGGAGTGGTCACTGGTAAGTGGAGCAGAAGCTTTGACTTACATGTGGGCGCGCGCGCAGATCATAGGCTTACCAGGACGGCCATGACCATGGCGACGGCGACGATGGGGAAGCAGCCGAAGAAGGCGTCGGCGACGATGGCGCCGGCCACGGGGGCGACGCTGATGGATCCGGAGATGATGTTGGAGATCTGCGCCGCGTCGACGCTGGGCACGTTGTACTCCTTTATCAGGTAGACCACCATGTTGGCCGTCGCGCCGCTGGTCGCCACCCCGAGGCCCAGTATCGCCACTGCGAACGTCGATCGTACGGCCGGGCACAAGCTTAATTGTGAACGTTCACCACAGACTACACATGAGTAAGATGCACGAACCTGCGAGGAAAGGGAAGGTGATCCATCCGCCCTTCTTGTTCTTGGGGTCCTTGAGGGACTCGTGATCAACGCTGAGGTGCCGAGGCTCCTCCTCCTGCTTGGCCTCCATGCGTATGCTCTCTCTTGCTGCAATGATTGAGCTAAGAAAGTAAGAAGGCAGGCGTAAGTGAGTGAGTGAGTGAGTGAGTATATTATATATATTGTTGCACCACCTCTAGCAAAGACCGGTAGACGGTGGAGTTGGCCAGCTATCTCTTTTGATACGAGCCAAAAAAAAAAAAGGCACGAGAGCACGCTACAGCTCCATGTCTGACTTGTCTACGTACAGTCCGTCAGTGACTCAGTGTCAAGTGACCCGCTTTTCAAATAGATTAATAATTGGATGCTGTTATATGATCTGATGAGCTTTTATAATAGATTCATTCATGTGCTTGTCGCAAAAGGAAAAGGAAAAACACGAGCAATCCGAAAATATGAACTTTTAATATATATATATATATATATATATATATATATATATATATATATATATATATATATATATATATATATTCCTTTATTCTTTTTCAGAAGCGCTAGATGTCTAAACGATAATTTAGTTTGCAAGCACGGAAGTTTGTGGCAAAAAAACTAAATTGAGGCGGATTTGTCATCCTCGCCAACTAAACTTGTCATCCTTGACAAACATAATTTGCCATTTAAAATGTTTGCTTTGTCATACCTAAAAATCTGATATTTGCTAGATATTTGGGTCCTTTTATTCAGGAGGAGAAAAAAACTGGACTCTATATAGATGTGAGCTCCTATTATTTAGGGCCTTGTGCCATGGGAAGCTATGAAACAGGACTCTGCTCCCCCCGCGCACTTTTGGGTCGCCCCATGTGCGAGGTGAGGCACCCTTTATTTTCGTTTTTCTCTTTCATATTTTCTTTAGTTTTTTTCTTCTTTACATCAAATTCAGGATTTCATCAGACGTTAATGATTTTAGAAACTAGTTTTGAAGTTAAAAAACAAAATGTAAAAAATGTTGACAAATTTAAAACGTGTTTATGGATTTTTTTTAAATCAAAAAATTGAATATTTTTTTTCCAAATTATAAAAATTGTTTGCTAATTTGGGAAAATGTCTGTGAAATAAAAAAAGGTTCATGAATTTCATGAAATGTTCACCGATTCAAAAATGATTGCTAATTTCTAAAAATTCATGAGAGTTTTTTAATGTATGATGAACATTTTTTGAATTTTGGTGAACACAATTTGAATTTGAGGATTTTTTTAAATTGATAAAAGAAAATTGAGTTCGATGAACATTTTTTCATGGAATATTCACCTTGCAGCAAGTTCTAAACGACCTCCATGCCACGACCAATGCAATCCGCCACCACCCTGCTAGCATGACCGATGTAGCTGGCCAGCTCTCAAGCATGCCACTCGTTGCAAAGATGCCCCGATTCAAAGCCCTCCACGCAAAGGGGGAACGGCAAAAGCATAAACGCAACCATGATCGTAGATGAACAGTTTACTAGGTGACCTACTCTAGCAGTGACAAATGGAGGAGAGGTGAGGGAGAGGGTGACTGCAAGGCCAAGGTTTCACCCTCGAGTCACCACAGCGCTCAACCACGAGAGCGCCTTTTGACACTCGTGCTATTGCGCACCCCTGGCCTGGCCCATATAGGTGTTAGTCTTTTTTTATTTAACAAAATTAAGAATCATTGTAAAAAAATGGTATAAATAATAGGAACATATCATATATTTTTCCCCAAAATTTGGAAAATATATTTTGCTTAAATTTTTAAATGATATTGTCAAAAATCAGTTTTTTAAATGGGGAATATTGAGAACTGTTCACATTTTTACAATAAAACTTCATACGTATGAAAGAACATGTTTACCATGCGCAAAAAAAAACATGTTCACCGCATATTAGAAAATGTCATGAATAAAAGATTATGTTTCAGTATTTAGAAAGTTCATGTATTTTCAAAGGTGCGAGGATTTAAATAAATCATATACATGTGAATATATGTCATACTATGAAACACAAAGTTTTCGTGTATTTGAAATTTGTTCTTATATGAAAAAATAAATTTGTGTAGTACTTCCTCTGTTCCAAAATACTTGCCGTGGTTTTAGTTAGGGAGTACAAAAGTTCATATATATTATGTAATATATTTGACTAATGACTAACGAGCGCCTGAACACAAGCCCGTTCCTGCTTCATATGGGCCGGCTGGGTTTGAGGCCGGGTATTTCGGAGGAGCTTGTCAACTACTCCCATTGTCCTAAAATAAGTGTCTCAATTTTGTATTAACTTTAATACAGAGTTATACTAATCTTGAGACACTTACTTTCGAACGGAGGGAGTAGATTGTAATATCCCATATTGAGTGATATACATGTTACTAGTTGCAGAAAAAAAAGACAATACATAGCTATATCCAAGCCTAACAAAGAGTTGAATCTTTCCATCCTAGCTGAAGGTTTTGTCTTGTTAAGCGTGTCTACGCATGAAAGCCCTGCCAAGCATCTCACTCTCCTGAAGAATTTCCTTTTGTGCCTCTTCTTTCCACATGTAAACTCCGTGCAGCTTGGGTGAAAAATCTGAAATTTATCTGGGCAAAACGCACAACTGCTTTTGAAACGACAGAGCGGCTTTTCTGCCAAGCACAAAAATATATAGAAAAATGAGTTAGCATGCATGCGTGTATGCATCCATGAGTGAAGGTAATTTATAGAAAAGTTAACTAGGTTAGATTAAATACCCAAGAGAGCGCATGTTTCGACGACTAAACGTCTGGTGCGGCACTCAAACCGTAGCTCGGCAAAAAAATATTGTTGCTCTTCATTGGTGGCGGCATCCCTCCGGCTAGCCCAAAAGCCGACATGATACCAGAAATCTTGTCGAAAACCGACGCATGCGGCCTTGGGTTCTTCCATGGGCTCCGCGGCAGGCTCGAACATAGCATCCTGCAGATATGTATCTCAAAATGAGACACACACATACTCCATACGTAAAATTTAATTACTGAGCTCGGTCTCCGGATTTTCATTGCACAGTCGCAACAGAGATCCAAAAGCAAATCCAATCACACACACACACCCTCTGCCACTGTCGGTTTTTTTCTCTACCATGCCATGCTAAAAGACTACTACCTCCGTTCCTTAAGATAAGCATTTTTAAAGATTTCAATATAAACTACATACAAAGCAAAATAAGTGAATATGCATTCTAAAATATATTTATAGATATATTTGTTTGACCGTGTTAAAATATCTACAAGGGCTTATATTTAGAAATGGATATGGAGTAGAAGCTAAGTAAAGAACCAAGCCCTTCGTCGTCCCCGGTGGGTTTGATGATCTAAAACTAATAAGTAATAACACAGTTGGATTGATTTGCCGTCTTGTTCTGATAAAGAAATACTAAGTGAACAAGGTACATATATACCTGGTTCCTGGAGTTGAAATGGCGGAGGGCGAGGAGGGTGTATATGCGAGCATGGCTGGCGTCACGGCGCCTGTCACCATAAATAAACGTCGACATGCATCAGCGCATGCACATTCAATTCGGCCATACGACAAACCGGGAGGAGTAAACTACTCACTGTTTTGCCTGGCGGGCACGGGAACGGAAGCCGACAGCGCGCGCGGCGGCGTCAGCCTCGGCGCCGGCGGCCGGGGAAGAGAGCCAGGACCCCATCGATCGTCGTTCCTCGTCCTCAATCGTCAATCAATCTCCGAACTGTAAGGCTCGTATGTCGGTCGATCACGGTCAGGCCAATCTCTATGGGATCAAGTGATCTATATTATATATAGGCCGGATCGAATCGCCAGGTATCCTCCTACTCCGAATCGATCCAGAACATCGTAGTCCGTCTGTTCGCTGGCTTCTCTTGAAACGGGAGGGCCCACCGGGGAAGCAAACACGCGGGCACCGCTCGGCACCGCTGTGCATGGGCCACGGCCCAGCAAACTTTCGGAGCGCCTGCTAATGTGTCCGTTACCTGGGGAGCCACTAGTTAAGGAGCGTTTCTTTGGAGTCTTCTGACGATCGGCGTCGTTTGATCTTGCTTCGGTAATTCGTCACGTGTCATGCTTTGGGTGCTTCCTCCGGATCTTGTTTTCTTATTTTTTTCGCACACATTTTCGGCTATTTAAACGGTTTTTTTTTTAACATTTTGGTTTTTCACCGGTTTTCCTTAGCTTTTCGACCAAACATTTTTCCGGAAAAAAATTATTTTTGCGTGAAAAAACCCGTTTTTTTCGCGAGAGTCAAGTCCATGCCTCTCGGAAACGAAAAAAACGTGTTTTTTTTCTTTCGCGAAAGTCATGATTTTGCTTCCGCGAGCGGCACAGTTTGCTTTCGCGAGAGTCACGACCGTGCCTCTTGGAAACGAAATAAAAAACGCGTTTTTTTCCTTGCGCGAGAGTTACGGTTTTTCTTCCGCGAGAGGCACGGTTGTGCTTTCGCGAGAGTCACGGCCGTGCCTCTTGAAAACGAAAAAAACGCGGTTTCTGTTTCTTTTTCCTTTCACGAGAGCCACGGTTTTGCTTCCGTGAGAGGTACGGGTGTGCTTTCGCGGGAGTCACGGTCGTGCCTCCTCGAAAACGAAAAAAACGCGTTTTCTCTTTTTTTTTCCTCTGCGAGAGTGACGGTTTTGCTTCCGCAAGAGGCATGGTTGTGATTTCGTGAGAGGCACGGGCGTGCCTCTTTCGGAAAGGGAAAAACCCGTGCTCCCGGTTCGGTTTTTTCGTCCATTTTTTTTGGCCGGTTTTTTTATGAAAAAAAGTTCGTCAAAACCTATCAACAAAGGATCTAGTTTTGAAGATCTCGACGCGAGGAATCCAACGGTGAAAACGGTTTGAGATTCAGACGCACGGTTTGAGAGAACGGATCTACGAAAAAAAACTCTCAGGTTGCGACAAGTGGCGCGCTACATGGGTGCCACTTGCCGCAACCTGGGGAGTTGGAGTGATCTTTGCAACGAGTACTCCTCGACTAGTGATTTCGTCGTTACCTTCCCGAGAACTTTTGAAATCACTAGGAGTACTGCTTGCAAAGATCACTTGTATCTTCTCAGGTTGTGACAAGTGGCGCGCTGCATGTGCGCCACTTGTCACAACCTCGCAGTTTTTTTTCCTTTTTCGTAGATTCGTTTATTCAAAACGTTTTATCTCTTAAACCGTGCATTCAAATCTCGAATGTTTTTCATTGTTGGATTCCTCGCGTCGAGATGTTCAAAACTAGATCCCATGTTGATAGGTTTTGACAAACTTCTTTTTTTATGAAAAATTCCGGACAAAAAATCAGAACCGGGAGCACGGTTTTTTTCCTTTCCGAATGCCTCCGCGAAAGCAAAACCGTAACTCTCGCGGAAGAAAAGAAAAACAGAAAACACGTTTTTTTTCGTTTGTGGGAGACACGGCCGTGCCTCTCGCGAAAGTAAAGTTGTGCCTCTTGCGGAAGCAAAACCGTGCCACTCGCGAAAGAAAAAAAAGAAAATGCTTTTTTTTGTTTTCGAGAGGCATGGGCGTGTCTCTCGCGAAAGCAAAATCGTGCCTCTCGCAGAAGCAAAATCGTGCCTCTCATGAAAGAAGAAAAACAGAAAACACATTTTTTTTCCTATTTTCGACAGGCACGGACGTGCCTCTCGTAGAAGCAAAACCAGGCGTTTCGCGGAAGCAAAAAAGACAAGTTTTTGCACAATTTTGTTTTATTTTTTTAGTCCAAAAGCTAAGGAAGATCGGTGAAAAACCGAAAAGTCGAAAAAACCCGAAGACGCGGGCGAAAAAATTAAAAAAAATCCAAAGGGAGCGCTCAGAGCGCGACACGTAGCGGTAATCGTTGCTAGGCTCCTGAAAAAGCGCTCGTTAACAAGTTTCTCCATGAGTACTCATATTTGCCACGTGCAGGCGGCAAATGGTCGATCCTTCGCTGAAGGCAGAGCACATGGGTCGTTGCTCCACGAGTACTCGTATTTGCCGAGTGCAGGCGGCAAATGGTCGATCCTTCGCTGAAGACAGAGCGCATGGGTCAGCCCATTAGGACAAAACGAGTTCCAGAGAAGTAAAAAAGTACACAAAAAATCATGTGACAAGTTTCTCCATGAGTACTCATATTTGCCACGTGCAGGCGGCAAATGGTCGATCCTTTGCTGAAGGCAGAGCGCATGGGCCGTTGCTTCACGAGTACTCGTATTTGCCGCGTGTAGGCGGCAAATGGTCGATCCTTCCCGGAAGGCAGAGCGCATGAGTCAGCCCATTAGGACAAAACGAGTTCCATAGAAGTAAAAAAGTACACAAAAAATCATGTGACAAGTTTCTCCATGAATACTCATATTTGCCACGTGCAGGCGGCAAATGGTTGATCCTTCGCTGAAGGCAGAGCGCATGGGTCGTTGCTCCACGAGTACTCGTATTTGCCGCGTGCAGGCGGCAAATGATCGATCCTTCGCTGAAGGCAGAGCGCATGGGTCAGCCCATTAGGACAAAACGAGCTCCAGACAAGTAAAAAAGTACACAAAAAATCATGTGACAGCAATAGTTCGAACTCGCGATCTCCCTTTCCGTAACTAGCATAGCTCCTTTTCGAACATTTTGTAATATATGTTGAACATTTCATTAAAGTAAGTTGAGTACTTTAATTAATACTCCCTCCGTTTTAAAATAAGTGACTCAATTTTATACTAACTTTGTACTAAATCTAGTATAAAATTGAGTCACTTATTTCGGGACGGAGGGAGTACATGATGAAATATTCTGTATTATATGATGAAAATTTTAATATACAATAAACATTTTAACAAAAAGTTGAATATACGCGCTGAACAATTATTTGATACACCTGAACATTTGTGAAAAATATGTTGAAAATTTTGTGAACAGATATTGAACATTGTGTAATATACACTAAAAAGAAATTAAGAAACATAGTGAACATTTGTATATTCATTTAAAAAGACAAAACCAAAAGAGAAAAACAGTATCTATACCTACTATTAAAGTAAGGTGATATTTTTGGTTTCGTCCCGCATTTGATCCTACGTTACGTGAAATACATGAGGTGGTATTAATTTGTAGAGCAAACTTTGGTATCAGCTATTAAAAATAAAGGTCCGTATCAGCTGATTGGGCCTGCGTTCCTCCACTTGGGCCTTCAAACGTACGTTGATCAAGCCCCTCAGGTTGTTTCTGTTTTGTTTCTAAAAAAAAAGGGTAGTTTCAGTTTTTTTTAAGAATCCTACCTTCTCACGCAAGGATCGAGCTTCTCCCGTTTCCTATGCCCTCCGGTAAGTTGTTTCAGTTTTTTTTCTGAACAAAAAACCAGTCGTCCGGCTGGGCCTTATGGGCCAATAGACACATCTTAGCTTTCAATGGAATCAAAAATCTTCTCAGCTAATGTACGTACGCCTGTATATGATGCATCTTTTTTTGTCAATAGTCCCATCTTGACCAGTTAAACTGATTACCATCACTTTATATAATTTCTCAAACCATTGCCATCAGTCACCTTGGGAAATAAATAGTGAGCTTATAAAACAGGATTAGCATAAAAGTTTGTGAATTACCATAAAGTTTACTGATTCGTAAAATGTTTGCTGATTTAGAATATGTTTGTGAATTTAAAAAAATGTTCGTCTATTCTATAATTGTTCGCCGATTCAAAAGAAAAAGCTGAAAAACCATCCGCAATATAAAATAATGTTCACAATTTCAAAAAATGTTTGTAAATAGTAAAAATGTTCACGATTTTTTAAAATATTCAGAAAATCATAAAATTGTCCAAGAATGATTGAAGGTATGTAGTTAAAAAGTAATACTTCTGAATGTTTGTGACTAATACCCGCATGAATTTCGAAGAATTAACTGCCGGGGTGGATTGAAATATTATAGTAAGTTTTTTTAAAATACTTTTTCTTGAATTTCAGAATAATTCTTTGAATTGCAAATATTTTGACAAGCATGATATTATTTCGAAAATGTGCACATTGCTTCGATTTGTGAATAAATTTAGAAAAAAAGAAACAATTCCATGCATTTGTGAACAAAATTTTAAAATCATGCGATTAGATATGAACAAAATGTGGTCATCATCATTGGACATTATGATTTTCTTTCTTCCGTTGCAACGCACGGACCCTTTTGCTAGTAAAAACCAAAAACCAGAAGAAACGTGAACAAAACTAGAAGAATAAAGCAGGAAAGAAACCAAAAGAAAAAAAACAGAGAAAACCAAAACGTTGAAGAAGAAGAAGAAAAAACCAACAAAGAAACATCAGCGAACAAAAAAACAAGCACGCGAACCCAGTAGTGGGCCGGCCCAACAAGGGAGCGAAAACAGCTTTGGGCGTTTCCTCGACAGCTTGCCGCGGAAATTCCGGGAGCAACTAGTTAACGAGCGTTCTTTCGGGAGCCTTGCAACGATCAGCGCCACTTGGCGCTCTCAGCCATTTGCCACGTGTTGCGCTCTGGACGCTTCCTTCAGATTTTATTTTTTTATTTTTCCGCACGCGTTTTCGGCTTTTTAAACGGTTTTTCAATGTTTTGGTTTTTCCCGGTCTTCCTTAGATTTTCGACCAAAAAAAAATTTTACGCAAAAAAACACGTTCTTTTTTCTTTCGCGAAAAGTCACGGTTTTTCTTCCGCGAGAGGCACGGTTGTGCTTTTGCGAAAGTCACGGCCGTGACTTTCGGAAACAAAAAAAATGCATTTTCTATTTTTTTCTTTCGCGAAAAGTCACGGTTTTTCTTCCGCGAGAGGCACGGTTGTGCTTTCGCGAGAGTCACGGCCGTGCCTCTCAGAAAGGGAAAAACAAAACGCGTTTTCTGTTTTTTTTTCTTTCGCGAGAGTCACGGTTTTGCTTCCGCGAGATGCACGGTTGTGCTTTCGCGAGAGTCACGGCCATGCCTCACAGAAAAAGGGAAAAAATACGTGTTTTTTGTTTTTTTTTCTTTCGCGAGAGTCACGGTTTTGCTTTCGCCGGAGGCATGGTTGTGCTTTCATGAGAGTCACGGCGTGCCTCTTTCGGAAAGGAAAAAAAATGTGTTTTCTGTTTTTTTTTTCTTCCACGAGAGTCGCGGTTTTGCTTCCACGCGAGGCACAGTTGTGATTACGCGAGTGCACAGGTGTGCCTCTTTCAGAAAGGGAAAAAACCGTGCTCCCGGTTTGGTTTTTCCGTCCGGTTTTTTTCATGAAAATAAAGTTCGTCAAAACCTATTAACATGAAATCTAGTTTTGAATATCTCGACGCGAGGAATCCAATGGTGGAAACGGTTTGAGATTTGGACGCACGGTTTAAGAGATAAAACGTTTTGAATAAACGGATCTACGAAAAAAAGGAAAACTCCCAGGTTGCGACAAGTGGCGCGCTGCATGTTCGCCACTTGTCGTGACCTGGGAAGGTGGAGTGTTCTTTGAAACGAGTAGTCCTCAATTAGTGATTTCGGGAAATTGAATGCGTCAAAATGTCGAGCGAACACATAGGGGAGCGATCAGCTGGGCTGGCCCATCTCCCACTGTAGGCAGTTTCGGTTTTGGGAACTTTCTAGATGTTTCCCAGCCGTTTTTATCGGTTTTGGGAACCTTCTAGAAGGTTCCTTAGACTGGTTTTCCATTTTCCTTTTTATTTCTTCTTTTTCAGTATTCTTTTCGTTTTTTTCTTTTTTCATGTTTCTTTTTTTCTTCCTCTCCTTTTTTATTTTTTCTTTTTTACTTTTCTTTTTTCCTTTTTATTTAATTTTCCTTTTTTGTTTTGTTTTCCTTTTTTCAAAAAGTGTTTGTGTTTTTGGAAAAATGTTCGTAAATTTCGTAAACTGTTTGCTTTTATCATAAATTGTTTAACATTTCAAAAAAAAATCCGCTTTTGAATTTTGTTCAAAAATTCAAAAAACGTTCGCTTTTTAAGAAAATGTTTGTGCTTTTTCAAAAATTGTGAGAAATTTGAAAAATGTTCCTGTTTTCAGTTCTGGTTCAGAAATTAAACGAAAAATGTTCCTGTTTCAAATTTTGTTCAGAAATTCTAAAATTGTTCGAGAATTTATAAAATGTTCTTGCTATTCAAAATTTGTTCAGAAGTTCGAAAAATGTTCCTGTTTTCAATTTTGGTTCACAATTTACAAAAATGTTCGTGCTTCTGCGAAAAATGTTCCCTTTTGCAAATTTTGTTCAAAAATTCAAAAAAAATGTTCTTGCTATTCAAAATTTGTTCAGAAGTTCAAAAACTGTTCCTGTTTCCATTTTTGTTCATAAATTCAGAAAATTTTCAAGTTTTTGAAAAATTGTTCGGAATTAAAAAAGGCAGCTACAGTCCAGGCGCTACAGTACAAAAATGTTCGCATTTAGAAAAATGTTTCAGAATCTGGCGCTGATCTTAGTTCTTGAATAGTTCGGGCTGTGTACTAGACAACAACTGTCGTTATCTCCTGTGGCTAGCTACATGTCCTCACTAGCGGGACGGCTGGAGTTCAATCCCTAGCTAGCGCACTTCATGTTTTGCGGGATTTTCAGTTTGCTACCGCATCCGCAAATGGGCCGGCCCAACATAGCGTCGTCTACGCGTTTGCTCGGTTGTTCAACGCAAAACGCGTCGAATAGGAGCTCCCGCTTGCTGCCGCGCACGTGAAATAGGAATTGCTACCTTCTCTACTTTCGATCTGTCAAGGAGACTCCCAGCTCGGGCTGCACAAGGGGTGATTTTCAGTTTGCTACCGCATCCGCAAATGGGCCGGCCCAACATAGCGTCGTCTGCATGTTTGCTCGGCTGTTCAACGCAAAACACGTTGAATAGGAGCTCCCGCATGTCGCCGCGCATGTGAAATATGAATTGCTACCTTCTCTACTTTCGATCTGTCAAGGAGACTCCCAGCTCAAGCTGCACAAGGGGTGATTTTCAGTTTGCTACCGCATCCGCAAATGGGCCGGCCCAACATAGCGTCGTCTGCATGTTTGCTCGGCTGTTCAACGCAAAACACGTTGAATAGGAGCTCCCGCATGTCGCCGCGCATGTGAAATATGAATTGCTACCTTCTCTACTTTCGATCTGTTCAAGGAGACTCCCAACTCAGGCTGCACAAGGGGTGATTTTCAGTTTGCTACCGCATCCGCAAATGGGCCGGCCCAACATAGTGTCGTCTGCGCGTTTGCTCGGCTGTTCAACGCAAAACGCGTCGAATAGGAGCACCCGCTTGCCGCCGCGCACGTGAAATAGGAATTGCTACCTTCTCTACTTTCGATCTGTCAAGGAGACTCCCAACTCGGGCTGCACAAGGGGTGATTTTCGGATCACCGCCCGGCCTTAGCGTGTCTCGTTGGGGATTGGAGGAACTAGGGCCCCTCGCAACACCCCCGATCGATCTAATCCGGCTAGGCATGACGACAGGAGAGCGAAATCACTAATTATGAAGTACTCCTTTCAAAGATCACTCTCATCTTCTCAGGTTGCGAAATCACTAATAGTAGGAAGGTCGCTCATGGATGTGGAAATTGTGGAACATCGCATTACAGTTATACCATATGATTCTCCCCCCCCCCCCCCCCCCCCTTCTTCTTTACAATATAATACGCACACTCGTGCGTATTCGAGAAAAAAGTTAGACCATCTGATTCCAGGTTGTGGCTCATGGAGCTGATGAATTCAGTGCAAACCGAGGATGTCATTAAGGTATTGGTCACGCTATGGGCAATATGGTGGGCTCAGAGGAAAGGCAATAACTGAAAATGAGTTTTGGTCTCCATTGAGCACGTTCACCTTTATTCAAATTTTTCTGGATGACCTCGCCATGGCTACTGTCAAGAAGCAGGTGCGAGTGTCATCTTCAGATGTAAACAGATAGAGGCTGGTGAACGCTGCGTGGAAACCCCCAATGTAGGGATGTTTGAAGTTTAATGTAGCTGCTGTTGTGGGGACGCATGGAGACAGTGGATCATGCGCTGTCTTCTGTTGGAACCAGAACGGAGAATATCTTGGGTCGTCGTCGCTAGTGATGCTGGACATGATGCAACATGAAGAACTAGAAACCATTGCAGTCAGAGAGGCTTTTGCTTTGGCATATGATATGCGCGCATGCTACTCACATACACATTGCTTCTGATTGTGCGACACTTATCAATAGTCTGAAGGCAAGCTACAGGGGGTTGTGCTCTCCGATCATCGAGGACATTAGGATAAAAATGGATGATTTTGCAGAAGTTCATATCTTGCACGAGAAAAGAGAACATGTTTGTGAAGCTCATGAATTAGCTAAATCTTCTGTAAGTTTAGATTCGGGGCGCCACCTGTGGCTGTTAAATCCCCCAGAGTTCATGTTTCTGCCACTCTTGGCTCCAGTTGAATAAAAGTGCGGTAACACCCCTAAACAAAGCAAGTTAAAAATGACATAGGTAAGTGTCGTAGATGGAGTATGGAGCGATCATCACTGAGATTAAGCATAGAGCATTCCAGTTTAATTGTAATTATATTTTTGTAGGTAGAGAAGCAAGTAGAGATGCAGATAGGTTAGCCAAGTTCTCACACTCTCTTGTTCTGGGGCATCACGTCTGGCTTGGCGTTCCACATGATTTTTTTTTATCCCACAACATCTGGTCTTTGAGTAATCAAGCTTGGTTTTAACCACTGAAAAGAAAAAGAAAAAGCATAATCGACACAGGAGCCATATCTCACTTCACGCAAGATAGAGCTTCTCTAGAGCAACTAATCAGCGAGTATTCCTTGCCGGAGCCCAGCAAGGGTCATTTTTTGGTGGGCGAGAGCGCATCACTTGGCGTGCTCTCAGTCATCGCCACGTGTCGCATCTTGGGGGCTCCCTCAGCACTTTTTTTTTCTATTTATTAGTACGTGTTTTCGGGTTGCTTTTCGGTTTTTGTCCAACTTTTCCTAGGTTGTGGAGAGAAAAAAATTTAAAAACCTTTGTGTGAAAAATGTTTTTCCTTTTTTTTTCCCGTGACGGGTACATTCCTGCTTTCGCGGAGAGGCACAGATTTGTTTCTCGCGAAGGTGCATATTTGCTTTCACGAGAGAGAGAAAGGAAGAAATCATGCTTTCAGCGCGGTTTCTTTCTTCTATTTGTTTCTGGTTTTTCCATGAAAAAACTTTCTTTGAAATCTTTTAAAATGGATCTAATTTTAGTATTTGGACACACAATTTAAGATCTTGACATGAGAAATCCAATGGTGAAAACAGTTCAGTGTTTGGACGCACAGTTTAAGAGATAAAACATTTTGAATAACGAATCTTCAAAGGAAAAAAAACTCATGTTGCGACAAGAGGCACACGTGCAGTGTGCCGCTTATATAACCTGAAAAATGAGTGTGAGCTTTGAAAGAAATACTAATTAAGTGATTTCGGAGGTTTTCTCATGTGAAGCTTTTCCTCTTCCCTACAGTAACATGCCGGCACATTATTCATGCGTTCATCGCTTGCTTGCTGTCACTTGGTTCCCTCGTTCGTGGCGGGTTTTTTCTGTTTCAGTTTGTTTCCATTTTTTCTTCGGCTTTCTTTGTTTTTTCATCTGTTTTTGGTACATCCTTTTTTCTTTGTCACACTTTAATTTTCTTTGATTCTTTACGGTTTTCTTTTTTTCTATGTTGTACTTTTCATTTCTTTGTTTGCTAATCGGTTTTGGCATTTCTTTTATTATTTGTTATACTTAAGCTTTATTTGTTTCTTCACCTCTTTCCACTTTTTTCTTCTGTTTACTTTGTTTTTTCTTTTCTTTTTTTGGGTTACTTTTTATATATTTATTTTCTCACCTTTTTGTTTTCCTTGTTTTTTCCTTGGTCTTCGATGTTTTCAATTCTTTTTGCAGTAGTTTTTTTGGTTTTCCCCTTTTTTTTCTTTTGATTTACTTTGCAATTTTCGTTTGTTTTCTCCGTTTCTCATTTCTTTATATGAAAAAATATTCATCATGTATTTCCAAAAGGTTAAACATGAAAATGTTTCTGATGCATAAAATAAAGGTACAACAGGCATAAAATAAGGGTCGCGCTATTCGTCACCCTGGGTGTGGAATACTTATTCGTCACCCCCTCTCTATTTTGACATCAATGCACCGTATTTTTACGTTTCGTAAATTTTGTCTTATTTCATACGTAAAAAGAGAGCGTAAGAAAATATATACTTGCCTTAAAAATATTTTATGTTACGTAAAGTTACGAACGTAAAAACATACATAAAATGCGATATTTTTGGTCTTATAACCTTTTTTTTTTCTTATACCAAATTTTACGTAGTGAATCAATATGAATGTAACTATTTGTATTCCAAATGTAATTTATTTATGAAGCGATCGTAAGATTACCTCGGACGAAGAATAACTTATTCTGCAACCTGGGTGATTATATATATATATATATATATATATATATATATATATATATATATATATAGTTAGAGGATGGATTTGCTATCCACACTAGCTCGGATGGTTGTTATCAGAACCGTTCGTTCGCTTTGTGATCCGCACCTTTAGGTGGATAAGGTTCTGAATTTATCAATTGTTGAATTTCGCCAAGACAGAGGAGGAATGGTAAGATGAACCTTTATGGAGGCATAGCCCGGAATGGCAACCTACTTCTGACTTTGCAGGCATAGTCGGGACAAAAGGTGTTGTGCCTTTCTAAACCGGCAGGGATCAACATGAGCTACTTCGGGCAAACTTTTGAATTGGCTGATGGTGGTCATTTCCTAAAAGTTCTGAGCTGCGGCATGCTGGACGGCCATGTGAAAATTGCCATTTTTGACTAGCCAAATGAACAAGGTTTGACACCATCTGTACTAGTAAATGGACTGGGTCATGCTGGTCTAGACATGTAAAACCTGCCTTTTGGTCTAAGTAAATGAAGACGGTTCAGCAAGGCGAGAGTTTATCAGTCCAGTAGGAGGGTTGTCAGAAAAGCAACGGTGAGTACGAGGTGTTAACAATGTCTAAATAATGGATGGCATTTTTTTAGTCATCATGTACATTAATTTGTTGTCTCCGGCAAATGTACGTGAGGGTTGCTAACAAATTATACATTATCAGAAGAAAATACATTCTGAACTCTTTTAGAAAATAACAACACCTCGTACCTCCACAAGTCTTGACGGCAGTTTCAGTGAGGCTTATTACGAATCGAATTGAGAACCTACAGTGAAGAACAATGAGCCAGCTTCTTTCTGGACAGAATGAGCCTTGTGAGTCTCAGCACTTCGCTATATGTATAGCAAGTTGAAGTTATTTTATTGCGTAGTGCTCGGTACAGCTAGATTGGTTGGTTTGCTAGTTGCTTCATTTGAATGTCACACCTAGACTTAATGCAAATGTCACAAAAAAGGAACATAAAACACCTCCAATACCAAACCGCATGCCCAATGGTTTGCCAAGGAGCTAGCTTATGCGACTTGGTGATACCTTTCAAAAAACGTCAGGCAGATACGACCAAAAAAGTTCACATGGGCCAGCTGTGGCAGCTCATTGTTTTAAGAGATCTCTTGTTTTGAAGAACTGTATGGAGACGTATCAAAATGGCAAAGTCAGAAGCTGCCACACACCCTGCCGCAATGCAGTTTTTGCATGCCAAGTTTCACCAATATAGCAACTCATGGTCCTGGCAAAGTGGATAGCTGTAGCAAAGTGGAGACGGTTTGCACTAGGGAGGAGGAAGGTGAGGTTGGCTGGCTGGGAAGGGGAGCTTTGGCCGGCTGGGATTGCTAGATTTGAGAGGGAGAGGGAAGAGGGACGGAAAGCTCCGTTGGCGGTGAAGGAGAGAAGAGGACGGTGCTCTCCTCGAGATATCGGGTGGCTCGCATGGCAGAGAAAAGTGATTGCTGCTCACCTGGTCAAAACCGTGTATAGTACTAAAATGCAGGCTACGAGATTTCTACTACTCATAAACATTTTTTTCTACATGGAGAGATTCCTAGCTGGTTCAGTTAACCACGACGTGAGCTCGAGCTCAGGGTCACGTTTGCTCATTCCCCTATTTTTCCATCAATCTATATTACCTTGGTACTACATGCCGTTGTTAAAAAGCACAAATAATGACACTTGGACTATTTCAGTCAAAAATGGATGCCAGCAAAAGGATATTTTTTCAATCTCTCTGTCATGTACTCCCTCCGTAAACTAATATAAGAGCGTTTAGGTCACTACTTTAGTGATGTAAACGCTCTTATATTAGTTTGCAGAGGGAGTAAAAGTAAAGAGCAACAGACTGAGAAAGATATAGAGATGCAAAAATATTTTTTCTCTCTTTCTCTATCTCTCACATGTACTACAGGTAGTGTCGAGCTAGACAAGGGAATACGTTCAGCGAAGTCCAAGACACTGAATGAATTGCTACCCTCATGTCGCCTGCGTGCGTGACTCAAGGGTGACAGCCCTAAGCGCTGATGCCTGCCTTGGTCCTGCACTGAGACAACCATTGGGCAAGCCTGGGCGCGATCGTGGAAGGTGGCGGTGGGGCCTCTGCTGCTCCTTCTTGCACACGAGAGGGCATCGGGCTCGAGGCGGCGGCCCGGCTGAAAGGCACCACCGCCGCAATGCAAGATGGCGAGGACATGGATCACAGTTCTCGGCGTGTCGTGGCGACATCTATGGTACATGCGGGATTTTTTTTGCAACACGAGTCGTGTTGCAGGACTTGCAACATGGGTCGTGTTCTGAAAAAAAAAATTGCCGCCCCTAGTGCGAGCCGCAATAGTATCTAGTCGCTGGTGAGTTTGCAACAAGAGGCTAGTTGTAGAATCCTTTTTGAAATAATGGGTCGATTGCGTAAAGCGGGCACGGATAGGTTAGCTCCCCACCGTTGATTGAGAGTCCATCCGACGGACATAGAGATGACGGACGCTGGCATAAAATCGAGCGGTTGAAGGGAATCTCTTCCCCTTTTTATGTCAGTTTTGATAACCGTTTGAATACTACACAGTGAGTTAGAGAAGGACGCTTCCTGATGTTGCCGACGAAGTTTCTTTTGGATCCGCAAACCGCCCACATTCTTCCGGTCCGTGGAAGCCATCTAACACGGTCTTGTATCGGTCGGCGGAGCAGTCCGGGCGCGTTTTCTCCCACAAATTGGAGGCAAAGTGGGGAGATGTTTGCGGCAGTCCATCCACCCGTAACGTAGGACTCCAACACCCTCGGCCCACCGAATCCCCCCTCCCGGTCTCATTTCCTTCCACTCCACATTGTAAAACACTTACACATGGTTCTGTCAATGTAAGATGGAGATTCTTGTGTAATATAAGTGTTGCAGATATGACCTCTCTCTCTCTCTCTCTCTCTCTCCCTCTCTACTTCTTTAACATCTGACTTAAAGCATACGCATCATAAAAAGACTTAACAGGGTTGATGGTGTCGGCGGGTGCAACGACCACCTTATAGAGAAGGTTCTCATGCGCAAAAAAAGGGAGCCCTCGGATGGGCATGCATGGTTCCGTCAACGTAAGATGGAGGTTTTGTGTAATATAAGTGGCGCGGTGATGATCTCTCTCTCTCCTCTCTTTCTCTCTCTATCTCTCACTCTCGTCCTCTCTACTCCTTTCACATCTAATTTAACGACATCGCATCATAAAAGACTTAATAGGGTCAATGGTGTCGGCAGGTGCAACGACGACCACCTTATCGAGAAGGTTCTCGTATGCTAAAAAGGAGCCCTCGGATGGGCATGCATGGTTCCATCAATGTAAGATGGAGGTTCTTGTGTAATATAAGTGTTGCGATGATGATCTCTCTCTCTCTCTCTCTCTCTCTCTCTCCTCCCTCCCTCTCCTCTCTACTTCTTTAACATCCGATTTAACACATACGCATCATAAAATACTTAACAAGGTCGACGTTGTTGAGGGTGCAACGACCTCCTTATAGAGAAGGTTCTCGTGCATAAAAAAAGAGAGCCCTCGGATGGGCATGCATGGCTCCGTCAATGTAAGATGGAGGTTCTTGTGTAATATAAGTGTTGCGGTGATGATCTCTCTCTCTCTCTCTCTCTCTCTCAATCTCGCCCTCTCTACTTCTTTAACATCTGACTTAACGTATACGCATCATGAAAGACTTAACAGGGTCGATGGTGTCAGAGGGTGCAACGACCACCTTATAGAGAAGGTTCTCGTGCGCAAAAAAAGGAGCCCTTGAATGGGCATGCATGGCTCCGTCAATGTAAGATGGAGGTTCTTGTGTAATATAAGTGTTGCGGTGATGATCTCTCTCTCCCCCTCTCCCTCTCCTTCTCTACTTCTTTAACATCTGATTAAACACATACGCATCATAAAAGATTTAACAAGGTCGAAGGTGTCGGCGGGTGCGACGACCACCTTATAGAGAAGGTTCTCGTGCATAAAAGTGAGAGCCCTCAGATTGGCATGCATGGTTCCGTCAATGTAAGATGAAGGTTCTTGTGTAATATAAGTGTTTCAGTGATGATCTCTCTCTCTCTCTCTCTCTCTCTCTCTCTCTCTCTCCCTCTCTACTTCTTTAACATCTGATTTAACGCATACGCATCATGAAAGACTTAATAGGGTCGATGGTGTCGGAGGGTGCAACGACCTTAAATTGCGTCTGCATGCATGTTTTGCGTCAAGTGCCCGGGTCCGGTAAAGTGGGTAAAACGGACCCAAAGGGAAAACGACACACGAGTCTCAAAATGAAATAAGACAAATTGTTCTTACAGTATAGAGGGGGAACAAAACACCGGCTGTTTTTCGTTAGCTATGGGCTGCTAGGCATCCCTTGAAGGCAACAAGGGCTGAAAGTGCGGAATGAAAAAAAGCAAGGCATAACTGCATAAGGAAAAAGAAGCTGTGAAGAAAGGAAAGGTTCAAACCTTCTCCCAACAGTTCGACATTGCCGAGTCGAGTCGGCGAAGAAAACCCAACCTGTCGATGGAAAGCAGCAGCGGATGCAACGGAACGTCAACATATTTGTCAAGGTTACTCCTCGAAGGTTCAAAAGGGAATCAAAGAAAGTAAGGTTGAATGCAGACCTACATATGTGATGGATACCATAGATCTTTGGAGATAATATACATGGAAGTTACATAGCCCATGAATCAAGCCATTCAACCAGGGTTAAAGATAACTGCAATGTGGAAGGCAACACGCCTGGTGAAAATAGTTTCATGTCATACGTAAAAGTAAATAATGTTCAATACGATGCAGAAAATGACTAGGAAGTACATAGTTGATTACAACAGCAGCCTAAAACAAACTAGTACTGTAAGTACTTGTGAACATTGATGTGCAAGTGGAAACCATCTTGGATTATCTACTCGTATCACACAGAGCCTCCAGTATAGTACACGCCCGATGGCGTCGGCATTGTTGTGCTCGATGGCGCCCGGCGCTCACGGAGGCCATGGTCCTGCGTGAGACAGGATCTTGACGCAGAGGGGAGACAGCGGAGGCCAACTCGGCGCAATCGGCGGTCACGAGCACCGCAGTCACGGTGGCGGACTGCACGCGGCCACGCCCAAGTCCAAACTCAGAGCCCATCTGTTAGACAACAAAATTCGTGTAAGATTGGAAAAGAGGAAGCAAACTAAATGATAAAGGAGGTCAAATTCAACATGCGTTTCACTTATACTCCTATTTGTTCAGATTTACATCTCCCTAAAATTCCCAACAACACAAGTTACAAGTTCTTGAGAAACAGCTATACAATTCACACAAGATTGGAAAAAGGAAAGCAAAACTAAATGATCATTTGCAACACTACGCCATGGATGGAGGTCAAACACCTTGACCGCAGCAGACGCACGGAAGTGGTGAGGTGCTGATGCTAATTGCTGAGCCTCCTCAAGCTCACAAACAAATAAAAAAGTTCTGAGATTCAGAAAAAAATATCTGCAACAAAAAAATCCATTACGGATCCATAGTGCGGGTCGGGGAACTGCTCTCCAAACTCATGAGCAGAAAATCGCAGAAGCCATCTCATTGTCTATAATAGCCGCAATAAAAAGTCCATTGGAAAGAAAGAGAAGTTAAGAACTCGTCTTTGATGTTGCCAAGTTCTCAGATGAAAAAAGTGCTGATGTTCACGAAATCAAGCACCGCCTGCGCGATGGCTATTTCAACAAATCCAACATTAAATCCGTTTTCCAAATCCAAGGGAATGAACCATGAAGAGCAGTAGTGAATAAATAATCTTGGTCTGCGGGTGGACCAACCATGAATCATAATAAAATTGAATCTGAAATCCATCGATGCGATGGCAAGACTGATTTGCCCAACCACATATCCAACAACACGAGCAACAAAAGAACTTGAATGGATCAAGCGGAGCAGCAGACGAGGGCTCTGGGTGCTGCATCTCTCATGGACTGGATAGGCGACGGGCATAGAGCCTCCCCGATGATGCATTCGGACGGCAACGGCGTTGATCCCGTGGGCGTCGGACTAAGATCTAGCGTGAGAGGGAGGAACAGCCGTGAAGTGAGAAGAGGGATTCGTGGAGTGGGACGGGTGAGGAGGGCTGGTGGATGTGGCGGGACGGAAGAGATCGCATGACCTCGATGCTTTGGCCATAGCGAGGGAGAGAGGAGGTGATGGCTGAGGCGGTGGCAAATTCGATCCCATGGTCGTCCGCTCGAGCAGGGAAAAGGAGAACACCATAGGAGGATAGGGGGATGATAGTTACGTGAAAGAGAGGAGAAAGCAAAGAGTTCTCGTGTATGGGAAAGAGTGGAATTTTTTTTCAGGGAAGGAAAGAGTAGAATTGAGGAGAGCGTCCGTCCGTGCATAAAAAAACAATCACGAACCTTTCGTGGGCTAGGCACCGAGCAGCGTGGGCGAGGACTGTCACCCTGCCATTTTGCCAGCCTACACCTGACGCATCCTGAGCCATGAACAGTGATGAATGGTCCAGTTTGTCTATATAAGGAAATAACAAGTGATCATGTAATATAGAGAAAATGAAAAGAGGGAAAGAGGGGGACCAGATCCCCATGCCCCTATATAGGTATATATATATATATATATATATATATATATATATATATATATATATATATATATATATATATATATATATATATAGACTATTTGTCACCCTGGGAGAGGAATAGTTATTCTTCACCCCACCTGTATTTTACCACCACTGCACCATAATTTTACGTTCCGTAAGTTTTGTCTTATTTCTGACGTAAAAAGAGACTGTAAGAAAATATATAATCGTCGTAAAAAATATATTATATTATGTAAAATTACAAATGTAAAAATATAGTGTAAAATATACATAAACTCCAAATTTTCTTGTCTTATAACCTATATTTTTATTTTCTTATACCAAATTTTATGTAGTGAATCAATAGGAATGTAATTATTTGAATTCCAAATGTAATTTAATTATGAAGTGAGCGTAAAATTACCTCGGGTGAAGAATAAATTATTCTGCACACTGGGTGATGAATATATATATATATATATATATATATATATATATATATATATATATGTATGTATGTATGTATGTATGTATGTATGTATGTATGTATGTATATGTATATAATTGTAAATATGGATAGAAAAATGTTTCTGATGTAGATGAGAAATGTTCAACACATGATCTACATTGTTTTGTACACCTTTGATATTTTTTATACATGTTTGTTTTTTTAATACATGATCAACATTCTTTTCATACACATCATATATTTTTTGTACAGATTATTCATGTGCATGGAAAACATTTTCCTGTACTCATTTAACATTTTTTAAATGCTTGATTGACATTTTTCATATACTAGATTAACATTCTTCAAATACTTTATCAACTGTTTTCACACACATTGTATATTTTCTTGTCTACATTTTTCCATATACATGAAAAACATATTTTCTATAAATATTTAATAATTTTGGAATCATTAATATTTTCTTAATACTGGATTTAAAAATTTTAAATTCTTCATTAACATTTTTTAAATACATGATCAACTTGCTTCATGCACATTGCATAATTTTTTATACACTTTTTGTATATATATAAACATTTTTTCTATACACATCAAACATTTTTTAAATGCTTGGTTAACATTTTTCAAATATTTTATGGAAATTACTTTTTTAATATATATATTGAGAATATTTGAAAGTATAAATAAAAGTAAAATTGAAAGAAAGAAACGAAAACATAAAACTGAAATGAAAAACCAAAAAAAGAGGTTGTGGCATCTGGCCTCGCGCGCACCTGGAATGGTGCATCTCGCGATCGCCTTCAGGCGAGGTACTCCACATCTCGCATTAAGCGAGACATAGGCGTGCAATATAATCGTGCTATCCCTATAGATGAATCGCCCTAGCGTTTTGGGTGAGCTTGCCGATTGGTGCACACATGGATTGCTAGCTCCCCTGATCGCTTGCTCCGGGAACCCATGTTCAGTGCCTGGCGGGAATATATCTCGCTTGTAGCAAGTGATCTTTTCGTCTCACTTGAAGCGTTCTACTTTCCCATGTTGTAGCTAGGTCGGCCCATTTTTTTCCTACTTTTTAGACCGCCCTAAGTTCCACGACTGCGCGCTGTAGTTCGCACGGTGCACCAATAGGTTTGGTCTTTTTTTTATGTTTTCATTTGTTTTTATCTGTTTCGTCATCCTTTTATTTCATTTTCATTTTTTCATCAATTTTCTTTGTTTCCTTCACATTTTCATTGTTTTTATCTTTGTTTATTTGATCTCAGATTTAATTTTTTTCTTTTATTTTTCTATTTTCTTTGCTTTTCTCTGTTTTTGTCTTGGTTTTCATCGGGTTTCTTTCCTATTCTTTTGTTTTCCGTCTTTCTCTATTCCCATTCTTTTGCATTGGTTTCTTCGGTATTCATTTTCCATTTTCAGGTTTCTTTGTATTCCCTTTTAGCTATATTGGTTTCTTTGTTTTGCTTAGTTTCTTTGTCAATTTTTGTCAGTGTATATTTTGTTCAACACATGTCAACTTTTTTGTGTACAGAATCAACATTTTTCATATACATCAGAAACTTTTCTATATACATGTTTAACATATGCAACACCTGGTTGACATTGTGTAAAAACTTTATTTTTGGATGTCTCATTTTTTCCATACACAACGTACACTTCTGTTTTAATCGAATACAATTTTGTAATATATGTTTAATATTTTTCAAATAGATGAATAACAGTTTTTGGATACATGATCTATTTTTTCTCCATTCACATTTAACATTTAAATTCTCAATATTTTCCAAGTAAAAGATAAACATATTTTTAATCCCTAGTCAATATATATTCTATACACATTTGACATTGTTTAAATGTTTGATTAGCATTTTTCTAATACTTTTTGAACATTTTTAAAATACACGATCAACTTTTTTCACGCACAGTATATCTTTTGTATACATGAGAAACATTTTATCTACACACATTTAATATTTTTTCAAATGCTTGCTTAATGTTTTTTCATGTATTTTATGTAAAGTGTATTCTGTAATATACTTATGTAGATATTTTGAAGCATAAACAAAAGTGAAAGAAAACCCAAAAAATGAGGTTGTGGCCTTCCACGTGTCTGGGCTGACCCATCTCGCGGTCCCTTTAGCGCGAGGCTTCCCTACATCTCGCCTCATGCGAGACATGCGGGTTCCCTACATTATTTGAAAAACTTCGTGGGTTTTAAAATAGATCAAAATTTTGAATAAAAATACAGATTTGAAAAATATTCAAGGTTTGAAAAAGGTTCATGGATTCTAAACAATTTATTTTGTTAAAAAAATTTCTCATGTTTGAAAAACAAGTACACAAGCTGCCATAAAGTATGTAAATTTGATAGAAATCGGAAAAAGTTTGTAGATTAAAAAATGCTTGAACTTGGAAAAAGTTCATGTGTTTTGAAGATGTTCATAAATTTGAAAAAATTCCTGAATTACAAAACATTTATGTTTCCAAAAAATTTCACAATTAGAAGAAATAATGTTCATGGAATTGAAAAACATATGTTTTTCAAAAAATATTAATAAATTTGAAAAACATAGCAATTTTTTTTAGAAAATTCAGGTATTTGAAAAAGTTCGCAAAATAGTAAAATGTTGATTGATTTTATAAAAAGTTTAAGGGTTCTGAAAAAATGTTCGCGGCATTTGAAAAATGTTTGTGGATTGAAAACTGTTAGCAGATTCACAAACTGTTCAAGAAATGAGAAAATGTTTCCGGATTCGAAATATGTTTGCGCAATTAAAAATATGTTCATGAGTTAAAAAAATGTGTGTGAATTCAAAATTTCAAGAATTTTGAAAAGCCATGGGTTTGAAAAATTCTTCAGGAATTCCAGAAAATGTTCATGAATTCAATTTTTGTTGGTGGATTCAATAATTTTGCAGTTCAAAAAATCATGACAAATATGAAAAAAATTACAATTTTGGCATGCTGTTCAAAAATAAAAATTCTTTATGAATTATTTTTTTAATGTAAAAAATGTTCACAAAATTTAGAAAATGATCATGAATCTAAGAATGATCGTGCATTTGGAACTTGGTTCACAGATTCAAAAATGCTTCATGAATTCAAAATAAAATGTCCGTTAATTCAAAATTGTGGCTCATGATCTTGCTTGTGTACATATATTACGGCCACATGCATGTGGGGGAGGTTTTCTGACCCTCCCCCGCACTGTTTTCGGATGAATTTTTGATTTGTGGGCCCGTTTGGTCTACACCTTCTACCGGCATGGTAAGTTGGTTGATCGTGGTGATTTTTTTTTTCGTGTTAGGGTATGTCATAGTGACATGTCAAACCAAATTTGAGCAAATATGTTCACAAGATTCCATCTCGTTGCCTTGAAGTGCGGGACTCACACTCTAAGTCCTGAACCTTCGTGGCGGATAATCCTGTTTGTGAAGCAAGTGCCACATCAAAGTTGTGTATTGGATACTTAAATATCACACCACCCTTGTATACATATATTAGGGCTACATGCAAGTACGGGAGGTTTTTTGACCCTCCCTCATGTAGTCTCGGACGGATCGCCGATGCATGAGCCCGCTTGGCCTACCCCTTTGACCGGCTTTGAAATGGGGCTAAACATGGTGAATTTCTATCTGTCTATGTTCGCGTAGGTCATTGTTTTCATTTTTTACCTTTTTAGTGATGAGAACTCGGGAGTTGAAAAAAGATCTAGCGGATTAACAAAAAGATATGATACCTTGAAAATATATCACAAAAAGGTATGAGACCAATGACCCTATATAGGGTGAAAGAAAAAAAATCAAAGAGGACAATGAGAGATGACAAATGCGTTGGCTCAGAGCCCGGAAAATAAAAGACCATGAATTACGAGAGTCATTTATCGGGCTATCGGGACAGGTTATAGCCCTAGATCTGGCAAATTTTTCTGCGAGTGCTGAATAGGGCGCTCATAAAAACCACCTAACTTAGCTTGAACCGCTCGATTATCTTCCCTTTCCTCTCTCACTTATCCTTCCGCTCTACCCACCGCAGCCGCAATCGCCGCAGCTGCCACCGCCGGCAGCCGTTGCCGCCACTGCCTCCGACATCCATGTCCTCTAGTTAGCACCGACATTCGTCAAGCCGAGAAGAGGCCGGACTGGGCGGGGAGGGGGTGGGGGGTGGGGGGTGATTAGACCCTATACAAGATAAAGTTGCAGTTTTTAATATTCTTTAAGTTGTAGTTGGTTTTAGCACATGTTAAGGCGCACACGTGATATTCTACACATGCATACAAAGAGTATAAGCAGCGGAGAAAGTAAAGCATGCAAGTGCAAAAATATATAAGGGATGGGAGTTGCAAAGTGCAAACGCAATGGGTGACGGAGATTTTTAGCATGGTTCCGATAGGTGGTGCTATCGTACGTCCACGTTGATGGAGACTTCAACCCATGAAGGGTAACTACTGCATGAGTCCACGGAGGGCTCCACCCACGAAGGGTTCATGAAGAGGCAAACCTTGTCTATCCCACCATAGCCATCATCCACGAAGGACTTGCCTCACTCGGGTAGATCTTCACAAAGTAGGCGATCTCCTTGCCCTTACAAACTTCTTGGTTCAACTCCACATCATGTCAGAGGCTCCCAAGCGACACCTAACAAATCTAGGAGACACCACTCTCCAAAACGTAATAGATGTTGTGTTGATGATGAATTCCTTGCTATTGTGCTTCAAATGATAGTCTCCCTGATACGTCTCCAACGTATCTATAATTTTTAATTGTTCCATGCCATTATATTATCTGTTTTGGATGTTTATGAGCTTTATTAAACACTTTTATATTATTTTTGGGACTAACCTATTGAAACAGAGCCCAGTGTCAGTTCCTATTTTTCCTTGTTTTAGTGTTTTGAAGAAAAGGAATATCAAACGGAGTCGAAACGGAATGAAACCTTCTGGAGAAGTTATTTTTGGAAGGAAAGCAACCTGATAGACTTGGAGTGCACGTCAGGAAAGAAACGAGGGAGCCACGAGGTAGGGGGGGCGCGCCCACCCCCCTAGGGCGCGCCCTCCACCCTCGTGGCTCCCCTGACGTATTTCTTCCGCCTATATATATCCATATACCCTAAAACAATCGGAGAACAGAATAGATCGGGAGTTCCGCCGCCGCAAGCCTCTGTAGCCACCAAAAACCAATCGGGACCCGGTTCCGGCACCCTGCCGGAGGGGGGATCCCTCACCAGTGGCCATCTTCATCATCCCGGCGCTCTCCATGACGAGGAGGGAGTAGTTCACCCTCGTGGCTGAGGGTATGTACCAGTAGCTATGTGTTTGATCTCTCTCTCTCTCTCTCTCTCTCGTGTTTTTGAGGTGATACGATCTTGATGTATCGCGAGCTTTGCTATTATAGTTGGATCTTATGATGTTTCTCCCCCTCTACTCTCTTGTAATGGATTGAGTTTTCCCTTTGAAGTTATCTTATCGGATTGAGTATTTAATGATTTGAGAACACTTGACGTATGTCTTGCGTGGGATAACCGCGGTGACAATAGGTTATTCTATTGATTCACTTGATGTATGTTTTGGTGATCAACTTGCGGGTTCCGCCCATGAACCTATGCATAGGGGTTGGCACACATTTTCGTCTTGACTCTCCGGTAGAAACTTTGGGGCACTCTTTGAAGTACTTTTGTGTTGGTTGAATAGATGAATCTGAGATTGTGTGATGCATATCGTATAATCATGCCCACGGAAACTTGAGGTGACATTGGAGTATCTAGGTGACATTAGGGTTTTGGTTGATTTGTGTCTTAAGGTGTTATTCTAGTACAAACTCTAGGGCTGTTTGTGACACTTATAGGAATAGCCCAACGGATTGATTGGAAAGAATAACTTTGAGGTGGTTTCGTACCCTACCATAATCTCTTCGTTTGTTCTCCGCTATTAGTGACTTTGGAGCGACTCTTTTTTGCATGTTGAGGGATAGTTATGTGATCCAATTATGTTATTATTGTTGAGAGAACTTGCACTAGTGAAAGTATGAACCCTAGGCCTTGTTTCCTAGCATTGCAATGCCGTTTACGCTCACTTTTATAATTAGTTACCTTGCTGTTTTTATATTTCCGGATTACAAAAACCTATATCTACCATCCATATTGCACTTGTATCACCATCTCTTACATGAACTAGTGCACCAATACAATTTACCATTGTATTGGGTGTGTTGGGGACACAAGAGACTCTTTGTTATTTGGTTGCAGGGTTGTTTGAGAGAGACCATCTTCATCCTACGCCTCCCACAGATTGATAAACCTTAGGTCATCCACTTGAGGGAAATTTGCTACTGTCCTACAAACCTCTGCACTTGGAAGTCCAACAATGTCTACAAGAAGAAGGTTGCGTAGTAGACATCAAGCTCTTTTCTGGCGCCGTTGCCGGGGAGGTGAGTGCTTGAAGGTATATCTTTAGATCTTGCAATCGAATCTTTTTGTTTCTTGTTTTGTCACTAGTTTAGTTTATAAAAGAAAACTAAAAAATGGAATCGACTTTGTCTCATACGCTTCATCTTTTTAATATCTTTCGTGAGAATGATGGAAAGGAAAATTGTTCCAAAGTGTTAGAAGAAGAATGCATTAAAATGTTTGGCACTAAATCTTTGAATGATGAGAAGGATTGCAATGTTGTTAGTATGAACTCCTTTAATATCCATGATGCTAATGATATGCAAAGCCACAAGCTTGGGGAAGCTATGTTTGATGAAGATGATATTTTTTGTCCCCCAAGTTTTGATGAGCAAATTTACTATGATGAAAGCATGCCTCCTATCTATGATGATTATTGTGATGACACGTATGCTTTAAAGAATAATGATAACCATGAAACTTGTCGTCTTGATCTTAATTTTCAATCATATGATAGTTATTTTGTTGAGTTTGCTCCCACTAATATTCATGAGAAGAAATTTGCTTATGTGGAGAGTAATAAAAATTCTATGCTTATGCATCATGAAAAGAATGCTTTAGGTACTGGTTATATTGTTGAATTCATTCATGATGCTACTGAAAATTATTATGAGGGAGGAATTTATGCTTGTATGAATTGCAATAATATCAAGTTTCCTCTCTATGTGCTTAAAATCTTGAAGTTATGCTTGTTTTGCCTTCCTATGCTAGTTGATTATTGTTCCCATAAGTTGTTTGCTCACAAAATACCTATGCATAGGAAGTGGGTTAGACTTAAATGTTCTAGTCATATTCTTCATGATGCTCTCTTTATGTTTCAATTCTTATCTTTTATGTGATCATCATTGAAATCATCATGCCTAGCTAGGGGCGTTAAACGATAGCGCTTGTTGGGAGGCAACCCAATTTTATTTTAGTTTCTTTCTTTTTGGTTCTGTTTAGAAATAAATAATTCATCTAGCTTCTGTTTAGATGTGGTTTTATGTTTTAATTAGTGTTTGTGTCAAGTAGAACCTTTGGGAAGACTTGGGTGAAGTCTTCATGATCATGCTGTAAAAAACACAAACTTTAGCGCTCACAAAATTAGCTTCAACTTTTTACTGGAGAGTGCTATTTAGTTGATTATTTTTTAATATGATCACTAGACAAATTCCTCAGGTCCACCAATTTATTTTAGAATTTTTGGAGTTCCAGAAGTTGGCGTTAGTTACATATTACTACAGACTGTTCTGTTTTCATTGTGTTGCTTGCTTATTTTGATGAATCTATGGCTAGTAAAGTAGTTTATAAACCATAGAGAAGTTGGAATACAGTAGGTTTAACACCAATATAAATAAAGAATGAGTTCATTACAGTACCATGAAGTGGTGTTTTGTTTTCTTTCGCTAACAGAGCTCACGGGATTTTCTGTTAAGTTTTGTGTTGTGAAGTTTTCAAGTTTTGGGTAAAGATTCGATGGACTGTGGAATAAGGAGTGGCAGAGCCTAAGCTTGGGGATGCCCAAGGCACCCCAAGGTAATATTCAAGGATAACCAAGCGTCTAAGATTGGGGATGCCCGGAAGGCATCCCTCTTTAAATCTTCGTTCATCGGTAACTTTACTTGGAGCTATATTTTTATTCACCACATGATATGTGTTTTGCTTGGAGCGTCATTTTTTCTTTAGCTTTGCTTGCTGTTTGAATAATATCCTAAGATCTGAAATTATTAAATGGGAGAGTCTTCACATAGTTGCATAATTATTCGACTACTCATTGATCTTCACTTATATCTTTCGGAGTAGTTTGTTGTTTGCTCTAGTGCTTCACTTATATCCTTTTAGAGCACGGCGGTGGTTTTATTTTGAAGAAATAGATAAACTCTCATGCTTCACTTATATTATTTTGAGAGTCTTTAGAACAGCATGGTAATTTGCTTTGGTTATGAATTTAGTCCTAATATGATGGGCATCCAAGAGGGATATAATAAAAACTTTCATATGAAGTGCATTGAATACTATGAGAAGTTTGATTCCTTATGATTATTTTGAGATATGAAGATGGTGATATTAGAGTCATGCTAGTGGAGTAGTTGTGAATTTTAGAGATACTTGTTCTAAAGTTTGTGATTCCCGTAGCATGCACATATGGTGAACCGTTATGTGATGAAGTCGGAGCATGATTTATTTATTGATTGTCCTCCTTATGAGTGGCGGTCGGGGACGAGGGATGGTCTTTTCCTACCAATCTATCCCCCTAGGAGCATGCGCGTAGTACTTTGTTTTGATAACTAATAGTTTTTTGCAATAAGTATGTGAGTTCTTTATGACTAATGTTGAGTCCATGGACTATACGCACTCTCACCCTTCCATCATTGCTAGCCTCTCTAATACCGCACACCTTTCGCCGGTATCATACACCCACCATATATCTTCCTCAAAACAGCCACCATACCTACCTATCATGGCATTTCCGTAGCCATTCCGAGATATATTGCCATGCAACTTTCCACCATTCCGTTTATTATGACACGCTCCATCATTGTCATATTGCTTTGCATGATCATGTAGTTGACATTGTATTTGTGGCAAAGCCACCGTTCATAATTCTTTCATACATGTCACTCTTGATTCATTGCATCCCGGTACACCGCCGGAGGCATTCATATAGAGTCATATTTTGTTCTAAGTATCGAGTTGTAATTGTTGAGTTGTAAGAAATAAAAGTGTGATGATCTTTATTTTTAGAGCATTGTCCCAAGTGAGGAAAAGGATGATCGAGACCATGATTCCCCCACAAGTCGGGATGAGACTCCAGACGAAAAAAAAGAGGCCATGAAAAAAAAAGGCCCATATATAAAAAAATGAGAGCAAAAGAGAGAAGGGGCAATGCTACTATCCTTTTACCACACTTGTGCTTCAAAGTAGCACCATGATCTTTATGATAGAGAGTCTCCTATGTTGTCACTTTCATATACTAGTGGGAATCTTTCATTATAGAACTTGGCTTGTATATTCCAATGATGGGCTTCCTCAAAATGCCCTAGGTCTTCGTTAGCAAGCGAGTTGGATGCACACCCACTTAGTTTCTTTTGTTGTGCTTTCATACACTTATAGCTCTAGTGCATCCGTTGCATGGCAATCCCTGCTCACTCACATTGATATCTATTGATGAGCATCTCCATAGCACGTTGATACGCCTAGTTGATGTGAGACTATCTTCTCCTTTTTTGTCTTCTCCACAACCACCATTCTATTCCACCTATAGTGCTATGTCCATGGCTCACGCTCATGTATTGCGTGAAGATTGAAAAAGTTTGAGAACATCAAAAGTATGAAACAACTGCTTGGCTTATCATCGGGGTTGTGCATGATTTAAATATTTTGTGTGATGAAGATAGAGCATAGCCAGACTATATGATTTTGTAGGGATAACTTGTTTTGGCCATGTTATTTTGAGAAGACATGATTGCTTTGTTAGTGTGCTTGAAGTATTATTATTTTCATGTCAATATTAAACTTTTATCTTGAATCTTATGGATCTGAATATTCTTGCCACAATAAAGAAAATTACATTGAGAATTATGCTAGGTAGCATTCCATATAAAAAATTCTGTTTTTATCATTTACCTACTCGAGGACGAGCAGGAATTAAGCTTGGGGATGCTGATACGTCTCCAACGTATCTATAATTTTTTATTGTTCCATGCTATTATATTATCTGTTTTGGATGTTTATGGGCTTTATTAAACACTTATATATTATTTTTGGGACTAACCTATTGACCCGAGCCCAGTGCAGTTCTGTTTTTCCTTGTTTGATGTTTGAAGAAAAGGAATATCAAACGGAGTCGAAACGGAATGAAACCTTCTGGAGAAGTTATTTTTGGAAGGAAAGCAACCTGATAAACTTGGAGTGCACGTCAGGAAAGAAATGAGGGAGCCACGAGGTAGGGGGCGCGCCCACCCCCCTAGGGCGCGCCCTCCACCCTCGTGGGCCCCTCGTGGCTCCCCTGACGTATTTCTTCCGCCTATATATATCCATATACCCTAAAACGGTCGGAGAACAGAATAGATCGGGAGTTTCGCCGCCGCAAGCCTCTGTAGCCACCAAAAACCAATTGGGACCCTGTTCCGGCACCCTGCCGGAGGGGGGATCCCTCACCAGTGGCCATCTTCATCATCCCGGCGCTCTCCATGACGAGGAGGGAGTAGTTCACCCTCGTGGCTGAGGGTATGTACCATTAGCTATGTGTTTGATCTCTCTCTCTCTCTCTCTCTCGTGTTTTTGAGGTGATACGATCTTGATGTATCGCGAGCTTTGCTATTATAGTTGGATCTTATGATGTTTCTCCCCCTCTACTCTCTTGTAATGGCTTGAGTTTTCCCATTGAAGTTATCTTATCGGATTGAGTATTTAATGATTTGAGAACACTTGATGTATGTCTTGGGTGGGATAACCGCGGTGACAATGGGTTATTCTATTGATTCACTTGATGTATGTTTTGGTGATCAACTTGCGGGTTCCGCCCATGAACCTATGCATAGGCGTTGGCACACATTTTCGTCTTGACTCTCCGGTAGAAACTTTAGGGCACTCTTTGAAGTACTTTTGTGTTGGTTGAATAGATGAATCTGAGATTGTGTGATGCATATCGTATAATCATGCCCACGGATACTTGAGGTGACATTGGAGTATCTAGGTGACATTAGGGTTTTGGTTGATTTGTGTCTTAAGGTGTTATTCTAGTACGAACTCTAGGGCTGTTTGTGACACTTATAGGAATAGCTCAACGGATTGATTGGAAAGAATAACTTTGAGGTGGTTTCGTACCCTACCATAATCTCTTCGTTTGTTCTCTGCTATTAGTGACTTTGGAGTGACTCTTTGTTGCATGTTGAGGGATAGTTATATGATCCAATTATGTTATTATTGTTGAGAGAACTTGCACTAGTGAATGTATGAACCCTAGGCCTTGTTTCCTAGCATTGCAATACCGTTTACGCTCACTTTTATCATTAGTTACCTTGCTGTTTTTATATTTTCAGATTACAAAAACCTATATCTACCATCCATATTGCACTTGTATCACCATCTCTTCGCCGAACTAGTGCACCTATACAATTTACATTGTATTGGGTGTGTCGGGGACACAAGAGACTCTTTGTTATTTGGTTGCAGGGTTGTTTGAGAGAGACCATCTTCATCCTACGCCTCCCATGGATTGATAAACCTTAGGTCACCCACTTGAGGGAAATTTGCTACTGTCCTACAAACCTCTGCACTTGGAGGCCCAACAACGTCTACAAGAAGAAGGTTGCATAGTAGACATCACTCCCCAACACTCAACTCCTTCTCACAGATTGCAAGGAGGATTTGAGTGGAAAGCAACTTGGAGAAGGATAGAAATCAAGATTCAAATGGTAGGAATGGAAACTCTTGATCTCAACACATGAGTAGGTGGTTCTCTCTCAGAGAATGAGTACTGGAAGTGTAGGCACGTTCTAATGGCTCTCTTACTTAGTAAGAGGGAGGTGGAGGGGTATATATAGCCTTCACACGAAATCCAACCGTTACACACTTTTGACCCAACTTGGTGGCACAGATCAGAAATCTCGGTGGCACTGACCCGTGTAAAAGATATGAACGTTGGAGGTCTCCGTGGGATCGACTGGAAACAACTTGGATGGGCCGATGTGCAACGGTAGGGAAAACCTCGATTCGGTGGCACCAATTGCATCAACTTGGTGACCGAAGTGAAGCAATAAGGCAACAAAATGTCGGCAAGCCATCTCGGTGGCACCGATTGCATTATCTCGGTAGGACCAAAATAATTGCAACAGATGATAGAGAGTTGACAAGGCCATCTCGGTGGGACCGAGATCCATATTGGTGGATCCGATTTGTTAGGGTTTGGCTATGGCAGTTGTCCGGATGAACTTGGTGGGTCCAGATAGGGAAGTTTCGGTGGGGCCGAGTTGGATTTAGGGTTTTGGACTGATTTGGATGGAGAAAGTGGCTGAGGGTTTTGGAGCAATATCACTAAGCACTTGAGCAACTAGATCATCATCGGAACCTCCTTATAATGGTATTGGCTTTCCTAAGGACTCAATGTGATCTTGGATCACTTAACCAAAAATGTAGAGTCTTGAGCTTTTGCCAATCCATGTCCATAGCATTTTGAAGGGGTCCACATTCTCTTGTCGTTACCATGCCACTGTTGAACTTGTCTAAAATATATTAGATAGAACTATTAGTCCAACAAGAGATATGTTGACATTAATTACCAAAACCATCAAGGGAGCACTTGTGCTTTCAATCTCCCCCTTTTTAGTGATTGATGACAACATACATCAAAGCTTCAAGTAAATAATATGAGTAGTATATCAAAGCTTTGAAGAAGCATGTAACTTGCATGAGCTCCCCCTACATGTCTGCAGTCATGTATATGATTGAATTTGAAGACATGTGAATGCATAACATGACAGAATGAGTAATGAGTTACATGTGTCTTGGCTATATGCATCAGAGCAACAAGAATGACGAAAGATGTACCTTCATGTTCATAATTCTCTCTTGCAAACAATATGTGCCAAGAGCACGAGATCATCATGCACATGAGTGAGATGCATATACTTACCTTATGGTCCTTGAACTGGTTCTTGAAGAAATAAGCTTGAGAAAATAGGGTTAGATAACACAAGAGAACTTCAATCAAGAAAGATACCTCAAGATCCACAAGAATGCTAAGACTAGGATGACATGTAATTGATGAGTATCACAGAGTGAGTACTTTGTTTAAGTATAGACATGTCCCTAAAGAAATAAATATTTGCAATAAATTTCCAAGGATTTTTCTCCCCTAAGCTTAAACTTCCTCATTGGATAATGGGAGTAGGTAGGGTGAGATGCAATCAGAGCAGAAATGAAATCAGAGCGAAAATTAGACTTCAAATCAAATAAATAACATGTTCCCCCCTCTTAAAGACATGTGGATTCTCTCCTCTTAGATATGATAAGATTTTGATGCTCTCTCTTAGGATAAGCTTAAGATATGATAAGCTTTGATGCTCTCTCTCTCCCCCTTTGACATCAATTTCCAAGAAGGGTAAGCTTCAAGGATATGACTCAAGTGGGTGTGGTCCTGGAGAGACACAGCTAAGCAGAGTGCAACTTTAGATGCAAATAGAGGGAAGACTCATTGAGTGGAGCTGGAACAAAAATAATAAGTAAATGTGGCAAAACACTTTCTCATAAGTGAAATCGGTGACTCTGGTTGATTTCCATCGGTGACTCCGAGATTGAGAAATCACGGACAGAGCACATCGGTGGAACCCAATTGGTTTGTTTTGGTGGAAGCGATGAACTGTGTGCAAGGGTTAAATTGCACTTTGATGCTGCCGATGAGTTCAAATCGGAGAGACCCAGTTCAACGTTGAAGGAGAATTTTTGTCAACTCAGCTCACTTGCAATAGAGTTCTCACAATTATTTTCAAGGAATTCGAATAGAATTTGCAATGAATTTACTAAGATTCAAATACAAGAGCAGAAACATAGAAGAAATAGGGAGAAAAAGGTCTAGATGGAGTTTTTTTTTAATATTTCAACAAAAGGAATGCAGAAGAAATGCAACCAAGATAAGGTAACACTAGAGAACTTCATCTAGAGAGGAGGGGCCGGCGACAAAGTCGCCTATGTTAGAGTGTATTAACTTAGGAGTCAAGTGAGATCACTTGATCATAGGTCATACTCATCGTTAAGCTCAAAATGGGGTTGCCATTTTTCGTTTAAGTGTTTCAATGTATTCACATCTTGTTGAGTTGCTTTGACTCATGTTTTGGAGCAAAGCTTCTCTAAGATGTGAGGACATACATTGGGCTTGTTGTTGTCCTAGATCATGTAGTTGAACTTGTGGTGGATGCTCATGTGAATTTAGTTGGGAGCATCTCTTATTCATTTGAAGCTCATCTTCCTACATGGGTTAGTCTTGCAAGGAATAACACTTGTATCCAAATTGATAAGAGTGAAATACATCATATGAATATTGTCAAAGGATATGTGGAGTGTAAGTTTGTTCCATGATCACAACATCCAAGGCATAGATACTTGGTCATGACAAGATTGCTCATGATATGAGTGTTTTGCAAGCTTGTGGAATGAAGCTCATCCAAGTACCTAAAATGGATAAGATACCATACAAGGGTGCAAAAGTATCCAAGACATATGATTATCATCATAAGAGAAATATCGGCCAAGAAACCCGGGAAAGTACTGCCTTAATGTGCCTATCGCTAGTGCATCCAGGGCCCCGACGCCCAGCTATGGGATTAGACAAATAGGCTCATCCCTTGCATGCATCCAAGTGAGTGACTAGTTCATGCTGGAAGCATCAATGACATTCAACTCACTTCTCAAGTGACAAAATATCTTTTCATCAAGAGGAAATTAGTAAAGATGTCCGCCAATTGTTTATTGGTACGAACATGCTTGAGGTCAATGTCACCTTTAGGAACATGATCACGAATGAAATGGTGATGAACCGCCATATGTTTAGTTCAAGAATGTTGCACGGGATTATGTGCAATCTTAATAGCACTCTCACTATCACATAGTAGTGGCACATGTTTCACATGTATCCCATAGTTAGTTTGTGTCATTGATAGTAACTGGGCACAACATGATCCCGCGGCGATGTATTCCGCTTCGACGGTGGATAGGGATACCGAGTTTTGTTTCTTGGAGGACCAAGACACAAGATATCTACCAAGAAATTGACATGTACCCGAAGTGGATTTTCTGTCAACCTTATCTCTGTCATAGTCCGAGTTGGAATTGCCAACAAGTTTGAAAGAAGACCCTTTGGGATACCAAATTCCAAAGTTTAGTGTATGTATAAGGTATCTCACAATCCTCTTCACAACCTTAAGATGACACTATTTTGGTTCCGCTTGATATCATGCACACATGCACACACTTAGCATAATATCGGGACGAGAGGCACATAGATATAGCAACGACCCAATCATGGATCAATAAACCTTTTGATCAACAGGTTTGTCATCCTCAGTCAAGTCAAGATGTCCGGTGGTAGGCATGGGCGTCTTCATACCTTTGCTTTCTTGCATGTTGAACTTTTTGAATAGTTCTTTGGTATACTTTGTTTGTGAGACAAAGGTACCATCCCGAGTTTGCTCGATTTGAAAGCCAAGGAAGAACTTCAGTTCACACATCATAGGCATCTCAAACTTCTCTGATAGCAACCTTCCAAAACTTTTCACTAAAGAGAGGGTCAGTAGATCCAAAGATAATATCATCAACATATATATGGCACACAAATAATTCACGATTTACTCTCTTAGTGAATAGGGTTGAGTCAATTTTCGCAATTTCAAATGCTTTCTCAATAAGAAACTTTGTAAGCATTTATACCAAGCTCTAGGAGCTTGTATGAGACCATAGAGAGCTTTATGAAGTTTGTAAACATGGTTTGGTTTCTTTTGATTAACGAAGCCGGGAGGTTGTTTTACATAAACTTCCTCCTCAACTTCACCATTTATAGAAAGCACTTTTAATATCCATTTGATAGAGGGTAATATGATGATTATTGACATACACAAGTAAGATGCGAATAGACTCAAGTCTAGAAACGGGGGCGTAGGTCTCACCATAGTCCATACCTTTGACTTATGTGTAGCCTTGTGCAACGAGACGGGCCTTGTTGGGTTTGACTTGTCCATCCTCATATTGCTTGTTTCCGAATACCCATTTGGTTCCGGTGATGTTTTGTCATCCTTAGGCTTCTCAAGTAATGCCCACACTTGGTTTCTCTCAAAGTTGTGTAGCTCTTCATGCATTGCATTTATCCAATCTGGATCTTCAAGGGCTTCTTGCACCTTCATAGGTTCAATGCTAGATATGAATGAGTAATGCTCACAAAAGTTAGCTAAACGAGTTTTAGACCGAGTAATTATTCCAGATTTGATGTCGCTAAGAATTTGATCGACAGGATGATGCTTGTCGATTCTTTCTCTAACTTGAGGTAGCTTTTGCTTGGGTTGTGGTGACGTATCCTCATCATAATCATCTTCTTCTTCATTGTGGTTGGCGTCGTGGTTCCCTTGTGGAGGTGGAGAAGGAGGTCGAGATGAATCATCTTGTTGTACTTCCTCATTCCCTTTGTCTTGGCGTGTTCCACTTGTGGATGCCTCTAAGTCAACTTGTGGTTCACCTTGATGTGAAGTTGAGGCTTCCACTTGAATGGACGAAGTGCTCTCCTTCACCTCCATTGGATGGATCTTGCCAATAGATAAATCTTGAATTGCTTCCGAGGGATCTTTGTCTCCTACATCAAGTGGCAATTGCTCTACTTGCGGGCCGTTAGATTCATCAAACTTCACATCTACCTCCTCTTCAACCTTTTGGGTGAAATTGTTGTAGACACGGTAAGTGTGATAGTTTGAGACGTAACCGAGAGTAGGAAACCTTCATGAGAATTAGGAGCAAATTTTGAACAGCGATGCTTATCAAGAATGTAACACTTTGAGCCAAATACTCGAAAGTAACCAACTTGGGGTTTGTTTTTGGTCAGTAGCCCGTATGTAGTTTTTCCGAGAAGCTTGTGTGGATAGAGTCGATTCGTATATGACAAGTAGTCTCAACTGCTTCAGCTCAAAAGTGTTTTGGCGTCTTGTATTCATCTAGCATCGTTCTCGCCATCTCGATAAGGGTACTGTTCTTCCTCTCAACAACTCCATTTTGTTGAGGTGTGTACGTAGCCGTGATCTCATGTGAGATGCCTTTTTCATCAAGAAAGATATCCACATTTTCATTCTTGAACTCCGTTCCATTGTCGCTTCGAACCTTCTTGATCTTCACTTCAAATCTATTTTGGGCCTTCCTAGAGAAGTTCTTGAAGATATTTTGTACCTGAGACTTGTCATCAAGAAAGAACACCCACGTAAATCTTGAATAATAATCAAGAATGAGCAAACTGAAAGAGTTATCACCAAGGCTCTTGTAAGCATTGGGACCGAAGAGATCCATATGGAGTAGCTCAAGTGGTCTTCTTGTGGTCATGATGTTCTTCATGGGATGACTTCCTCCAACTTCTTTTCCTGCTTGGCAAGCACTACAAAGTCTATCCTTGTCAAACATCTTTAACACCAAGGATATGATCTCCTTTAATAAGTTTACCAAGATTTCGCATGCCAACATGTCCTAGTCTTCTATGCCATAACCAACCTTTAGATGATTTAGCAATTAAGCAAGTGTGAGGTTGGGATCTTTTAATGGAATCAACAATGTATAGATCACCTCTATGGACACCGGTAAAGACCATATTATGATTATCTCGACGAAACACTTGGCAATCTACTTCAGTAAATAGAACATTGAAACCAAAATCAGCTAGTCTAGATACATAAAGAAGATTGTATCCAAGAGATTCAACGAGCATAATATTTTGAATAGAGCTATCAATGGATATGGCCACCTTACCAAGGCCAAGTACATTACCCTTGGAGTTATCTCCAAAAGTCACATACTTGCGTGGACCATCATTTTTGGCAAGCTCACGGAACATGTATTTATCTCCGGTCATGTGATCAGTACATCCACTATCAAGAATCCACTCTTTTCCTCCGGCCATGTAATTGCGAAGATTTTCCATGAGACTAAGAGTTTCCTCATAGTAATCTCATATTCAATGTCAAATTCTTCGTCTTCATCATAATAGCCATGCTCAACATCATCATCAACATGCATATGATCATCACCTAGGCCAAATGATTCGTTAGAATTTCGATCATGACAATGTTCAAGTTTGTGAATTCTAATAGCTTCTATGATGACATTCCCAATGGTTCTAACATCTCCTTTAGCACGCATAAGATCATGAAGCTCAAATAGACATTCATCAAATTTAGGATCACTAGGGTCCGTTGTATGGAAAGCAATGGTCTTTTGAATAATCACATTAATGCTCTTTTAGAGAATAATTAGGATAGGTATCTCTAGATCCTTCCACAAAGTGTAAGCACATTCAAAGTTTTGCATTTGTCTAAGCACGACTTGATAATCCTTTAATGATAAGATTGACAACTCTAAGATTACGAAGCATATCAATTTCCTCTTCATGAGTAGGATGCAAGGGATCAATAGAAGACATATAAGGAGTATGAACATACTTGCTCAAGTTAAATCTATCAAAGGTGTCAAGCATTTCATCACTTCAAAAGTTACTGTACTCTCCATTGAGAATGAGCACTCTACAACTAAGACTCCCCAAAGTAGACTCATCCATTTTCCTCGAAAGGTGATTAAACCAAAGCTATGGAGACCAAAACTCTGATACCAATTGCAGGATCAAGAAAATGGGTCTAGAGGGGGGGGGGGGTGATTAGACCCTATACAAGATAAAGTTGCAATTTTTAATAGTCTTTACATTAAGTTGCTTTTAGCACATGTCACTACAAAAAAAAGACACATCCGTGACATTTTGGGCCGAACGAATTTTTTTTCTATCATACATATGACACTTCTATGACGATAATTGTGACAAAACCCGGTATCATCATAGATGTGGTGGGCTCCTACTTCTATGACAAAAATCATGACAGAAAATGGGCTTTTCGTCTGGGCGGGCGGAGATGCAGCTGCATGACATTCTTTGGGCCGTCCATGACGGAAAAACCATGGTAGAAGCGAGGGGAGGAAAATTTGGGGAGTTCCTGGTTACGGTGGGAGGTCGGGGCCGGCGATGCGCGTGCTTCTCTCGTACACGTCTGGCGCATGTGTGCAGGTGTTGGCTCTAATCGAACTGGCGGCGTTGGGCTCTAATCGAACCCGGCGATTGCTGCTGCGAGCTAAGCGTTCTTGAACCCGGCGATCGATCGATGGTTGTTAATTGAACTCGATCGGCGATTCGCCAGCTCTTGCTGCTAAGCGAAGCCGATCGATGGGATGAGCGGTGGCGTTGCGGGGGGTTGGATGAGCGGTGGCGGTGGCGTTGCCTCTGGATGAACATGACCCGTGGTGTGGTGGAGGGCTGGGTGAGCGATGAAGCGGTGGAGGGTGCCCGTGGAGGGATGGATGAACAGGACCCGTGGTGTGGATGGCGGGATGAGCGATGAAGCGGTGGAGGGGTGCCCGTGGAGGGTGGTTGAACAGGACCCGTGGTGTGGAGGGCTGGATGAGCGATGAGCGGTGGAGGGGTGGTTGAATAGTAGCCGGTGGAGTAAGCGGCGGTGGAGGCTGGATGAGCAGGAGCCCGTGGAGGCTGGAGGAGGTCGACGGTGGATGAGCGATGGCTCGTGGAGGTGGAGGGGGTCGACGGTGGAGATGAACAGTATCCGTGGAGTCCCGTTTTGCCACGCCACACCCCTCCCGATGAAACGGGACCCCGTTTGACCGTGGCGCTCCAACACAAGTCCATTTCCTCCGTTTTGCTGATCGCCACACCCTTCCGATCAACAGGACCCCCGTTTCGTCCGTAGGAGGTCCGTTTCCTCCGTTTTGTGGTACGCCACACCCCTCCCGATCAACAGGACCCCCGTTTCGACCGTAGGAGGTCCGTTTCCTCCGTTTTGTGGTACGCCACACCCCTCCCGATCAACAGGACCCCCGTTTCGACCGTAGGAGGTTCGTTTCCTCCGTTGTGCGGTACGCCAGGCCTCGTTTCCATCGCCTCTTCCGTCCAAGCCCTCCCGATGAACACGACCACACATTCCGTTCCGACCCAGCCGCGTTGCCTCCCGATGAACACGACCACGCATTCCGTTGCCTCCCCATGAACACGAGACGACGCTGTTTCTCCGTTTCGACCCAGCCATGTACACGAGCCCTCGCCGTACGTATGCGCGAGTAGGCGTTCGAGACCCCGCCCGTATGTACACATACGTGGCCGTATTTTCTTTCTTGCACCCTGGCGTTATGCGTCCGTGTACACGCTACGTGCGCGCCTCTACTACGACACGTGCGCGCCTCTACATCCACCATTATATATGTACATACACGTTCGCGACCAGAATGACAACGCTACGTACGCTTCGACCAGGTGGGTCCCGACTGTCAGGCACTTCCTTACTTGCGAAGATGTAGCTGGTGGGTCCCAGCAGTCAGGGGGGCGAAATATGGTGGCCCGTCCGATGGGTCCCTGCTGTCAGGTGGAGGAATAATTATTTTGCACGTAATAAGGAGGCACTTCCTTGCTGCGGCCGTGGACCCAAATTGCCGCCTCTCTCCACATACGATCCACGTCCGATGGAAGTCGTTCCTTGACCACGTTGACCACGCCGCGCCGAGAGCACCAGGGCGGTGGACGACGGCGAGGCCTAGGAAGGGGACGATGGGGAGCCGGGGAAGACGCGACAGTGAAAGCCCCCGCGCGCGCAAAGAGGAGTACGAGGGTTCACTGGTTCGGCTGCGGTGTGAGGCTGCCGTCGCCGCAGGGCCTGGCCAGCGGTGGGAATAGTAGGGGGCGGTGAGGCCTCCGCGGCAGCACAGCCGACCACGGGAGGCAGGAGCATGCGGCACGACCGGCGCTGCTTTGGGCGGTTGGAGCAAGAAGACTAGAGGTTGAAGAAGCACTACGGCCGTTGGATGGACATCGTACGGTCACTGGAGCTAGAATCGTTCATATTGACTAATTTGACAAAGCCCTTCGTCCCCGTCAACTTAGTAGGCCCACAAGTCAGCCTCCCAGCAAGGTGGGTCCCAGCTAGCCGGGGGAGTATTCAATTTTTGTGCGTAATAAGGAGGCACTTCCGGTGGGTCCGAGCCGGCAATGGGGAACGTTTTTTTCGTGAAATACGGTGGCCCGTCCGGTGGGTCCCAGCAGTCAGGGGAAACGATTTTTTCGCAAAATACTGGTGGCCCGTCCGGTGGGTCCCCGCTGTCAGGTGGAGGAATAATTATTTTGCACGTAATAAGGAGGCACTTCCTTGCTGCGGTCGTGGACCCAGTTGTCAGCCTCTCCACGTACAGTCCACGTCCGATGGAAGTCGTTCCTTGACCACGTTGACCACGCCGCCCCGAGAGCACCAGGGCGGTGGACGACGGCGAGGCCTAGGAAGGGGACGACGCGGAGCCGGGGAAGACGCAGCAGCGGATGCCCACGCGTAGAGGAGTACGAGGGTTCACTGGTTCGCCGCGTTGTGAGGCTGCCGTCGCCGCAAAATAACGGGGGGTGTGGGTGAGTAGAGGGATGGCCTGGCCAGCGGTGGGAGTAGTAGGGGGCGGTGAGGCCTCCGCCGCATCGCAGCCGGCCACGGAGGCGAACACGAGGCACGGCCGACGCTGGTTTGGGCGGCTGGAGCAAGAAGACCAGAGGTTGAAGAAGCACTACGGCCGTTGGATGGACATCGTACGGTCATTGGAGCTAGAATCGTGCATATTGACTAAGTTGACAAAGCCCTCCGTCCCCGTCAACTTAGTAGGCCCTAAGTCAGCCTCCCGGCAAGGTGGGTCCCAGCTAGGCTGGGGGTATTCATTTTTGTGCGTAATAAGGAGGCACTTCCGGTGTGTCAGTGACAGTGAGGGGACGTTTTTTCGTGAAATACGGTGGCCCGTCCGGTGGGTCCCAGCAGTCAGGGGGAAACGATTTTTTTTGCAAAATACTGGTAGCCCGTCTGGTGGGTCCCTGCTGTCAGGTGGAGGAATAATTATTTTCCGTGTAATAAGGAGGCACTTCCTTGTGGCTGCCGTGGACCCGGTGTCGGCCTCTCCACGATGATATTCTTCCGATGGAATTGGTCGTTGACCACATTGACCACGACGCTACCGACAACACCACGGGCGGTGGACGAGGGCGAGGCCTAGGAAGGGGACGGCGGAGCCGGGAAGACGCTGCAGTGGATGCCCACGGAGAGGAGTACGAGGGTTCACTGGTTCGGCTGCTGCCGTCGCCCATGAGAATAACGAGGGTGTGGGTGAGTGGAGTGGAGGGATGGCCTGGCCAGCGGTGGGAGTAGTATGGGAGCGGTGAGGCCTCCGCGGCAGCACAGCCGGCCACAGGAGGCAGGAGCAGGCGGCACGACCGGCGCTGGTTTGGGCGGCTGGAGCAAGAAGACCAGAGGTTGAAGAAGCACTACGGCCGTTGGATGGACATCGTACGGCCAGTCGAGCTAGAATCGTGCATATTGACTAAGTTGACAAAGCCCTTCGTCCCCGTCAACTTAGTAGGCCCACTATACTGGGTCCCGGCTAGCGGGGAGTATTCATTTTTGTGCGTAATAAGGAGGCACTTCCTTGCGTGCGAAGATATAGCTGGTGGGTCCGAGCTGTCGATGGCGATAACGTTTTTTCGCGAAATACAGAGGCCGTTTCGGTGGGTCCCAGATGTCAGGTGGAGGAAATCATTATTTTGCACGTAATAAGGAGGCATTTCCTTGCGTGCGGCCGTTGACCCAGTTGTCAGCCTCTCCACGTACAGTCCACTTCAAATGCATGTCGGTCGTTGACCACGTTTACCACGCCACGCCGAGAGCACCAGGGCGGTGGACGACGGCGAGGCCTAGGAAGGGAACGGCACGGAGGCAGGGAAGACTCAGCCGTTGTTTTTGTTTCCCACGCGAGCGGAGAATCTGCATAAGGGTTTCTTGGTTAAATCTGCCGTCGCCGGAGAATAACAGCAGGTGTGGGTGAGTAGAGGGATGGCTAGGCCAGCGATGGGAGTACGATGGGGCAGTGAGGCTTGCGCGGCAGCACAACCGGCCGCGGGGAGGACGGAGCAGGCAGTCCCGCCGGCGCTTGTTTGAGCGACTGGAGCACGAAGAGCAGAGATTGAAGAAGCACAACGGCCGTTGGATGGACATCCAACAGTATACAGGCCATCTGTGGAAAGCCTTAAATCTGTGGAAAACAGCATACAACCCATCTGCCATTATTTCAAATAATTTACAGCCCATTTGCTAATTCTTACGGGTTTTTTTGGAGCCCATATTCTTTATGTTAGCATTACAGCCAATATTGTGGCCACGGTTAAAAAATTATACGAAATTTTGCATATGTCGGTGCGGTCTGAACTGTTTTTAATCCCAAAATTTCGAGTCACATTCAGACTGATTTTAAAAATAAATGTATATCAATATAAAATCCAATAAATTGTCCACGCATAAAAATCGATGCAATTTAAAATCTCGAAATGAAAAAAAGATATTTGAAAATAATTGCCGGTTTGATGTGTTTTAAAAATGTACAGCCCATTTCTCATTACTGATAGGCCACTCTCCTCGTCTTGAAAGATTTGCAGCCCAACAGGCCTGATAAAGCGACTTACTTGACAAATCACAAAAAAACTGGGCTAGCCATTTCCAGAAACAAAAAAAACTACTGGGCTGGTATGTGGCAAACATAAAAGAAAAGGTTGTCTAGACAGGCCAGAGTGTCCCGCACAGCCCAGTTGACACCCTGCTTCCATCTCAAAAACAAATTAGGTAAATATCACTCCAATTATGGTGATTCATAAAAATGCCACTGCAATTTCCAAACTTTGAAAAATGCCACAATTTTTGCAAACTTTGAAAAACGGCACTGCAGTTTGCAAACTTTGAAAAATGCCACTCCAGACTTCGAAAAATGCCCACTAGAAATGGCATGAAATGGCATTTTTCAAAGTTTAGAAATTGCAGTGGCGTTTCTCGGATACACCAGATTTGGAGTGGCATTTATCAAATTAACCCAAAACAAAAATAACTGGGCGAGCTGTTGGGTCCCTGGTGTCAGCCATTCGTTGTGCAATTCTCTCGTTTATTGACTACGTTGACAATGGCATGGGACCCAGATGTCAGAAATCCACTAGGAGGAGCCATTTTTTTATTGGCTTGAAATAAGGAGGCACTTGCTTGCGTATTGCCATGACCTTGGCGGGTCCCTGCTGTCATCCTCTCCATGTACAATCATCTCCTGATTGTGTACGCGTCAACTTGCTAGGCCCACAAGTCAGCCTCTAAACCGTGGAGGACAAATACAACCCATTTAAAAAAATAACAGCCCATTTCATATGTTCAAACGGAAAGTTCAACATTCAGAGCAAAGTAACAGGTCTGATCCACATATAGAGTACTGAACTTCCACGTTGACAACCATCATAGCCAAGTGAACTATCTACTCCCACTAACACTCTAGTAGCATACAAGTACTAACTTACTCTTAGCTAACTAGACGATGCCGGCCGCCATCTGCTGTCCATGCTAAACGCCGGCACCGGCGTCCTCCGCCTCGCCTCGGACTTGCCAGAGGTGCGATAGGGCGCGTTGCTCACGCGCGTTGGCCCTTTCCATGCCGGCGTGGTCCACGAAGCCCGGCTTCCAAGCGGGAAACCCACTTGACGAGCTGGTAGTAAAAATCGGCGTCGCGAACGCGTGCGTGCCCGACAGCCTCCAGGGCTATTTGCCGGGCGCCGGCCTCCACGTAGTCGGCCCAGTTGCGGGCGCTTTGCTCGCGACTCAGAGCGTCGGTGCGCTGCTGCTCCATGTCCCGCTGGCGGCGCAAATCGGCGAGACGCCGCTCCTCCGCCAGGCGGTCGCGCTCCAACAACTCTTGCTCCTCCGCCATGTGGTCGCGCTCCAACAACTCCTCGATCTCCGCATTGCCATCTAAAGACAGATAGAATGCCTCGTCCCTCCGTCTGCCTTCCGGTGAAAACCCGAACACTAGTTCCGGCGGTGACCGCCTTCGGCGTCGCCTACCGCGGACAGGCGGGGGCATGGCGGACGTGGCGAGCGACGTCGGCCGGTGGGGGATTATGAGGATATGGCGAGTTGGGTCATGGTGGCACCTGAGAAGGCCGGGAAACAGTACTTATAGGCGGAAGGTAGCGCGACGGTCATCGGAATTCAATGCATAATGGCTTAGCGCTGACTTGCCTGGAAAACTAGAAAAACTGAAATTATGACTGTGCCGTCCCGTCCCGTCTGGGTCGCACGCCGGCATGGCGGTCAAATGAGTGCACTCGAATCATCTCCCTCCTTGTCAATAATGATTCCACAGATTTAAAGCGTATTTTTTTCCGCATCAGTTAGCTGCCTTAATTACGGCCGGCTGCATGCAGGCACTCAGAATCGCTCACAGGCAGTACGCGAAGCAGCATGCAGCCACTTAAATCGCTGGAATTAATTAGGCTTAAACTTCTGCATGCCGAGGGCACCCATGCATCCACTTAAATCGCTGGAATTTATTAGGCTTAAACTTCTGCATGCCGTTAATTATTGCCATGCCTTGGTCTTGCTGCTTTGCTCACGGGACTAATAAACCCAGACGGAGGGAGTACCTTGGTTGGTGAGAGGTTTGAATTAAGCCCTGCAAACAGGGAAGGAAGTACTAGTACGTGCGTGATCCGCTATTTATTAATGTAGGATTGAGTAGGTCGTTTCTTGAATTGAGCCCTGCAAACCGGAAAGGAGGTAGTACGTGCGTGATCCGCTATTTATCCGTGTAGGATCGATAGTGTAGCTTGTCAGTTTCTTCAGAGGTAGGCATTTTTATCCGTGTAAGATCGATAGTGTAGCTTGTCAGTTTCTTCATAGGTAGGCATTTTTATTCAAAAAACTGCCACTTCGCATCTTGTGTCGCAAATAAAACTGCCAGGAGCGCATTTGTAGGCTAGCTAGTGATCGATCAGTAACTTGTAAACACTGAGTGAACAGAAATAAGTAACTGTTAATGCATCTCAATGATTCACAGATCATATACAAATATGTAGCTCCAAAAGCAAAGATCAGCCACTTCGGGTCTTGCGTCGCAACTAAAACTAACTAGTACGATTCCCATACATAAGATCAACATGTTAATGCATCTCAATGACTCACAGATCATATACAAATATGTAGCTCCAAAAGCAAAGATCTAGAAAAAACATATGTTCTTCCTACTAACATGGATGCTTCTCTTGGCCAACATTCAGTACAGACTGAAATACAAATTTGTTTGTGAAGTCTACAATTCCTCTTGCAAACGTAAGTGGTTTCACCAACAGCTGGAACCATGAGAATGAACCATACATGATGGAGGAACATCCACTGCAATATGATTTGGTCTTCTCTCGATCACATGGTGAGACTATTTTCGGAATACAAACTTTAACTTAGGCAAAATGATGTCCATTGTATAATCAGACCAAAGCAATGAAGCACCTAGTGTTGGCCAATAAATAGTACAAGATTACTACTTTTCTGCAGTCCATGAAGTGACTATCCAATCTTTCTGTGTCTATTTTCAAATGGCACTGCATGTAGTGACTATACTATTCTCTTGTGCAGTTCAACCAAAATTGCGGGCACTTTGTTGGTTTGCCAAATAGCAAAGGGCAGACATCTCTGTCTGCACAAATATCAAGCAGCTAGTAAACATATACCACACCTTGTATTTTCGGTTTAAACGTGTCTCTTCTGGTTAGCATCTGTCATGTTCTGCACTGGATAATCTGATACAATTATGTTTTGCCCTGGACAATTTCATACTGAATTGATTTGCTGGTTCAGAGAAGAAATATAGCGCCTATTCTTCATCAGACCAAGGATATCCATGTTCGCGGTGATGGAAGAGGTGAAATCGATACAACCGAAATTGAGCATCCAATCATTGAATCCTGTCCTGCACCTCCAATGTAGGTCCACCATGCCAATAAATTCACATGCAAACCACTAGTATTACTATCTAATGACAGTACAAAAAGAGTAGCAAGATAGTAGCAAACCATGTACCTTCGTAATGAACAGCTCATAGTGCCACCAATTGGATATAAAGGTTGGGAAAAAACATGCTCCTAATGTTGAACCAGTTGGACTTTTTGTGCAGTTCCACTAAAATCGAGCATAGATATTGAAAGTGTGATTACTCTATAAGTGGCACTAGTTGAAGCATAGACTCACAAATATAAGCATTCCAATTTCTTAATGGGAAAAGGTAGCAAGACTGTTTCTAACCACCTGTTTGAAGGAATAAATAAAGCAACAACAGCTGATGTCAGGAAGGCATACATAGTTTTTTCTGGAAAAGTGAGCCATTTCTGACCTTTCCTCTTCTTTTAAGCAAATTTTGTGCAGTTCTACTAAAATAAAATGCCATCACCGCCTTGACAATTCAGTGACACTGTACAAAAGGAAATGACTTAACATCACATCATGATGTCAGGTATGTAGTCGACAGGCATTAGAGACAAACATACAGACCTCCTTAACAGAACAGCCGGAGGAGGAGGTGCCCACTCTTGACCTTTCCTCTTGTCTTCATAATTATGCATGCAGTTTAACCAAAATAAAATGACATCAGCCTTGGCATTTTGGTGACACTGTACAAAAAATTAACTTATCTCATGAAAGTGAGGTATGTAATCTATAAGCATTAACGGTGCAAAAATCTGAGGGAGTAACAAGTTTCATCGTTGGTATCTTGGTACGTGCAACAACATTAGAATGCCTTATAGCTGAAAAATCTTTAATACATCCACAATCAACACTAACCCTGAAATAATCCGGTGACATTAAATGGCATTGCTTCAATTTATGGGTGGCATTAGACTCAGGCGGCATTAGTTAAATGTGGCATCACTTTAGCGATAGCATTGCTTGACTTGACTGCTGGCGTTATACTAATGACAAAAAGTGGCAATAAGAGCATGGGAGGCACCGATGCGATGTACCTCCACGGACGCAGAGTGGTGAGGGAGGTATGGTTGCCCGAGCAACAAATATCCGGGCAGCATATGTGGATTACGGTCCCATTTTTGTTCTCTTTAGCCACCTTTTTCCTATGCGAGGACAACAAACCGATCGACCTGGTCATTCTCTATTGCGTTGTCATGCCTTTCTACCCTTCTTCAACCAAGAGACACGAGACTCATTCCTTAGCTACTGATTTTCCCCTTAGCAGATGGGGCAATAGAACAAGGTTATGGCTCGAAAAGAAGTAGCATACCTGAGGGTCGGCGGGAAGTGGCTTCGCTCGTGGTCGTCGTCCTCCGCACACACTACGACAGCGAGCTTGGGGACGGAGGCCATCCCAGCCTTGGGCGCTAGGTGCGAGAGGACGGCCTTGTCGTCGATGCATGACCTCGCCGCCCGACGAGTGCGTCAACGCTGCCGTCCTTCTCTTCCCGGCGGATCTGTGACCACGGTGAGGAGGAGAGAGGGGCCGTCTTTTTTAGATTTGGAGAGAGGGTGGTAGTGTGAGAAGCAAGTGGGCAGCCCTTAGCAAGAAAGCGCTGAAGCTCTAGCCTATATATCTTTTTTATACTACTAGTACTGGAGGTGGGGGAGTGGCAGAGTAGTTTATATTTTCTCTGCGTACAGTACCAGTTAGTCGTGCTTCAAAACTGATCGGCACGCCATTAAAAAAATAAAGGTCGATAACTAATGCGGCACCTCGGGCCAACGCGGCCAGATCGCATTTTGCACGAGAAATTACACACCATGTTTCGTTGACATGTGGTCCCGTTCCAACATATCAGTGAGACGACAACGAGTAGTAGGAGTATTTCCGAACGAACGTGTAGGCCAGGGCGCCTCTTCGTGAACCGTGGAAAACTCACAACCGTCCACCGACTCTTCGCCTTTCCCTCTCGATTTGGAACTGCTGTTGCACCCTCTTCCTCTCCCTCCTCCATTTTCCTTCAGCCCTTCACCCTTTCTTCTGCCATTGTTCGATCGTCTTCTCCATGGAGGAACAGGCGGAAGCTTGACCCGTTATTCTTGCCCCGATCTGAAAGATGACGTGGTGGAGGAACTCATTGATCGGTGCGACGTCATCACCTCGGCTAGCATGGCAGGTTCGTTCAAGCCCATTCTCGACTCAACTAATAACATCATTGCAAGGAACCCAAGGGTCAAGGAGCGGTTTGATCTCCCCTATCTTCTTTGCCGTGACCACCTTTCATTTGGCGAAGCGGATGACGGAGACCTCGCCTTGTGCAAGTTGATGCCGCTTGATAATGATCGTGTGATGTCAAGATGACATCGGCAAGGGTAAGTCTGGGCTGGCGCAAATGGAGATTGGGTTGTTTATATTGGGTACAATTGCGAGTGGGAACTTGTGAATGTGTACACTCGTCAGCGGATTCCACTTCCAAAAATCTCCGAGTGCCCTGAGGTTGAGCACACATATGATCCATGTACGTTCAAATACGATCATCGTAACTGTCGTGTACTGAAGATAGCAATTTGTCGAGTTCCCAACCGCTCTTAGAATTACAAGAACTATCAAGTTGTTGCTATCTTCGACAAGCTAGTTGCCATCCTTCGTGGTTCGACTGGATGGATATTACTCAAAAATCAGTTTCTATACACGGATGTTTACTGTGATGCAATTGAATACAAGGATCTTGTGTTTGCTGCCACCTCTCGTGGCACTGTTTTTGCATGGGATCCTCGTTTTTTCGGTACGTTTGTCTTCCATCGTAATTATAATTGTTTCATCCACATGCATGCGGGTTAGCAACTTTCCCTTTACTAATTAACCTTCTTCTTGTGTTTCCAAGGTCCTGTGGACATCCCACCACCTATACTTGAAGATTTTTATAACCAAGGGGGAGATGACGATGGTGATGATCACGAGCATGAGGACGAGCAGCGCCGATATACTCTGTGGCGCCTGGCAACTAATTCCGATGGATCACCTCTTCTTGTGTGTATACAGCCCACTGATGATGTTACTGCTAAGGAAGCAGGTGTAGTCTCCCATGGTCACACTCTCCGGACCTATTCCAACACCCGTTGCATGGTATTCGGGATGGATACTAGTGTGCTAGCGCCAACTCCTTCTCCCTAGCACAGAATTGATAGTCTTGGAAAACTTCGCTCTTCCTTGGACGAAACTATCCGATGATGGTGAAAGGCGATCCAACCGTTGTTGACACATTTATGAGAAGCAAGCGTGTCTATACCTCGGACATTTGCGTGGTTCCCTACCCCGAATCGATATAGTAGGCCGCTTCAGCTGGATGACCAGTCCTGCGTTGGTCTCGGATCGACAATGCATGGCCCGTCGAGAGAATCACTTGTGGTTCAAAGCAAGCGTTTCCAACGCCGAGGAATGGTTGAGTTGAAGTTCATTTCATTGCTTGTTATTAGTTGTGTGGTGAAAACTTTAGTATTTATAATGTATCCTCGTTGTCGATGTGGGTTGATGATCTGTTGTTCTATGTAATAAAATGATATGCCTGTGATAAATTTACTAAATTTATGAATGGCTTTCGAGTCGCTTCTCTGAGTGAGTGGTGCGACGAGGCAAAAAAATATTTTCCGAATACATAATTGTAACGTGCATTGCAACAGGTTATCGGATGAGGCCAATCAACAATAGTAGTACACTATTTGTACTAGCTTCACATGCTTCGCGTGTTGGGCGGGTGTTTTTACTGTAGCCATATGTTAATGTGTTCGTTGTACGTAACCAGCACCTCGAATCCTTGATACTACTAGTATACTATATAGTAGGAGTAGTAGGGTGGCATGGGCCAGAACAAGCATTCACGTCCAGGAGTACGGCACACGCCACCACCACGACATCCATCTGACACCATATTATTTCTTGGAGTCCATGCGAGAGCAATCTCTTCAACCTCGTCGTTTCTCTAACTTCAGCCATCGGCTTGGTGGCGAGGTGGGGGTTTGCCGATAGTCGGTTTCCTTAACTGCGGTCCCACTTGTAAGGCCAACTCCAACGCACGACCCCAAACGGACCTCCATTTTGCACGAACTCCAACGATAATTTTGACTACTCCTGTAGTAAGTTGGATTAGTGCCTTCTCGATGCATTCATTGTTGATCTGCGGAGGCTCGATCTTGCGTGCTTCTTTCTTCCTCGAGTGTAAAGAAGTAGACGTTGCTTCCTCGCATCTAGTCTCATGTCTAGCCTCTATTCTATACTAGCTAAAAGTGATAGAACATCTACTAAATTGCGCTCTATCTATATATGGATGTACTATTCTTCCCAATACAAAAACTTGCATCCATTCTACTCCCTCCGTTGCACAATACTACATGCCTTCTATTTGTCAAAATATATATGTATCTAGACATGTCTTAGTATATAGGTACATCCATTCTACTCCGTCCGTTGCACAATACATGCCTTCTATTTGTCAAAATATATATGTATGTAGACATGTCTTAGTATATAGGTACATCCATTTTTGGACAAATGGAAGTCAAGTATTTTGGAGCAGGAGTACACAATAAAATTTTAAGTTAGCACAACTAGTCTAATCGAGCAGAACCGAAGATTTGGTCGGGTTCTTCCTCCTTTTGCCGACACGTGGGACATCCAACATCCAGGTCGTGTCATGAAAGAAAATAGAGTGGTAGTTGAAGCCACGAGATGTGCATCTTGGGTTAAACTGTAAATAGAATCTTACTACTCTTGAGTAACTCCAAAAGTGGCCACTGAAGATCTTTATTGGATTTGTTTTTCATCACCAGCACGTCGAGGTGAAAGATGTGTAGGTTCAGTGGGTCCTCTTGCGTTTTCACTGACATGTGGGCCCGCATGTGAGCAAACAGACGATGGGCTCCGCACGTCCACTGGCTGGCTGAGAAGAGAGATAGAGGAGGGCTAAGCACGGACTGCAGGAAATTTGTTATACGTACCTCGATATAGGCTCGATATAGTGGGGTGGCATGGGCCATAACTAGCATTCACGTCTAACAGTACAGCACACGCCACCCACATGAGTCCCATCCAACACCAATTTTCTTGGAGTCCGTGCTACAGCCATCTCTTCTCCCTCCTGTCCTCTTTTCTCAGCCATCGCGCGGTGGGCGGGGTGGGGGTTTGCCGATAGTCGGTTTGCTCAACTGTGGTCCCACTTGTAAGTGAAAATGCAACACCGCACGCATTCCCGCTTGAGCGGCGTGCCGGACCAACCGTGTGGGGTTGCCACGCAAACACGACGAGCTTTTCCTTTTGAACTCGTAACTTGTAAAATTTGGTTACGCTCCATGGCGCGACCGATAGATAGAAATTAACGATTTTGCCTAGAGTAATGAGAAGTTTGCTTCTGGCGCCGTTCATGCATGGAGTACGTACGAAAATTATGAAGTTGATGCGAAAGGTAAGATAATTACTGTAGTATCATATACTACTACATGGATTTGACGGAAGGATAAAAATACATATGGATCCATCAACGTTCAACGACATCCTCACGCCCTAGTGCGCCGGGTCACCAACCGACGTGTGAGGAGCAGCGGCGTTGGCGGCGAGCTCAACGTGCTTCTGAACAGTGCCGTCCAAGGTTGCCCTGCGCTCCAAGAAGGCCAGCGTCCTATCGTCCTCCTCTTGCATGTACTAGTCCTTGTGGACGATTTGCGCATAGACGTGGGTGATTCTGTCGATGGTGTCTTGCTGCGCCCGAGCGCTTCTGTGGCGAAAGCACGACCTCGAGGTGGACATTCTCCGGCGCGACGGCGGGCAGTCGCAGGGCCACCAGTGCGTCGAAGAGGTTGTTACCATAGTGGTCGTTGAGGGTGGCGGGCATCGCAGAGCCTGGGCGCGTCGGCTGGAGGCTTACGTCAAAGTCGTCCACAAGCTTCTTGACGACGGTGAACTTGTCGAGGAAACCGACGAGGACCTCGTCGAACAAGGAGACGAAGCTGTCGTCCAAGCGGCCCCTCGCCCTGGCGGCCTCAAGCAATACTACCTGCCGGGCCGCAGGCCGGCGTCGTGGACCATCTGGCACAGCCGGCTGATGCTCGCGCTCATCGCCTCCATGGGTCTAGCATAGCTTCTAGTCAACTGATCTTGCGATTCGAGTGATCACTCAGCCCTTGGTTAGCGTGTGTAGGCACGTAGGATTTCGTACTACTCCTCAGCCCTCTACTGCACCTGCCTTTGGCTGTATGATAGGTGGGCCAGCCACCCCCTGGGGCCACATGTCATTCACCCAAAGGTAGTTGCCGTAAGTCAATGAAGCTGCGTCCCCCTCCGTGCCGGTGCAGTATAGTCATCTCACCGGACGTCTAGTTGGGGCCAAACGAGAGAAGTTGTATGTTTATTGGTTTATTGGTCCCCTTTGCATTTTGCGCCAAGTTTTGACCTTTGATTTAACTAATAAAATGTTAATGCATGTAAACAAAAATGTTGTGTAAGTCACCTTACGAAAACCAAATAATCCCAAAATACTTAGGATCGGTGCATTAACTCCCTCCTTGTTTCTTATTTCGTGACATATCAACCAATGAGAGATGTGGGTCGTGCATGCTTTCAATGACTTGAGACTAGTACCAAACATGACATGCAATGTTTAGTTCATTGCATGTAATCCTATTACAGTACTCTAGTTAGCAAAAAACATTAAGTTCTCTTGCCGATAGGAATAAAACACCATGTATTTATTTACAGAGGGAGTAGTACATTTTTGGTGACATGCATTACTAGATATTGCTAGTCAAATACTAAAATCCATATGGACGTGGTAGTACTCCTAAATCCAGATGGTGGTGCTACTAGTACTAGTAGTAGTACTACCAATGTAGTAGTAGGAGTACTAGCATTGTACTACCCGTTGGTCAAATTATTACGTGCTGCTCCTCACAGTGAAGTGACAAGACCCTGCGCCGGAGATGACACCTGAGTATAGGCGCCGTGTTCGGCATACCATAGTCAGCCTCACCGTCTGCAGTCACTATCATCATGGCTGTAGAGCTAGCCTGCTTACAACTAGCCCTGTTCGACATAATTTCCCGTGCGTAGATGCCCGTGCATTGCACGGAACACCAAGATTGGGGGTGGACGGCTCCGGCAGCGGCCATCGCGCCAGATTTTTCCACGGCCTTCTACTCCTAGATGTGGTAGGGAGGAGATGAGGCTGATTGTAAATAGGGAACAAGTGCGGGCATCTTTTTGCAAAAATGGAGAAGCTTGGTTTGTATGCGTTAGATCCAGATCCGACGGCTATTGGTGAAAGATGGGAGGCACAACATCATCACCAACTCAGGACCTGTTTGATTCGCAGGATTTTGAAAACGCAGGAATAGGACACGGCAAAATTACAAGTTTCAAACTGATATTACAAATGTTAGGAGTAATGCTGCACCTATGAAGAGGGAATTACTAGGAAGTTTACGTAAGAACTTTCGTTACTTTAGGTGGATGCAGCATTATCGTACAAACTAAAATCCACCGCCCTGACAAGTCACTAATGGGCAAATAAGTTTTCGAGTCTCTGGCCACTTGATGTTCCAAAAATAAAATCAGCTTCTGCGGAGACTTTGTCATTTAGGCTTAGACGCTTGCGGTGATCAGCATGCCATTCATTGTTGCGCCAGAGAATGCCAAACCTCATTACCTTGAGCACACTTGCCTCCAGAACAAAGAACCTGGACAATTTAATCTCTGATGTGCTGCCTCGATAGTCGATCAAATCAATTTTCGTAAGATGGAGATCAAGGCATTCGATGAGATTGTTATAGTGCAGCACATTTTTCACTTTCGGGTCTTTTTTTATCTGCAAAAGAAGAGAACATATTAGAGCAGCTCGCTGCATAAGATTGTCGTGTCATCAAGAGGTACCAATATCATTCGCTCATACAATAGAGTTGGCTGGCTAGTGATATTTTTTCACTCTCTCTCTCTCTCTCTGTTTCCTCTCATTTAACTAGGAGCACATGAAGATCTTGGGCATTTGTTGCCTTCCACTATGTGGCCAATGCCATATTTCGCAAAAGTATGCCACATAATACACATCGATGTCAAATCAAAAGATTTTGGCACCGCTCTCGCAATGTGAGAGAGTTGGCACCGCTGTGCACACAGACCCACATGTATAAACAAATCAATCAAACCAACTACACCAGCCTCTCACTCTCCCAAACAAGTTTTTTTTTATTGCCTCAGTCCTCTCTCTCCCACGCAGTGTTTTTTCATTGCATGAGTTAATTTGGCACCGGAGCAAAGTAGGTGATCCAGATTGGCACACCAGGTGAGCAATGGAGGGGCATCGATGCCAAATGCATCACAAGTGAATTTGGCACATGTTTTGGCCTACATAGCCCACTTTTGTAATACTACCTCGTATTTAATATAAAATTTTGACCATAGATTTACCTAAGAAAATGCCAATGCATGTCACTAAAAATTACACCATTTGAAATTATGTTCAAATATGAATCCAACGATATAGTTCTTAGTGACAGCATTAACATTTTGTCAGTTAAATCTATGGTCAAATTTTGATACTACAAAATTGGAAGAGTAAACCAGGACGGAGGTAGTACTTGCTCTTAGGGTAACCATAAGTTACTTTCCACTATGACTAGCCTAGGCTACTATAGTAGTACAGCATAAAAATGATGCAGGTGATCACGTGAGAAAAAATACTAAAAACATTTCTTTCGGTGCAGTGCGTAGATGCAGTTTTGAACACTACACTTGTCATCGTAATTTGGGAAAATTACGAAAAAATTGAGCTACGTTGTGATTACCGTTTACTTATAGGAAAGAAGTTTCACCTTGATGATTAGCTTCTCCGTGCACGGAAAGCATGTAAGGAATCCAACAACTTGATCCAGATTGGGGCCGATAGATTTTAGTGCTAAGATCTTCACTGTGTGCATGGACTGGGTCAAGCTTGTGGGAATCATTTTACGGAAGGCATCGTAAATACATCAAGAAGAAATTTAAAAATGTGAATTTCAAGAAGACGGAGAAGAAGATGAGTGTTGTACCTGAACGACTACGGATCCAATAAAGAGTTCAGAGAATTTGGCAGACGAGTACACCAACGCTGCCAATTTCGGCGCGTCAATGACCCTGATTTTTGTTGGACCTTCTAGATCCGAAACAAGCAATCTCTCAAGGAAAGGCGCATCCTCAATGACCATAACGTGGAACAGCTGGAGTGATCTCTTCCCAATTGATGTCTTGTTGCGGGGCCAGCAAGACACATAAATCCATCAGAGATTAAATCGAGGCGATGTGGAGGCTAATGAACCCGTGGATCTGCTCAAGACGAAGGTACTCGAGCGCAGTACAGATGTGAAGCAGGTGCTCCATAGCCTTCTTCGAGATGACAACGTCGAAGAGGTCGAGCTGCTTGAGTTGAGGGAGAAGAAGAGCGGGCGCGGCATTAATCTGGGGAAGATAGCAGGAGCTGAAGCTAGTGCGGCGCAACGTTGGTGTGAGGCGGAGCGCGGACGGCGGCAGAGAGCGACATCGTCCAGCTTCAAAGCTGAGCTCCTCGAGCTGATCTAGGGCGGGGATAAGAACCACTCGTTGAACTTGGGTTGGACCTTGCGGTTGGTGCTTGAACATGCGGATGTCAAGGCGTTTGGCTAACCCAGTGCGATGAAAGGATCTTGGAGACTATGGCCATGCGTTTGCAATCCCGTCGCAGAGGCAGCTGTTGACGGTGAGGTTGAGGGGACCTTGGCGCGGAGGGGTGCCACCGCCGGGAGAGCAGGGCGGTCCGCACAGCAGATTTGGTGGGGAGGAGGCCGATGATGACGAGCAGCGTCTCGTCGGGGAGGCTGCTGATGAAGTCCAGGCTCGCCGGATGTGGTTTTGGCTCGAGCCGCCTCCACTTGTTGGCTGCCTCGCCGTCCATCTCAACCGGCGGCGACGCTGGTGTACACTTGTGCTGGTGTGTGTTGTGTGCTGGGTGTCTTGAGTCGTCATACATGCATGCCGCCCGTGCGATGGTGAATTGAGCGTGAGTCGTCCTTCTGCGCAAGAAGTTTGTCCTCAATCGCGCCTCAATTTACTAGCGTGCGGGGGTGCTACGAGTGGTTTCAACTTTGTTTACTTCACCGCGTGTCAAATGGGCCTCTAGTTTACTTATTTTCACCCACCGCCACATGGGCCATCACACGAAGATCTGAGAACACGGTGACAAGGCAGCATGTGGATTAGTTGACCGTCAACTAAACAATATACGGAGCTATACGCTGACACAGTAAGCGTATAATCCGTCGGTATAGAGAGTTCGAGTGAGAGGGGAGGCCCGTGAGAGATAGCAGAGAGAGAGAGAGAAAGAGCTACGCCCTCCGTTCGATAATGTATTCCAACATTTTTTTAAGTCAAAATTTTGAAACTTTGACCAAGTTTATAAAGAAATTACTTATATCTACAATACCAAAGATAAATGATAGTATGAAGTAAGTACATGTTGTGATGAATCTAATGATCGTTCCAGATGTAAATGTTTTTCTCCACATATACCTGGTCAAACTTTTTTGAGGTTTGACTTTTCAAAACATCCATATGCTTATGGACGTGACAGAGTCCCTAACAAGAGAGAGAGAGAGAGAGTGAAAAAAGTGTGTGTGCGTGTGTGAAAGCGACATGGACAACACACGATAAAAGTAGAGAAAAAGCATACGTGTCTTATGCAAACATATCACACATGCATCTTCGACAACGGAGGCAAGGTGAGGAGATAGTGTGTGGTTGTTTGGAACCGAGAGAGCAAGACCCCTAGCACGTGGCCAAGAGGGGTCGACAAACAAGGGAGAGAGGTCGAGAGAGGCGACGGAGAAAATGCAGACATGGGGAGGAGAGAGTGTATGTTTGTCATAGAGAGATCCCACGGAGATCGTGGATGGGACTACATGGGTGGGAGATCGAGTGACAAGGTGTGTGCGCGATAGAAGATGCCCCGAGAGATATCGAGATAGACGTATGGATGGAAGGAGACAATACGTGTGTTCCTGATGGCTAGTAAGAGATAATCATACTTAGGATCGAGGGGGGGGGGGGGGGAGTACTTGCACCTATGATGGGTTGAGGGATTACGGTACTTAGGGGGTGCGTGTCACATGGAGAGAGAACAAGGCGGAGAGTGTTGGATGGGTCTATATGTATAGCGCGAGCAAGACATGTGTATGTGTGAACCAGGGAGATATAAGGCCAGTTTGGCTTGCGTCCTGAGCATCTTTTGCCTGGCCTAGGGTTGTGGCTGGATTTCATGCACGCTTGTTTGGTTGCTACCCTGTGAAAAAGAAAGCCCGCCTGGCCTGGGTTCCCTTGCACTTTAATTAGCCTGGCTGAACTCCAGACACTGCAAGTAGCCTGGCCCAGGCAACCGATTTTGAACGCCTGGTCGTGCCTGGTCATGTGGCCACGAGGCTAATAGCAACATGGATGGATATTAGCATTAAATAATTGATGCATTGATTGATTGATGGGACGTTGATGCTTTGCCTGGCCCAGGAATGAACCAAATGCTTCAGCACCACACAAGCCTGGCCAGGCAGAAATATTTTACATCTCACGTCCACACCAGGAAGTACCGGCCATCAAGGCATGAGGGTCAGGTCACGAACCAAACTGACCAATAAAGTTTGAGAGAGATTGAGGAGCCTCGATAAGGCTGAGTGGTGCGTCAGATAGCTGAGAGGGGGAAAGAGATATTCCATCCGCTCGATAATGCAGTGCATGTAAAATTTTTAGAAGTCAAACTTTGGAAACTTTGATCAGGTTTATGCAAATGTTATTTATATCTACAATACCAAAGATACATCATACAAAACTACATCTCATGAATCTAATGGTATATGTTTGTCGTACTAGATGTAATTCTTTTTCTCCACGTACATGGTCAAACTTTGTGATGTTTGACTTTTCAATAAATCTGTATGCTATGGACCGAGGAGAGTGCCTTAGTCGAGACAGATCAAGTGCATGTGAAGGAGAATGAGTAAGTGTGCAAAAAGAGTATGTGTGTGAAAGAGAAAGTGACAACAAACGATAAATTAGAAAGAAAGAGTGTTTTTTCGTTTCTTATGCGAACATATCACGCATGCATCTCCGAGATGGAAAAGCGAGGCGAGGAGATACACGAAGATAGCTAGTGTGTGATTGTTTGCAACGGAGAGAGACACCCCTATAGCACATGTCCAATAGAGGTGTGGCCAACAAGGAACAAAGGTCGAGAGGGACACATGGATGGCATGGACGCATGGGGAGAGAGAGAGGGCGTGTTTGTGATAGAGAGATCCCGTCGAGATCGTGAGGGGACTATATGGGTGGGAGATCGAGGAGTGCGTGCGCAATAGAAAGATGCCCGAGAGAAATCGAGATAGACCATGCACATGTTTGTGATGGAGACTAAGATTAGCTAGTCATATACATATAGGGGGACTGCGTGTGCCTACAATTGAGTGAGAGACCATCATATTTGGCTAGCTGGGCATGAGATTGTGTGTGTCTTGGCGTGTGAGATGGAGAGAGAACGAGGGGGAGAGATAGAGTTTTAGATGGGCCTATCGAGTGCGAGTGAGATATGCATGTGTATGTGTGACCTAGATGGATGGAGAGTTTGAGAGAGGGGGGGAAGAGCTCTGAGATGACATAGTGGTGCGTGAGAGAGTTACAGGCAAAGAGCCAAGGAATCTGTGTGTGTACGATGAGTGCACCCAAGATATCGAGCTCGGACTAGCTAGAGTATCATACATAGTGTGCGAGAGAGACCTATAGATGGTGTATATATGCATGCGAACTAGAAAGACCCCCCCCCCACACACACACACAAAGAGAGAGAGATGGAGAGAAAGGGAGAGGGGCCAACAAGGTTTTTGTGTCGGATGCGTGCGACAGAATTGAAGATTGTCGGCGAGAGAGAGAGAGAGAGAGAACAGGAGTCCGGGAGAGGGAGAGGTCGCGTTTTATGCATCAAAGACTGATATAAACCATGTTTCGATATAAACTTGCATTCAAATATTTAAATTGGAGAACATGTTGTCTGCAATCCACACATGAACGGATATATGCGTATATCAAACAAGTTCATTAATTTGACTTTCAACATGTTCATGGAGTACTATAATCTTGTACAACATGCTACTCGATTGAGGTGTTCAATTTTGGATTTAGTTCACTATTTTGACCTCTGAACGAGCTATTTCATTGAATCGAGATATTTCATTTTGGGTTTGATTCGCGTTTTTGAGTGGGTCAACTATTTGTCATATAGTAAATCACTAGCAATGAGCATGTAAAAACACATTACTCCCGAGCATCATCTCTCCATCTAAAAAAGAAGTGGCAAGCTAATATTTCAAAATTTGATTCGAATCGACTCGGTAAGGTAGACGTGGATGCTCGTTCTCCCAAAATTTGAATGAACCGTTAAACATCCTCTCTGCTCGGTGGAATTTGCCCGAGCAAACAAATGGGAGACGCGAAATTACCGTCCTATGTGGGAAACGCATCAATTGGCCCGTTGTACATCGAGGGTAGGTTTGTAACTTCATCCAAGCACGCCTTCTCCTCGGCCGAAATGACATGTGCCGAATAATTCATAAACCATGGTCGGCAAAACACGCTCTCCTCGCCCGAAATAGCTCGCGCCCACTATTTCAAAACACGCTCTCCTCGCCCGAAATCGCTCACGCCCACTATAGTTCAAAACACGCCCTCCTCGCCCGAAATCGCTCCCGCCCACTATTTGGGGAGAAGCAAAGTTACTCTACTATCCCCGACCCTCAGTACACAGACCCAAGCCAAGAAGCCTATAGGCAAGGGTAGAACTGTAACTCCCCCTCACATTTCAGACAAATGCGTCTGTAAGACATGGTTCCACTCCCCTCCCACTTCCCCCCGCCCGCACCCATTCATACCTCGTGGGCGCCAAATCACCTTCTCCCCGAGAAGCTCCCTTCTCCCGAGCCACGAAACCTCAGCCCCACCTCCATGGCGCCCCCCACCGCACCAATTTCATAGCAGCCCTCCTCCCTAATGCCGGAGACGCTGTCCATTTGCCGTCGTGCACTGGGCCGTGTGCCTCTTACTCCGTGCTGCTGGTGCTACCTCGACGACGGCCGCGTGAACTGCATCGAGCGATTCACCCCATTGTTGTTCACGGCGCGGGCGGCTCCAACTTCGGATCCGTCCAGAGTCCTGGCGCTGCTTCGGCGTAGCCGTCGACCGTCGCGACATTGCTCTTTCCCTGTCGCCGGTCGCCACCGCAACCGCGCCGGCCTCACCGACTCGGCAGCTGGACCTACCTACTTCACCATGCCGCCAGATAGGTCGCACCCTCATCTCAAATCACTTTATTTAGGCATCAGTTGTCTGAATTTTTATTCTAGGTCAATCGATTTGCAATGGGAAGCATCACCCCTCGAGGCGACGGAGCTCCTAGGCTGCCGGTTGGCTGGTGTCTAACGTAAGGGTGTGGTGCCGCAAGTTCGCCGCGGAAGCAGTGCTTAGATGGCTATCTTTTAGAGTTGCGTGGGTTGAAGAATACTTGCCGCCGCGGATCTGGATGATGAGGAGTCTTTGTGGATTGGCACAGGGCGGCGCAACCTGCATGCGGTGGGGAAGCGAGGCGGGGGTTTTGGCGGGGCCACGGACGGCGGAGGCGAGCTACTCTGCCGTTGGTCGCTGGCTCTTCGGGAAGATTCGAAACGATATCGGCCGGGAGGCACAAGGCGGCCAGCCATCCGGCGTAGATCGGACGATACCAAAATAAAATAAAATCGTGTGACCCCAATTTAGTCTTGATCCAGCAGGGCGTGTGACCACTCTTGTACCTTGTTGTTGATCTCTTAGTGTATTTCTTCAGATCAAAGAGATATGTCGTTCTTAACATTAGGCGTTATCTGCATCTTCAGACACACCGTCTTCCGACTCACCGCAGCTGCTCCAACAAGGAAAGCATACACCAGAAGGGAGCTATAGTCCCCACTCAACAGTTCCCTGCATCGAATGCGCGTGCCCGACATGCACAGCCACAACAACTGCAGGGCCATCTACAAGTCAGCACATGATGCTCACTCCTATGGATGGCAGCCCGATAGGTTGTACCCTCATCTTACTTATGTGCAACATTTATGACTTTTTTATTCATCTAAGCATGGAAAATAGATCATCACATTTCCTTTGTATATTCATCTTGATCTCTTACGGGTCTTTTTCAGGAGTTAACATTGTTCCATAGTTCAGCTAAGATACTTGTTCTTTAGGTAACACTGTTCCATAGTTATCATCCATCAGCCAATGCTATCCCACAGGCTGGTGATTATAGTATTATACCACTTATAGTATTTCCTATGTTGTTCTTTAATACTTTTGTGTGCCATCTAGTTAATCTCGAGTACAAATGATACATATTCTGTAGCTTTCATCTGTGTTCTCCCTTTAGTTTATGAGACATGTTGCTGCTAGTTAACCCCAGTCCTACTATTTATGTCGTCTCCCTCTGAGGCACTCATTACATAAATCTAACTACTAGTTGTCTTCCATGCATGTCAGATATAATTGCACACACTGATATATCCGCAAGAACCTCACGGAGCAATGTAAAGGCCAATAAACTTGATGTCAATGATACCCAATATGATGGAACATGTAAAGGCAGTTCTTCAGAAGACTTGCAGAAAGATGATGAATCCTCTTCACCCCACAAGGTCCTTGCTCTAACTTGGCCTGTGATATGGGTATAACATGCATATAATGTCCTGGAGTGTATCTACTCTGTTGCAATGCCATGTGCTTAGAATGTTGTTCATGCATGTAAATATGTCATGCCTTCCTGTTTTTCAGTACCTATTCCATTCATGATAACATGTTTTCAAATTCAAGTAATGTCATTCTACTCTATCGCAATGCCATCTGCTTAATTTGGACATTATGCTTCTGAATATCTTATGCATTGTTATTCATCAGTATGTACTTCATCTGTCTACCATACCATGTTTTCTTACATTGAAGTGTTGTTCTAGTGCTCTGTTGCAATGCCATCTTATTTTCCCAATCATACACGTGTATGTTGCCTTAGTTATTTACATGCGTATTCCGCTAGCATAGAGTTTTACATTCAACTAGAGTTTTTTTGCTGTGTTGTCTGTCGTATCCCTAGCTCTTACACCATACTCCCTCCGTCCGGATTACATGTTGCGAAATGGATAAAAGGATGTATCTAGAACTGAAATACGCCTAGACCCATCCATTTTTTTTCCGGATGGAGGGAATACATGTCAATATGTCATGCCTTTCTATTCTTCAGTACCTATTACATCTCTCTGTTGCTGCATGTTTTATAATTAAAGCACCATTATTCTATACAAGGCATGCAAGGGGAAGACGACTATGTTAGAATCTAAAGGGCTACAAACAAGGCCTTTGCAAAAGATCCAAACGCCAAGAGATAATAAACCAACTCCAGTTTTATAGAATCTTGCTCCAAAAGAAGAAACCCAACTCCTACTAATAATAAGCAGATTCCAGTGGCCAAAGAACTAGTCCGCTCCAGTCCGGCAAAAATATGTCAACTCAATTCTAAGAAGCGTGTGCGTATCCTTGCATCATGAAATTTTATAGCATGCTGATCATATTTTCTACATGTTTCTTACCCATCTCTCTTTTAGAAAATAAGCTTAACAGATAGAAGATTTTCTGCAATGGTTTTGTTTATGAGGAAAGATTCTTGCAGGAATTCTCTGTGCTCCAATGTAGATGTAAGTACCTGTTGTATATCACTATATTTTTACATCAGCATGTATTTTGTTAATCGGCGTGAATCCAAGCTTTATCTGATCTAAATTTAGTTGTAGCAAAATGTATGATCAAAGGCCACAATGTTGATTTTGCAAGGAAAACTGCACGGTAGTTTTGCATCTGAGCTGCATGAGTGTACTATCTCATATCGGTGGGTTTGAATACTTTGGTTCTGCAGTGGGTTTTTCGGTGTTTTTTCTTGTGTTGTCCTGTTGTATCCCTAGCTCTTACATCATACTCCCTCCGTCCGGATTAAATGTCGTAGAAATGGATAAAACTGGATGTATCTAGAACTGAAATACGCCTAGACCCATCCATTTATTTCTGGATGGAGTGAATACATGTCAATATGTCATGCCTTTCTATTCTTCAGTACCTATTCCATCTCTGTTGTAGCATGTTTTATAATTGAATCACCATTCTTCTATATAAGGCATGCAAGGGGAAGACGGCTATGTTAGAATCTAAAGGGTTACAAACCAGGTCTTTGCAAAAGATCCAAACGCCAGGAGATAATAAACCAACTCCATTTTTCATAGAATCTTGCTCCGGACAGAGAAACCCAACTCCCTCGATAATAAGCAGATTCCGGTGGCCAAAGAACTAGTCCGCTCGATCCAGCAAAAGAATGTCAACTCCATTATAAGAAGCGTATGCGTATCCTCGCATCATGAAATTTTATAGCATTCTGATCATATTTTCTACATGTTTCTTACCCGTCTCTCTTTTAGAAAATAAGGTTAAACGATACAAGACTTCCTCCATTGGGATCGTATTCGAGGAAAATACCTTGCAGGAATTCTCTGTGCTCCAGTGCTGATGTAAGTAACTGTTGTATGTCACTATATTTTTACATCAGCATGTATTTTGTTAATCGGCGTGAATCTAACCTTTATCTGATCTAAAATTAGTTGTAGCAAAATGTTAAAGGCGCCAATGTTGATTTTTGTAAGGAAAACTGCACAGTAGTTTTGCGTACTGAGCTGCATGAATGTGCTATCTCATATCACTCACATTACTGAATTGTAGTGCTTCTCTGGTTGCCCATTCATTCATTGTGTCAATGTTGCTTTCATATTACCTTACCTGGCTGATGATAGTTGTGCCATATTGTGTTAATTTGGTGTAGGCTAGTTGCCCAAGCGTTCGTTGTGTCAATGTTGCTTTCCTATTATCGACTTGGCCAATGATAGCAATGCTAGTGTGTTAATTTTGTGCAGGCTGCTTTGAAGATAAGAAGACAAACTCTGAAAACAAAAAGGCAACCCCATTGTTTCTTTCCGGTAAATCTAGGCCAGGTAATATGGCAATAACTCATGATTAATCTGTTTGGTTCCGTCCTAATTTACATTATGATGCACGATGGTCAAGACACTCTCCACTATCAATAATACAAGCACTGCAAAATCGCCATCTGAATACATTCAAGTATCCTCTGCCTCGAATGCAATGGAATAAATGTATGTTTGTGAACCAATTAATGGCTGAAGCAATGATGGAAATGGTGGATGAATCAGAGGTGCGGAGTCGTGCGACACAACAACTGATCAATGTTTTCAGAGACAGTGTGGCAAAGCAGCAAGAACTTGCCCACATGCTTATGAGCGTCATCTGTGCTGAGGTTGTAGATTGTGACGTTGTAGATGGTTAGGTTCTGCTCATTTATTTGCATTGGCATCAATCTTTGATTGCCCAGTGGATGTAATTTCCTGTAATATATTCTGGATGTGCAAGGTTATTCCCTGTATGACGTACCTTTTCTCGTCATAATGGGCTCAAATTATCTAATTTGTCCTAAAGACATGAACGAACTTTAGTGGGCCCATTGAGTTAATGGGTCGTTACTAGGCCGAAAGTTAATGGTCGGCCCTCTTACCTCCCGAATTAGATTAACAGGCCGACATCGAAGTGGGCAACAGGTGGCCCCAATTTATTTCATGGGCCGTTAACAGGCCGTTACTAAGTTTGGGCTACATATGGCCCAACTATACTGTAGGCCTTTAGCAGGCCGAAAGAGACAACGGGCTTGTATTGGACCATGAAGAGCATGGGCCGCTAAGAGGCCGAAAGTCAGGTCGTATTGTAAACGGCCCAATTGTGTTGTGGGCCTTTAGCAGGCCGAAAGAGAAATCAGGCTGGTATTGGACCATGAAGGGCATGGGCCGTTAAGAGGGCAAAACTAAGGTCCGACTACAAATGGCCCAACTCATTTATGGTCCGTTAACAGGACAAAAGGCACACAGGGCTGGGAATTGGCCCAACACTTAAATGGGTCGCTAAAAGACCAAAACTCAAGTCTGACTACAATTGGCCCAACTGATTTATGGGCCGTCAACAGGCTGAAAGTGACACCGGGCCAGAAATTGGCCCAACACTTAAATGGGCCACTAAAAGGCCGAAACTCAGGTCCGACTACAAATGGCCCATCAGATTTATGGGCCGTCAATAGGCTGAAAGACACACCGGGCCGGAAATGAGCCCAACATTTAAATGGGTTGCTAAAAGGCCGAAAGATGTACATACTGAAAATTGGCCCATCCATTAAATGGGCCGTTAACAGGCCGAAATCTCATATTGAGCCCAAGTATATAGCAGGCTGTTAACGGGCTCGAACTGACGATGGGCTGCAATGGTGTCAAATATTTAACGGGCCGAATTGGCACATCTCGTATGGGCCGTGGGCTTAAATGGACCTGACACAAGTAGGCCTTATATGGGTCGGCCTGCTAATTTTTACTGGGCCAGCCTTTTTCACCGGAATGGGCCACTGTTGGGCCGTGCCACATGTCGACATATCATAGGCGCCTATCTGACCCACTGACGAGCTGACACGTGTTTCGTCCGGCCAATAAGAATTTTACACGTGGAAATTTCCCATTGGTCGTGGCTGTTAACGGGTTATCGGATCCAAAACCCGACCCGATAGCTTAACAGCGTTCCGTTACGGTGGATGCCACGTGTCGGTCACCCTAGACGAAAGCACTTACGTGACGCGATTTATCGTCATGGAAGTGGACACTTCCGTGATGATAATTTTGGTAATGTCATGGAACACTTCTCTGACGACACTGGTATGACCATCTTGATTCTCTCATAAATTTGTCATGGATGTACATGCATGACAAAAACAGCGACCTACTGTGACAAACATGTATCATCACGGAAGTGTATTTTTTTTGTAGTGTGTTAAGGCGCATAAGTGATATTCTACACATGCATACAAAGAGTATAAGCAGCGAAGAAAGTAAAGCATGCAAGTGCAAGAATATAAAAGGGATGGGAGTTGGAAAGTGCAAACACAATGGGTGACACAGAGATTTTTGGCATGGTTCAGATAGGTGGTGCTATCGTACGTCCACGTGGATGGAGACTTCAACCCACGAAGGGTAACGACTGCGCGAGTCCATGGAGGGCTCCACCCACGAAGGGTCCATGAAGAAGCAACCTTGTTTATCCCACCATGGCCATCGTCCACGAAGGACTTGCCTCACTCAGGTAGATCTTCATGAAGTAGCTAGGCGATCTCCTTGCCCTTAAAAACTTCTTGGTTCAACTCGACATCATGTCGGAAGCTCCCAAGCGACACCTAACCAATCTGGGAGACACCACTCTCCAAAAGGTAATAGACGGTGTGTTGATGATGAATTCCTTGCTCTTGTGCTTCAAATAATAGTCTCTCCAACACTCAACTCTCTCACAAAGATTTGGCTATGGTGGAAGTAGGATTTGAGTGGAAAGAAATTTGGGGAATGCTAGAAATCAAGATTCAAATGGTAGGAATGGTAACTCTTGATCTCAACACATGAGTAGGTGGTTCTTTCTCAGATAATGAGTAGTGGAAGTGTAGGCATGTTCTAATGGCTCTCTTACTTAGTCAGATGGGGTGGAGGGGGTATATATAGCCTCCACACTGTCGGTGTTCTGGGAACGGGGGTCCCCAGACTTGCCTGCCTGCGGCCTGCGGCGTGGCTCGAAGGAGGCCCAGCACGGCCCATCTTCATCTACGCAAGCTCAAGACCCTCGCGAGGGGCCAAGCCTCATGAGGCGGATGACAAGGAGCTTCCTCGAGCACGGCCTCATCAGCTGGCTCATGAGGAGGCGGAGAGTTCAAGGTAGGGTACCTCATGAGGTGCCCATGACGCAAGCCATGGCGACCAAGGGCGCCATCGAGGCGCCCGGCAGGGCGTCCTCCTTTCCTCTTTGGTGCAAAGGGAGCAAGCGCGGCGAGCATCAAGCAAAGGCATCCGTTTGATTGCAACAAGACCAAGACCAGCCCAACGGCTGGAAGGGAGTCGTGTGGAGCCCAAGCGAGGCGTCATCACCAGAGCCTTTGGCAGGCGAGGACCAACTTTAGTCAGGATAAGTGTACCCGTTGTTCCCCTTCAAAATGGCCAATTGTTGGCGCCCTTCTCGCTCAATATTTGGGAAGAGGCCCAGGGCCTTCGCCTATAAATAGGAGTAGCCCCCCAGGGGAGGGGGATCGAGACCCAGATCCTCATCAAGAAACCAGTAGCTAGAGCAACTGAACACCACGTAGCAGTTCATCACACCCGCCAAGAACAGGCCCTCGCCAGGCTGTTCTTCCTTGTATTGATCCTCATCAGCCCAAGAGGCAATCCACCACACCACACACTTTGGAGTAGGGTATTACACCACAATGGTGGCTCAACCGATATAAAATCTCATGTCTCTTGTGCTGTTCCGTTTAGTAGTTTAGGTCCCAGCGATTCGGCCGAGGTGCGAGGCGGTGGAGGGTTGGATCTCCGCGCACCCGGTGTTGAATCTCAAGGGTCTGCGGAACCCGAAATCCGACATTTGGCGTGCGGTAGAAGTGCGCGAATACGCCTTCTGTCGCCTCGTTCTTCCCCGACCACCGCAACCATGTCTGACGCTCGTCGGGCTCGCGCCGAGCGCCAAGCCGCCCTCGCCTCCCATGTCGCCCGGACGGCTTCCGACGGCGGGCGCCCTCGTCGTTCCTCACCGCCCGCCGTCAACACCGCCACCGGCCCGGCGAAGACGGGCGCAAGCATCGTCCCTGCGCTCCTCGGCGACCTCTGGGGAGGAGCCGCGCAGCTTCCTCGTCACCCGCCCCGTCGCGCCGGTTCCTCCGGTCGTCGCGGCCCTCCTGGGCGGCTCGCAGGCGCCGCCTTCCAGCCGCCATGTCAAGACATTCGTCCGCCAGGTCGGCGCTGCCTCCACGCGGCGAGGCTCCTCAGTCGGGCGGAGGCCGTCGGCGGGCTGACCTTCGACTCTCGGGACCACCCCACCAACTCGGCAGGCTCGGGTGCGCTCCCCATGCTCTGCACACCCACCATCTGCCGGTTCTTGTCACCAGACCCTCATCGACGGCGGGCGCCCGGCCTCAACGTACTCTCGGGCCGAGGCCTTCAACCTCCTCTGCGTACCCGAGGAGCGGCGCAGCCCACCGGCCTTTTTGAGGCGTGGGGAGAGTCATCCAGCTCCTTGGGGCAAATCCGGCTTCGGTGACCTTGGCACCTCGACAACTTCCGCATGGAACTGGTCGACTTCGACATCGCCCCCATCGGCCTCCCCTACAATGCCATCCTTGGCTATCCAGCATTAGCCAAATTCATGGCGCAACCCACCCGGGTACAACCTCATGAAGATGCCCGGAGCAAGCGATGGCGTCCTCACCATGCCGGGGATCTTGAAGGTGCGCTGCGGCGCCAGGCTCACCTTCAAGACGGCGGCCGCAAGCAGCCTGGCCGATGCGGAAGCCCCAAGCCCAAGGAGGCTGCGCTGACCAAGAAGAAGCGATTGTTCACTCAAGACAAGGCGGAGACCAAGCAGATACTGTCGGCGAGGGCGGGTCCACAAACGCCACCTTCACCATAGGCGCCAACCTCGAGCCCGAGCAGGGAGGAAGCCCTGGTCAAGTTCCTGCGTGCGAACAAGAAGGTTTTCGCCTGGGAGCCCGATCAGCTGGTGGGGATCCCATGGGGCGTAATCGAGCACCACCTCAACGTGTGCCCCAACGTGCGTCCTGTGAAGCAGAAGGCGAGAAGGCAGTCCACTAAAAAGCAGGCCTTCATCGTCCAAGAGACCCGCAAGCTAGAAGCCGCGGGGGTTATTCGCGAGGTCCGATACCCAGATTGGCTGGCCAACCCCGTGGTGGTGCCAAAGAAGGGAGGAAAGGAGCGCGTGTGTGTCGACTTCACCAACCTCAACAAAGCATGCCCGCAGGATCCGTTCCGCTCCCTCGCATCGACCGGATCGTCGATTCCACCGCCGAGTGTGACCTGTTATGCTTCTTGGACGCCTTTTCCGGGTATCATCAGATCAAGATGGCGGTGGAAGACGTGGAAAAGACGGCCTTCTTAACCCCGTGTGGAGTGTACTGCTATACATGTATGCCGTTCGGGCTGCGCAACGCGGGGGCAACCTTCAAGCGGCTCATGCACATCACCTTGGGCCCACAGCTCGGGAAGAATGTGGAGGCTTACGTCGACGACATCGTGATGAAGTCTCGCGAGGCCAAGACCTTGATACAAGACCTGGAAGAAGCCTTCGCGAGCCTCAACGCAGTGAGCCTGCGACTCAACCCGGAGAAGTTTGTGTTTGGAGTTCCCTCAGGCAAGCTCCTGGGTTTCCTCGTGTCCCACCGAGGCATCGAGGCCAACCCGAAAAGGTCAAGGCAGTTGAGGACATGAGCCCACCAAAGACCCTCAGGGAAATGCAGAAGCTCACGGGCGTAGAACGCTGGGCCGTTTCATCTCCCGATTGGAGGAGGCGCGCTGCCTTTCTTCCGGTGATGAAGAAAAGGGGCCCTTGAATGGTGAAGAGGCCGACAAAGCGTTCCAAGACCTCAAGAGGTACTGACCAGCCCTCCGGTGATGGTGGCCCAGCGCCTCAGAGCCCTTGGTACTCTACCTCGCCGCCACTCCCTACTCCGCTAAGCGCAGCTACGGTGGCGATTAGGGAGGAGCGTCGAGCCAAGACCATGGCGGCCACCGAGCTAAGGCAAGGCCGAATCGAAGGAACTTCATGAAGCCAGCACCGCAATGAAAGAAGATCAGCCATCACAGCAAAGCACACCAAGGGCGGGAGAGGCCCCCCATCCAAGCACCCAGCTTCCGGCAGCGCCGTCGCCTCGGGAGGCACCACAGCTTCCGGAAGACGCCACCAGCGCCGACGCCCCTAGCCTCGTCGAGCACCGGTGTGCCATTCGGCCACGGTGTTACGGGATGCGAGGGCACGGTACCCCATGCCACAGAAGCTCCTCCTCGCACTGCTGGTTGCTTCGCGCCAGCTGCGGCACTACTTCCAGGGTCATCCGATCAAGGTTGTCCCGGCATACCCCCTGGAGAGGGTGCTCAGGAGCCCCAACTCGGCCGGAAGGGTCGCCGAGTGGAACATTGAGCTGCAAGCATTCCAGCTCGAGTTCAGTACAACCAAAGTCATCAAGGGGCAGCGTTGGCAGATTTCGTGGCGAATGGGCCGAAGCACCGGGCCTCGGGGCGGCGAGATCGATCCCTCTCCCGAGCGAAAGCGCCCGAAGGTTGGGTCATGTACTTGACGGAGCGTTCTCCAGACAGGGCTGGGGCTGGGCGGTGCTCATATCTCCCGCTCGAGGACAAGCTCTACTATGCCGTGCAGCTCTGTTTCAATGAGGCGAGAAGGTCTCCAACAATATAGCAGAATACGAGGGACTGATAGCGGGTCTGAAGGCTGCCGCCGCCCTGGGGGTGAAGCGCCTTACCATCAAGGGCGATTCGCAGCTCCTCGTCAATTTCTCCAACAAGGTGTACGAGCCAAGAGATGAACACATGGAGGCCTACCTTGCGGAGGTCCGCGGGATGGAGAAACAATTCTGGGGGTTGGAGCTGTAGCACGTGCCTCGCGGCACCAATCAAGAGGCCGACGACATCGCCAAACGAGCCTCTAGGAGGTTACCCCAGGAGCCGGGCGTCTTTGAGGAACGGCTCTTCAAGCCCTTAGCCCTGCCGCCGTTATCAAGCATAGCACAGCCTCGGGAGGAGCTCCCTCAGCCACCTGCCTCGGGACCCAGCCTGTGGCCCGGCCTCAGGAGCACGCCTGCTCCTAACGATGGAACCTCAAGAGGGGTGCTGGATCACGGAGCTCAAGAGTTACTTAATGCATGGAACTTTGCTGGAGAAAGAGGAGGAGGCAGAGCGTGTGGCGCGGCAAGCCTGACATGACATCATGGATGGAGAGCTCTACCGAAGCGACCGAGCAGCGTATCCTCGCTTGCATCACCAGAGCAGGGAAGGAACTGCCGGCAGATATACATGGTGGAGATTGTGGGCACCATTAAATGCGTCGCGGGCCCTCGTCGGCAAGGCGTTCGCGGCGGTTTCTATTATTGGCCCATGCGCTCAATGACGCTGTTGAACTCGTGAAGGCTTGCGAGGCTTGCCAATTCCATGCCAAGCAGATCCACCGGCCAGAGGTGCGCAAACCATCCCCCTCACTTGGCCATTCGCGGTCTAGGGGCTGGACATCCTGGGCCCCTTTCCTCGGGCGCCAAGGGGATATCGCTACCTCTACGTCGCCGTGGACAAATTCACCAAGTGGGCCGAAGTCAAGGCCGTCCGCACCATCCCCGCTGGTTCTGCGGTCAAGTTCATCAAGGGCATCGTGAGCCGGTTCGGAGTGCCGAACCGCATCCTCACCGACAACGGTTCGCAGTTGACCAGTAACCTCTTTAAAACGTACTGCGCTAACCTTGGGACGCAGATATGCTACTCTTCGGTGGCGCACCCGCAGCAATGGACAGGCCGAAGCGGCTAACGCAGAGGTCCCGAGAGGCCTCAAGACCAGGGCGTTCAAGAAGAAGCTGGAGGCCTGCGGCGAGGCTGGTATAGCGAGCTTCCGTCCGTGTTGTGGTCCATCCGCACGACCGCAACCAAGCCAAGCTGGAGAGACCCCTTCTTCTGGTCTCACGGAGCCAAGCGGTCCTCCCTCACGAGGTCAAGCGTCGATCCGCAGGTCTGGCGTTCGATGAAACGCTGCAGGGGCGCCATGCGGGACGGCCCTCGTCTTTGGGGAGGAGCGCCGTCGGCACCAGCGGCTGCGGCAAGGTACCAGCAGCACTCCGGCGATACCACTTTGCCGCAACATCCGACACAGAACTCTCGAGGTAGGGGACCTCGTGCTCCGCCGGGTCCTCTCCAGGGAGGGACTGCATAAGCTCTCTCCCATGTGGGAGGGCCCGTTCAAGGTTGTTCATGTTTCCAGGCCTGGCTCCGTGCGCTTGGAGACTCAAGAAGGAGTACCCATACAGAATGTGTGGAACATCCAGTACCTCCGGAGGTTTTACCCCTAAAAAGGCCCAGTGCCTGTGAAGAAGGCGAATGCCTGTGAAGCTCATTCTCTTTGGAAATGGCCTAGTGCCTATGAAGAAGGCGAATGCCTGTGAAGCTCATTCTCTTTGGAAAAGGCCCAGTGCCTGTGAAGAAGGCGAATGCCTATGAAGCTCATTCTCTTTGGAAAAGGCCCAGTGCCTGTGAAGAAGGCGAATGCCTGTGAAGCTCATTCTCTTTGGAAAAGGCCCAGTGCCTGTGAAGAAGGCGAATGCCTGTGAAGCTCATTCTTTTTGGAAAAGGCCCAAGGTGCACGTGAAGAAGGCGAATGCCTGTGAAGCTCTTCTTTTTCGTGAAAGGCCCTGAGCCTGTGATGAAGGCGAACGCCTGTGAAGCTGTCGCGTTCTGGAAAGGGCTCGGAGACCGTGAAGAGGGCCAACGCCCGTGAAGCTCGCTTCCCGAAGAAAGGCCGGAGCACTGTGAAGAGGGCCAGCGCTGTGAAGCTTCGCCGCCCGTGACACTCTCACGTAATAATGAGTTGGGGCTGTACACGCCCGGAGTCTCGAGTGCCGGCCTCGGGCCTGGGCTCCCTCCCATGCCGATGGCAGCACTTAGTTCAGCGCTAGTGAGAAGGCGTCGAAGACTAGACTAGGTGCGGACGCGGCTTTTTCATTTGCTTTCTGCAGTTGACTAGTTATTCCCATTTGGAGTTTTTATCGAAGCGGTCGCCATCTTTTTGGTCCGTGGTTCTTTGATCTTTTCGCTCTCCGCCTCGATTTCTCTTGCATGGGGACTCATGGCAGAGGCCTCGAGCCCTCATGAGCGTTCCTACCCCTATCGCTCAAGTTTTCACGGCCTGGTCCACAGCTGGAGCACCCCTCCTGACCATGCCTCACGGGCAGCACAACGCGAACTCGGGGCCTGGATCGGTCGCCCCCGCGGCCACGGCTGGAGTTCACTTGCGAATGGGCGTACAACAGAAAAGAACAGTATCAGTATACCAAAAGCAGTACAATAATTAACGGCGTTAACCTAAGCGCGCCCCCACGGGGCCACACATTGTTGCCTTTTTGCGCAGGAGAGACAAGAAAGGATAGACTGGAAGGGCGCGCGCCGTTCCGTACTTATAGCCGGCGAAGGCCAACCATCGGCCTCCACGATCACCGGTAATCATGACCGACTCTGCATGCAGGGACTTGTCGAATCCGGGCGGTTACCGAGGCATCAAAGGGAAGCAGTGCGCACGCGTCCAATCAACCGCCACGCGGCGCCCAAGGCCGCAGGCTGTTCGTGACGCTTCGCACTTGCCCTTTCGCCTCTCTGCTCGGCCAAGTTCGGGCGCGCCGTGGGCCCGGGCTCTTGTCGGCGTTACGGAGCAGGGGTCCCAGACTTGCTCGCTGCGGCTGGCTCGAAGGAGGCCCAAAGACGGCCCATCTTCATCTACAAGCTCAAGACCCTCGCGAGGGCCAAGCCTCATGAGGCGGACAACAAGGAGCTTCCTCGAGCACGGCCTCGTCGGCTGGCTCATGAGGAGGCGGAGAGTTCAAGGTAGGGTACCTCGCGAGGTGCCCATGACGCAAGCCATGACGACCAAGGGCGCCCGGTCGAGGCGCCACCCGCATGGCGTCCTCCTTTCCTCTTTGGTGCAAAGGGAGCAAGCGCGGCGAGAGCATCAAGCAAAGGCATCCGTTTGATTGCAACAAGACCAAGACCAGCCCAGCGGTGGAAGGGAGTCATTGTGGAGCCCAAGCGAGCGTCATCACCAGAGCCTTTGGCAGGCGAGGACCGACTTTAGTCAGGATAAGTGTACCCGCTGTTTCCCTTCAAAATGGCCAATTGTTGGCGCCCTTCCCGCTCAATATTTGGGAAGAGGCCCACGGCCTTCGCCCATAAATAGGAGTAGCCACCCCAGGTGGGGATCCGAATCCTCATCAAGAAACCGATAGCTAGAAACAGCTGAACACCACCTAGCAGTTCATCACACCCGCCAGAAACGAGACCCTCATGAGGCTGTTCTTCCTTGTATTGTTTCTCATCAGCCCAAGAGGCAATCCACCACACCACACACTGGAGTAGGGTATTACACCACAATGGTGGCCTGAACCAGTATAAATCTCGTCTCTCTTGTGCTGTTCCGTTTAGTAGTTTAGGTCCCAGCGATTCGGCGAGGTGCGAGACGGTGGAGGGTTGGATCTCCGCGCGCACGCCAGTGTTCGAACCTCAAGGGTCTGCCGGAACCCGAAATCCGACACACACAAAATCCAAACGTCACACACTTTTGACCCAACTTGGTGGCACCGATCAGAAGTCTCGGTGGCACCGACCTGTGTAAAAGATATGAATGTTGGAGGTCTCGGTAGGACCGACTGGAAACAACTCAGATGGCCCGATGTGCAATGGTAGGGCAAACCTCGATTCGGTGGCACCGATTGCATCAACTCGGTAGGACCAAAGTGAAGCAATAAGGCAATAGAACGTTGGCAAGCCATCTCGATGGCACCGATTGCATCATCTCGGCAGGACTGAAATAATTGCAACAGATGACAGAGAGTTGGCAAGACTATCTCGGTGAGACCGAGATCCATATAGGTGGATCTGATTTGTTAGGGTTTGGCTAAGGCAGTTATCCAGACGAACTCGGTGGGTCCGGATAGGGAAGTTTGGGTGGGGCCGAGTTGGATTTAGGGTTTTGGACTGATTTGGATGGAGAAAGTGGTTGAGGGTTTTTCAAAAATATCACTAAGCACTTGAGCAACTAGGTCATCATCAAAACCTCATCCCTTTTTAATAGTATTGGCTTTCCTGAGGACTCAATGTGATCTTGGATCACTTAACAAAAATTGTAGAGTCTCGAGCTTTTGCCAATCCATGTCCTTAGCATTTTGAAGGGGTCCACATCCTCTTGTCGTTGCCATGCCACTGTTGAACTTGTCTGAAATATACCAGATAGAACTGTTAGTCCAACAAGAGATATGTTGACATTAATTACCAAAACAATCAAGGGGGCACTTATGCTTTCAGCGGGAAGCTCCCTGCAGCGCGTCGTCTCATGCGAGGAGGAGGTAATCAACCCCCATACCTCTCTTATCTATTGTTAGTAGTGTGTTAGGTTAAATATCTTTTAATTTCTCCTAGATTGTTAGGGTATATGCTCATAGTGTTTTTGTAGTGTCTATATGGAAAATGCTAGATTGTTAGGGTAATTGTTAGTAGTGTCTTTGTAGCTATAGGGAAATGCCATATTGTCAGGGTAATTTCTTTCCTAGATTGTTAGGGTAATTTTTTCCCAAATGTTTTGCTAGATTGATAGAAGCATGAGAAAAAACGGCAGTTTGTATCAACAGTTCTTTATGTATCAATGAAAAATTGTTTGAATATCTTAAAATGCAAGTGTTTGTTTGTCTAAAATGAGTATGTATGTGTGATTTCAGTTTGATGAGAAAAGAACCGATATTTTCTAGCATACATCACAACAACATGAAGGAACAAACTTGGCATTCAAAACAACAATATCCATCACATATGAAAGATAATATAAGATTTATTAGAGCCTTTCCATTTTGTCATAACAAAAAAATGATGCAGCAACCCCAACATCCAGTTCACATAGTCAGACTGAATTTTGCGTAGTTTCCATCCTTTTTGTTTTTGTTGTGCCCTTTATGCTGGTTGTGAGCTTCCTTGTGGCAGTGATTTTGGTGTTGTTGGGAATGCATTGGTGCTGGTTGTGACCTTGGTGATATGCTATATTAATTTTCTAGATTGCTTATAGGGAAAATGATGTCAATTTGTTGTTACCAAAAGTTGGACAACAAAACAAGTTACTAGCTACCCATTGCAAAATTAATTTTGTCTTTTTCTACTAGATTCTTGTCAGACATGGTATGATTCCGAAGAGTATTGAGGATTGGTGGCGTCGATGTTGACCACTCTTCCCCGGCTAATTCAGTACCCTTCGACATGGAGGACCCACACTATCGATGAAGAGGACGCAACACTAGATGTCACCCACGTTCCATTCGCTTCTGAGGAGGGGGCGGGTTGGGTGAGGATGACCCGGGGTATGCCTTGAGGAGCACAACCAAGAGGAAGCACCCCGGGCATGGTCTGACAACGATCACCCCACGCACGTTGGCTGCTGTCCTGTCATAGCACCAAGTGGAGACAGGTAAAAGATCAACATTGAAGTTATTTAGCATATCGTAATTGAATACTAGCATATCATTTTATTTTCTTCCTGGAGTCATTGGATATTCATAATTTTAAAGGGTTCGAAGCAGAGCATGTCGAACTACCTCATTGACTCCTTTCTGAGGAAGAACTTCCCTGACTTGTTCAAGCCGAACGATGACGACCTGCTGTCACCAGGTTTCACCTGGGAGCACTACCAGTATGCCAAGTATAAGTACGATGTCACCATGGCCGCCCGGGTCATGGAAGGTCTCTGGTTAAGTACATTTGGCACTGCATTGGTCCATATCCGACGCATGGCGATTATTTAACTATCATATGAATTGTTGTAGCAACATTTTTATTGCAAGGAAGGGCAACTGGAGAAGGTGGAAAATATCATGTAGAAAGTTAACATGCCTCGTCTCTCCTACACGAAGTACGCGTTGTGGTATACGGCCGTGATGAAGGCTCTCCCCCACGATGACACTGGGAAAAAAATATGACAAAAACTGTTGCTTGAAGGACCAATATTGAGAAAGTCGAGTACTTGGTGGTAAGTAACATCGTTGCTTGCCACTACTTTGAATTAGCTGTTGTTTGTTCCATCTATTCATCATATGATTTGATTCGATCTAACTAGGCGAGGCCTCCATGGATGCAATTATATTGTTGGGAGGCACTGGCGGATCTCTGGTGCGACCGTACGTGGCAGGTGCAGCACATTGTGAAAGGCGCTGAGCGGGCGATAATGCCAGGTCTGGCACACGTCCATGGGAGCCACAACCTGATAGCTCTTCGAGAAAGTATGGCATGTGCAACCCCAAGGTCATTTTTGTCTCACGGTGCATCTCCGTTTATTAATCATGACGCTTTCTCTTGAGAGAGAGAGAGAGAGAGAGAGAGAGAGAGAGAGAGAGAGAGAGAGAGAGAGAGTCCTGGTGGTGAGGTCCACATCCTAGATGTGTGGTTAGAAGGTCATAGGGGATGGGATGGCAAGCCATTTTGCAGCGATTCAGTGCGGGAGTGACGGTGTACAAAAGGAGGGGCGCACTTTTGTACCCCTTTACCTGTGCACGGGCAGTCGGAGCCGCGCCCACGGTCACAGCAAGCAGAACAGGGGAGGTGAGCCAAGGTAAGACCGAAGCCCAAGATAACCAGCAACGCCAAGGCCAAGACCACAAGAGCAGAGGGAAGCAGGTTCCCCGGCAAGACCCTTGCAGAAGCTCGCCCACACCAACAGAGAGGAGCCACCCTTGAGCCCACGGTCTCCGACATCACGTTGGGCGGGGCTCGGAGAGCACCTCCATGGTGGCATGCAGATCTTTGTGAAGACAAGGAACACCCAAGATCAGATGAGGATTAGAAGACGACGATCCTCGGCAGGGTCCTTGCCGAGGAAGGCCGCCGGACCCTCGGCAAGGTCCTTGCCGGGAACGACAACGCGCCACGGCAAGACCCTTGCCGGGCCACCCGGCAAGGCCCTCACCAAGGACGCCAGCAGGGCCACCGCCAGGCCCGCGCCAACCAAGTTTTCACCACCGTTCGCATGCAGCTGCCAGCTCAACCAGCTGAGCAGGCACCTGCGTGGCAAACATGCAGCTCCTGGGCCAACTCGTCAAGCGCCTGCGTGGCGGCATGCAGATCTTCGTGGAGGCTCCACCACCGCGCCACCCCAGTTGCCTGCCTGCCTAGATGGCACCGCATGCCTCACTGGCCAGGGCGCGTGTCAAAGCGAGGAGGAGCGGCGGACGGGGCGGAGTCTCGCCCGTCCCCGATAAAGCAAGGGACACCTAAGCTACGCATTAAATGCGTCTTGTCACATGTCTGACGATAAGCTCATAGCATGCGCGCCTTTCCACCTCCTGTGTGCCACTGTGGCAGCCCCTTTCGACTATAAAAGGAGGCCCATGCATACTGGAGAGGGATTCGGCTCTTTCGAACCGCACACTCACCACAGCTAGTTCGAGAGCTCAAGAACTCTCTGAAATACACCCACCAAAGCAGGACTAGGGTTTTACGCACCCTCGCGGCCCGAACCTGGGTAAATGATCCTCGTGCTGGTTACTAATCCTGCTCTTCTTACAACCCCGCGCCCCGGCAACCGTAGTAGGGATTCTTGTGATCCCATAGGTGTCGTTCTGCACCGACAGGGAGAAGTTTGAAACCTTCAAAGCTGAGTTCCAGAAGGTGCACGGGGTGAACGCTGGTCCTACGTCCCTACCACTCAATCCAGAGGTGGCCATGATGCTGGCCAGGGAAAGATCAGTGGTCTCTACTTCATTTTCAACAATGCGATCGCCAACTCCATGCATCGCAAGATCCTTAAGATCCGCGGGACGAGCACGAGCTAAAGTCCATCCATACGGAGTCGCCCAATGGTCGGTTCGGATGAGATCACGCGTTTCAAGGTTCGTACATCCATATATGCCCATGCCTTCATATAGAAATGTTGCAACCTAAATGAGACTGTGATGCCATATTAGAGGCCGTTTGGAGGCCAGAAAGAAGCGCAAGGCTGAATAGGAGCAATGCGACAAGAAAAATAGGCGGAGAGAGTGAGAGAACAGGCGAAAGAGTGAAGCACGATTCAGAAACCTGAGAAAAGCTGCCGGTAGAAATGAAGGCTATGCGCCCGAGGAAAAGCATGAGGTTAGAACTATCTCTTAATATAGTCACCAACCAATATATACCCATGGACAATGCTAACATGACTCTACTCATCTTATAGGCCTTTATTCGAATTCAGACGGCCGTAAATGGTGCCCCTCCTTCTCCTCCTCCAAGTGTAGAGAACTCATTCATAGATGAGCTCTATAAACTTGCATGTGGTGTGCTCGACTGAGAGGCAACTCTCGCAGAGGTGCCACCTGACTGATACTACGAACTACATGTCTTTGCCGAGAACAAAAGTGCTCGATGAAAACTGCCACATCATTGTCGTGACCTCACTGTTTAGATCCCGGCATATGGCATGATTGTCGAGTCCTCGTTGTTCGGCAAGTGCCTTTTAGCGGTGTATCGGCATCAGCATGCTTCACTTTGCCGAACACGAAACTCATGTAGACCGCCCCTGCCAAGAGCCCGCGTTTTAGCTCTTGGCATAACCGAAAGCACTCATGTAGACAATTTTTTCAGTAGTGCATATAACAACCTAGTGATGGGTATAGGGGAATTTTGTAGCACCAACAATTGCATAGGGCCTAAGTGTTTGGAAACAATCTTGCAATTCCTTTAGACAGGTAGACAATTAACAACTTGGGAGTACCTAGTCGGTATATGCGATATAAGGGATAGGCTAGAGGTCAGTCGGCTAAAAATTGATTTTCGGTCAATTGATTTGACTTTAGTTGTCATATGCAAAACCAACGCCCAGATGGCCTTCTTCAACCTCCTGCCTTCTCTTTCTTCTTCCCCAAACCGCCCCATATGTACCACCGGCCAAGCCGCCAGCCTCCGCCGCCCATGGCCGGCGGCGAGCCCACGCCAGCCTCGCCGCCCCACCCTCCCCTCATTGTCACCCACCGTCGTGCATGGCACCACCCCTGGCCAACCCTCTAGAGTCTAGACAGCAAAGCACCAGACTTTTTCGGTGAGCCCTGCCCTCCCTCCCCCCACCAAACCTGAACCGTAAGTTCCGTACTCGCTTCCATCGGTTACGGCTTGTTTCTAGCAGAGGCCTTGCTGGCGTCCCCGGGCCTCGCTTTGCTTGCCCTGAAGCTGTCAGTGGTGGCGGCGGTACTCCGCGCGGCTGACGCTTTCTTCCCAAAAGAATTTAGTGACCAAGATATCAAATTACGTTCAACTAAACCGGTGATGTAAATATTGCAAGTAATGCTACACTAACGAACCTTTACGGGGGTTTTACGGGGGCAGTTCCAGTTGGCAAAACGTGATTGGATAAGGAGGAGGGAGGCACCCCATCCCAGCTGAAAATCAGGGGGGTCAGTTTAGATAGATGAAAGGAGGTCTGTAAACGTCCGTATAGGGTCCGTGTGTTTAGCATTATCGAAAGGGAAACGTTTGGGGCCGGGGCACCGGCCGAACCACTCGGCCGGTCCCGCGCGACCTGTGCGATCCCCTTCCATCGGCCTACAAATCGCTCGCCATTAACGCCCCACGCGGCTGCGCTGCTTCCTCTCTCTCTCTCTATTTCATCTCGCCGGTCCCTATCTCAGTTGGCCGTCGCCGTTCGCCGCCCCCGGTGGCCACCCGCGCCGGCCGTCCCCGTCGCCGTTCGCCGTCCTCGCTCGTCGGCCCCGGCGGAAGCTAGAACCGCGTCGTGGCCTGCTGCAACCGGTGCCCAGGAGAGTTGCCATCATGGATGGCGAGCATGGTGACGGCGAGCTGCAAGGAGGGCGGCGCTCGCGCTGCAGACATGGCGGAGGCATTGCAGAACCTGCCGCACGCCCTCATGCTACAACCGTTTAATAAAATGCTTCAAACCAAGATGAAAAAAGCTTCAACCAGATACATCAAAAGCTGCAAGCAGTCATTGATATGGCGGAGTGCTACAACCGTCGACATAAAATGCTACAACCCTTGATGAAAAAGCTTCAACCCGAAACAATATAGAAAGCATTAACCAAGGCTGCCACAAAGAAAAAAGCTGCAACCGTTTGATACAAAAGCTTCGACCGTAGATGAAAAAAGCTACAACCATTGAAAAAGAAAGCTACAACCATACACTGCATAACCAGAAAAGCTGCATCCGTTGTAGAGAAAGCTTCATTCGTATGTGCGAAATGCTTCAACCTGCGCGTGTCGCCAATGAGCCGCAATCACACAGTGGATGGCTGACGGCCGTCGTCGACGCAATTTCGTGCAGCGATGAGCATCAACGACGAGGGGCGGCGGCGGAGCTACAATCGGGGAGAGCTACAAGCGTCGCCGCTGCAAGCTGCAACCGCATATGTAGTTGTTTCATGCGTCGCGGCGACGATGAGGACGGCTGGTGAGGGTTGGAAGCGGCGACGGGGACGGGCGGCGAGGGTGTGGATGGGCTGCGAGTGTGTGGACGGGCGGCGAGGGATAGGAGGCGCGGCGCGGCGCAGCCCGAGCAAGGGGATCGAGCCGAGGAAAAAGAAGCTGGGGACGAGTTTTTTTTTTTTGCTCCAGATCCAACCGTGCGCAGCTCGCATCGAACGGCTAGGGCTGGACCGGCCGAAACGTTCGGCCGGTGCCGGCGCCTAGCATCGCCCTTATCGAAATGTTGCTGATCCGCTACATATCGAGCTGGATCTTAGCTAGGTGGCCTCTCTCAAGTGACTAGCATGTTGGTTCCCGTTGGGCAAAGTGCAAACACACAACACCTTTCTTCTAATATAAACATATCCTCGCCGACGGACCGACCTCTCCATCAAACGAGCCCCCTCCGCCCCAAGAAACCAAGAACCCATCGTCTCCTTTCTCCCGAAACCTCCAAACCCCCCGCGCGCCGGCGAACGATGGACCCGTTCCACGACGGGCATCACGTGCGGCTCAGGAGGAGTACGCAGGCGTCGCCCCACCCCGGCGAGGGCGGGGTGGTCGCCACCCTCTACCCGCGCCGCGCGATTCTGGAGGCGGCCAACCACGTGGGCGGCCTGCACTCCGGCGCAGCTGAAGGCCGCTACCTCGCCGCCACAAGCTCGCGCGCGCCGCCCCACCCCGGAGAGGGCGGGGAGGTCGCCACCCTCTGCCCGCGCCGCGCGCTTCTGGAAGCGGCCTACCACGTGGGCGGCCTGCACTCCGGCTCCGCTGACGGCCGCTACCTCGCCGCCAGAAGCTCGCACGTGCCGCCCGAAGAACACCACGTGCGGCTGCGGAGCCGCACGCACAAGGCGTCCCCCCACCCCGGCGAGGGCGGGGAGTTCGCCAGCCTTGGCCTGCACCGCGCACCTGTGGAGGCGCCGTCGGACCGCTTCCTCACCGCCACGGGGGCAAAGCAGCTCGGAGGCTTCGATGATGACGAGCCGGGCACCGTTCCAGTGAGTTCTTGACTTTCTTTGACCTCTGATCGACATTAATTGTTTGCTGTGTTCTTGCGTTATTGCGCCAGTTCGCCCGTTCGCAGTTTGGATTTCTTGCGCTATTCTGTTGTTGAATTTCGTCGTGCGATCCGAAATTTCACCGTGACCGCGATTTGCTAGAAGCATGAACGAACAGGGCATTGCCGGAGTCTCGCCCAGGCACGAATACGATTACGGCAGTTCTTGATTTGCTTGGCGCTCTGATCGACAAGAATTATTTGTTCTGTTCTTGCGCAAGTTCGCCTGGTCGCCTCGGTTTCTTGGGAAATTCTTTTCTTGAATTGAGTCGTGAGTTTTTTCATCAGAAAATTCTTGTGTCGCCTTAATTAACTTGCACTGTGATCGCCTAGGATATCAGTTGAGTGATTTTAGTTCTTGGGTGTCAGTTAAATTTGCAGGTTCTTGTGTTGTCGCACCTAGAATTTGCAGAGTAAATGGCACTGGCGGTCCGAGAACTTGCGCTACGGGTGCACTTAAGTCACGGTACTTGTAAACTGGAAAAACCCGTCATAGAACTAGCATTGCGGGTGCAGATAGGTCACATATGCCATCTGAACCGGCCAGCTGTCCTATTTTCGAGAAAACCTGTCATAGAACTTGTGTTGCGGGTGCAGATAGGTCACATTTTAAATTTTTCATTCCTGAACATTTTTTTAATGTCGTGAACAAATAGTTTTCAAATTTATTGTTCACGAATATTTTTTTAAAGTCACGAATCACATATATTTTTAAAGTCGTGAACAAATTTATCGCGCTTGACCGTTAGAGGGAGAAAACCGGGCAGCTGGCCGGTTCAAATGACCTGTGTGACCTATCTGCACCCGTAATGCAAGTTCTATGACGGGTTTTTCCGGTTTGCAAGTACCATGACTTAAGTGCACCCGCAGCACAAGTTCTCGAACCGCCGGTGCCATTTACTCGAATTTGCAGGTTCTTGGGCTTGGGCGTTGCTTAATTTGCATCCCCATATCAGATCGATGCTTTGTCCTGTTTCGGCCTTCCGTTTTCTGTGTTTTTGACTCAAATTCTGATTTTTCGATCTCCTAAACTCTAACCATCCTTCTTTGTGGCACTTTGTTCTGCAGCTCCCAGCCCAGGAGTACGGCTTGCGGCGCCGGCGGGCAGGCGAGGACGCCAAGGTTGGCTTCAACTGCGGGGGGTACGAGTGGGTGCTCGACTCCCGACACGTCCACGCACCGGCCGCTGCCGGGAAGTAGTCATTCCACACCGCACTGAGGCTGGTCATAATGGGGAGTAACTTATACTAGTGTCATGCATATGACACTAGTCTAAGTTACTACCTTCTTTATGCAAAATAGCATAGTAGTAGTGTCATAGATTGTTGCATTTACTAGCTTATAGACTCATTTTGCCTCGAAAAGCGCTATGTTACAGTAACATATTATGTTACCACAAACACCTCTTTCCTCATTAAATACTTGTCACGTAAGCAAAATTGTTTCGGGATGTGTTAAGTTACTATCTAAGTTACCCCCACTATTGCTAGCCTGATTGCTCAAATGTCCCTGGTGAGATTGAGCATCCTCCTCTCATGCATGCCCTAGAGTGATTTGCTTGTTTTTATTCTGCAACTTTGTCTGTTTGATGTTAACTGAAGACGATGTTGGTAAACTGGTCAGGCGTCGGTAGCCCTGTAGATAAGTGGTGGTGGGGCTAGTTATTGCTTACTGAGGGTGTAAAGGGGCAATATTTTGGTCTTAGAAAGGGACATGAAAGAGCTATGTTTTGGTTTGCCAAAGTGTTACGTCCGTTGTCCAAAATCTACTAATAGTAATATTTAGCTCAAACAGAGAAGTCGTTTGTAATAAAGCTTGTCATGAAGAAACCAACATAGAATGGTTTCATGAATCTGTGTTACATGTTTGTTATATTGTGCTTCAATTCTATGGTGACGCTCGTGCAAATATTAACGATTTGCATCACACATCCAACCTGCAGTAGTTTATTTCCAAGAGAAATACATGCTTGTTGCATCATTCTGCTAGCCATATAGGTAACAGTGATCATTTGGTCACTATAAACGTGCCTAAAACCAATGGAATCACACCAGCATTCATCGTGTTGCATTAGTAGTAGCTGGTGAAGTAGCATGTTTTTTTTTGAGAGAGAGAGAGAGAGAGGATGCATGTTTGCTTCTTTTTTTTTTTTTTTTGAACCGGGAGATGCATGTTTGCATATCGTGGGAAATTAAAGGGGATGCGCTAGCTAATGGATGGCTTTGAATTTGTGAGCGGCAGATGGCTATGGGATGACCGAGAGGGTACGCGGGACACCAGACTTATTCATAGCGCGTGCGAGGAGTGGGACTCTCCCGACACGCCTCAAGGTGATTCTGACTGTGGGCCCACGTTACTGGTTTGAGCGCGTCCTGGAATGGTCATTGCAAAACATTCTAGGTCTAGAACGTCGCCGGCCGCCGTCCTGCTGGAGCTGGATCAGCGTAATGGGCGAACCAATCATCAATGATGACGGTGAGTGATTACTACTACAGTAGTACTAGTAGTTAACTCATTACTAGCTACTCCTGTTTCTTTGGTCTGTGTCATGGATAGCTAGTTTGCTCGTACGTGAGTACTACATTGTGTGAATAATAATGTCATTCCATTGGCTGATTGCATTGAATGCAGGATCCTGTGTGATTGCCTCGTGTAGCATGTGCATCGAAGCCCAGCACCGGCTGGTTTTTGAGAGGCTGCATGGCCACGGAAAGTTCACTTTTGAGGCCAAGCACCCGCTGGAACTCAAGAAGAGGTGCTTCAGGAAGCGGGCCTGGTTCTCCGACACGGGTGCATTCTTTCCGAACGTCCTCAACGTGATCAGGGCCACCCAGGGCATACCGACGACCAAAGTGCCCAATGCGATCCGTCTTCCTCTCGCGTCCTACACGGTCCTGGACCTACCAGCGAACCTGTTGATGCACGGCGAGCTTCAGCCGCTCCACCTGGCGTGGCTCATCTACAAGGACGGGCCTTTGCTTGGAGGGGTCCTATTAGACGACGACTACTACCTCTCCAACGAAGACAGCAGCTACGTCTACCGGGGGATATACGGCAAGATCAAGTCGGGAGAGATCAGGGTGTTGGAATCCGGAGAGCTCAAGCACGTGGATGAGGACGATGAGGTCCGGGGGCACGCCGTCGTGTGCTTCGCGTACAGGTTCGAGGCCGGCGGCGAGATGATAATACATGTCCTGGACAACCATCGAGAGGACGGGCCACAGAGATGGATAGCCTTTGCTGCCTTTGACGAGTTCGTCCAGGTGCATGTTAAGCCGGTCGACCCCAAGCTGCTCCGGAAGAAGAAGCGATTTAGCAAGAAGGACCTCCTTGACCCGTTCGACTACATGGCCAACAAACTCTACTTCTTCCGCTAGCTAAATGGTGTCTCCAATCAATTGTCTTGTGTAGCTACCTACTCCAGGTTTTAGATCTTACTTGACTGGACTCACTGGATCGGAGCCCTCCCCTCCCCTCCCCTTGTAAGTGTACATATCTGTTTGCGAGAGAGGGAACTACGTACGTACCTGGTTATACTAGCTAGTAGTACATTCTGCTTTTCTGATTGCTAGTGTATACTATATAGATACTTACATCTGTCTGGTAGTACTTCCTCCATCAGGAAATACTTGTCGGAGAAATGCATAAAAATAAATGTATCTAAAACTAAAATACGTCTAGATACATCCATTCCTTCGACAAGTATTTCCGGACGGAGGGAGTAGCTTTCAGAGAGTTATACAGTGCAAAGATACTGAATGTTACATGCCTAGCTAGTAATTAAATCTGAATCGACAAAACATGCAAACGTTCAATCACCGTGCAGAATGCACTACTGGAAAATTGTTATTTACTTGCCGAGTTCCCTTTCACGGATTTGGTGAGTAGCCCACTCGGCGAACAGTGCGACTCGGTAGTGGACACATTCGTTACAGTGATCCTTTTTTTCTTAAAAAACTTGGCAAACTGTAACTTCTCGGCATTTATATACTAGTAGGAAAATAATCCTATACGACCTGGTCTCACGATCTCATCTAGTCAGGCCCTCCGTAGAAGATGCCATGTCGTCCTTCACCAATCTTGATGCACCTCTTCTTCCCAAAATTCTCCTTTCCGATTCCCAGCACGCCCATATATACTATCCGCTGAGTGCTTGAAAATATTCGTGAATTCAGAAATGTTCATGAGTTTCAAAAATCTATTCATGAATTCAAAAAATGCTCATGATTTCATAAAACTGTTCATGATTTCGAAAAATGTTCTTGAATTTGTAAAAAAAAAGATGTTCATGATTTTGAAACTGCACAAATTTGAAAAAAAAACCATGATTTTAAAATTGTTCACGATTCACAATATATTAGTGAATTCAGAAAATGTTCATTATGCAAAAAAAAATGTTCACAAATTGGAAAGATGTTTGCAAAATGAAAACGAAAAGGAGAAAAAAGGGGCAAAAGTAAACAAAAACGAAAAAATAAATAAAAGAAAACATAAAAAGAAAAGAGAAACAAATACAAAAAATAAAATGAAAAAACAGAATCGTCTGGGGGTGCGTGATGGGCCAGCTCAAATTCGCTAGCGACCACCGGGGGTTGCGCGTTTGGTCGACAACCATCGACCTGCATGATAAATAGGAACCGCCCTATTTACACCTCAAAAAATCCGTCCTATTTGAGGCGATAAACCGGAAGAGGGAGTCTGCGCTACCTGGTCAGGCCCATGTAGGTGTTAGTCTTTTTATTTAGCAAATTTAAGAATGATTGTGAAAAATGATATAAAATATAGGAAGATATCATATATTTGCCCCAAAAAGTGGGACGATATGTTTTGCTTATATAGGATACTGTCAAAATCAGTTTCAAAATGAAAAATAGTATTATGAAAATGAAAAACTGTTCACATTCGTACATATGCAAGAAATATTGTAATCCCTACTTTCCTAAATATAAGTCTTTCTAGAGATTTCAATATGGATCTCTAAAAGACAATTCAAATGGATTTTAATATTATAATAGGAAAATCCATATTGAAACCAGTTTTAAATTCAATATGGTGAAATCTCTAGAAAGACTTATATTTACGAGATGAAATACGGATCAGAGGGATGAAGGTGAATATTCTGAAGCGCATTTGAAAGCCAAATTGAAGATGGGTGTAATGACTTCAGCCTAAAATACTAATGGAGATTGAAGGGGTTATATGAATATAAAGGAAAGGACTGCCTTCAGAGCACACCCCTTTTTTTTTTCTGCAACTGCCCAGTCCAAGAAAAATAAGAAACCAGCTGCAGAAATAGCATCAAACTCGGGATGGCGTCTTATTTGAAGTGCACAAACATTATTTTGCCACCAAAAACTCCTCCACAACAGAAGAGATTTATGCTTTCACGTAGTTTGTTTTGGCATGACGTATTTAGATGTTCCGAAGAAGCATCAAGCAAATCAATCTGGGTAACAAAGTTTGCGGATCAAATGGACTCGTAGCAGTTATGAAGACAAACAAAGCAAGTCTTTCATATTTTAAGTCCTCTGTCATCACTACAGCTTATTGGTTTGTATGAACCAGAGACAGATATTCTTTCATATATTGATTCCACCGGCATCACTACGGTTTGTATGGACTGGACGTGCCTCCAATTACTGCGCCGCCCGTTTTCAGAGTGCCATCCGCATTTCTCTCGAGCAGATCATCAAAGAACTTGTTAGAAGGAACATAAGACGGCCGGCGAGACCCTGCAGACATCGGTTGCTTCAGGCTCCTGTTTGTCGGTGAATCTGACGCGGCACTTCGAAGCGGTACGCCGAAAGATTGTGATTGCTGTAGAGGCCTCATGTTCAACGGTACTTTAAGAGGCGAGCTGGAGGTAGAAAGATGCTGCGATGAAGAAGATGCCACGAAAGGGTTTGACTCAGTGTTGTCCTGAGGGGCCCATGGTGGCGGCGGGTAAGGAGATGGGTTGTAAGAAAATTGTGGTTGAGGTGGTGGCTGCTGCTGCTTAATGGATGCAGTTTGAGGTTGATGCTGAGCCCAAGGAGCGACATAGCTATTGTGCGCTGCAGCTGTGTGTTGTGGGTCTGCATAATGAGGCTGTTGATGATAACTGGTTGGGGAACCACCATGATGCAAGGCAGGTTCAGGTGATGGGCTTGACACTATGGTGAGCGCAAGAAGGTCACTCATGATTTTGTCTTCTGGAGAAGTCCTTATAGGAGCTAGATGATCAGGCAATGCTAATGCACTGCTTGAAGTAGATGGTGATGCTGTAGTGGTCACAGAAGTTGCTGAGCTTGCTGCTCCATCCTGCGTGGACGACGATGATGCGCCTACATCTGAAGAGGCGCTCTTGTCATTTGCTGACATGAATCTAGAATTCCTGATCACAATTAATCGTCAGCAACGAATCATGCAAGATAGACTGAACGAAGTATGAAACAATAAAGATCGGTCATCAGTACGACCTGCGAGCCAGCTGAGAGAACTCATCATCTTCCTCCTCTTCTTCTTCATCATCCAAGACAAAAGTTGGTACAATGGCAGTTTCGGGAACAACTGTTGCTGCAGGGGTTGTAGTGATCCCTCTGGGCAATTCACTCAACACATCCGTTTCTTCACCCGGTAGAGGGGAACCTGATGCAATTGCATCGTGTTTGGAAAGCAGAATTTGCAATCTGTCGTTTAAGTCAAGACTTTGGCTCAAGAGGTCCTCATCACTGTAATGCAGCACAGGAACGTCAGATAATTTATATGGAATTGCGGTTGTCATTCTGTAAAAATGATCCCTGCCTCTGAACAGTGATTGCCACTACTTAACGTTGTCATGTTTTGTAAGGGGAGTGTCCAGGTAATAAGCTTGACTTTGGTCTGGGTTTAATTTTTCGACGGAGAATCATAATCGTTATTAATTTGAAACAGAATTACAATCTGAGTGAAAGGTTGTGTGGAGAAACATCGGATTATTCTTACACACAACTTACACACAGAAATCCTTTAAACCAAGTATGCCCTTAATAGCAAAGATGATATGACTGCTGCCAACATTTATCCCTTAATAAAAGGTATAAGATGCGAGAATGTAGGAGACAATGTTCATACAGCACGTACCTCACTGAACTAACCAAGCTCATGATCTTTTTCTGGTATGATCGGCATTGGTTCACAAGTTCCGCGATAATTTCATCATTCACAGCCTAAAATGACAAGCATGTCTGTGATTTAGAAATTTACATGTGTAGTGACCAACACAAGGCAACAATAAATCATTTCAAACCCTCAAGATTAGACTCATCTACGTTGGATGCAAACAAGTGTTCTTGAGCATACAACAGTACCACACTAAACAAATTAGTTAAAACTTTAACTAGTATGACATTTATTAACATCAATTGTTTGACGTATTTTTGTACCAAAGTTCATAATACCAGGGCAGCACTCCATGACGTGTGGGTCCCACGCATTGCTAAATATTCATAGAGTGGAATATGTTCAATATTGGACTCTTTTGGTAGAGTTCATCATGCCAAGTACAATGGTGCAAATAGCTTATAATTTTGACAGTTGATTTTTAAAGAAATAGTCAACAAATGAGGTAAATACGTACATACAAAGCTAGCTAAATTTAGTTGTGTGCACGGCATCGTGGATGCATGTCATTCCTTTTGAATATTCTATCCGTAAAGGAGATGAAATAGTGATGCACAGGAAACCTGCCCATAGTACTAATAACCGTGACAAGCCAGGCCCCACATGGCATTCAGTGGCTTCAACCTTGGGTAGTTTCCTGGCAGCCCTAGCTAGCACCGATCGGTTTTGATACTAACAAAACTGCATGCGTACATGTCAATCTGCTCGAAGGCAGGAAATCGACCGAGCTCTCAAAAACGCTTCGTCCCGTCCGCTCCCGCGAGCGGCTGGGCGAAGCCCTAGGCGCCGCCGGCCCTAGCCCTCCCCTACCTCTCCTTCCCCTCGCCGCCGCCGGAGGGCGCGGCCGGGCAAAGCCTGGTCCGCTCGGCGGCGGCGGGGCTCTCTTCCCTCCTGGCTTGGCGGCGCGCGGCGCGGGACGCGGTGGTCGGCGGGAGCGCCGTGCTCGGCGTGGGGCGCGGCGGCGGCGAGGCGTGCTGGCGGCGGCGGCTGGCGGGCGGTGGCTGCGCGTGGACGGCGGGGCTCGGCCTCTCGATCCAGATCCGGATCGGGTCCCTCTGGCGGGCTGCTCGTGGGCGGCGCGGGCCGTGGCGGCGGGGTGGCGTGGCTCGAGGTCGTCGGCGTGCTCGTCGTGCTGCGGACGGCGGCCTGGATGGAGGCGCGTGCGGGGGGGCGGTGGTGGCGGATGGCCCCGGCCAGATCTGTCCGCTACCGCACCTTGCGGCGAGGGCCGTGGGCGGCGCGGGTTGGCCGCCTCTGCAGCGCTCCGGCGTGGTGGAGGCTCCGACGTGGTGGTGCTTCGGCGTGCTGGCTCGTGGTGGCTCGGTCCGGCGTGTTCGGGTAGCTGCGGGTGGCTCGCCGGAAGCGGGAGGTGCGTGTCCGGCGGCTCCGACGCTTGGAGCTCGGCGGGCGGCGCGAGTTGGGCAGTGGTCCATGTGGCTGCTGCTCCGGCCGTGGATGGCTCCACGGCAGCTTGGCAGGTCTGGACCGTTTCACGGCGGCGGCTGGTCTCCTCCAGCGTCGGCCGTCGGTGAGCGGCCTTTTTCGACCTTCGATTCCTCCCCTCGTCGTCCGGGCTCTACCCTCGTCATAGGGCTGGACCGCTCCCAGTTGCGGTCCATTGCTCGTCTCGCGCCCGTGGCTACGAGACAGAGCTCGTCTCGCGCCCGGCAGCAGGACCGAGCTTGTCTCGCACCCGGCAGCAGGACCGAGCTTGTCTTGCACCCAGTGCAGCAGACGGGTGATGGAGGCCTTTTTGGGCCGGCCCTTTGGGTCTCGGCGCCGGGGGCCGTCCAGGGGCGACCTTTCCACTCGTCTCGTTGGTCGGGGTAGCGACGGGTCTCGGATGTGGTGGTGTCAAGGTCTTGGATGTCGGGGCGGCGGCCCTGGTGGTGGTAGCGCGGTGCTCATGGGCAGAGCCCGTGGCTTGGTGCTGCCTGGTGACCATGGCCGTGTGGGCGGCATGGTGGCAGGGGTGTGGCGTTCGATGGCGGTGAGTGTTCTTTGGGGTGAAAACCTGTTCTATCCTCGGACGGACCGGCGGCGTAGCGCGTTACCTTCTTGAAGGCGTCGTCGCGGCTCTCACCGGTCATCGTGTCCTCAGGGGAAACTCGACCCCGGGTCAGGCGGTGGCCAGCGCTAGCGTCGTAACCTTCTTGGAGGCGCCGCCTTGGAGCTCACGGTTCGTCATATGTGGCTTCATCTCTTCGCGGTGGCGTGTTCACGGTGGAGGTCCCCGATTGCTCTTGTAGTGTTGGGGGTGGTGTTGCTGCGCTCAGCGCCTATGTATTCCGCCTTGGGTGTGTGTGTGTGTTGTCATGGGGGTGTGTTTGTACTTGAGCTGTGGTTGATCTGTGCTTTATATATAAAGCGGGGCAAAAGCCTTTTTCGGTAAGGCAGGAAATCCTGGCAGATTTCGGCCGGGTCACGCGGTTGCAACCGATCAACGTGATCGAGAAGCCAACACCGACGTCTCACCAGCCTATAAAAAGCTCCCATCCTACACGCAGCGAGGGGCGGACGCCAGCCGGGCCACGGCCACGATGAGAAGAAACAACAAGCCCTAGGCTGCGCGTCCCAAACACGGAGAAGGACTTGCGCGAGAGCCGGCCGAGAAGCAAGAACACGCCGAGGCTCTCGTCAAGTTTCTCATCTAATCTCACCTATGCACTTGCTCGGAGTACGGCGATTCGCTAAACAAAACAACGACGCCGTAATACCGCGTAGATGCCGAGGTACCCTCCATATACAAGATCAACCTTTCACCTATCCTCTAAAAAAAAGGAGGCCAGCCGCGAGAATGGCACGAGGAAACAAGAAGCCCAGGCTGGTCGTCCCACCCATCGAGAACTTTCACGGGAGCCGGCCGAGAAGCAAGAACAAGCCGAGTTTCTCGTCTAAGTCTCATCCAAATTCCACCCGAGCACACGCTGGAATTACGACGATTTATTAAATAAGACAACGACGCCGTAATACCGCATAGATGCCGAGGTACACCACATCGATCTTTCACCAATCTATCAAGTTTCTCACACATATCTCACCTAAGCTCATGCCGGGACTACGCCGATTCGCTAAACAAGACAGCGACGCCGTAACACCGCGTAGATGCTATGGTACACAAAGAAGTTGCACGGGAGCAGGCGAGAAGCAAGAACACGCCGAAGCTCTCGTCAAGTCTCTCGCACATATCTTACCTAATCTCACGCCGGGACTACGCCGATTCGCTAAATAAGACAGCGACGCTGTAATACCGCGTAGATGCTGAGGTACACCCCACATAGACATCGATCTTGAGCCGATTCGTCAAAGACGGCGTCGCAAGTGAGATCATCCAATAAACCAAGAGAGGGGCAGCGATGCTTCATGGCCAACATGGTGAAATACACGACGCTCATATCCTCCGTTGGTAAGCTATTCCGGCAAATCTTGTCCTTTTGATCTAAACAATCTCTCGAGATCTCATCTTCTTGATTTAGTATTCTATGGCAAATCAATATGGCAAACACGAGTAGTGCCCGAAACTGTATCAGCACGAGCATGAAATCCTCCATCGAAGTAAGCCTAATACCATGGTTTTCCGATGCGACGGGACTGGTTACAAAATACATAAAAAGCAGGATGGCTACTTCTACAAGGATAGTCGACCGTTGTTTCATGCAAACCGTGACGAGCGTACATGACTATGGTCAAGTACGAGGGAGTCAAACACATACTACATTAATTTCGTCCATCATGATGTGACAAGATTCATAAAATATTATCTCGATTTCGCTCCTCACCAGGAGGCGAGGCTCCAAATTTTACATTGATTTCGTCCCTTACGAGGCGACTGGATTAATACAATATTATTCTTATACCACTCCTCATGAGGAGGCGACACCCATACAATTCCACATTGATTTTGCTCCTGCAAGGAAGTGAGATCGATTTCGTTTTATTGGCAAGCATCATCCAATGCATCTGTGATATATTCCACATCGACATCTTGGCCGAGTGTCGACGAGACAAAAGGCTATACACACCATTATCTCCATCATACGTCTAGTGCCGACGAGGCCGGACAAAATTCTGGCCAAGTGCCGACGAGGCCAGGTCACCACTCTATCCACATGTCACAAACCTACCGGATTGGACACACCATTGCTGGGCACCGACGAGGCGATAGCAACATACACATGTCCGCGTCCGATGAATTCAGGGCATCACATGACTGGGCACCGACGAGGTGAAAGTCATCCCCTTCATCGACACATCCTGTTGGTCACATCAACATGGCGATAGTACTCGTGGCTGGGTTTTGGCGAAACAAAGCCACCCGCACAAATATCCACATAAAATATCACATGCATATGGATGAGCAACACATGACGACGACCATCAGCGCAGCTTAATTGGAGGTATTCTGTGGGATCGACCCCATGGATGTAATTAACCGGTTGCTTGCAAACGCACCGGGAATCGGCGAACTACACAATCTCTTCAGTCAGATACTCCTTAAGCGCGACGCAACAGGCAGAAGGATAATTTCAATGGAGCTTCTACAATGTATTTGTATTCAATACAATGATCAATAAAGTGCAATGTTCCGTATATGTATTTGTCCTTTATTTTTTTCTGTCTATTTATTTCTTGTTTTCATAAAACAAGTGGCAAGCCCATGATTTTTACTACTTGTACGCATTAAGAAATACCCTCCCTAAAAAGGGGAGCGGCGCGTTTCTTTTTGGCGAAACATCAATATAGAGGAACCAACAATAGGGTTGTACATGGCAGTGACTCGCGCCATGACGCATCGTGGACGACCGCTCGGCAAAGATTACATGTCAGCAGGTGGATTCCTTGGTGAATCTCATTACCTTGGCCGGACTCGTTGGTCGTCCTCTCCTCCCCGGCGTGCTCACAGGTGTTTCATCGTCCCTCTCAAACTATGGAATGGTGGCGACAGGTTTCTTTTCCCACCTTGGTGGTTATTCTACATCTGTATTCGTGGTTTTCTATAATATGGCAACACCAGCAACGACCCTCCTGCTTCCTCACTGATGCAGGATCCATGGTGGCAATGAATCTTCTTGGGTAGAGCTGTCGAGGATTGTGGTGCCTTTGGACAGTTCAGGAGCTACTCTGCCTTGTGGGGGCACAAAAGAATCCCAAACTGATCTTCCTTTGTGAAACAAGACAGAGGAAGTAAAGGGCGAGAAACTTGCGACGTAGACTTGGATTTCAACATTACTTTCTAGTCAAATCTCTTGAAACAGGCTTTCGCCCCGCTTTATATATAAAGCAACAACCGAATAAAGTACACGACCGAACAATAAAAGGTAGAGAGGTAGCCCACTTACCAGGATGATCAGATCATGTACACCGCACGCGACTACGCTACTGAAAAAGAACACATGAGGGATGTCGGCGCCACGCGTTGCTGCTGTCGAGTCCACAATGGATAAAGGTTTTCACCCGAAACCGGACACGAAGGGCAACACCACGATGATGTCTTCAAGAAGAGAGTGGCGCCCACGAGCGTCGCCATCATCGGCGCCAGAGCGCAAAGCTTTCGCCCGGTAGCTCCCGCGTGCCACCATGAGGTCTTTAGAAGAAGCATGACGAGCTCAGATCCCCTGATCCTGATCGAGGCGCCACCACGGAGACCAAGAGCGCGCCCGAGCCACCTTGCGCTATGCCTCTCGCCGCCCACACGACCAAGAGACAATGCCACCACCACCGCCATGGTGCCCGCCGGAGAGCCAACCATGCGGACCACCTTCCAGGGCCGCCGCCCCGGCATCCATGCCACGAGAAATAGCCAACCGTCCACTTCACAGTGCACAAAGCGCGGTTGGAAAAGCCCGGTATCAGCCTCTAGGCCAGGGCCAGCGTCGCCACCGTGGGGGCATCCACGCCTGAAGTCCCCACCAATCTTGGTGGACCAGGGGGACATGACCTAGTGGCTGCCGACGGCCATCGCCAAGCCATCAACGCAGACGACGCCAAATCCGCGGCCTACAGCACTTATCCATTGCCGGCACAACACTGTTACGACCACCAACGCCATAATCAGAGGACGCCCCCCAATCGAACCGCAAGCTCCTACCTTGGCCGAAACAGAGGCGGCCCAAAGCCATGCATCGACTCCGGGGCGACTAAGCGCCGGACGTCGCATGAGGAACAACGGACCCCGGGCAGGAGGACCACATCAAACTCGCGCACCGGCGGCCAGTCCACATTGCCGCCCTACTGCCAGCCAACGCACCTGGGAAGGGCGCACGCCTCCCCATCAGATTTGGGCATCCTAGATCCAAATGGGGGGCCGCCGAGCAGCCGCAACCACTATGCCCGCCCCGCGCCCCATCGGCTCTCCACACATCACCCCGCCACCACCGTCCAAGGCTTAGGCGTCCATCGACCACCCGCTGTCCTGCCTCCACCTGCCCGTGAGAAGAGCCGCCGGTCACTTCGCTCCGCCCGATACCCAAGAACGCCAGGTCGCGTCACCCCCAGTCCCCAGCCCTCACTAGGCCGATCAGGAGGGTTAGCTGGAAGGGCAAGGGTGAAGAGCGAGAAGACAGGAGTCGGAAGTTCAATCCGATCAATGTTAGGCAGTTTTGTTTTTGGAAAGAGCTCAAAGTACAAGAGTAAGAATTTCATAGCGGTTGCTAGAGAATAACCAAATTGGAGTCAAGCATACTTAGAATTGGCGAAATCTTCTATGCACTTGTTACCAGAAGTTCAAGTGAACCATGGACTAATGGAGTAGCTCATTTGTTGGTTGAACTAGCCAAGTGGACTATGCATTCTGTGTTTCACGGTTCCGATGTGTGTGTGTTCGAGTTGCTTCAGAACCATTGTAACAGTACTGTTCTAAATCAATAAAGTTCTTTCTTCTGCAAAAAAAATAAATAAATAGAAGAAAAAACATAATAAATCTATATACCTCATGATCATTTGGATCTACTTCTCTCAGCATCTCACTTAGTAGCTCCGCGGCACTTAAAATGCGTTGCAGGTCTGACAAACTAAACAGATAAAAATATGTCATATAACATGGAACACATTTCATCCGTTTTCTCAGACACTAACATGGAGCACACAAAAGATGCATAAAAATATAAAATAAATGGTTACCTCAGAGGAGAGCCACTTGATGAAATCATCCCATCAGCTCTCAAGGATGAATTGACTGGACTCCCGATCCCTGGTTGAAGGTGAGGGGCGAATATTGTTGCTGCCTCAGGTGAGCGCCTAGGAAATTCTAAACCAGATTGCTGCAATTAAAGAGGCTCATTGGGACATGTCAAACAAAATGATCCAGGATTGAACAACTATATGTACCAGATTCACATATCTGATGGGTGACTTTCGAAAGTTGAAGAATAAAAGGGTGTGTCATGAAGTGTAGGTTGTTCTGGGTGGTTTAGGAGACAATAAAAATACCTTAAGTTCAGAATATGCCCAGTAGAACTGAGGGTGCTTCCCACCAGGCCCACCAAATGCTTCTTGCCAGGAATCCAGGAGTGTCAAAATTTTGTCCCTCACTTGCACATTTGCCTGTAGTTATACTGAAGAATTTTAATCAAAACCACAAAAACGAACTTTTAGAGAACAAAAATTTATGATACTTATGGTAATTAGAATTTATTAGACAGAGATTCATAGTAAATGTAATGTTTAGAAAGTCCACTGACTGTAAGAGCAAAGATTGGATGAGTACACATGGATGCCAAATGGAACGTCAAGATCTTATGAATTTGATTAAAAAGGGGAAAAACTTAAAAACAAAATTACTACCCAATAAGTTTGAGAAGAAATCCTGCATATCTCAGTTTCCTCAGGTAGCAGTGCCGGGAGTGCAAATTTAAAAGATCTACAGTTAGCCATAATGCCGTGACCACCTGAGATTTGTCTGTTTCAAAAATTCAGACCTTAACTAATCGGTCTTAAGCCATGGAGCTACGTCCATGCTGACCGAACTAATTTTTTGACATTGGCCGGATAAGAACATATGTATGTGTCTTCCAAAACATTAATGCATCTCATGATTATGCTCATGTCAACTCAGAGTATGTTAAATAGGGTGTGAAGCCATGTATTTACCAGAAGATGGAAGGAATTTTACCTACATAACATACTGTAGTTCTTAGTTCCATGATTCAGAAAATAAACATTCAGTGGCTTTTCTGAAGAACAAACTGTACAACAGCATGTATTAGAAAACTAACCTTTTTCTTGGCAAGTTTGACCATTTCTTGCAATATACCGCGCTCTACAACCAGAAAATGCACATGATCCCCACAATTTTTCACCAGAGTCTCCAACAGCTGCAATCCCATTCCATGGTATTCTCACACAAGCACAAACAAAGCAGGACTAAAAATTTACTTAAGCTGTTAAGCAGAAAAACGTACCGTCAACGCAAGAGATTGAACCGACGAATTCTTGTGTTGAAGACGCTTCTTCACAGTTTTAATCACCTCCTTTGCTTGCCTGAATCATTGGTTTATGTGTAAGCTCAACTATTTACTTTTGTAGGAAAGTAGTCAGAAAAACTGTAAGGATGTAAGCTCTCTGCGCCTGTCTCATCATCAATGTCGTGACCACAGAAAACGAGGCTGCAAACTTGTAACCGCTTGGAACATGTTGCAGATATAACTACCTACCATGAGAGGTTTGATCCATGGTAAAGCTCATCCACCAGATTGGCAGGCGGTATCCCAAATTGGTTTCAAAAGTATTTGAAGGATGCTCCTTGAGAAAGTTCAGTGTGAATATGAGTTTTATTTGGTCAATTACATGTTATCTCAGCGGCAAAAGGCATCAGTTATTCAGCCTATATAATTCTTACTGATGTGTGGGTAACCTTTTCAATACCTTAAACCTGATGACAGACTAGTCAATGCAGGAAAGAAATAAAATGGTGTGTCAGCTCAGATGTCCTCTGTCTGAAACATGTCTAGCGCAGTAATTCTGAATTATGACAATCCAGAGCTCCAATGGTTAGACCAAGAGGTCCTGGTGTGCCTGAATCTTGACAATCTAGCCCATCTAGAGCGCCATACAAGGGATGAGCTCCATTCTTCCAGAGTGAAAACTGTGCATGTGATGCTCTGCTTTTCCTGAACTGAAACAGGTCTAGTGCAGTTTCTTTTGGAATTTGGAGTGACAGCTCATATGATCCTGGTGTGCCTGAATCCAGGTTGTATACTAGCCAAGCCTAAATATGGTGAGCATCATTCATGCGTGAGTTCCATCTTTCTCAGAGTAAAGTTTGTATATGCTTATACAGTTATACTTGTATATCCACTATATCCGATGCTCTGCCTTTTTCTGAACTGCTAGTAGTTTGTTGAGCTTCCACCTATTATAATTGCTGTGCGGCCAATCATGCTACCGGCGGATCGATCGATCAATCAAATACTACTAGTAGTATAACAGATCATGAAAGCCCATCCCACTTTAGTGTTTGCGCAAGGGATAAACCACCATCTTCACAAACCTAACAAACCTTGGCGCGTGGCGATATTTTAGTCGGCATATTAAGGTGAGGAAGAACGAACAATAATGACAGCTCCTGCTAGAGAAAACGGGATTTGGGTTGCGGTTGCACGAGAAGGAACCGATCGAGAAGACGGATTTCGAGCGGTTATCGCGGTTGCGCAGGGAACCGATCGAGGACTGAGAAGGAAGCCTATGGAGAGAGTAACAGACAGGGAGAGAAGGGAAGGGAAGGGAGGAAACCCGTGATCGGAGTTGGCGCCGTCGCAGATGTCGATGTTGAGGGTCCAGTCGGGGCCCAGCAGCAGGTCGCTCGTCGCCTTCTCCACCCTCACCGCCGCCGCCATCTCTTCCTCGACTCCCTTCTCCACTCGCCGCTCTCTCGCAGAGGGCACGCGGGGAGGATGAATAGGATCGCGCGGAGAGATGGAGGGCCGATGACGGTGTGGTATTGCAGGGGTGGGGGTGGGGGTGGGAATGGGACTCGGGCGGTCGGTTTCGGTCTCGGTGGTAAAGAAAGAACAAGACAAAACGGGCGGCCATTATTGGGCGCATCTGTGCGCTTCCGGTCCGTGCGAGGCAGAGGCAGAGGCCGGCCGGTGCCGGTCGCACTCCGGCTCCGCGCGCCGAGCCAGGCCATGGACGCACGCACGCACGCACGCACGCACTATTCCCTCGACCTCGAGAGGGAAATCCACCGGGAAACATTATCCGGAGTGGTGGTGGTGGTGGAGGCCCGCGAATCGAATCCATCGCTCACGGGCTGTTGCTGTCACTAGTGCTAGGCTGACACGTAAAAGTACAGCCCAATTCCTCCAAGAGCACACCCAGCTCCTCCTGAGCCGTCCTTCTGCTGGCGGGGAACTTTTTGGTCTATGGGCGTATACACACATTACACGGAAAAATTAGTTTACCAATTAAATAAAAAAATTAAGAATTTGAAAATATTTTTGAAATAAACCCGATCTTCCACTGCACTGTTAAAACAGCTCCACAAAAAGAAAATGTCCCGTCGACTTTTTTTCATAAAAGACAAAAAAAATCTGTCAAAATAGTGTGAATAGTGACATATGAAAGCAAATAATTTTTTTTTCTGGGACGTTGGTCCTATGGGACCTTAGCACGACGACTTTCCGACTGTCTACTGCAATAAGTTGTGCCCGGCTCCGTCGAGGGAGGGACGATGACGGCGGCATGCTTTCGGCTCGCTTCAGTGCTTGTAATCGTCGTTAGGTGGTCTATGAATCTGGATGTAACTTTTATTATTTCTGGTGTTCGTTGACTGCCATGATTAAAGATGAATAGATCCACAGTGTCCCGCAAAAAAAGAAGACGATGATGGTTTTCTGTTCGTGGAAATGTATATACAAGTGCAAAAGAAAGTCAAGTTTATTGTTTTTTTTTTGAAAAATCACCGGGGTGGAGGGGGGGTGGAGCTCTCCACCTGAATATATTTCTCAACTTTGTAACCCATCATTTGATTGATTACAAGGTGAAATTACATAAGCACGTGTAATCGTGATAAGAGGTAGGAACGCCATGAGGAGGTGGCATGCTTTTGCTCTGTTTTCTTCATCCGGTGCGTCCAGAGCATGAGATCATCAATGATTCTCCTAAGGGTGAGGATATTGTGGTGGTTTTGCTGCTTGAAGGTCATAGCATTTCTGGAGTCCCAAATCTTTCATAGAATAATGAGAGGATGGAGTGCCAGATTGCCGCGTCCAGCTGAGAAGGGAGACGGCAGTCCCAAAGATCATCGATGTTGGCCGAGGGGGAAATCCCAATCCATTGCCATATCAGCCGCGCAAGCGGGCAATCGATAAATATATGTGAGCAGGTTTCACCATCGAACCCGCAGCGCGGGCATAGTGAGTCAGAGACCATGTGCTTGCGAAGTAGGTTGCTTTTGGAGTGAGTCGATCCCGGAACAGCAGCCATGCAAAGATCTTCACACGGTTTGGAACGCATGAAGACCAGATGGGAATAGCATGCACGTCATTGTCAGAGGCGTCACCCATGGTCAACGTGTAGGCTGCCCTGGTGGAGAAGCACATGACACCATTGAGGTAGCGCTCGTCTGGCCCAGTCGACAGTTGGAAATCCTGCAAGAGAGGCAAGACATAGCACAACTCGGCAGTAGCATTAGAGATTAGGCGGTTCTGTAGGATTGAATCTAAACCGTAGTTAAAAACAGTAGCCACACGAGTGAGGGGTATAATGGTGTGAGAGTAGCCACAGTTTTTTGGTTTACACACATTTTTCTAGGCAACTAAGCATTGAGCACCAGTACAAGTTTCCTCCGCGGCCCAAAAAAAAGGCTCGCCGAATAGAGTCTAGGGTTTTTAGAACCCTTTTGGGGATGAGGAAGACAGACATAAAATAGACCAAGATGGAGTCTAGGACTGCGGAGAGTGGGATGGGCATGTCCCCTTTGGAGAGGATTTTTGCATGCCAACCCGTTAAGAATTTTCGACATCATTCGATGATAGGTAGGAAGGCGTTTGAAGGTAGTCGTGTGGGTGCTAGGGATAGGCCTAGGTAGATCTGTGGGAAGGTTGAGGTTGGGCATTGCATGGTGGAGGCAATGGAGGCCGTCAAGAGAGGGGTGACATGCATGGGCACGAACATTGTTTTTGGTGAAATTGATAGTGAGGCCGGTTGCCATGGCAAAGTCATGTAGGATTTTTTTAATTGTTGGGTGCCGTCATTGGATGCCTTAGGATGATTAGGGTGTCATCGATATATTATAGGACAATTGGCGGAAGATGTGAGAATAGAGGGTGGCTGAGGGTACTTTGTAAAAAAAACTTTTAAACATTTTGACTTTTTAATTATTAAATAACATTCCCATATGAGGTACTCCCTCCGTTCCTAAATAATTGTCTTTCTAGAGATTTCAACAAGTGACTATATACGGAGCAAAATGAGTGAATCTACACTCTAAAACATGTCTATATATATCCGTATGTTGTAGTCCATTTGAGATGGCTAGAAAGACAATTATTTGAAAACGGAGGGAGTATATATACACCCAGAAACGAAACGGTATTTCCCGTTCTTGTCACCCTTTTTGGCGGATAAGTTGTTTTGCACTCTCTCTATCCGATCGCGATCATGGCCGCACTCTGTTCAAAAGAAGGATCATGGCGGCGGCGCAGGTAACATGACAAATCAAATCTCTAAACTTTTGTCAACAATAATAATACGGAGTACGTAGCTTTTAATTAAGCCACTACGACCGGTGGTGGTGCCGTGCATGGTGGAGGGCTTCGTCGGTTGCCACTACCACGCCGCCGACCACCGTTGGTTGCGTTGTGTGGCGCCTCGCTCTACATCACGACCAAGACTTTTTGTTTCTGGTGGTTTCTGATAAGAGCAGCTCAGTTGATTGACTCCAACCATTATTGCTTTGGGCTAATGTTCAGTCTACATCATGCTTTCGGTCTACTACTAGATAGATTCTAGTCGTTTTCTTTCAATCCGTGTGTGAGTGTGACGACGCTGATTGCAATGGTCCCGATGACCGCGTTCCACTGGCGTTTGGCTCCAGGGCGAGACGGCATTAACCGCCGAGGATATATCAGTAGCCACCTGGCGTCCCAAATTGTGTTTTTTGATGGTCAAGGGATGTTGAATCAATGTACTCCATGCTTCCTCACGCAACAACTTGGAGCTTTCATGTTAGGAGATTAGACGATGACGCGCGCTTTGTCATGCCGTTCCTCGGTCAGCTATTACAGTTAGAGGTGAGCATTTTTACGTCGGAAGTTGAAGAATCAAACTGAATAAGTTGATCGATGTTGCTGGTTTATTCGGTTGATGGTGTTCGATTCGGTGTCTCCATCACTAGCTTTTTGTGTTTGTGTGTATCCATCACTAATTGCAATGCCCCTGATAACCGCGTTGCACTGGCGTTCGGATATATCACTAGCCACCTAGCGTCCCATGTTGTGTTTCTTTTTCTATGGTCAAGGGATGCTGAATCACTGCACTCCATCCTTCCCCCATGCAACACCTTGGAGCTTTCAAGTCAGCACTAGACGGTGATGCGCGCTTTGTCGCGTCGTTCCTCGGTCGGGCTATTACAGTTAGAGGTGGGCACTTTTACATCGGAAGTTGAAGAATTGAACTGAACTAAGTTTACTGATGTTGGTGGTGTTCAATTCGGTGTTTTCATGGCTAGTTGTTTGTGTTTGGATGCATCCTGAAGGAAATATGCCCTAGAGCCAATAATAAAGTTATTATTTATTTTCTTATTTCATGATAAATGTTTATTATTCATGCTAGAATTGTATTAACCGGAAACATAATACATGTGTGAATACATAGACAAACAGAGTGTCACTAGTATGCCTCTACTTGACTAGCTCGTTAATTAAAGATGGTTATGTTTCCTAACCATAGACATGAGTTGTCATTTGATTAACGGGATCACATCATTAGGAGAATGATGTGACTGACTTGACCCATTCCGTTAGCTTAGCACTTGATCGTTTAGTATGTTGCTATTGCTTTCTTCATGACTTATACATGTTCCTATGACTATGAGATTATGCAACTCCGTTTGCGGAGGAACACTTTGTGTGCTACCAAACGTCACAACGAATCGGGTGATTATAAAGGAGCTTTACAGGTGTCTCCAAAGGTACATGTTGAGTTGGCGTATTTCGAGATTAGGTTTGTCACTCCGATTGTCGGAGAGGTATCTCTGGGCCCTCTCGGTAATACACATCACTTAAGCCTTGCAAGCATTGTAACTAATGAGTTAGTTACGGGATGTTGTATTACGGAACGAGTAAAGAGACTTGCCGGTAACGAGATTGAACTAGGTATTGGATACCGACGATCGAATCTCGGGCAAGTAACATACCGATGACAAAGGGAACAACGTATCTTGTTATGCGGTTTGACCGATAAAGATCTTCGTAGAATATGTAGGAGCCAATATGAACATCCAGGTTCCACTATTGGTTATTGACCGGAAACAATTCTAGGTCATGTCTACATAGTTCTCGAACCCGTAGGGTCCGCACGCTTAACGTTTCGATGACAGTTTTATTATGAGTTTATGAGTTTTGATGTACCGAAGGAGTTTGGAGTCCCGGATGAGATCGGGGACATGACGAGGAGTCTCGAAATGGTCGAGATGTAAAGATCGATATATTGGACGACTATATTCGAACATCGGAAAGGTTCCGAGTGATTCAGGTATTTTTCGGAGTACCGAAAAGTTACGGGAATTCGTATTGGGCCTTAATGGGCCATACGGGAAAGGAGAGAAAGGGCCCAAAGGGGGGCGCCCCCTTCCTTCCTTCTCCTTCTTCCTTCCTTCTCCTTCTCCCTTCCCTTTCCTTCCCTCCTACTCCTACTACTTGGAAGGGCTCCTAGTTCTACTAGGAAAGGGGGAATCCTACTCCCGGTGGGAGTAGGACTCCCCTAGGGCGCCATAGAGAGGGCCGCCCTCCCTCCTCCACTCCTTTATATCACGGCGGGGCACCCCATAGACATGCTGAGTTGATCTTCGTGATCGTTCCTTAGCCGTGTGCGGTGCCCCCTCCACCATATTCCACCTCGGTCATATCGTCATGGAGTTTAGGCGAAGCCTGCGTCGGTAGAACATCATCATCGCCACCACGTCGTCGTGTTGACGAAACTCATCCCGACACCGCTGGATCGGAGTCCGGAGATCGTCATCGAGCTGAACGATGTGCGTAACACGGAGGTGTCGTGACGTTCGGTGCTTGGATCGGTCGGATCGTGAAGACGCACGACTACATCAACCGCGTTGTCGAACGCTTCCGCTTACGGTCTCACGAGTGCGTGGACAACACTCTCCCCTCTCGTTGCTATGCATCACCATGATCTTGCGTGTGCGTAGGAATTTTTTTGAAATTACTACGTTCCCCAACATATCCATCGCTAGTTGTTTTGTGTTTGGGTATATAGCCAGTTTTCACCCTACATAAACCAAACTCAAACTGACTATCAAACCATATACACAGAAATGGACCTCTATTTTTTTCCAATCACCCTACTTTGTTGGCACGTGTGAGCATGATCCTAGGCTCATGTACAATGCACACCCCTCATGCGACCCAATTCACTCATGCATGTGCTCTTAGAATCACTCTTCTTGCACTGGTTTTCGTCTCCAAAGGATTTCAATCTCTCAACCTAGTCGCCTCTCAACCTTGAGGTTGGATTTACTTCCATAACGCCTAGCTACAACGATTCCCCGATACGTGCTCATGTTGGCTTGGCTCTCTAATGGCGGATTTTTTTTATTCTACATCTCCCTAGCACTAGAACAACATCGGTCTTCCACCTCGAATCCATCGCCCGAGGAGCCCGGTGGGAAAGACAAAAAAGGCGACGACCCTGACCGCTCACCGCAGAACCAACAAGCTGCTGGTGCGACCCCCTCACAACGCACGAAGCAGAAAACCAGTTTGTCCCTCCCCTGATAGCAAAATAACCCATACGCACGGGAGATCCTATTCGCATGCAACACGTCGAAGGATGACCAAACACACACGCCCCAGGACACTCGCTTTGGTTGACTACCGACCTCCCTATTGGGCTTCGGCCCATAAGAAGAAGCGAAGGAAAAATAAAGAGGAAAGAAAACTGAAAAAGTAGAGAGGATATTTAAAATGTTCAAAAGATAAAGGAATCTTCATGAATTCTAAAAACATTGTAAAAATAAAAAATTCAATGAATTTAAAAATATATGTATTTGAAAAATGTTTATAAATTTAAAAAAGGTTTACGAATTTAGGAAATATTCTCAACTTTGAAAAAAATATCCCCCACAATACAAAAAATGGTTGCAAACTTAAAAATGGTCAATATTCTCAGATTTCAAAGTAGTTCCTGAATTTTAGAAATTTTCATGATTTTAAACAATATTATTAATAAATCTGAGAGTGGGCGCAAATTAGAAGTATAAATGTAAATGTCCCTTAAAGATTTGTCTACCGATCATCATAAGAGTGTCACGTCCATGTGGGAACAAGCCCAACTGCAACCGACAACCAATCCACTTCCTAACATGCGGGGCCACGATTGCAGACTACTTGGATGCACTAGGCCGCTCCACTCTATAGAAGCTTAATAACTTAAGAGATGTTTATTTTTTATGAATAGCTTAACTTTATTTGTTGTGTGGTCTATATATGTTACAATGGCGTAACTTAACCAAAATTTATGAAGGGAATCATTTCCCATACCCATGTGGAATCAAACAATTTCTCTTAGTTTCTCTCCCATCACCTTTCCCTTTTGTCACAAGAGGAATCAAGGCGAGTCGTCATTCCTCGCCATCCATCCATCGTCATCGGTTTTGAGCCTGTTGGTTACTCCACCAGCTTCTCCGGCCGTGCGATGGGTGGGCAACCCCAGTGCTTCGGCGTTGATCCATACATAGTTAAGGGTCAGGGTTTCTCGCTGGTGCATCGTTGATTGTGGCGTCAGTGCTAGATTGGTGAATACATTTTTTCTCCAGCTTGTCCATCTCAATGATGTCGTCTTTGGCAGCATCAATGACTCACGGGCATAAATCCTCGTCGACTAGGATTTGCAGGGTACGTCGATGCGCCGACGCCGACAACTTCCTCCTATAGTCTGGTGCTGCCGTCTCATCTTTGCCACGTCAGTGTGTTCTCTCGTGCTGGTGTGACACCTATGAGAAATAATGAGGCATGCTCTTGGATTTTCAACTCTTCCGGTTGTGATGGCGTGTTCTCGAGGGTGTTACGCCAGTAAAATTGTGGCCTTAATGAATTCCCTTCTGTGATCAACATTGACAAGCTTGCTCCAACGATGGAGTGTCATGCGAAGTCACATCATCACCCCTACCAAGGAGAAGACAATGTGTCCCAAGGACTCCAATGTAATTGGGGCGTGATATGCATCCGCCGGCTGATTCTTTTAAAAGATCAGCCGGGTCGCGAGCTGTCAGGTCGGCTGCATCAACCAGCCGAGCACGCTCTATCATTGCAACACTGGTCTTGTTGCAGAATTATTTCTACAACACAGGTATTATTACAGAATTATTTTTTGCAACAACTCTTTTGTTGCAAAAACATTTTTGTAACTGAGGTTTTATTTTAATTTTTTTAACTGAGATCTTTGTTGTAGAAAATTTCCACAAGAGAGATTTTATTGTAAAACATAAACCCGTCGTAGACCATTGCAACACCGCAAGCATAGCCTCTGTTGGATGAAGGATGGTATAGGTCCTGGCTTGACGATGGTAAGCTCTCCCCAATGTATTTTCTGTATTTTTCAGAGATGTTTGTACTTCTGATTTGACAGAAATTGAAATTCTGAATCTGAAGAAGGAAAAAAAATCTCCATTCGTCGGTCGGTCTTACCAGCACAGCACAGTAGCAGTCACCTACACGGCACCGGAGAGTTGCCCAACCGCTCCTCCGATGGAAACCGCCGCGGCGCCCCGAGTCCAGGCGCTGGCCGACGCCGGCGTGCCCCGCCTCCAGGCGCAGTACATCCAGCCGCCCGACCTCCGCGCGGGCCCCTCCGCCTCCCCCGCAGCCTCCCTCTCCGTCCCCGTCGTGGACCTCTTGGCCGCCGCCACCGCAACAGCCGATGCGGTCGGCCGTGCGTGCGCCGAGTGGGGCGCCTTCCACGTCGTCAACCACGGGGCCCCGCCGGGGCTGCTCGACGCGATGCGGGCCGCCGGGCTGGCCTTCTTCCGCGCGCCCATGGCGGAGAAGCTCCGGTTCGGCTGCGACCCGGCCAGGGGCGCCGCCGCCGAGGGGTACGGCAGCCGCATGCTCGCCAACGACGACTCCGTGCTCGACTGGCGCGACTACTTCGACCACCATACCCTCCCCGAGTCCCGCCGCGACCCCGCCCGGTGGCCCGACTTCGTCCCAGGATACAGGTAAACTTTCTGCCCTGGTACAGAGTATCTCTGGATGAGCTCCATATCTTTTCTACGTACATTTTTTGGGCTGCTTTGGCCATTTTATGAGCAATTCACTAATAACAAAAACAGGAATTACATGCTCAGATGCAGGATTGAGTAAAAAAAAATTGGTGACAAAACACACTGTCTCTGTTGTAGATTCATGTTTAGGTTCAGGAAAAACTTTATCTCGCCGACTCTCTATTGGACCAGAATTTCACACACATTTTTTTCCGTGCGATTTAATTTCTAGTACTATCTAGAAATGACCATTTCAGTGTGATTTTCTAATTGTCTACATAGGTTCTTTCAGAGTATGATTTTGAGTAGAAATTCAGCCAGATGCTACTGTAACACGGTCGCTACTGAGATTCATTAATACTCCCTCCGTAAAGAAATATAAGAGCATTTAGATCACTACTCTAGTGATCTAAACACTCTTATATTTCTTTACAGGGGGAGTACATCTCATGGGATACCTTGTATCATTGCTCATGTTGCTACAATTTCTATCACATTAACATGTTTTTACAAGAACAAATAGCCTAATATATCTGCAACGTTTGCAGGGACACTGTTGTAAAATACAGTGACAGCATGAAAGTCCTTGCCCAAAGATTGCTGTGCATCATCTCTGAAAGTCTGAAGTTGCCACCCTCCTACCTGCAAGAAGCGGTGGGAGAAGCTTATCAGAACATCACCGTTAGCTATTATTCCCCTTGTCCACAGCCAGATCTTGCTCTCGGATTGCAATCTCATTCTGACTTTGGCGCAATAACACTTCTAATACAAGATGATGTGGGTGGGCTCGAGGTATTCAAGGATGGGATGTGGATACCTGTGCATCCTGTTCCTGATGCAATCCTTGTGATTCTGTCTGACCAGACAGAGGTAAAATACCTCCACATGCTTTTATGTGTTTATTAACAGCCTGTTTGGTAACCACTTGGGCAGGGGAATGGGAGTTTGCTCAAGGGAGTTTGTGGAGGGATTAGGCAATAGGAAGTAGACTTTTACTTCCATTCCCTTGTTTGGTAGTATATGATTGGAATTAGTGTGGGATGAAACTCTGCCCACAAATTAACAGGGTATCCCGTGGGAAGAAAATGGTGGGAATTGGCTTTCTCAACTCCCTCTAATCAATCAGTGATATGACTTCTAGGGTCTGTCTAACATATATACTACTTACAATACCCTGTTCTATTTTGGACGACTTCAATTCAATATTTCTAGATAGCTTGTATGAATCTGATCAAAATCAACAGATGCTGGAATACTGGTAGGAATAAAACCTACTACTAGTTCAAGGATGTGCTGCTTGATATTCCATCAGCTAAAATTTAGTAAAATGTCGGAAACAATTTGTCAGTAAACTTCATTACACCAACGATTACAATGGTTTGGCGGGGCAGCACATAATGTACTGATTGAGCATCATGACACAATTTTCTTTCTTCTGTTTACATGCAGAATGCTAATTAATCCCAGTTTATTTAGCGTTCTTTTTTATGCTTCATGTTCAATGTTTTGGTGAATAAGTGCAAATCTTATCATATGGCCACGCTTCTTCCATACGAACATTTTGTTATGTTTTCACTAGATTGACTTCTGCATGTACATTTTGTTATCTTTCATTAGATTGACATGGTCTCTGACCAAACCGTTGATTCTAAACTTAAGCTGAAAATCTCCTCCTGCATAGTTGCTAAATGGTTCTTTCATATGTTGCTCATGTTTTCTATCATGATTCAGATCATAACCAATGGAAGATACAAGAGCGCCGTGCATCGAGCTGTGGTCAATGCCGACCGTGCCCGCTTGTCAGTGGCGACGTTCTACGATCCACCTAAATCTCAGAAAATATGTACTGCCCCCCAGCTCGTGAGCAAGGACCATCCGCAGAAGTATCGGGATGTGGTTTACGGCGACTATGTCTCATCCTGGTACAGCAAAGGGCCAGAGGGCAAGCGCAATATCGACGCCCTCCTGATGGAGCAATAGACAGGGCCATTGAAATGTACCACAAAAATTTGTTACACACACAGCACGAACCTGACAAACTTGATCAATAAAGAGGTGGAAAACAAGGTTGTATATAATGTGATTTGTTTGTGTGAAATTTTACTCTACCCTCCGTGGAGTTGAATGCTATGATCAATAATTCATGTCTCTTTTGATCGACCCGTGTTATGTAGTACTCTCTCCATCCCAAAATAAGTGTCGTTGACTTAGTACAAAGTTGTACTAAATGAATGGTACTCCCTCTGTAAACTAATATAAAAGCGTTTAGATAACTAAAGTAGTAATCTAAACACTCTTATCTTAGTTTACAGAGGGAGTACTTATTTTTGAGACGGATGGATTATTGGACAACCCTTTCTTTGTTTTTTGTTTTTTTGACGGGACAACCCTTTCTTTGGTTAACTGGCTAGAGAACACAAGTTCTCTTCATCCCTAATAATGAAAGAAAATGCAGGTACAATCTGCCAGTGAGCTTCTCTCTTTGTAAGTTCAGATTTTTTTTTGAGTCGTTTTATTAAGTTAAGATGTCACCGTGTAATTTTTTTCGGAGGACAAATGTGAGATCTATCTGGTTTAAGTAAACACAAGTGGTAGCCCTTTTTTCATCAGTGGCACAGGCGTTCACCGGGAAAAAAATCACGGGTGAGAAGAAAATAATAAAACAAAAAAAATTGGAAGAAAATGCAGGACAATCTGCCAGTGAGCTTCTCTTTTTTTTGTGGGTGAAAAATAATTTTCATTTATCACTCAGGACCAATCTCCTTACATCAGTCAGGCACCTCACTTGGTCCTGAACCCAACCATACAACCGTACGTTTCTCAATTCTATCAAAAGCAGCTAGGTAATAACTAATGCCATTCTGCTCTCTGCGTACATGAGCTAGTTTAACTAATCTCCCGTCTCCCAGCAGTCTCCTAATCAGTGGCGGAGACAGGGGGGACCAGCAGGGGCCCTGGCCCCCCTAACATTAGCAATTTGCAGCTAATTTACTGATGAATAGTGCATCATTAGGAATTTTTTCCTGCTGAAATTCTATTATTCTATGCTTTAGCCTTCCCCAATTATGTTTTAACAGCACTTGGCCCCCTCGATCTAATTTTCCTGGCTCCGCCACTGCTCCTAATCTGATCAGTAAGCATGGCATAACAAGACCGGTCCCTCTCCACTGCCTTGATCATATTGAGCGCCATGAGGCTGTCCGTCTCCAATTCTATGGGCTGCCGCGTCCACTGCAAAGCAAGGTTCAGGCCCTCCATACAGGCAAGGAGTTTAGCTTCTAGAGGCTCTGCACATGACCTCAGTTCCCTACAGGATGAGAAAGATAATCTCGCCGGAGCTATCCCTCAGGATCATTCCGGCGTCACCCGTTCCTGTCGTGGCGCAAAACGAGCCATCGACGTTGAGCTTTGTCCAACCTGCAGCCGAAGGAGTCCATCGTGGTCGTGGCCCAGCCGCACCTATACCACGCAATATATCTTTGCTCGACACCACTGCATCAACTACCTGCTTCCCTTTCGCCGGTATGCACTTTTCGGATTGTTACGTATGCCAATGAGCGAGTCGACGTAACTAAGGAGGAACCTCTTCGATGCTTCGACCGGTGGCGGCTGCTTGTGATGTGTCATCTCATTGCGTACGTGCCAGCATCGCCGAAGTGTCATCATGAGCCTCCGTGTCAGGAAGAGCACAGAGAGTTTGGGCGAGCCACTTCGAGCCCGTCCGATGGAAGGTAGCAGCAGCAGGGATCTTCCAATGTTCAGCCATTGCTTGCCATAGCGCCACCGCCCTCGGGCACCTGCAAAAAGCATGAAACGTGTCCTCCGACTCCATAGCACAGAGAGGACATTGGTCAGAGACCTCCAGCCCTTGACGTTTTATATTAACCCAAGTGGGCAAACAATCTGTGAGCAGCCTCCAAGTAAAGGTGCGAACCTTGGAAGGAGCAGGGCACCTCAGAAGCCCAGACGGCTCGTCACCCGTCCGGTGCCCTGCTCGCCGCGACTGATGAAGATCGAAGATGATCCTCTCAAGCAAGTCGATAAGCACTCCGCACCGAGAAGTTTCCATTACGCTCAGGACCCCATGCAAGGAGATCCTCGCCCAGCCGCGGTGATGTTCGAATCTTTGCTATCTCCTCTGCGTCCACCGGTAAAAACCATCCGCCAAGCACCATGGTTGTCCAGCAACTCACTCACCCGGCGAAGATGACATCGTCCCTGCGGTGTTACTAGCCTGCCACTACCATTCCTCGGGATCCAACGGTCACGCCATATTTTGATCGAGTTCCCTTCCCCATGCGCCAAACCAGGCCAGATTTCAAGAGCTCCAGTCCATATTGCACACCCTGCCAAGTAGCTGAAGCCCCACCTGAGCTTCTCTTTTTGTAAGTTCAAATTTTTTTTGAGTGGTTTTATTAAGTTAAGATGTTACCGTGCAATTTTTTCCGGAGGACAAATGTGAGATCTATCTAGTGTAAGTAAACACAAGTGGTACCCCTTTTTTTCAACAGTGGCACGGGGGGTGAGAAGAAAATAAAATGTAAACAAAAAAATTGGGGCGTTGCGAGAATCGAACTCGCGACCTCTCGCACCCAAAGCGAGAATCATACCACTAGACCAAACGCCCAACTGTTGCTAATAATTAAACGGAAAACTATATAACATAACCAGATTATCAGCCACAAGCAAAAAAAAAAATCGCCGTTGCCGGGGATCGAACCCGGGTCACCCGCGTGACAGGCGGGAATACTTACCACTATACTACAACGACTTGGATGTTTCTTTTGGCAGACACTACATATAAGATCGAATCCTGAGAATTCAAAGATTCATCCATCTTACAGCTAGCTGAAAAGGAAAAAAAAAGGGGGAAAATGAGATCGAAGCCATGAGGACTCCTTCAAATGGATATAGAGAAAGAGAGGCAATGGAGGAGCCCGGGTGCCGGTGGCGCGCAGTGGAGGTCGGACACCAATTGGACGGCGCCACGAGGAGGCGCAACGAGTGGAGCGGTAGTGGAGGCGTGGGTCATGGGGTGGGGAGAGGTGGTGACGGCTGGGCACGGCACCGATGACTGATGAGGGGAGTCGCATGGGTACACTGTGACTGTGAGCCGACATTGGGAAGGAGAGAGCTAGAGCAAACGTTGCTGGAGCTGGCTCAAGCCGCTAGTGGCAAACATCCAGGGCGGACGCACGTTACGCTGAGAGGGGGGCCCGGGACCCCACTTGATTTTTCGCCACCCCAATATGTGTCCAGCACAGGTCCAACAAAACCCCCGGTCACCCTGTCGTAGTGCCCCCGCTCCGTTGCAAAAGCCAAAAAAAGAAAAAGTCGACTAATAGGCGCCGGCGCGCCGGCCTAAAGTTTCGGTTGGTCGCGCCCCAGCCACCCTATTGGCCCACCACGAGCCGTTGGATAGTTGTCCATCCAAGTCGCCCCTCCTTCCTTCTTACCCCATTCGCGTTTTAGATATGAAGAAACACCACATGTCATGGCGGCCGCCCACCATCGCCGCGTCGTGTAGCACCCGACCGCCCTTCCTCGTTCGTCGCCATCGATAGCCGCCGCCGTGCTCGCCAGGAATACGTGAGGGGTGGGAGGCGTGTGTCAATGGGTTCGTTAGGCGGTCCGTTAGTGGACATGCTGATGAGTGAATCGTTAGAAGGGCCAGGCTGGTGTCAAACAACGACTGGAAGAAAAAAAAAACAGCTTGAAGCAAATAGGAAAACAGATATATGATGATTAGTTACTTCCTTTTTAATATCATCTCTTAACTAAAAGAGGGCAAATCTTATTTTAGTTTCTCTTTCTTTCATTTCCGCATTATCTGCATCATACTTCTAAAATAACATTATTGTAACATTCTTTTGAATGACTGTAATGCTCCCCATCGTATGTAGATTATTTTTTCTATAAAAGAATAGAAAATGATTTATATGTAGATTTTTCTACAGAAGTAACAAAAAACAGAAAAAATGATTTATATGTAGATTTTTCTACAGGAGTCACAAAAAACAGAAAAAATGATTTATATGTAGATTTTTCTACAGGAGTCACAAAAAACAGAAAAAATGATTTATATGTAGATTTTTCTAAAGGAGTAACAAAAAACAGAAAAAAAATGATTTATAAGTAGATTTTTGTACAGAAGAAATAAAAAAATGGGGGCGTTGCGAGAATCGAACTCGCGACCTCTCGCACCCAAAGCGAGAATCATACCACTAGACCAAACGCCCTGTGATGCTATTAATTAGACAGAACCTTATATAACATAGTCAGAAGATCAACCACAAGCATTTCCCGTACCGTGTGCACATATATCGACCCATGTCTAAATTCGATGAAGCAATCGGGTCTGGCAACAAGGCGGTACGCCCCAATAAAACACCCAATTGCACCCTAGAAAAATGAAAAAAGAAAGGCGAGTACTGGGCGCCGGCGTGCCAGCCCAATAGTTGGGCCGGTCTCGCCCCAGCCACCCGATTGAATTACGCACAGCCGTCTGATTTCGTCCCCCCACATTATTTTCTTTCTTCCATCGTCTTCATACTGGTCAACGGCAGTGCCTTCGGAAGCGCATCGTCCCCGCCGCAGCTTGTCGCAGGAACAAAAGCTGTTGTTCATGGCGCGCTCGGTCGCGACGGCCAGGCCGCGCGTCGTCTCCGAGGACGGTGCTCGGCGAAGAACCTCTCCCGCTCTCGACTTAGGTTGCAGATCCGTCATTGATTCGGTTGCTAGTTTCCCGTCGACCAGATGAAATTCCCGTCGTTGATGGTCCATGGTTGCAGTGCTCCGGTTTGCCGCCCGCCGCCCCCGTTTTCGGCGCTCGCCGCATGAGTTTCCAGGAACGACGACCACCGGTCGCGCCATCGAAGGAACGTAGCAAAAAATCTCGCTAGTTGTAGCAAAAAGTGACCACGGTTCCAGCAAAAAACAAAAACATCATCGCTGCCGTCGGCAGCCACAGCTCCGCCATGAATGGATGTAGCAAAATATCCCGCCGGTCATTGCAAACAGTGATAACGGTTGCAGCAAAATCAGCGGCGCCGCTGTTGCGAGTTGCACCACCGCCCAGCTTCCGTCGCCATCATCAGTTCGCCGTTCCTCGGTTGAAACTTTCCAAAGACCTGTAGCAGCTATCTAGCGGCCGGTTGTAGCTTTTCAGTTTGCGCGGTGGCCATCCACAACTTTTGCGTCTCTGTTTGAAGCTTTATTAGAAGCCGGTGGTAGCTTCTTTACACGACGGTTGTAGCATTTTTGGGGTACTGTTTGCAGCTCCTCCTGCACCATTTGTATCCTCCGCTCTTTCTCTGGTTCCAGCAAAAAAAAAGGGTCAGTAGTAGCATTTTGTATCACTGGTTACATCTCCGTCGATTGCTGGTCGCAGTTCCACCGCTGTCGGTTTGGTGGTTCCAGCAAAAAAGAAGACTTTCGTAGCATTTTGTACAGTTGGTTCCAGCTCCGATGAATGCCGGTTGAAACTCGTCTGCGGGAAGGTGAGGGTGCGCAGGGGACTGAGAGGGAAAAAAGGGGAGGGAGGAGGCACTGGTCGTCGACGTCTTCTCCACCCCGCAGTGGCTCGCCCTATGAGCAAGGCCTTGTTCATGCCGTTGTGCTGCGCGTGAGCCGCAGAGATGGAGGAACCGAGCGGTTCCAGCGGTGTCTACTGCCTGTCGCGAGGTAGAAAAAAGAGAATATGGAAAAAACGGTTCGTAGATGAAAGAGGGAGGCCTGGGCGACGCACGATCCGGATTGATCGCAAGGCCTGCGTGCGTCCGGCGCGAGTTTCGGCCGGCGCACTGGGTAGCGATCTGCGCCGGCGCACCGGCCCAATCGTTGGGCCGGTCAAGCCCCAGCCGTCAGATCAGGGGCCCCCGAACCGTCAGATCTCTTCGTCCCCAATCTCTCCCATCTGCAACCTCCCGCACGAAAAAGGGAGAGGCCCGCCAGACGACGGACGCCTCCGCACGCGCCAACCGCCTCACCTCGCCTCCTCACCGCCGGTCGCCCTCACCGCCGATCACCGTCCTCGCTGTTGGTCGCCGCCCTCACCTATGCCGCCTTCATGCGTTTCTCACCTCCGTGGATACAACAGCGTGCGTCCATGGTTGCACTCGTGGTTGCAGGCTTGCAGCTCCGGGAGAGATGGCCACAGCTCCGGGGGAGATGGCCGCATCTCCGGTGGCGCCGGCCGCCCGGCTGCAGACTGTCATTGTGCTTTCGCGTTATGCGTCGCCGTGTGCCCACCCGAGGCTCTTGCTGGTTCCAACAAAAAACGACACCGGTTGTAGCAAAAAAGTTTATCGCTTCCAGCAAAAAAGCTTACCGCTGCAGCCCGCCGTCTTCATTGTAGCAAAAATGTTAACCAGATGCAGCTTCTGTGGTTGCCGATTGCAGCAAAAAAATGACGTGGTTGTAGCAAAAAAGTTTATCGCTTCCAGCGAAAAAACTTATCGCTGCAGCCCGCCGTCTTCATTGTAGCAAAAATGTTAACCAGATGCAACTTCTGTGGTTGCCGATTGCAGCAAAAAAATGACGTGGTTGTAGCAAACACAAAAAAAGAAAAAGAAAAAAGTTTCCATCGTTTTCAGAAAAGCTTCGATTGTGGTTTGAAAAAGCTTCAATCGTGTATAAAAAAGCTTCATCCGTTAAGAAAAAAAGCTTCAACCAGACCTGCGACCAGAGAAAAAAGTTGCAAACATTGACAAAGAAAGCTTCAACCATATATAGGAAAAGCTTCAACCGGCTACCGGCGATGGAAAAGCCATGGTTGCAGCCCGCGGTCACCTCGGTTATCGCCGTCACACACCCCGGCCTCCGCGGGGTTGCATCAGCGTCGCCGTGGTAGCACCCCGGCGCCCCGGTTGCAACATCTCCCGTGGTCACCCCCCTCGGTCGCCGGCTAGATAGGATGGTCACCGCGCAGAGCCATGGCGAGCTTCGAGCGAGGAGGAGAGGTGTGGTGCTGCGACAAGGGGGGCAGGGCGTGGGGGCGGGGGGGGGGGGGAAGGGGGGAGGGAGGGGGAGGGGAAGGGGATGGGGAGGAGGGGGCAGAAGAAGAGGGCGGCGCGCGCCCCCGGCGAGCTGCGCGAGATGTGGGTGAGCTACGTGAGATGCGGGGAGACTCGATGAAGGAGACGCGAGGAAGAGGGAGGGACCGACCCAATGTTCCGCCGGTGCCCCGGCCCCAAACGTTTCCCAAAAATAAATCACCCAATTGCCAGCTAAATATTATGTTCAAGTCAATGGCTGAAGATCCCTAGCAGCGACTCGTGTTAGATGTAGCCTACATGAATCACCGGTGCATAAGCGGGCCTTCCTCAGGCCGGGGCAAGGGAATGAATAATAACCGCGATGTTGACCACCCATCGCCAGGCCAGCAAAAGTGTATTTTTTTTGAACAAAGCAAGGCACCAACAGGTGCCCAAATCCATTGACAGCTTATAGTATCATTACAAGAGAGGATACAATGGCGAGAAGATTAGAAAAGAGAGAGTACAGCCATATGAGTGAAGCTGAATGGAAGAAGTAAAGATAGGCTGAGCACAACTCAACCAGATGAACAACATCCACAAAGAGAGGACTAATACAGCCATGCCATAAGCCAGCAGAGAGCAGAAGATGAAGTAGACAGCAGGCTGGCACCAATTTGCAAGAGAAGATGAAGCAGAAAAAGGAGTCCAGTGAAGCGCCGAATGTTGCTATCTCTTGCTACACCATATGAAGCTGGAAACCTGCAAATTGGTAATCTGCACGAGTGGCCACAGATGCACAAAGTTCTTAACTGTAAGAAAACCGTCAGGCTGCTAAAAGCAATACACTCTATGTAACTGGAAACACGTGGGATTAAAATCTGACAAAGAGGTTGCCACTGGACAGGAATTAGATGCATGAGAGTGAAAAGAACAAGCCAGAACGGGACCAGTAATAGACTGGTAAACTTGTTGAGCAAGATTATGAGCCACTCCATTCAAATTCCTAGAAATATGGAACACTTGTGAATTTAGATTAGAAGTGGATTAAACAAAAGAAGCCAATTCTTTTCTAATGTTCCAAGGAGCAGCAGAATTAGAAATATTCTTGGAAGCAACCGCTGAGGCAAGAGGGAGACAATCGGTTAAAAAGTTGGGTACAGAACATTAAGACAGGTTGCTAAATGAGCTGCACATGCGAGAGCAACAACTTCTACTTGAAGAGGAGTTGAAGTTGGATGCGCCGAAGCTTTAACCTGAATATTAAGTTCTCCCTGAGAGGAAGGAAGACAAAAGTAGACTCCCACACCTGTCTTCACTTGTCCTTGGGGAAGACCTGGAATTTTTGAAGATCTAAAAGCTGCATCTGAAAAAAATTTAGCTCCATTGATCAGCAAATCAGATTTAATAGTTTGCCCTTGCTCAGGAATCTCATGTAAATCATGTTGAGTATTAGTGCAAATTTTGTTGTTAGAAGGGAGCAAAGATTTTTCGCATGAAGCATAATCCATATTAGCAGCAACAATGTGAACTTGATAAGGAAGGTGCCTTTTGCGTTCAAACAGGAAATTATTTCTAGCTTTCCAAATGCACCATAAAAAATTCAAAACATTTTGCAAGGAAGCATAGGGATGACCCATCGAAACAAGATGAATGAGAATAGAATGCATTGAGTCATGGCACTGAATCAGAGTGTCAGATCTAAGAAACCAAGGATAAGAAAACCAAGCTACTCTAGCAAAGTCACAAAGGAAAAAGAGGTGAATATCATCCTCCTGCTGAGCACATATACAACAAATCTGAGAAATATGAGCAGAAAAGCGACCTACTCTCATACCCGTAGGCAAAGCCTTCCTAAGAAGCCTCCAAGCAAAAGTTTTGACTTTGGGAAACAAAATTTTCTGTTTCCAAATGACCTCAAGAAAAAATTTTAAATCCAGAGAAACCGGTGAAGGAGCTGATCGAGGATGGGATTGAATATCTTGTAGGCAAAGCTTGTAAGCAGATTTTGAAGAACAAATCCCATTAGGAGCCAAGGTCCAACAAAGCAAATCTTCACTGTCATCCTCAATAATATCGGTGTTACTAATTTGAGAAGCAAGAGGGTGCTGAAATAAAGTAAAAATAAGTTGATGGTTCCAAATTCTTTGGCCAGGTAGCCAAAGGTCTCTGACCAAGGAAGGATAAACAAAGCCTGCTTATTGAGGAGTAAGGAAATCATAAATAGAACTTCAAAGAGTACACCAAGGATTGCTCCATAAAGAAATATTTCCTTTAGTGAGTTGATAAACGTGTCAAACACATGTTATTCCAATGCCCAAAGACGACAAATTTGGTTAGAATTGGGACTGAAGGAAGTAATTTCTCGGGCATGTGCTGTTGACCATGCAGGTGAGGCTGTGCCTGAACATCCATTTAGACCTACCTGCAAATGAAACAACTATGTTGGGACAGGAAAGATCAGCCCTTCTTGTGGCAATTGCTTCATGGTATTTATGGTAGGAACGAAGAAAGCTACTCCCTCCATCCCAAAATAAGCGACTCAACTTTATACTAACTTTGCACTAAAGCTAGTACAAAGTTGAGTCGCTTATTTTGGGATGGAGGGAGTAGTTCACAAGGAGCAGAAACGGTTCGGGGCCTTGAAGCAAACTTCACCGCTGCATCAAAGCCGAAAGCAAAAATCCAGAGAAACCCATGGAAATGTAAGTGCAGAAAAAAATAAAAGAAAAAAAAACTCGCCGTTGCCGGGGATCGAACCCGGGTCACCCGCGTGACAGGCGGGAATACTTACCACTATACTACAACGACTTGGTTGAGAATTTATTGGCCCAACATTTATTATTTCTATAACGGCTATCCCTTTTATCAACCATGCACCTATTATAGTTGAGCTCAGTTCCCAGATTACTGGATGTAAACCTGTTGAGGTTTGAGAAACCAGTGACTTCAGATTGCAGAGGTTAAAAATATCATCTCGGCGGGATGGCTCAGAGGAACCTGTCATAAGTCCACTGCATATTCAATATATCAAGTTCAGACGGAGCAGAGCTGCAGTCCGAAAATGGGCTCGTAATAAGACAAATATTCGGTAGCTTACTGAGAATATATTAATGGTATCGAAGAGCGCAAACAACTTTTCCGCCTAGAAATAGAATTCACCTTGAGGAGATTTGCTGAAGGCCATCATCTTATGGCAAACTATCTTGCGACGAGATCACACATTTTTATTACAGTACAAAAGAGAACTAAATGAAAACAACAGAAAATGGGGGCGTTGCGAGAATCGAACTCGCGACCTCTCGCACCCAAAGCGAGAATCATACCACTAGACCAAACGCCCACTTGATGACTTTTTTCTTTGTTCTCCCTATAAGTTTTCTTGCGCAGCAATCCCACTGCACTTAATTGTGACAAATCATCGCCTAACAAGGGCAAACGTTCTCCACCTTTTTACATGCCCAAAATGACATGTGACATGCAAGCGTTCTGCACTTCTCTTGCAGACGGTGCCTCGGAAGTGATCTCTTCAGGCTCCTGCTGCACCAAAAGCAGGCGTAACGAAGACTACTTGGCACCAACAAATCACCATGGCGACCTTCCTTACACGCACTAAATCGTTCAGTTTCCAGTAGACTTCATTCATTGTCGATTAATCGATGTGTGGTCATTAGGTTGGACTCTTCAAATTTTGAGGAATAGGATGGACTGCTTTTAGTTTGCACAAAAGGTGTTTGACTGATAAAAAAGATTAGGGCTCCGGAGTGTTCTGCTAAGTGCTACTGTATTATGTTTACCTGGGATGTTGCCAGAAATCAACTTAGTTTCAGTAGGTTCTACCCCCAATGACCTGATACTGACAGGACAAGACGTTATAACAGACTGAATTCGACTACAAAACATATGCACACTGTCAAACAGTTTCTGGTTATGGGATGGTAGGGCAGATACTAGGACATATAACAGATATATTGATATATACCTTGTGAAAATCACCCTAACATAAGATCTGTAACATAGGACAGAAGGATGGCACTGCAGGTAAATATAATAGCACATCAGGACATAGAAATCTTAGAGGACCACTTGGACTACAGATGTTACAAAGGAATCACAGTACAGATGTGGCCGCGTTCAGAGCTCATATGCTCGGCACACGAGACAAATTCCTTTTCATGCTCCTTGGTCAAAACTCAAAACCCACTACATTTTGCATTTCTGCCAAACCCACTACATCACCAGCTCAAACCCACTACATTTTGCATTACTGCCAAGTGCCTAACAGAAACACAGGATCATCAACTCATTGCTGGCAAGAACCGCTGCATTTTTCATTTATACCAAGTGCATCCATCATCCAAAAGAAATGCAAGATCAACTAATTGCAAGTACCAACCACATCATAGAGATGAATGAATTTCAGAAGAGCGACACTCCAACGACTACTTAAACCACTGGTCACAACGCTTTGAGCAATTCTGAATCACAGAACCGCAAGGCCAAAACTGACAGGTTCGCCTTGTCCTGTCAAGAGAACGGAGCAAGTTTTAGCTAGCAAAAGAAACACGGGAGCTGCTGAGTTTTCTGAACCTATATCTATCAACAGGCAAAAGCACGGGTCCTGTTCTGCTGTCATAATGTCCGAGGCGGTGAAACTTCTGAAGAGGTGAACTGACAGGACTCCTGCTCTGATCTTTCTCTACTCTGCATCGACATCCGGGTGTCGCAGTGCGTTATAAGCTGAAATAGCAGAAATAATGAGTCAGTTAGACGGAAGACCAAATAACAAACAAGATCAATAGGACAAAACCTGAAACAATATAATGTGCAAGGAACTAAGCGGAAAATGTTACAAAATGATTTGCCTTTTCAACTAGCGCAAACGTTACGAAATGGACAAACTGAATTATCTGAATCAAGAACAGTAATGTGGAACCAGTAGCTTCTACTAGCTTCAGACCACGTTTTGCCATGTGTGCACAGACTGATAAATCCACTTGGCACCTAGTACTATTTCCATTCAGCTACTTTTACTTTTCAGACAAGTCAAAGTCCTAACCAAACCTCTCATAAAATCTTTTTTCCAAGAAGGATCAGATTGGCACTACACTAAGTAAGAGTTCAAATATCGGTGCGTTCTGCAATAAAGGATTTCAAGAACACCAACACATTTCTGGCCAAACAATATTTGTAGGAACAGATCAGCCATCCAAATCTCAGAGTTTTAAAAAAAAAGGACAAGACCAGAAATACAGCTCAGGTGCAAAACCTGGAAACAATACGGTTTGTAGAAACTAGATTTAGTTTAGTTTGTAGGAACCTAAATTTTGTTCAGAGGTTGTTCAACCCAAGTAAAATAGGCAAACTCAAACGGATATATCCTCTTCTATGCTAAGTCTAAAAAGTGATTAATGAGCTGATTTGGATTTTTTAAGTTCTATAACTTTCAATGGCTTTACACAATTCTTTTTTACTGATGGCAAAAAATAGTATCAAGTGGTGGTACTGCATTATCTGAATCGAGGAGAATTGTATGAAACCAATGCTTTCCATACCAAGGTTGTGTGTAATCATCTTTCACTTATCTACAAGACTACAACAGTTGCAGACAATTACCAACTCCTGACAGTTTCAGACTACAGCAGTTTCAGTTAACTGTTTTTCAGACTACAACAATTTCAGTGAACTTTTCCTCGGATTATAACATTTTCAGCAAACTGGTTCAAAATGCAGTCAAGACTAAAAGATCATGGACACGCATCATAGCATCTACACCAAAATCTGTACATCCTGCATAGCAAATTCAGTCAAGACTACCGGTTCACTTGTTGCCACCATTACTGTTTACGAAGGAGATCATTAGGAAGTTGGGACATGGAGAGTGTCTCTCACCTGGGGTCCCGGACATAAAGACGACAATCCAGAGGGTCTCGCCGTAGCCGCTGCTGGGCAGGTCGACGACGAGTGGGGTCAGACGCCCCCGGCGGCCCGCTCGGACGCACATTACGAGGTCGAAGGACTGACGCCCGTCCAGGACGAAGGCGATGCGCCTGGCCAGCTCGTCCCTCAGGTGGAACACGGACCTCCCCCTGAACCGCAGCGTGGTCCAGCAGTGCTGGGTGTAGATGGGGCCGTTGGGATCGGACAGCATGAACCGGATCAGCCGTGACACCACCGGGTTGCGCCAGAACATGAGGGAGTGGTATCCGGGGCTGGGGGTCTGCAGTTGAGTCCAAAAGAACCACCATGCATGGTTAGGTTCAGGAGATCAAAGAAGCTCTCAGGAATCGCAAAATTTGGGAAGAACAGAACCAATAATTTCTCTCCGGCGAACGGAACACAATTCGCAACCCCCAAAACTCAATTCGCTCAAATGATTCAAGAGGTAATTTGAGAGTTATCAAGATTCAAGAAGCAGGGTCATGGCGAACTCACGTGGATCGGGCCTGGAAGGCCAGGCGGACCGTCTCTGTCGGGGATGTGCTCGACGGTCCAGTACATCAGGGCGCTGACCTTGTTGTCGACGGTCACACCGGTGTTCCAGGTGAGGTACCTGCCGTTGGCGCGGAGGTAGCGGCCGGCGACGTCGCGGAGCAGGATGATGTCACCGAAGCCCGCCCTGGCGGCCTTCCACATGACGGCCATCAAGTCCGGCTCGTCGTCGTAGTCGCGCTGCTCGGTGCGGCAGCCGTGGTGGCCGAGCGGCGCCGGCTTGAACGTGGTGCCGAGGTAGTGGCCGTAGGCGGCGCTGTGGAGGAGCAGGTACGGGCCGTCGGCGCGTTGGTGGATGTGCACCACCCACGCCGTGTTCAGCGAGTCACGGCGCCGGCTGAGGGAGACGCGCTCCCCGTCGTGGTCAGCGTGGAGGTACGTGCGGAGCACGCAGCTCCGCACCCGCACGTGACGCCTGTCGTGGAACTGATCCATCGCTGGAGAGGCAGAGAGGATGAATGATTTCTTGTAGGCGCTCCGGCGACGGGGAGAAGAGGAGAAGCGCGCCTTGTTGGGTGAGGCGGTTACCCTCGGGCTTTGGGCAGAAGGTGGAGTTGAGGGCCGTCTTCTCGGCCCGGCCCACTTCCTCTTTCTGTTCCTCCCGCACTGGCCCACGCGAAGATGCAGCGGGGGCGGCCGTGGTCGGCGGCGCCGCTCCTCCCATTCGCCGGCGAGCCGCTCCCTCAACGCCTCCCGCAGCACGACGGCGCGGAGGCACGGAACGGCCGGCGGCATTGCTCCCTCTCCTTCCCCGGGCGCCCCGGCCACCGGCGCGGCGCACGCCTGTGGAGCAACAACCAAGCGAGGCAATGGCGACGAGCGAACCAGCATGAGATCCAACAAAGCTGCCATGTCGTGCGTGATCTCGCTAATTTCTGTTGCTTGCAGCTGGATTTCTGAATCCTGAGAGTGTTTGTGACCTGGTGTGCGTTGCTCCCCTCTGCTCGCGCAATGGCTTTCCATAATTGATTTTCAGGAGTGTGTGTGTGGACCGTGGAGGGGGGCAGTTGTGCCCCCCAAAAAATAAAAAATTACAACTAAGTCCTTTAAACTTGTTGACATGACTCCGAAGATGATAAAGGGAGTATAACAAAGAAAAGAGACATTTGGGTATGTTGAAAATGGTCGCAGAGGGGATCCGCGATAGGCTGACCCATAGGTGGCAATCAAACAAAACAAGCCAACAAGCACATTAGAGACATGTGTTAACTTGCTCTTCAACTTCGGTGCTCAAAGACGTTGTAGTGATCAAATACACACAAAGCAAATCCATGTCACTCCATAATGCTCCAGAACTGAGCCAAAACGCAAATCCCTCTGTTCTTCCTTCCCCACGACGACAGTGAAAAAGGAATGACGAATCTATATTAGCCCGCTTTCCTAGACTTACGAGCTTACCTAGTAGTGGTGGAGCTTGGTGGGGGCCAACTTGGGCCATGCCCCCCTCCCCTCTATCTCATAAGAATTTTTTGTATATACCTTAGTATTGGGCCTATTTATCCACCAAAAATCATCCAAAAGGAATTATGTTTGCCCCCCCAACCCATGGCACCCCCATGATTTTGGCTCAAGCTCCGCCACTGCTTACTAGAGAAGTTCGTATCATTGAAGCCGACCAGAAGAAGAACGAGGCAACCACCCGATACCGCTCGCAAGAAGAGGAGTGAAGTTCCATGGTAGTATAACACCAGATGCCACATGAGCAAACCTAGACCTAGCCATATACTTACTATGTACTCCAACCTCCTCTTCTGCAACTGGAGGAGAGAGGAGTCAGATATATCTATGGGTGACTCCCAAGAGAAGGAGGGATGAGAGGTAAATGAAACCATTCTTGTGTGTGTGTGTGGGGGGGGAGTGTATTCATATGCCAAGGAAAGCAATGGACTCGCTAAAAACAAAAAAAGAATACAAAGAAGATCCTAAGACCCAACTTGTGTGGTGTATTGTAGTATATGCTGCTAGACTTTTATTGAATACTCTCGTTCCCTCCACTCCCATTTCCTCCCCTACCTCCTTCCAGATCTTCATCCTTTGGCCCCTCCCCATTTCTCTCCATCCTAAGCCGACGACGAGTAGGGTAAGGATCCCACATATTCATGTAACTTAGTACAATAGTTAGCTAACCTTCATAGATAGACCAAAATGAAAAATGAAAAATACGAAGAAGACCCTAAGGCCCAACCCGCGTTCTCGAGTCTACACTCCTAAACTGTTACTACCAGATACTACATTTTCCTTACATGTTCATTCCGCCATGTTTCCTCTTCCTCCCCTAGACCCCTACGTATCTCCACCTATCGGCTCCTCGCCTCTTCTCACCAGCCTTAGTTGATGACAAGTAGGATGTGGACCCCACCTATTCATGTAGAATCGTACTCCCTATGTCCAGGATTATTGGGTCCAAGGACCACCAAACGTTGTACCTTTTTAGGTCGTTCCATTAATAATATGTTAGTTATTTCTTTGACCAGTCGATTCCTACGCCACTTGATGGAAAGCCCACACATGCGCTTTCCTAATCGGACAGGAATCCAAGCTGCATGTGTATGGTAGCAGTTGTGGGTGTAGTTTGGTTAATAGGATAATAAGTCAAGAACATTAAGGAGCACAATTATGAGATTTACTTCCCAATTATCTGCCCACATGCACCTTCTGGGTCTTTGTGTTTTAATTCTTTGGCCCAATAAAATCAGATGGAGGGAGTAGTATTTAGCTAGGTTTCATCCTTAATGGCATTTTTGTGATTTCTCTCAATCTGGAGGCTTCGATTGAGTTTGCTTGGTTGAATCTCTCGTTTCTTATGAGGATCTTTTGTTGTAGGGAAACAACTAGCGAGGGCAACAACGAGGGGGGGATGAGCAGTGGCGCGCCTACGAGGCCATCAACAGGTTTGAGCACAACCACTGAGTGACTCCCGAATCTCAATCGGTCCTAGCCTATACGTGCATTTTGTGTCACTATGTCATAAGATAATTTTTCTCATACATCATGCATTTCCAATCATCGTTACTACATTTAATGTCAATTTCATTTGCATTATGGTAAAATGTGTCACTATTGGACTAGGGTGTGCCTAAGGTTGAAGCGTTCTTTCAAATTTGAGATTGAGGCGTTCTTTCGGGTCTGCACTGAACAATGGTCAAACTTCCATCACCCCTTTTGTTATAACTGGTGGGGTTATTAACCATTCTCCTCTATGTAGGACCACCCCTTTGCCATGGACTTTGACCCCGACCTTGACCATAACAAGGGGATACTCAAGGGCATGGCAAAGCTAGAGCACATGCGAGTGCTGACTTCGACGATTTGACCCCCCCTCGAGTAATCTCAATCGTTGAGAGGATGTCACCATCATTATTTGATGATGCCTCGCCTATACATGCACACATGTTGTTGAAGCTTCATCTAACCAGAGACACCCCACCGATGCTTGATCCTTTCTTGATTTATTGTATCTACGTCAGTGTTTTCCCCAAGGAGTAAGGGATGATGCAGTACAATGAAGGTAGGTATTTCCCTCAGTTATGAAACCAAGGTTATCGAACCAGTAGGAGAGCCAAGCAACACTATGTAAACGGTACCTGCACACAAAGAACAAATACTCGCAACCCGACGCAAAAGAGGGGTTGTCAATCCCTCCCGGGTAAAAGATTGGTGAAGTGATAGATTAGTAGATGCAAATAGAATAAAGGCAAATAAAATTCAACAAGATATTTTAGGGTTTCCGATAATATAGATCTGGAGAAAAAGATGCAAATAAATAAAAAGGCAAATAGCAAAATAGATCTAAAGATATATGATGAGAAAATAAACCCCCGGGCCGTAGATTTCACTAGTGGCTTCTCTCGAGAAAATACCATATGCTGGGTAAACAAATTACTGTTGGGCAATTGATAAAACCTCAAATAATTATGATGATATCTAGGCAATGATCATTATATATGAAGGAAATATGCCCTAGAGGCAATAATAAAGTTATTATTTATTTCCTTATTTCATGATAAATGTTTATTATTCATGCTAGAATTGTATTAACCGGAAACGTAATACATGTGAATACATAGACAAACATAGTGTCACTAGTATGCCTCTACTTGGCTAGCTCGTTAATCAAAGATGGTTAAGTTTCCTAACCATAGACATGAGTTGTCATTTGATTAACGGGATCACATCATTAGGAGAATGATGTGATTGACTTGACCCATTCCGTTAGCTTAGCACTTGATCGTTTAGTATGTTGCTATTGCTTTCTTCATGACTTATACATGTTCTTATGACTATGAGATTATGCAACTCCGTTTACGGAGGAACACTTTGTGTGCTACCAAACGTCACAACGTAACCGGGTGATTATAAAGGTGCTCTACAGGTGTCTCCGAAGGTACTTGTTGAGTTGGCGTATTTCGAGATTAGGATTTGTCACTCCGATTGTCGGAGAGGTATCTCTAGGCCCTCTCGGTAATTCACATCACGATAAGCCTTGCAAGCAATGTGACTAATGAGTTAGTTGCGGGATGATGCATTACATAATGAGTAAATAGACTTGCCGGTAACGAGATTGAACTAGGTATTGAGATACCGACGATCGAATCTGGGGCAAGTAACATACCGATGACAAAGGGAACAACGTATGTTGTTATGCGGTTTGACCGATAAAGATCTTCGTAGAATATGTGGGAGCCAATATGAGCATCTAGGTTCCGCTATTGGTTATTGACCGGAGATGTGTCTCGGTCATGTCTACATAGTTCTCGAACCCGTAGAGTCCGCACACTTAAAGTAAGATGATAGTTATATTATGAGTAAAGTAGGTTGTTCGGTGTCCCGGATGTGATCACTGACATGATGAGGAGTCTCAAAATGGTCGAGACATGAAGATCGATATATTGGACGACTATATTTGGACACCGGAAAGGTTCCGGGTGAGATTGGGACAATACCGGAGCTCCGGGAGGTTATCGGAACCCCTCGGGAGGTATATGGGCCTTAATGGGCTTTAGTGTAAAGGAGGGGAAAGGAGCAAGGGAGGGGGCGCCCCCCAATCCCAATCCGAATTGGGAGGGGGGGGGCCCTTTCCTTCCTCCCTCCTTCCTTCCTCTTCCTTCCCTCTCCCTCTCCAAATAGGAAAGGGAGGAGTCCTAATCCCAGTGGGAGTAGGACTCCCCTTGGCGCCTCCTCCCTTGGCGGCCCCTCCTCCACTCCTTTATATACGGGGAGGGGCACCCCATAGACACAACAATTGATCATTGATCTCTTAGCCGCAGCGGTGCCCCCTCCACCATAGTCCTCGTTGATAATATCGTGGCGGTGCTTAGGCGAAGCCTGCTTGATAGAACATCATCATCGTCACCACGCCCGTCAGGCCGACGGAACTCTCCCTCGACACTCGGCTGGATCGGAGTTCGAGGGACGTCATCGAGCTAACGTGTGCAAGAACTCGGAGGTGCCGTACTTTCGGTGCTTGATCGGTCGGGCCGTGAAGACGTACGACTACATCAACCGCATTATGCTAACGCTTCTGCTTTCGGTCTATGAGGGTACGTGGACACACTCTCCCCTCTCGTTGCTATGCATCACCATGATCTTGCGTGTGCATAGGATTTTTTTTGAAATTACTACGTTCCCCAACAATATAGGCATCACCTCCAAGATTAGTAGACCGACTCCTGCCTGCATCTACTACTATTACTCCACGCATCAACCGCTATCCAGCATGCATCTTGTGTATTAAGTTCATGGACAAATGGAGTAATGCAATAAGAACGATGACATGATGTAGAGAAGATCTATTCATGTAGTAATATACCACATTTTGTTATCCTTAGTAGAAACGATCAATGTGTGTCTTGCTGCCCTTTTAGTCACTGGGAAAGAACACCGCACGACCGAACCCATCACAAAGCACCTCTTCCCATGGCAAGAAAAATTGATCTAGTTGGCCTAACTAAACCAAAGATTCAAATAATAAATACGAGGCTATAAGTAATCATACATATGAGAAATCAAACAAACTCAAATAACTTTCATGGATAAAAAGATCTGATCATAAACTCAAAGTTCATTGGATCCCAACAAACACACCACAAAGAAAGAGTTACATGAAATAGATCTCCAAGAGACCATTGTATTGAGAATCAAAAGAGAGTGAGGAAGCCATCTAGCTACTAACTGTGGACCCGTAGGTCTACAATGAACTACTCACGCATCATCGGAGAGGCACCAATGAGGATGATGAACCCATCCGTGATGGTGTCTAGATTGGATTTGGTGGTTCTAGAACTTGCGGTGGCCGGAATTGTGTTTCGTGGACTCTCCTAGGGTTTTTGGATTTTTGGGGTATTTATAGAGCGAAGAGGCGGTGCGGGAGGCAGCCAAGGTGGGCACAACCCACCAAGGCGTGCCTGGGCCCCCAGGCGCTCCCAGGTGGGTTTTCTCCCCTCAGAGCCCCACTCTGGTACTTCTTTGGACCAACAGGTGTCTTCTGGTCCAGAAAAGTTTCGTTGCGTTTGGAATCCGTTTGGTACCTATATCATGCGAAGTAAAAAACAACTGGCATTGGGCACTATGTCAATAGGTTAAAAATGATATAAAGTTGCTAGAAAATGATTGTAAAACATCCAAGATTGATAATATAACATCATGGAACAATAAAAAATTATAGATACATTGGAGACGTATCAGCATCCCCAAGCTTAATTCCTGCTCGTCCTCGAGTAGGTAAATGATAAAAACAGAATTTTTGATGTGGTATGCTGCCTGACATGTTCATCACATATTCTTTTCTTTTGTATCATGGACATATGGACTTTCATATGGTTCAAAGCAATAGTCTAGCTTTGACATGAAGGTTTCAATACTCAAGCATACCGACAAGCAACCATGTCTTTCAAAATATCAATACTAAAGAAAGCTATCCCTGGCCCATTATGCTCAATCATTGATCCATTCATGAAACACACTCGCATATTAGCTACATCCAATGCTCAAGTACGATCATAGTTCCCCTTAGTTGGTGCTTTATAAGAGAAGATGGAGACTGAAGTAAAAATAAAAATTGCATAAAGTAAATAGATAGTCCCTTTGCATAGGGACGTAGGGATTTGTAGACATGCCAAATCTCAAAGCTTAAATTGAGAGATAAAAAATTTTGGGTGACATGACTTTCCCGTCAACAAAAACGATCGAGTAGTTCCCAATACATTCCATTCTAGATACATCATAATGGGCTAGGGATAGCTTTCCATTCTAGATACATCATAATGGGCTAGATACATCTTTTGCTAGACATGGTTCCCAAACGTAAAATAAAGTTTATTCTTTTTCCACCTTTCTTTCACATTCCACGACTAGCCGTATCCACGGGTACCACCCATACCAACACTTTCCAAGGAATTTATTATTTGAGAACATAAAGTAAATTTCTTTGCATTTTGGGACTGGGCATCCCTAAAACCTTTGCCATACTCTCGTGTAATGACAAGTGAATAAACACTCATCTTGAGAATAACATATCTAGCATGGAAAAATATCGGCCACCCCCTACCTCTTCATGAGCAGTACGAACACACAAAAAGGGAATTTATTTGAATAGTAGAGATGGCACATACAAATTTGCTTAGAACGACACGGAAAAAGCGCATATAGGTAGGTATAGTGGACTCATATGGCAAAACTGGTTTTAAGGATTTTGGATGCACAAGTAGTATTTCTACTTAGTACAAGTGAAGGCTAGCAAAAGATTGAGAAGCAACCAACCAAGAGACGAAAAATATCGTAAACGAGCACTAAGCATAACTAACACCGAATAATGCACCACAAGTATGATGTAATTTCATTGCATAACTATTGACTTTCGTGCTTGCAAAGGGAATCACAAACCTTAACACCAATATTCTTACTAAAGCATAATTACTCACCAACATTTCTCACATATCACTATCATCAGATCTCAAAACTATTATAAAGAATCAAGTTTATTTTGTCCAATGATCTTCATGAAAGTTTTTATTATATCCCTCTTGAATATCTATCACTTTGGGACTAATTTCATTTATTGCAATTGCTTTTTGGCAAGCTCGAATAAATTTAAGTGAAGAACATAATCATAGAGATTTTCATCTCTCAAAATAATATAAGTGAAGCATGAGAGAATTTCTTCAAAAATACTAATTCTCAAATAAATCTAAGTGAAGCATGAGAGCATTTCTTAAAAAATAACAAAGCGCACCATGCTCAAAAAGATATAAGTGAAGCACTAGAGCAATTCCATAGCTCAAAAAATTTAAGTGAAGCATAAAGAGCAATTCTAAGAAATCATAGCATAATTCTGGCTCTCTAAAATAGATGTGTTCAGCAAGGATACTTGACACAAAGAAAAACAAGCAAAGACACATATCATACAAGACGCTCCAAGCAAAACTCGACATGTGGCAAATAAATACTGATGGTCGTTAGAAGAAAGAGGGGATGCCACTCGGGGCATCCCCAAGCTTAGTTGCTTGTTCATCCTTGAATATTATCTTGGGGTGTGATGGGGCATCCCCAAGCTTAGGTTCTTGCTTCTCCTTATTCCTTCATCCATCGTGATCTCACCCAAAACTTGGAAGCTTCAATCACACAAAACTTAACAAAACCTTCGTGAGATCTGTTAGTATAATAAAACCAATCAATACTTTAAGAACTGTTGCAAACCCATTCCATTTTGTTATTGCATTATACCTACTGTATTCTAACTTTACCATGGCTTATACCCCCCTATACGAACAATAGACTCATCAAAATAAGCACACAATGCAAAGAAAACATAATCTGTAAAAAACAGAACAGTCTATAAAGACGCGAATTTTGCTCATACTTCTGTAATTCCAAAAATTCTAAAAAATTAGGGCAACATAGGAAATTTGTAGATCAATCTTGTGTAGAGAATTAAGATTTTTTCGTCGCTTCTATGAATTTTCAAAATTGTTTTACTGGACGCAAAAGTTTCTTCTTTCCAACAAGATCAAATCAACTATCACCCAACATGATCCCAAAGGCTTTACTTGGCACAAGCACTAATTAAAACATAAAAACACAATCATAACAATTGAATAATTGTGCAAACACTCAAAAATAGACAGAAAAAGGCAAAAATAAAATTTATTCATTGGGTTGCCTCCCAACAAGCGCTATCGTTTTACGTCCCTAGCTAGGCAAAAAGCACAGATCTAAGTATTCATATTTCTTCTTATTCTCCGTAGATGTATCCTTGTCAGGAGGTTTTGCAAAAAGAACTTGAAGCACATTATCCATAGAAATTTTAGCATTGTCAAGTTTCCCATCTATGTATCCCCTTTGATTTCTGGCAAGAATCCAAAAATATTGTTGATTGACATCATTGAAAGCTTGTTGGATTATATCTAAAATGGGGATTTCCTTTTTAAGATTCTTGTCAAAGATTTGATTATTTCCAATCAAATGTCTCAACATATAGTCACTATTGTAAATGACTTCATCTATCACCGGTTTTTCACGGCTCATACCATAAAAATAAAAAAATTCCCTAGTTTCCTTTATTATGTATTCAAATTCATTCATTAGAACATGGGTAGCTATCTTTTTAGCCCTAGGGTCTTCTACAACGGGAAGCTAATAAAATAATATTTGCAAGGTAGGATGGGTACGGATAAATCTATTTTCAAGTTTTAGAACTAGTGCTGAAATTGAAGGAAATATGCCATAGAGGCAATAATAAAGTTGTTATTCATATTTCCTTATATCATGATAAGTGTTTATTATTCATGCTAGAATTGTATGAACCAGAAACATAGTACATGTATGAATACATAAACAAAACAAAGTTTCCCTAGTATGCCTCTACTTGACTAGCTCGTTAATCAAAGATGGTTATGTTTCCTGACCATGGACATGTGTTGTCATTTGATGAACGGGGTCACATCATTAGAGAATGATGTGATGGACAAGACCCTTCCGTTAGTTTAGCATAATGATCATTAAGTTTTATTACTATTGCTTTCTTCATGACTTATACATGTTCCTCTAACTATGAGATTATGCAACTCCCGAATACTGGAGGAACACCTTGTGTGCTATCAAACATCACAACGTAACTGGGTGATTATAAGGATGCGCTACAGATGTCTGCGAAAGTGTTTGTTGGGTTGGCATAGATCGAGATTAGGATTTGTCACTCCGTGTATCAGAGAGGTATCTCTGGGCCCTCTCAGTAATGCTCATCACTATAAGCCTTGCAAGCAATGTGACTAATGAGTTAGTTACGGGATGATGCATTATGGAACGAGTAAAGAGACTTGCGGTAACGAGATTGAACTAGGTATGAAGATACCGACGCTCGAATCTCGGGCAAGTAACATACCGATGACAAAGGGAACAACGTATGTTCTTATGCGGTTTGACCGATAAAGATCTTCGTAGAATATGTAGGAACCAATATGAGCATCCAGGTTCCGCTATTGGTTATTGATCGGAGATGTGTCTCGATCATGTCTACATAGTTCTCGAACCCGTAGGGTCCACACGCTTAACGTTTGATGAAGATTTGTATTATGAGTTATGTGTTTTGGTGACCAAAGTTTGTTCATCCCGGATGAGATCACGGACATTACGAGGAGTCTCGAAATGGTTGAGAGGTAAAGATTGATATATTGGAAGGTTATATTCAGACACCGAATGGTTTCGGGAAGTATCAGAAAAGTTTCGGAGTACCGGGAGGTTACCGGAACCCCCCGGGGGACTATTGGGCCTTCATGGGCCTTAGTGGAATAGAGGAGGCAGCGACCAGGTGGAGGCGCGTGCCCCCCTAGCCCAAACCGAATTGGACTAGGGGTGGGGGCGCAGCCCCCCTTTCCTTCTTTTCCTCCACCTCTTTCCCCTTCTCCTCTTCTTCGGAAAGGAAGGGGGAATCCTACTAGGACTGGGAGTCCTAGTAGGACCCCCCGCTCGGTGCGCCCTGATACTCCAACGTATCTATAATTTATGAAGCATTCATGCTATATTATTATCTGTTTTGGATGTTTTTGGGCTTTATTATACACTTTTATATTATTTTTTGGGACTAACATATTAACCGGAGGCCCAACCCATATTGCTGTTTTCTTACCTATTTCAGTGTTTCAAAGAAAAGGAATATCAAACGGAGTCCAACTGGAATGAAACCTTCGGGAGCGTTATTTTTGGAACGGAAGCAATCCAGGAGACTTGGAGTTGAAGTCAAGGAAGCTTCGAGGTGGCCACGAGGGTGGGGGGCGCGCCCCCCCTACTGGGCACGCCCCTGTCTCGTGGGCCCCTCGAGGCTCCCCCGACCGACTTCTTTCGCCTATATATTCCAATATGCCCTAAAAACATCAAAGCGAACAATAGATCGGGAGTTCCGCCGCCGCAAGCCTCTGTAGCCACCAAAAACCTCTCGGGAGCCCGTTCGGCACTCACGGAGGGGGGATCCTCACCGGTGGCCATCTTCATCATCCCGGCGCTATCCATGACGAGGAGGGAGTAGTTCACCCTCGGGGCTGAGGGTATGTACCAGTAGCTATGTGTTTGATATCTCTCTCTCGTGTTTTTGAGGTGATACGATCTTGATGTATCGCGAGCTTTGCTATTATAGTTGGATCTTATGATGTTTCTTCCCCTCTACTCTCTTGTGATGAATTGAGTTTTCCCTTTGAAGTTGTCTTATCGGATTGAGTCTTTAAGGATTTGAGAACACTTGATGTATGTCTTGCTGTGTTTATCTGTGGTGACAATGGGATATCACGTGATCCACTTGATGTATGTTTTGGTGATCAACTTGCGGGTTCCGCCCATGAACCTATGCATAGGGGTTGGCACACGTTTTCATCTTGACTCTCCGGTAGAAACTTTGGGGTACTCTTCGAAGTACTCTGTGTTGGTTGAATAGATGAATCTGAGATTGTGTGACACATATCGTATAATCATGCCCACGGATACTTGAGGTGATAATGGAGTATCTAGGTGACATTAGGGTTTTGGTTGATTTGTTTCTTAAGGTGTTATTCTAGTATGAACTCTATGATAGATTGAACGGAAAGAATAGTTTCATGTTATTTTACTACAGACTCTTGAATAGATAAAACAGAAAGGATAACTTTGAGGTGGTTTCGTATCCTACCATAATCTCTTCGTTTGTTCTCCGCTATTAGTGACTTTGGAGTTACTCTTTGTTGCATGTTGAGGGATAGTTATATGATCCAATTATGTTATTATTGTTGAGAGAACTTGTACTAGTGAAAGTATGAACCTCAGACCTTGTTTCCTAGCATTGCAATACCGTTTACGCTCACTTTTATCATTAGTTACCTTGCTGTTTTTATATTTTCAGATTACAAAAACCTATATCTACTATCCATATTGCACTTGTATCACCATCTCTTTGCCGAACTAGTGCACCTATACAATTTGCCATTGTATTGGATGTGTTGGGGACTAAAGAGACTTTTTGTTATTTGGTTGCAGGGTTGCTTGAGAGAGACCATCTTCATCCTACGCCTCCCACGGATTGATAAACCTTAGGTTATCCACTTGAGGGAAATTTGCTACTGTCCTACAAACCTCTGCACTTGGAGGCCCAACAATGTCTACAAGAAGAAGGTTGTGTAGTAGACATCAAGCTCTTTTAAGCGCCCGTTGTCGGGGAGGTGAGTGCTTGAAGGTATATCTTTAGATCTTGCAATCGAATCTTTTTGTTTATTGTTTTATCACTAGTTTAGTCTATAAAAGAAAACTAAAAAAATGGAATTGAGTTTGCCTCATACGCTTCATCTTTTTAATATCTTTCGTGAGAATGATGGAAAGGAAAATTGTGCTCAAGTGCTAGAAGAAGAAGTCTATAAAATGTTTGATACTAAATCTTTGAATGATGAGCATGATTGCAATGTTTTTAGTATGAATGCTTTGAATATCCATAGTACTTATGATGATTGCACTAGTTATGATGAAAATGTCTCCTATAAGCATGTCAATTTTTGTGGAGAGCATTGGGTTTGCATGAACACACCAAATAGAGAAGATAGATATTGCAATATGCATAAGGATTTAGAAACTAAACTGTTTCAAGAAAGGCTAGATAAGAATGCTGAAAATTCACATTTCCTTTGCCGTACTTGTGAATTTTGCAATGAACGTGGTCATTTACATCTCTGATGCAAATTATTTCATGATCGAATCGTGTCCAAAAATTGTGATGATTTGATTTCACTTGCACATTATAATGAACTTAGTTTGCTTTTGGGTTATGAAGAAATGAAACGTTTAACTAAGAATCTTCCAGAATTTGTCCTTTAGAAACTCTTTGATTTTGATCTAGAGAAGATTTATATGTATTGTGCAGTGAATTGCATTGAAAATCCTTATATTGCCAATTACATAAAGAAAAGAAAGAAAATAGAATATGAAGAGAATACTAATGAAAGGGAAGAGACTTCCCAATATCCTCCTATTATTTCTTATGATGAATCAGGTAACGAGGAGGAGCTTTCTATTGAACCAATCTCATTAATAAGGAGCTCAGAGAAGAAGGTTGAACCCACACATAATGTGAAGAAGAAAAAGAAAAGAAGGAGCAACAAAGGTAAAAAGGTATCTCTCTCAAATGATGTTGCTCCTACTACTCATTGTGATGATGGTAATTGCTATACTATTGGTGCTACCCATACTATTAATGATGAGAGTGATTATGCTTATGATATGAAAAGGCCCAAGCTTGGGGAAGCTATGTTTGATGAGGACGAAATATTTGAGAATATATTTGTTGAAATTAATGTTTGTCCCAAGCTTGGGGATGCTACATTTAATGAAGATGATATTTTTAGCCTCCCAAGTTTTGATATGCAAAGTTGTTATGATGATAGCATGCCTCTTAGTTATGATGATTATATTGATGAAAGTGGGCTTGGAAGAGTGTCAACTTTAGGAAGTAGTGATCCCACTATTTTGGAGGATGTTGAATCTTATTGTGATGAATATGAAAGTGGATTTGGAAGAGTGTCAACTTTATTTAGTGATGATTCCACTATCTTGGAAGAGGTTTCAATCGATTATGATGAGAATGAAGTAGCTACTTATGATGATTATTGTGATGAAACTTATGCTATAAAAAGTAGTGATCATTATATTTATAAAACTTGTCATGATTATTATTACCCTTTTTCTGAACATTACTCTTTTAATGTGGAAACAATTTATAGTATTCTAGTCTCTTATGAAACTCCCACTATTCCGAATAAGAAGAATTTTGCTTATGTGGAGAGTAGTAAATTTTCTGTGCTTGTAGATCATGAAAAGAATGCTTTAGGTGCTGGTTATATTGTTGAATTCATTCATGATGCTACTGAAAAATTATTATGAGGGAGGAACATATGCTTGTAGGAATTGCAAAAATATTGAGTTTCCTCCCTATGTGTTGAAAATCTTGAAGGTATGCTTGTTTGACCTTCCTATGCTAGTTGATTATTGTTCCCATAAGTTGTTTGCTCACAAAATCCCTATGCATAGGAAGTGGGTAAGGCTTAAATGTGATATTCATATGCTTCATGATGCTCCCGTTATGTTTCAAATCTTATCTTTTATGTGAGCATCATTGTCATCATCATGCCTAGCTATAAAGGCATTAAAGAAAAGTGCTTGTTGGGAGACAACCCAATATTTACCTTTACTGTTTTTGTGTGTTCACATGATTATGCTACTGTATTAATCATGTTTTATAGATTTTTTTTCAATAAAGGTGCCAAGTAAGACTTTTAGGATAGCTTACGGTGATAGTTGTGTTGATCCTGCTGAAAATCAGAAACTTTAGCACCCAGTAAATTAGTTTTGATAATTCACAGAAACGTGATTTTGATCTGATTACTTTTTCTCTTGATTGGTACACAAATTGCTTAGGACTTCCTAATTTGGTAGGATTTTTGGAGTTCCATAAGTATACGTTTGATACAGATTACTACATACTGTTTTGTTTTTGACAGATTCTGTTTTCTATGTGTTGTTTGCTTATTTTGATGAATCTATGAGTAGTATAGGAGGGTATGAACCATAGAGAAGTTGGAATACTGTAGATATTACACCAATATGAATTTAGAATGAGTTCACAACAGTATGAAAAGTGGTGATTTATTTTCTTATACTAACGGAGCTTACGAGTTTTCTGTTGAGTTTTGTGTTGTGAAGTTTTCAAGTTTTGGGTAAATAATCGATGGACTATGGAATAAGGAGTGGCAAGAGCCAAAACTTGGGGATTCCCAAGGCACCCAAAGGTAATATTCAAGGACAACCAAGAGCCGAAGCTTGGGGATGCCCCGGATGGCATCCCCTCTTTCGTCTTCGTTCATCGGTAACTTTACTTGGAGCTATATTTTTATTCACCACACGCTATGTGTTTTGCTTGGAGCGTCATTTTATTTTGTTAGTATTTTCTTGCTGTTATTTAGAATAATGTTTTGCATCTATATTTTCAATAAAAATGTCAAGGATAGCCTTTACCATGCTTATTTTGCTAGTATACATGTTGCTGTTTGAAAACAGAAAGTTTACTGCTGTTGTAAAAATTCCCTAGAAAAGTCAGAGAATGGTATAATGTTGAATTTTTTTTGCATATTAAGCTCTGATAAATCTTCTACAGTGAGGTATTTTTCTCATAATTTTTGGAGTTAGGGAAGTATGATGATTCTTGCATTCTTTACAGACTATACTATTTTGGCAGATTGCTGTTATGGTTGCATTGTTTGCATATGTTTGCTTGTTTAATGATTCTATTTGAGGACAGGAGTGCTGAATATGCAGAGGCATTTAGTATGCAATGTTGAATAATAATTTTAGTGATTTTTTACAGTAGAAAATGATAAGGTTTTGCATTGGTTTATACTAACCTATCTCACGAGTTCTTGTTGAGTTTGGTGTGCATGAAGCTTTTGATAAAGAGAGAAACCATGATATGAGAAGAATTGAGTAGACACAAAAGTTCAAGATTGGGTATGCCCAAGGCACCCCAATATAATATTTCAAGAAGTCTCAAGCATCTAAGCTTGGGGATGCTCCGTTAGGCATCCCACCTTTCTTCTTCAATAACTATCGGTTAGTATCGGTGGAGCCTAAGTTTTTGCTTCTTCACATGAGTTGTGCTATCCTTGCAATATCATTTTATCTTGGTTTGCTTGCTGCTTTAATAAATTACTTAAGATCTTAAATTCTTAAATGAGAGAGAGTCTTCACATAGTTACATAATTATTTAACTACTCATTGACCTTCACTTATATCTTTTTGGAGTAGTTTTTCATTTACTCGTGTGCTTCACTTATATCCTGTGAGTAAATGGTTGAATGAGTTGAATGTCATAAATCTGAAATTTATATGTTTCGTTTGCTTATCCCATGGGGAGTAATGACTTCACATCTAAGAAGTAGAGGTTGTAAATTTATTGAAGGTTAGCAAGCATTGTATTGGTCATTTGAACAATTCATGAAAGAATATTGAAGGAAGAGAGATTTCACATATAAATATACTATCGTGGACATCTTTTATAATTGTGAGCACTCATTAAGTATGACATGCTAAAGAGTTGATGTTGGACAAGGAAGACAACGTAATGGGTTATGTTTTCTCACATCTCAGTTATAGTATATTGTCATGGATCATTCAAACATGTTGAGATTGCCTTTCCCCCTCATGCTAGCCAAATTCCTTGCACCAAGTAGAGATACTACTTGTGCTTCCAAATATCCTTAAACCCAGTTTTTGCCACGAGAGTCCACCATACCTACCTATGGATTGAGTAAGATCCTTCAAGTAAGTTATCATGTTGCAAGCAATAAAAATTGCTCTCTAAATTTGTATGACTTATTAGTGCGGAGAAAATAAGCTTTATACGATCTTGTGATATGGAAATAATAAAAGCGACAGACTGCATAATAAAGGTTCATATCACAAGTGGCAATATAAAGTGACATTCTTTTGCATTAAGATTTTGTGCATCCAACCCTAAAAGCACATGACAACCGATGCTTCCCTCTGCGAAGGGCCTATCTTTTACTTTATGTCTTTTACTTTATGCAAGTTGATCTTCACCTTTCCCTTTTTCATTTTATCCTTTGGCAAGCACCTCGCGTTGGAAAGATCCTGATATATATATATATATATATATATATATATATATATATATATATATCCAATTGGATGTAAGTTAGCATGAACTATTATTGCTGACATCACCCAAAGGTGAATACGTTGGGAGGCGATATTGTAAGCCCCTATCTTTCTCAGTGTCCGATTAAAACTCCATAACCATAAGTATTGCGTGAGTGTTAGCAATTGTAGAAGACTATATGATAGTTGAGTATGTGGAGTTTGCTAAATCAAAGCTCTGACATAGACCCTTCCTGAAAATAAGATGAATTGCAATTGTTTGATGACTGAGGATGAAGTTTGCTAGCTTTCAAGAAAGTTTGTGGTATATGCTTTAACATGTGAATTGCTTGTTACTTGTTCGTGAGAAGTTTTATGAGATGAACTACTGTTATGACATATAATCATGCTAGAAAAGGTGACTGAGATTATCATTGATGAAACTTGTGCACCTGCTAGCATTCACACTTCATAAATTCTTTGTTTTATCATTTACCTACTCGAGGACGAGCAGGAATTAAGCGTGGGGATGCTGATACGTCTCCAACGTATCTATAGTTTATGAAGCATTCATGCTATATTATTATCTGTTTTGGATGTTTTTGGGCTTTATTATACACTTTTATATTATTTTTTGGGACTAACCTATTAACCGGAGGCCCAGCCCATATTGCTGTTTTCTTACCTATTTCAGTGTTTCGAAGAAAAGGAATATCAAACGGAGTCCAAACGGAATGAACCTTTGGGAGCGTTATTTTTGGAGCGGAAGCAATCCAGGAGACTTGGAGTTGAAGTCAAGGAAGCTTCGAGGTGACCACGAGGGTGGGGGGCGCAACCCCCTACTGGGCGCGCCCCCTGTTTCGTGGGCCCCTCGAGGCTCCCCTGACCGACTTCTTTCGCCTATATATTCCCATATACCCCAAAAACATCGAAGCGAACAATAGATCGGGAGTTCCGCCGCCGCAAGCCTCTGTAGCCACCAAAAACCTCTCGGGAGCCCGTTCCGGCACCCTGCCGGAGGGGGCGATCCCTCACCGGTGGCCATCTTCTTCATCCCGGCGCTCTCCATGACGAGTAGGGAGTAGTTCACCCTCGGGGCTGAGGGTATGTACCAGTAGCTATGTGTTTGATCTCTCTCTCTCTCTCCCTCTCTCTCTCTCTCTCGTGTTCTTGAGGTGATACGATCTTGATGTATCGCGAGCTTTGCTATTATAGTTGGATCTTTTGATGTTTCTTCCCCTCTACTCTCTTGTGATGAATTGAGTTTTCCCTTTGAAGTTGTCTTATCAGATTGAGTCTTTAAGGATTTGAGAACACTTGATGTATGTCTTGTCGTGTTTATTTGTGGTGACAATGGGATATCACGTGATCCACTTGATGTATATTTTGGTGATCAACTTGCGGGTTCCGCCCATGAACCTATGCATAGGGGTTGGCACACGTTTTCGTCTTAACTCTCCAGTAGAAACTTTTGGGCACTCTTTGAAGTACTCTGTGTTGGTTGAATAGATGAATCTGAGATTGTGTGACGCATATCGTATAATCATGCCCACGGATACTTGAGGTGACAATGGAGTATCTAGGTGACATTAGGGTTTTGGTTGATTTGTGTCTTAAGGTGTTATTCTAGTATGAACTCTATGATAGATTGAACGGAAAGAATGGCTTCATGTTATTTTACTACGGACTCTTGAATAGATAGAACAGAAATGATAACTTTGAGGTGGTTTCGTACCCTACCATAATCTCTTCGTTTGTTCTCCGCTATTAGTGACTTTGGAGTTACCCTTTGTTGCATGTTGAGGGATAGTTATATGATCCAAGTATGTTATTATTGTTGAGAGAACTTGCACTAGTGAAAGCATGAACCTTAGGGCTTGTTTCCTAGCATTGCAATACCGTTTATGCTCACTTTTATCATTAGTTACCTTGCTGTTTTTATATTTTCAGATTACAAAAACCTATATCTACTATCCATATTGCACTTGTATCACCATCTCTTTGCCGAACTAGTGCACCTATACAATTTGCCATTGTATTGGATGTGTTGGGGACACAAGAGACTTTTTGTTATTTGGTTGCAGGGTTGCTTGAGAGAGAGACCATCTTCATCCTACACCTCCCATGGATTGATAAACCTTAGGCCATCCACTTGAGGAAAATTTGCTACTGTCCTACAAACTTGTGCACTTGGAGGCCCAACAATGTCTACAAGAAGAAGGTTGTGTAGTAGACATCACGCCCCCTCTAGGCTGGCCGCCTCCTCCCTCCCTCCTTTATATACGGGGGAAGGGGGGCACCCCAAAGGCACAACATTGTCTTAGCCGTGTGCGGTGCCCCCCTCCATCGTTTACTCCTCCGATAGTATCATCGTAGTGCTTAGGCGAAGCCCTGCGCGGATCACATCACCAACGCCATCATCATGCCGTCGTGCTGACGAAGCTCTCCCTCGACCCCTGCTGGATCAAGAGTTCAAGGGACGTCATCGAGATGAACGTGTGCTGAACTCAAAGGTGCCATACGTTCGGTGCTAGATCGGTTGGATCGTGAAGACGTTCGACTACATCAACCGCGTTAACATAACACTTCCGCTTTCGGTCTACGAGGGTACGTGGACACACTCTCTCCTTCTTGTTGCTATGCATCTCCTAGATAGATCTTGTGTGATCGTAGGATTTTTTTTGAAATTGCATGCTACGTTCCCCAATAGTGGCATCCGAGCCAGGTCTATGCATAGATGATATGCACGAGTAGAACACAAAGATTTGTGGGCGATAATAGTCATACTGCTTACCACCAATGTCTTACTTTGATTCGGCGATATTGTTGGATGAAGCGTCCCGGACCTACATTACATGACCGCGTTCATGAGACTGGTTCTACCGACGTGCTTTGCACATAGGTGGCTGGCGGGTGTCTGTTTCTCCAACTTTAGTTGAATCGAGTTTGACTACGGCCGGTCCTTGTTGAAGGTTAAAACATCACACTTGACTTAAAATTGTTGTGGTTTTGATGCGTAAGTAAGAACGGTTCTTGCTAGAAGCCCGTAGCAGGCACGTAAAACTTGCAACAACAAAGTAGAGGACGCCTAACTTGTTTTTGCAGGGCTTGTTGTGATGTGATATGGTCAAGACATGATGTGATATAAATTGTTGTATGAGATGATCATGTTTTGTAACAAAGTTATCGGCAACTGGCAGGGGCCATATGGTTGTTGCTTTATTGTATGAAATGCAATCGCCATGTAATTTGCTTTTCTTTATCACTAAGCGGTAGTGATAGTCGTAGTAGCAATAGTTGGCGAGACGACAATGATGCTACGATGGAGATCAAGGTGTCAAGCCGGTGACGATGGAGATCACGACAGTGCTTTGGAGATGGAGATCAAAGGCACAAGATGATGATGGCCATACCATGCCACGTATTTTGATTGCATGTGATGTTTATCCTTTATGCATCTTATTTTGCTTAGTACGACGGTAGCATTATAAGATGATCCCTCACTAAATTTCAAGGTATAAGTGTTCTCCCTGAGTATGCACCATTTTTACAGTTCGTCGTGCCGAGACACAACGTGATGATCGGGTGTGATAAGCTCTACGTTCACATACAACGGGTACAAGCTATTTTTGCACGTGCAGAATACTCGGGTTAAACTTGATGAGCCTAGCATATGGAGATATGGCCTCGGAACACTGAGACCGAAAGGTCGAACGTGAATCATATAGTAGATATGATCAACATAGAGATGTTCACCATTGAAAACTACTCCATCTCACATGATGATCAGACATGGTTTAGTTGATATATGGCTCACGTGATCATTTAGATGACTAGAGGGATGTCTATCTAAGTGGGAGTTCTTTAGTAATATGATTAATTGAACTTTAATTTATCATGAACTTAGTCCTGATAGTATTTGCAAATTATGTTCTAGATCAATAGCTCGCGTTGTAGCTTCCCTATGTTTTTGATATGCTCCTAGAGAAAACTAAGTTGAAAGATGACAGTAGCAATGATGCAGACTGGGTCCATGATATGAGGTTTATCCTCATTGCTGCACAGAAGAATTATGTCCTTGATGCACCACTAGGTGACAGACCTATTGCAGAGCGGAATGCGAGACGTTATGATATGATGACTACTTGATAGTTTAGTGCACCATGCTTTACGGCTTAGAACTGGGACTTCAAAACATTTTGAACACCGCGGAGCATATGAGATGTCCCAAGAGCTGAAATTGGTATTTCAGACTCATGCCCGTGTCGAGAGGTATGAGACCTCTGACAAGTACTTCGCCTAAAAGATGGAGGAGAATTGGTCAACTAGTGAGCATGTGCTCAGAATGTCTGGGTACTACAATCGCTTGAATCAAGTGGGAGTTAATCTTCCAGATAAGATAATGATTGACAGAGTTCTCTAGTCACCATCACCAAGTTACTGGAACTTCATGATGAACTATAGTATGCAAGGGATGACGAAAATGATTCCCGAGCTCTTCGTGATGCTAAAATCAACGAAGGTAGAAATCAAGAAAGAGCATCAAGTGTTGATGATTGGCGGGACCACTAGTTTCAAGAAAAGGGCAAAGGGAAGGAAAGGGAACTTCAAGTAGAATGGCAAGCAAGTTGTCAATCTCGGAAGAAGCCCAAAGCTGGACCCAAGCCTGAAGCTGAGTGCTTCTACTACAAAGCAAATGGTCACTAGAAGCAGAACTGCCCCAAACATTTGGCGGATAAGAAGGATGGCAAAGTGAACAAAGGTATATTTGATAAACAGGTTATTGATGTGTACCTTATTAGTGTTCGTAGTAGCCCCTGGGTATTTGATACTTGTTCAGTTGCTAAGATTAGTAACTCGAAACATGAGTTACAGAATAAATAGAGACTAGTTGAGGGTGAAGTGACGATGTGTGTTGGAAGTGGTTCCAAGATTGATGTGATCATCATCGCACAGTCCTTATACTTTCGGGATTAGTGCCGAACCTAAATAAATGTTATTTGGTGTTTGTGTTGAGCATGAGTATGATTAGATCATGTTTATTGCAATACGGTTATTCATTCAAGACAGAGAATAATTGTTATTCTGTTTACATGAATAAAACCTTCTTTAGCCATACACCCAATGTTAATGGTTTATTGAATCTCGACCGTAGTGATACACATATTCATAATATTGATGCCAAAGGATGCATAAGTGTATATTGATAGTGCAACATACTTTTGGAACTGCCGTTTAGGTCATATTGGTGTAAAGCGCATGAAGAAACTCCATGCTGATGGGCTTTTGGAATCACTTGATTATGAATCATTTAATACTTGTGAACCGTGCCTTATGGGCAAGATGACTAAAACTCCGTTCTCGGAACAATGGAACGAGCTAATGACTTATTAGAAATAATACATACCGATGTATGCGGTCCGATGAGTGTTGAGGCTCGTGGCAGGTATCATTATTTTCCGACCTTCACGAGATGATTTGAGCTGATATGGGTGTATCTACTTAATGAAACATAAGTCTGAAACATTTGAAAAGTTCAAAGAATTTCAGAGTGAAGTGGAAAATCATCGTAACAAGAAAATAAAGTTTCTACGATATGATCGTGGAGGCGAATATTTGAGCTACGAGTTTGGTCTTCATTTGAAACAATGTGGAATAGTTTTGCAACTCACGCCACAGAACACCACATCGTAATGGTGTGTCGAACGTCAGAACCGTACTTTATTAGATATGGTGCGATCTATGATGTCTCTTACTGATTTACCGCTATTGTTTTGGGGTCATGCTTTAGAGACGGCTGCATTCACATTATAGGGCACCATCTAAATCCGTTGAGACGACACCATATGAACCGTGGTTTGGCAAGAAACCCAAGTTGTCGTTTCTTAAAGTTTGGGGCTGCGATGCTTATGTGAAAAAGCTTCAACCTTATAAGCTCGAATCCAAATCAGAGAAATGCGTCTTCATAGGATACCCAAAGGAAACTGTTGGGTACACCTTCTATCACAGATCCGAATGCAAGATATTCGTTGCTAAGAATGGATCCTTTCTAGAGAAGGAGTTTCTCTCGAAAGAAGTGAGTGGGAGGAAAGTAGAACTTGATGAGGTAATTGTACCTTCTCCCGAATTGGAAAGTAGTTCATCATAGAAATTAGTTCCGATGATTCCTACACCAATTAGTGAGGAAGCTAATGATGATGATCATGAAACTTCAGATCATGTTACTACCAAACCTCATAGGTTAACCAGAGTATGGTCCACACCAGAGTGGTACGGTAATCCTATTACGGAAGTCATGTTACTAGACCATGATGAACCTACGAACTATATGGGCGATGATGAACCCAGATTCATGAAATGGCTTGAGGCCATGAAATCTGAGATGGGATCCATGTATAAGAACAAAGTGTGGACTTTGATGGACTTGCCCGATGATCGGCAAGCCATAAAAAAATGGATCTTCAAGAAGAAGAATGACACCGACGGTAATGTTACTGTCTACAAAGCTTGACTTGTTGCGAAAGGTTTTCAACAAGTTCAAGGAGTTGACTACGATGAGACCTTCTCACCCGTACCGATGCTTAACTCTGTCCGAATCATGTTAGCAATTGCCGTGTTTTATGATTATGAAATTTGGCAAATGGATGTCAAAACTGCGTTCCTTAATCGATTTCTTAAAGAAGAATTGTATATGATGCAACCAGAAGGTTTTGTTGATCCAAAAGGTGCTAACAAAGTGTGCAAGCTCGACATTCCATTTATGGAGTGGTGCAAGCCTCTCGGAGTTGGAATATACGCTTTGATAATGTGATCAAAGCATGTGTTTTATACAGACTTTTGGAGAAGTCTGTATTTACAAGAAAGTGAGTGGGAGCTCTTTAGCATTTCTAATATTATATGTGGATGACATATTGTTGATTGGAAATAATACAAAATTTCTAGATGGCATAAAAGCATACTTGAATAAGAATTTTTCAATGAAAGACCTTGGTGAAGCGGCTTATATATTGGGCGTCAAGATCTATAGAGATAGATCAAGACACTTAACTGGACTTCCACAAAGCACATACCTTGATAAAGTTTTGAAGAAGTTCAAAATGGATCGATCAAAGAAAGGGTTCTTGCCTATATTACAAGGTGTGAAGTTGAGTCGGACTCAAGGCCCGACCAACTGCGGAAGATAGAGCGAAATGGAAGCCATTCCTATGCCTCGACCATAGGTTCTATCATGTATGCAATGCTGTGTGCCGGACCTGATGTGTGCCTTGCTATAAGTTTAGCGAGGAGTTACCAAAGTAATCCAGAGTGGATCACTAGACAACGGTCAAGAACATCTGAAATACCTGAAAAGGACTAAGGATATGTTTCTCGTTTATGGAGGTGACAAAGAGCTTGTCTTAAATGGTTATGTTGATGCAAGCTTTGACACTGATCCGGATGACTCTAAGTCGCAAACCGGATACATATTTATATTGAATGTTGGAGCTGTCAGTTGGTGCAGTTCCAAGCAGAGCGTCGTGGCGGCGGAGTACATAGCTTCTTCGGAAGCAACAAATGAAGGAGTCTGGATGAAGGAGTTCATATCCGATCTAGGTGTAATACCTAGTGCATCTGGTCCAATGAAAATGTTTTGTGACAATACTGGTGCAATTGCCTTGGCAAAGGAATCAGATTTCACAAGAGAACCAAACACATCAAGAGACGCTTCAATTCCACCCGCGATCAAGTCAAGGAGGGAGACATAGAGATTTGCAAGATACATACAGATTCGAATGTTGCAGACCCGTTGACTAAGCCTCTTCCACGAGCAAAACATGATCATCACCAAGACTCTATGGGTGTTAGAATCATTACTATGTAATCTAGATTATTGACTAGTGCAAGTGGGAGGCTGAAGGAAATATGCCCTAGAAGCAATAATAAAGTTGCTATTTGTATTTCCTCATATCATGATAAAATTTTATTATTCATGCTAGAATTTTATTAACCGAAAACTTAGTACATGTGTGAATACATAGACAAAACAAAGTGTCCCTAGTATGCCTCTACTTGACTAGCTCGTTAATCAAAGATGGTTATGTTTCTTGACCATCGACATGTGTTGTAATTTGATGAACGGGATCACATCATTCTGAGAATGATGTGATGGACAAGACACATCCGTTAGCTTAGCATAATGATGGTTAAGTTTTATTGCTATTGCTTTCTTCATGACTTATACATGTTCCACTAACTATGAGATTATGCAACTCCCGAATACCGGAGGAACACCTTGTGTGCTATCAAACGTCACAACGTAACTGGGTGATTATAAAGATGCTATAAAGGTATCTCCGAAGGTGTTTGTTGGGTTGGCATAGATCGAGATTAGGATTTGTCACTCTGTGTATCAGAGAGATATCTCTGGGCCCTCTCGGTAATGCTCATCACTATAAGCCTTGCAAGTAATGTGATTAATGAGTTTGTTATGGGATGATGCATTACGGAACGAGTAAATAGACTTTCCGGTAACGAGATTGAACTAGTTATGAAGATACCAATGATTGAATCTCGGGCAAGTAACATACCGATGACAAAGGGAACAACGTATGTTGTTATGCGGTTTGACCGATAAGGATCTTCGTAGAATATGCAGGAACCAATATGAGCATCCAGGTTCCGCTATTGGTTATTGATCGGAGATGTGTCTCGATCACGTCTACATAGTTCTCGAACCCATAGGGTCCGCACGCTTAACGTTCGATGACGATTTGTATTATGAGTTATGTGTTTTGGTGACCGAAGTTTGTTCGGAGTCCCGGATGAGATCACGGACATGGCGAGGAGTATCGAAATGGTCAAGAGGTAAAGATTGATATATTGTAAGGTTATATTCGGATACCGGAATGGTTTTAGGAAGTATCGGATAAGTTTCAGAATACCGGGAGGTTACCGGAACCCCCCGGGGGACTATTGCGCCTTCATGGGCCTTAGTGGAAGAGAGGAGCCAGCGGTCGGTGAGGCTGGCGCCCCGCAAGCCCAAACCGAATTGTAACAGGGGTGGGGGCGCGGCTGTGACGCTCGGGTAATTAAGCTACAGTGAAACTTTGCTAATGATGCCACGTCACCTCCGTTACCGTTGCTAATATCTCGTTAGTTCAAAGTTGGTTCAAAAATTGAATTCGAAATATGGCAAACAACAAAAGTTTTCAAACATTAAAACAAAAATGTTCGGTGTGTGCAAATAAATGCCTAGGTAATTATGGTGAAGGAACCATGCTTTTATAAAAGGCCTAAATATTGAAAAGGAATTAAAACAGAAAATAAATAAGATAACAAGGAATAAAAACAAAAACTAAAATTAACAACAAAAAAATAAAAAGGAAACCTCCCCCCCACGGCCCACCGACCCACCTGGACCAGGCCGGCCCACCTGGCCCATCCGGCCTCACCCCACTCCCCTTAATCCCCCGATCCACACCAAACCCTAGCCCTATCCCTTCGTCCTCCCACTTCCCCCCCGATCTGGATCAGGGATCCGCCCATCGCTCGCCCTGCGCGACCCCAGCGCGCCCCGGCCCCGTCGCCCGTTGCCGCCCCGCCGCGCCTCCGTCCTCCCCCGCGACGCCACCTCGCCGAAGCCGCCCCACCGTCTTCGCCGGCGTCGCCACGCCCTGCCCCGCGTCGGACGCCACCTCAACCCCATCCTCGCCGAACCTCGCGTCCTCGGCCTCTTCCCCGCCGGCCGCCAGCAAGCCTCGGCGCCCCCTCTCCCCATCAACGCTGGTGAGGACCTGGGCCTCTCCCCTTCTCTGCCTCCCGTCACGCTCGCGGTCACCGCCTGATGACGCACCCACCTGTGGCGCCAGCGGTGAGCACGCGCTCACCGTGCCCAGCGCCCTCTCTCGCCGAGCCCCACGCCCGAGTCATCCTTGCCGTGCGCTTCCTCCCTGCACCGATCACGACTGTCGCCCCCTGCGCCCTTGCTACACTGACGCTGTTGGCTCCGTGATCCCCCTCGTGCTGCTCTTCTGCGACGGCTACAGCTGCCTGCTGCGCCGTGGCCCTCTGACCCTGCCGTCGCGCCTCGCCCGTCGCCCGTGCTTTCGCCTTCCGTGCACACTTTCGCCCGGACGCCCGTCTTTGAGTGTCGCGCGCCGTGCTCGCCCACCGGCCGCCCGCGTCGTCCGGGCTTGCCGTGCCCGTGGCCGGCGCCCCCCCTGTCGATCTGGGCATTTGCCCAATCGGGCCGGGTGCCTGCGCCCGTAACCCGCGCGCCCGCATACCAGCGATGCCCGAATCGCTGTGGCCCTCTGGGCCACTGACTAGGGGGCCCCACGCCCCAGAACGTAAAACGAAAATAATAAAAAGAATAAGAATATTAATTAATTAATAATTAACTTAAAATAATTCTGTTAATTAACTAATTAAACCTAATTAACCTACTAAGATAACCTAACTACTGTTAATTAGTCTTAGGCAATAATGAACGGGACCCACACGTCAGTTGACCAGTCAACACCCCTGTTGACTGCTGACGTCATGCTGACGTCAGCAGACACTGTTCTGGATAATGTTGAATTAAAATATTTAAATTAATCCTAAAAATGATTTAAAACTTTAAAAATTAATATAAAATAAACCGTAGCTCAGATGGGAAAACTTTCTACATGAAAGTTGCTCGAGCAACAGGAGACGAATCCGGATCGCAGCCCGTTAAATCGCCACGCGTCCCTAGCATAGTGAACCTGCAACATTTCACCTCCGGTTCATCTGCCCGGAAACACGGAACACCGGGGATACTTTCCCGGATGTTTCCCCCCTTCACCGGTATCACCTCATACCGCGTTAGAACACGTCTAGCTCTGCTTGTTGTCCTGTTATGCACTTGCTTGCTATGTATTTACTGTTTCTCCCCCCTCTTCTCTCCGGTAGACCCCATGACGATGTTGATGCCCCTGTGGTCGACTACGTCACCGACGACCCCTCCTTCGTGTCCGAGCCACCAGGCAAGCCCCCTTGATCACCGAGATATCGCCTACTCTTCTCTATCTTGCTTGCATTAGAGTAGTGTAGCATGTTCTTTTCGATTAATCCTATCTTCTGCATAGCCTATCCTTGCTACTCTTGTTGTTACCTTTACCGGCTATCCTCTTGCTTAGTATAGGATGCTAGTGTTCCATCGGTGGCCCTACACTCTTGTCCGTCTGCCATGCTATACTCTGGGCTGTGATCACTTCGGGAGGTGATCACGGGCATATACTATATACTTTACATTTGTTACATTACACGTGATACTTGTTCGGAGATGGGAATTTGAAAGGACGGTGGCTCCATCCCGGTAGAGGTGGGCTGGGTTCCCGACGGCCCCATTTGTTACTTTGTGGCGGAGCGGCCGGGCAGGTTGAGACCACCTAGGAGAGAGGTGGGCCTGGCCCTGGTCGGCGTTCGCGGATACTTAACACGCTTAACGAGATCTTGGTATTTGATCCGAGTCTGGCCATTTGGTCTATACGCACTAACCAACTACGCGGGAACAGTTATGGGACTCGACGTCGTGGTATCAGTCGAAGCACTTCGTGACGTCAGCGACTGAGCGGCGCGCGCGCCGGATTGGAACGTAGGCCTGCTCTTGTATTAAGGGGGCTAGTTCTGCTTCCGGCCGCGTCACATAGCGTCTTGAGGTGTGCTAAGGCGATGGGCCCGGACCTCTGTGCGCTTAGGTTTAGACCGGCGTGCTGGCCTCTCTGTTGTGCCTAGGTGGGGCTGCGGCGTGTTGATCTTCAGCGGCGGGCATGACCCAGGAAAGTGTGTCGGCCAAATGGGATCAAGCGTGTTGGGTTATGTGGTGCACCCTGCAGTGAAGTTAATCTATTGAATAGCCGTGATCTTGATAACAGGGCGACTTGGAGTTGTACCTTGACCTTATGACAACTAGAACCGGATACTTAATAAAACACACCCTTCCAAGTGCGGATACAACCCGGTGGTCGCTCTCTCTCGGGGTTACGAGGAGGGATCGCGGGTAGGATTATTGCTATGTGATTCTACTCGGAGGACTTGATCTACTCTCTTCTCTTGTTGCAAGGCGGAGGCTGCGGAAGCATAGTCTTGACAGGATTAGCTATCCCCTCTTATTACGGCATTCTCATTCGGTCCTTGATATGGCCCTTTACACATATATCCATGCATATGTAGTGTAGCTCCTTGCTTGCGAGTACTTTGGATGAGTACTCACGGTTGCCTTGTTCCCCCTTTCCCCCTATCCCTACCCGATTGCTATGACCAGATGTCGGAGCCGGGGCGACGCCACCGTCGGCGGCGACTACTACTGCTGGAGGTGCCTACTACTACGTGCAGCCAGCGGGACGGCGATCGGGGAGTAGTTAGGAGGATCCCAGGCAGGAGGCCTGCGCCTCTTTCGATCTGTATCCCAGTTTGTGCTAGCCTTCTTAAGGCAAACTTGTTTAACTTATGTCTGCACTCAGATATTTTTTGCTCCGCTGGCTCGTCTATGATCGAGCACTTGTATTCGAGCCCTCGAGCCCCCTGGTTTGTATTATGATGCTTGTATGACTTATTTATGTTTTAGAGTTGTGTTGTGATATCTTCCCGTGAGTCCCTGATCTTGATCGTACACATTTGCGTGCATGATTAGTGTACGATTGAATCGGGGCATCACAAGTTGGTATCGAGGCCATTGCTGTAGAATCCCCTTCCCAACTCCTTGGCCGAAGTCGAGTCTAGACGTTGCAAAAACTTTTACTAACATGGCTTTGTGTCTTACCGGCACACGTCGCCATTGGGTGGTAGTAGGATCTTTTATTCCTCGACCTATACTCTGGGACTCTGACAACTCTTCTATGCGGGTTAAACGATTTTACTAACTCGGACTCTAGGTTCTCGATAATACTTTCTCCCGGTGAGCACCTTATTATCGATGGTCGTCTACTGCACCAGAAGATTCCGAGGATACTCTATGATGTTCTCTCGAGACTATGTGCCATCGCTATTGCAATTCCTTCCATCGATAAACCCCTATGGATAACCACGTGCACTTGCCATCGATACAATCATTCCCCGTTGATCTTGTTATTACAAGATACCCTGAAATTCTCTCTATTGTTCCGAGAATCCTTCGAGCTTACTGCCTTGCAGTTCTTTGCCACCTGAATACCCCTAAGAATAATTTCTTGCACTTTCCAAGTATCCAGTCATCCCCAGTTGTTCAGATGTTTCACAAAAGTCTTTGAAATACTATTCAATCCTCCGAAAATCCTTAGCTGCTTTATTGCTCTGCAAATACTTGTCTACTTGCATTATGGATGCTTCCCATATATCTGGCAATATTCACTAGTATCTTTTGACACCGTCATTTTGATCCTATTGATTTAACATGTGTGCGAATGCACACAATCATCTATCAACCCTTCTAAATTATCTTTTCGGCTCAGACATCATTTTTGAACATGAGCTGGTTCTCGACCAAACTAATTGTCGTCAATTGTGCCTCTGGTCTATCCAACTTATCCATTCTTGATCAGAGCGACTGCTTCTGATCCTTTGTTATCTAAGCATCGAATTATTCAGATGTTGTATAATATGATGCCCGTGCATTCTTCTTCCTCTGGTTGAGTACCGATGCTCACATCAGATCCCTTGTGGACCATTGGTTCCTTTGCTGGATTTTATCCGACAGTGTCCTTCATATTGAATAACCTTGAGAGCCTTTCCATGGGTATATAATGCCTTTGGTAAATTGTATCATCTGCTTTTGAACATTGCTCTACTTTCGAGATTGTATTATTTACCCCGAAGTTTGTGGTATATGTTCGTAAGATGCATCGATGGGTTGAACCTATGCCTTCCTTAATATGTGTGAACTTCGGAAGTTTTCACGTCGACTCATCTGGTATTTCACCAGGTAAAACTTTCAACACTAATGCCATTATCAAAACGAGAAGTGAATGTAAGGTTATGCTTTGGAGAAGTGGGAGTCGACCTTGAACTTTGCGTTCATGCCCATGGACCCGAGGTGGAACTTATCATGGAAGCTTCTCGATAATAATCCCCTTGTTATAACTTCTTCTCTTATCTATGCTTGGTCTTTTGCGACCGTGGTTTCGACCATATTGTTCTTCTTTGGTCCCATTTCTTGGACAAGTTTAAGTGCTTGCCTTACGCAAATGATTTCACTTGTCCAACCTCTATCCCGCTCTAGCCTTGAGTATACCCTCACGGTACCGCGAGAATATCATGGAACTACATAACTTCTTATGGGTTCTTCATCAACTGTTATTTCTCACCGATTCCAATTTTCCTAGGTTCTGGGTTGTCGTCAATCAAGAACACCGAATTGTGAATCGAATCAACACTGGGATTCAGTACTCCCAGTACTTTGTTGTTGAGTAGTTTAATACTCCGTCATGTCATTCCTAGCCTGTATGGCTATATCATTATCGTGCAAATTTTTAACTGTGCTATCTGGTCCTTCTTTCCGAAGCACAATTTTCGACGATGAGCTAAGCTTACGTCGACTTCCCTCGTCATATCATTTCGCCTTGAACAACAAGCTTGATTACGAGTTTGTGTCGTATCCGTGGTTTCAATAAATTTTCGCTCCATCCTTCCTTTTGCTTGATGTCGTCGATGAGAGATTATATCTTCATGAAACCTCTCGACAAATGTGTCATGATCATCATCAACATTCCGAGCTCCTCAAGGATATCAATTGAATTCATGATGAGAAATACCATCCTTGCTCTCGATGATTTGTGTTATCATCGACCACTCGATTGCCTTCCCTCCGACACAAACTTGTTCGTGTTTTGTGTTATACCTTGAGTTCCTTGCTACCCAGCATTGTTCTTCTTTACCTTGGAATATTACCACCTTTTATGTCAAGAATGTCGTGGGAATTTCACCACCTCTTAAGAATTCTTGGTATGGTGATACTTCTCACCATCACCATTCTTTCTTGGGTCCTCGTGTTGATTCCAACCAGGGTACCAACAAGTGATCGGTGCTGTTTGGATTCTGCCCTTCTAGCAACCCTATTGCTTTGAAGTTAATGGTCGGCCGTTCATTCTTAGACTATTGATTATTGAATCACCATTCCAATGTTGGCCGTGCAACCCAGCCCATATTTGGTGCACCTTTCAACCATTGTTAAATTGTGTATGCATTCCTAGAGCATACATCATTATATCATTTGATACGACAAATGTTATCTCCTTGTTCACATAATTGTGGAAATCCATCCTTTGGAAATCTTGATGAATTGTCGCTGAGTTCATCAGCCACCTCCTTGTCCTCTCCTTGGGTTAATGATGAACTCTTGTTAACGGAAATCACTTCATAGTTCATTTCCCGAGAATCTTACAGTGTCATCCCGTCAAATTGTGTCGCACCTTTTCTTCTCAAGCATCCCGAGTGCAGGGTATCCTAACACCGATCAGATCTGAATCTCGATCGAGATATGATGGTTGGAACACTTTCAAGAGTCACAACATTGGTGCATGTATATGACCCGGTAAGGTGATGTCATGCCCGACACCTGGCCGGAGGACCTACTGTTATAGTTTCCTTTTTAGCAAGGTTATCCATTCTTCCATGAGGAAATTGTAAGACTTATTCTATAAGGTGTTCCTGATGGATCCTTTTTGTTTCCAAAGTCAGGTCTTCACCTGTTGACCATGTCAATGCTATCTCGAAGCATGTCTATGGTACTCCGATGTTTCAACAAGAACATTTGAAGCCCAATGCTAAACGTTTCTTGCTCAATTATCCAAACACATTGTATGGATAATGTCATGAAAATTTCTCTCCCCTCACCTAGAGGCTTTTCTACTTAATATCATGTCATGGTTATCATGTTACGCTTGTCCTTGGGAAGGATATACCCACGACATATGTGTTTAAACACATTTTTCTTTCCATTGTTACATTTAATCTGATGATCACATTTTCCTTTCCATTGTCTTGTTTAACATTTCTCGTGGTTTATATGATCTAAGCGGTAATGATTCGCTGCTTATATAAACACCTCAGTTGTACAACTCTATCAATAAGACCATATTACTATTGTTGATGACATCCCGATAACCACCGATGGGCGAGAACTTTGCCTATTGGTCCGCCTCGTTCAACGAAAGGAAAATGGTTATCTTCGTCCCTCGCCCTTGGTATCGATGTTGTCACCGACATAACTGAGAGGCTACCCTCTGACATGCCTTGCTATCATGACCGTGCAAGATGTCAACCCCCCTTTCTACTTTAACCCACATGGTGGGCCCATAACCCACAGTTCCACAGGATCGAAACCTGACTCTCCTGTACAACCCTGTTTCTAATGGTTATTCTCCATGCTTGGCTTCGTATTTAATTCATGTGCCACCTTCCTAGTGCTCTATTCTGGTATCAGACGCAATACTTACTCTCGCTACTCTGAACCCCTTTCTCACTCAGGTTCAGACTTCGAGCAACTATCTATCTGCTTGGGACCTCTTATTGTACATTCGTACCTTACTCTCGAGGTATTTTATATGTTCAACTCAAGAGATAATCTTATGCTCATTCATGGGTTAACCTTAGATTGTTTCCCTCACAAGCATTCTGTCGTAGTCAAGCTGCCCCTTACCTATTAAATGAAATGCGTTGGAGTTCACGAAGCAAAGGGCGACTTCACCATGATGACACAAGCGGAGAAATGAAGACATCAACGTAATGGATCGATCTCTTCGAGAAGAGCAACCAAGACCAAGGACACTCGTCAAAATTTCATAACAAAAGCCATTTCCCCTTACTCCCCTCTTAAATCTCGGGACGAGATTTCTTGTAGTGGAGGAGAATTGTGACGCCCGGGTAATTAAGCTACAGTTAAACTTTGCTAATGATGCCACGTCACCTCCGTTACCGTTGCTAATATCTCGTTAGTTCAAAGTTGGTTCAAAAATTGAATTCGAAATATGGCAAACAACAAAAGTTTTCAAACATTAAAACAAAAATGTTCGGTGTGTGCAAATAAATGTCTAGGTAATTATGGTGAAGCAACCGTGCTTTTATAAAAGGCCTAAATATTTAAAAGGAATTAAAACAGAAAATAAATAAGATAAAAAGGAATAAAAACAAAAACTAAAATTACCAACAAAAAAATAAAAAGGAAACCTCCCCCCCCACGGTCCACCCACCCACCTGGACCAGGCCGGCCCACCTGGCCCATCCGGCTTCACCCCACTCCCCTTAATCCCCCGATCCACACCAAACCCTAGCCCTATCCCTTCGCCCTCCCACTTCCCCCCCGATCTGGATCAGGGATCCGCCCATCGCTCGCCCTGCGCGACCCCAACGCGCCCCGGCCCCATCGCCCGTTGCCGCCCCGCCGCGCCTTCGTCCTCCCCCGTGACGCCACCTCGCCGGAGCCGCCCCACTATCTTCGCCGGCGTCGCCACGCCCTGCCCGGACGCCACCTCGACCCCCTCCTCATGGGACCTCGCGTCCTCGGCCTCTTCCCGCCGGCCGCCCGGCAAGCCTCGGCGCCCCTCTCCCCATCAACGCTGGTGAGGCCACAGGCCTCTCCCTTCTCTGCCTCCCGTCTCGCTCGCGGTCACCGCCTGAGGCGCCCCCACCGTGGCGCTGCGGTGAGCACGCGCTCACCGTGCCCCGCGTGCCCTCTGCGCCGAGCCCCCCGCGCCCGAGTCATCCTCGCCGTGCGCTGCCTCCCTGCACCGATCACGACGGTCGTCCCCTGCGCCCTTGCTACACTGCCGCTGTTGTCCCCGTGCTCCCCCTCGTGCTGATCTTCTGCGACGGCTACCGCTGCGGTATGCGCCGTGGCCCTCTGACCCTTGCCATCGCCTTCTCGCCCGTCCGCCCCTTTCGCCTTCCGTGCACACTTTCGCGACGCCCGTCGAGGCTCATGCGCCGTGCTCGCCCACCGGCCGCCCGAGTCGTCCGGGCTTGCCGTGCCCGTGGCCGGCGCCCCCCTGTCGATCTAGGCATTTGGCCAATCGGTCCGGGTGCCTGCGCCCGTAACCCGCGCGCCCGCATACCAGCGATGCCCGAATCGCTATGGCCCTCTGGGCCACTGACTAGGGGGCCCCACGCCCCAGAACATAAAATGAAAATAATAAAAAGAATAATAATATTAATTAATAATTAACTTAAAATAATTCTGTTAATTAACTAATTAAACCTAATTAACCTACTAAGATAACCTAACTACTGTTAATTAGTCTTAGGCAATGACGAACGGGACCCACGTCGGTTGACGATCAACACCCACATTGACTGCGACATCATCTTGACGTCATGATGACGTCGTCAGCAGACACTGTTCTGGATAATGTTGAATTAAAATATTTAAATTAATCCTAAAAATGATTTAAAACTTTAAAAATTAATATAAAATAAACCGTAGCTCAGATGGAAAAACTTTCTACATGAGAGTTGCTCAGAACGACGAGACAAATCCGGATACGCGGCCCGTTTAGACCGGCGTGCTGGTCTCTCTGTTGTGCCTAGGTGGGGCTGCGACGTGTTGATCTTCCGCGGCCGGGCATGACCCAGGAAAGTGTGTCCGGCCAAATGGGATCAAGCGTGTTGGGCTATGTGGTGCACCCCTGCAGGGAAGTTAATCTATTCGAATAGCCGTGATCTTCGGTAACAGGACAACTTGGAGTTGTACCTTGACCTTATGACAACTAGAACCGGATACTTAATAAAACACACCCTTCCAAGTGCGGATACAACCCCGTGGTCGCTCTCTCTCGGGGTTACGAGGAGGGATCGCGGGTAGGATTATTGCTATGTGATGCTACTTGGAGGACTTGATCTACTCTCTTCTACCGTTGCAAGGCGGAGGCTGCTGAAGCCTTGTCTTGACGGGATTAGCTATCCCCTCTTATTACGGCATTCTGCGATTCAGTCCTTGATATGGCCCTTTACACATATATCCATGCATATGTAGTGTAGCTCCTTGCTTGCGAGTACTTTGGATGAGTACTCACGGTTGCCTTGTTCCCCCTTTCCCCCTATCTCTACCCGATTGCTATGACCAGATGTCGGAGCCCAGGAGCCAGACGCCACCGTCGACGATGACTACTACACTAGAGGTGCCTACTACTACGTGCAACCCGCGGACGACGATCAGGAGTAGTTAGGAGGATCCCAGGCAGGAGGCCTGCGCCTCTTTCGATCTGTATCCTAGTTTGTGCTAGCCTTCTTAAGGCAAACTTGTTTAACTTATGTCTGTACTCAGATATTTTTGCTTCCGCTGACTCGTCTATGATCGAGCACTTGTATTCGAGCCCTCGAGCCCCCTGGCTTGTATTATGATGCTTGTATGACTTATTTATGTTTTAGAGTTGTGTTGTGATATCTTCCCGTGAGTCCTCGATCTTGATCGTACACATTTGCGTGCATGATTAGTGTATGATTGAATCGGGCGTCCACAATGACCCCGTTCCTTCTTCTCCTGCACATCTTTTCGCTTCTCCTTCTCCGGAAAGGAAGGGGAATCCTAATAGGACCGGAGTCCTAGTAGGATTCCCCATAGCGCCTCTAGGCCGCCGCCTCCTCCCTCCCTCCTTTATATACGGGGGCAGGGGGCACCCCAAAGGCACAACATCATCTTAGCCGTGTGCGGTGCCCCCCTCCATCGTTTACTCCTCTGATAGTATCATCGTAGTGATTAGAAGAAGCCCTGCATGGGTCACATCATCAACTCCGTCATCACGTCGTCGTGCTGACGAAACTCTCCCTGGACCCTCTGCTGGATCAAGAGTTCTTGGGACGTCATCGAGCTGAACGTGTGCTGAACTTCCGGAGGTGACGTATGTTCGGTGCTAGAACGGTTGGATCGTGAAGACGTTCGACTAAATCAACCGTGTTAACATAACGCTTCCGCTTTCGGCCTATGAGGGTACGTGGACACACTCTCCCCTTCTCATTGCTACGCGTATCCTAGATAGATCTTGCACGATCGTAGATTTTTTTGAAATTGCATGTTACGTTCCCCAACAGAAGTAGCTTCCGCATAAGATTTAGTTATTTTAAGTATAGGAATATCATAATTATTTAAATTTCCAACACATTTGAAAAATTCTTGGATATGTTCTTTTCCCATAAGATTCCCTTGCCCCAAAACAAAGGTTTTAGCATCCAGATTACACGATCGTCCAATTTTAGGAGTCAGGTCATCAATTTTCAACCCTTTCTGAGTTCATTCGCTATTTTTCATGCATTTACTAATTTTTTGAGCTAAATGACCCTGAAATTGAAAAGCACTACAAATGAACTATGAAAAGGTTCAAAGTTGGCATGGTATCATCATGTAACCCACATAACATGTGCTAAAAAGTTGAGAGGGTTATGACAAAAACTGGATGCACCTCGTCTACAAAATGGACAATCTCTTTCGAAGTATCAGGGTTTCGGACGAAAACTCATCTGTTACAAAGGCATTTCATTTTTTTAAACTTATTTCAACTCCAGACTTTTTGTGCATTCAGTATGCACCATTCAAAGCCACGTCATAAATTTTCAACCCTTTCTCACTTCATTCGCTATTTTTCATGCATTTACTGAATTTTTGAGCTACATGACCCTGAGATTGAAAAGCACTACAAATGAACTATGAAAAGGTTGAAAGTTGGCATGGTACCATTATTTCACCCACATAGCATGTGCTAAAAGGTTGAGAGGGTTACGGAAAAAACTGGATGCACTTCATGTACAAAATGAACAATCTCTTTCGAAGATTCAGGGTTTCAGACGAAAACTCATATATTACAAAGGCATTTCATTTTTAAACTTATTTTAACTCCAGACTTTTTGTGTGTTTAGTATGCACCATTCAAAGCCACGTCATCAAGTTTCAACCCTTTCCAACTTCATATGCTATTTTTCATGCATTTACTGATTTTTTGAGCTAAATGACCCTACAATTGAAAAGCACTACAAATGAACTATCAAAAGGTTCAAGGTTGGCATGGTATCATCATTGCACCCACATAGCATGTGCTAAAAAGTTGAGAGGGTTACGGCAAAAACTAGATGCACTTTGCCTACAAAATGGACAATTTCTTTCGAAGTATCAGGGTTTCTGACGAAAACTCATCCGTTACAAAGGCATTTCATTTTTTAAACTTATTTCAACTCCAGACTTTTTGTGCGGTCAATATTCACTATTCATAGCCCGTCACCAATCTTCTACCCTTTACGGCTTCATTAGCTATTTTTCCTGCATTTACTGATTTTTTTAGCTAAATGACCCAGAAATTGAAAAGCACTATAAATAAACTCTGAAAAGGTAGAAAGTTGGCATGGTATCATCATTTCACCCACATAGCACGTGCTAAAAAGTTGAGAGGGTTACGACAAAAACTGGAGGCACTTCGTCTACAAAATGGACAATCTTTTTCAAAGTATCAGGGTTTCAGACGAAAACTCATCTGTTACAAAGGCATTTCATTTTTAACCTTATTTCAACTCCAGACTTTTTGGGCGATCAGTATGCACCATTGAAAGCCACGTCATCAATTTTCAACCCTTTCTCACTTCATCCGCTATTTTTCATGCATTTACTGATTTTTTGAGCTAAATGACCTTGAGATTGAAAAGCACTACAAATGAACTATGAAAAGATTCAAGGTTGGCATGGTATCATCATTTCACCCACATAGCATGTGCTAAAAAGTTGAGAGGGTTACGGCAAAAACTGGATGCACTTCGTCTACAAAATGGACAATCTCTTTCGAAGTATCAGGGTTTCGGACGAAAACTCATCTGTTACAAATGCATTTCATTTTTTAAACTTATTTCAACTCCAGACTTTTTGTGCATTCAGTATGCACCATTCAAAGCCACGTCATAAATTTTCAACCCTTTCTCACTTCATTCGCTATTTTTCATGCATTTACTGAATTTTTGAGCTAAATAACCCTGAGATTGAAAAGCACTACAAATGAACTATGAAAAGGTTGAAAGTTGGCATGGTACCATTATTTCACCCACATAGCATGTGCTAAAATGTTGAGAGGGTTACGGAAAAAACTGGATGCACTTCGTGTACAAAATGGACAATCTCTTTCGAAGATTCGTGGTTTCGCATTTAAAACTCATATATTACAAAGGCATTTCATTTTTAAACTTATTTTAACTCCAGACTTTTTGTGCGTTTAGTATGCACCATTCAAAGCCACATCATCAAGTTTCAACCCTTTCCAACTTCATTTGCTATTTTTCATGCATTTCTTGATTTTTGAGCTAAATGAACCTAAAATTAAAAAGCACTACAAATGAACTATGAAAATGTTCAAGGTTGGCATGGTATCATCATTTCACCCACATAGCATGTGCTAAAAAGTTGAGAGGGTTACAGCAAAAACTGGAGGCACTTCGTCTACAAAATGGATAATCTCTTTCGAAGTATCAGGGTTTCGGACGAAAACTCATCTGTTACAAAGGCATTTCATTTTTAACCTTATTTCAACTCTTGACTTTTTGGGCGATCATTATGCACCATTGAAAGCCACGTCATCAGTTTTCAACCCTTTCTCACTTCATCCGCTATTGTTCATGCATTTACTGATTTTTTGAGCTAAATGACCCTGAGATTGAAAAGCACTACAATGAACTATGAAAAGGTTGAAAGTTGGCATGGTATCATTATTTCACCCACATAGCATGTGCTAAAAAGTTGAGAGGGTTACGGCAAAAACTGGATACACTTCGTCTACAAAATGGACAATCTATTTCGAAGTTTCAGGATTTCGGACGAAAACTCATATATTACAAAGGCATTTCATTTTTTAAACTTATTTTAAATCCAGAGTATTTGTGCGTACAGTATGCACCATTCAAAGCAACGTCATCAATTGTCAACCCTTTCCGACTTCATTTGCTATTTTTCATGCATTTACTGATTATTTTGAGCTAAATGACCCTAAAATTGAAAAGTAGTACAAATGAACTATGAAAAGGTTCAAGGTTGGCATGGTATCATCATTTCACCCGCATAGCATGTGCTAAAAAGTTGAGAGGGTTACGGAAAAAACTGGATGCACTTCGTCTACAAAATGGACAATCTCTTTCGAAGTATCAGGGTTTCGGACGAAAACTCATACATTACAGTCATTTCATTTTTAAACTTATTTGAAGTCCAGACTTTTAGTGCGTTCAGTATGCTCCATTCAAAGCCACGTCATCAATTTTCAACCCTTTCCGACTTCATTTGCTATTTTTCATGCATTTACTGATTATTTTGAGCTAAATGACCCTAAAATCAAAAAGCACTACAAATGAGCTATGAAAAGGTTCAAGGTTGGCATGGTATCATCATTTCACCCACATAGCATGTGCTAAAAAGTTGAGAGGGTTACGGCAAAAACTGGATACACTTCGTCTACAAAATGGACAATCTCTTTCGAAGTATCTGAGTTTCGGACGAAAACTCATCTGTTACAAAGGCATTTCATTTTTTAAACTTATTTCAACTCCAGACTTTTAGTGCGTTCAGTATGCACCTTTCAAAGCCACGTCATCAATTTTCAACCCTTTCTGACTTCATGCACTATTTTTCATGCATTTACTGATTTTTGAGCTAAATGACCCTGAAATTGAAAAGCACTACAAATGAACTATGAAAAGTTCAAGGTTGGCATGGTATCATCATTTCACCCACATAACATGTGCTAAAAAGTTGAGAGGGTTACGACAAAAACTGGATGCACTTCGTCTACAAAATGGACAATCTCTTTCGAAGTATCAGGGTTTCAGACGAAAACTCATCTCATTACAAAGGCATTTCATTTTTTAAACATATTTCAACTCCGGACTTTTGTGTGTTCGGTATGCACCATTCAAAGCCACGTCATCAATTTTCAACCCTTTCTCACTTTGTTCGCTATTTTTCATGCATTTATTGATTTTTTGAGCTAAATGACCCTTAAATTGAAAAGCACTACAAATGAACTATGCAAAGGTTGAAAGTTGGCATGATATCAATATTTCACCCAAATAGCATGTGATCAAAAGTGGAGAGGGTTACGGCAAAAATTGGATGCACTTCATGTACAAAATGGACAATATCTTTCAAAGTATTAGGTTTCGGACGAAAACTCATCTATTAGAAAGGCATTTAATTGTTTAAACTTATTTTAACTCCAGACATTTTGTGTGTTCAGTATGCACCATTCGAAGCCACATCATCAATTTACAACCTTTTCTGACATCATTTGCTATTTTTCATGCATTTACTGATTTTTGAGCTAAATGACCCTGAAATTGAAAAGCACTACAAATGAACTATGAAAAGGTTCAAGGTTGGCATGGTATTATCATTTCACCCACATAGCATGTGCTAAAAAGTTGAGAGGGTTACAGCAAAAACTGGGTGCACTTCGTCTACAAAATGGACAATCTCTTTCAAAGTATCAGGGTTTCGGACGAAAACTCATCTGTTACAAAGGCATTTCATTTTTTAAACTTATTTCAACTCCAGACTTTTTGTGCGTTCAGTATGCACCATTCAAAGCCACATCGTCAATTTTCAACCCTTTCTGACTTCATTTCCTATTTTTCATGCATCTACTGATTTTTTGAGCTAAATGACCCTGAAATTGAAAACCGCAATAACTGAACTATGAAAAGGTTGAAGGTTGGCATGATATCATCATTTCACCCACATAGCATGTGCTAAAAAGTTGAGAGCGTGAAGGCAAAAATTGGATGCACTTCGTCTACAAAATGGACAACCTCTTTCGAAGTATGAAGGTTTCGGCCGAAACCTCATCTGTTACAAAGGCATTTCATTTTTAAACTTATTTCAACTCCAGAATTTTTGTGCGTTCGGTATGCACCATTCAAAGCCACGTCATCAATTTTCAACCCTTTCTCACTTCATTTGCTATTTTTCATGCATTTACTGTTTTTTTGAGCTAAATGACCCTAAAATTGAAAAGCACTACAAATGAACTGTGAAAAGGTTGAAAGTTGGCATGGTATCATTATTTCACCCACATAGCATGTGCTAAAAAGTGGAGAGGGTTACGGCAAAAACTGGATGCACTTCATGTACAAAATGGACAATCTCTTTTGAAGTATCAGGGTTTCGGACGAAAAATCATCTGTTATAAAGGCTTTTTATTTTTTTAAACTTATTTCAACTCCAGACTTTTTGTGCGTTCAGTATGCACCATTCAAAGCCACATCATCAATTTTCAACCCTTTCTAACTTCCGTTTGCTATTTTTCATGCATTTACATATTTTTGAGCTAAATGACCCTGAAATTGAATAGCACTACAAATGAACTTTGAGAAGGTTCAAGGTTGGCATTGTATCATCATTTCACCCACATAGCATGTGCTAAAAAGTTGAGAGGGTCACAACAAAAACTGGATGCACTTCGTTTACAAAATGGACAATCTCTTTCGAAGTATCAGGGTTTCGGACGAAAACTCATCTGTTATAAAGGCATTTCATTTTTTTAAACTTATTTCATCTCCAGAATTTTAGTGCGTTCAGTATGCACCATTCAAAACCAAGTCATCAATTTTCAACCCTTTCTGACTTCATTCGCTATTTTCTATGCATTTCTTGATTTTTAAGCTAAATGACCCTGAAATTGAAAAGCACTACAAATAAACTATCAAAAGGTTCAAGGTTGGTATGGTATCATCATTTTACCCACATAACATGTGCTAAAAAGTTGAGAGGGTTACGACAAAAACTAGATGCACTTCGTCTACAAAATGGACAATCTCTTTCGAAGTATTAGGGTTTCGGACGAAAACTCATACATTACAAAGGCATTTCATTTTTCAAACTTATTTCAACTACAGACTTTTGTGTGTTCGGTATGCACCATTCAAAGCCACGTCATCAATTTTCAACCCTTCCTCACTTCATTCGCTATTTTTCATGCATTTACTGAATTTTTAGCTAAATGACTCGAGCTTGAAAAGCACTACAAATGAACTATGAAAAGGTTGAAAGTTGGCATGGTTCCATTATTTCACCCACATAGCATGTGCTAAAAAGTTGAGAGGGTTATGGCAAAAACTGGATGCACTTCGTGTACAAAATGGACAATCTCTTTCGAAGTTTCAGGGTTTCGGACAAAAACTCATATATTACAAAGGAATTTCATTTTAAACTTATTTTAACTCCAGACTTTTTGTGCGTTCAGTATGCAACATTCAAAGCCACGTCATCAAGTTTCAACCCTTTCCGACATCATTTGCTATTTTTCATGCATTTCTTGTTTTTTGAGCTAAATGACCCAGAAATTGAAAAGCACTACAAATGAACTATGAAAAGCTTCAAGGTTGGCATGGTATCATCATTTCACCCACATAGCATGTGCTAAAAAGTTGAGAGGGTTACGGCAAAAACTGGATGCACTTCGTCTACAAAATGGACAATCTCTTTCATAGTATCAGGGTTTCGGACGAAAACTCATCTGTTACAAAGTCATTTCATTTTTAAACTTATTTGAAGTCCAGACTTTTAGTGCGTTCAGTATGCTCCATTCAAAGCCACGTCATCAATTTTCAACCCTTTCCGACTTCATTTGCTATTTTTCATGCATTTACTGATTATTTTGAGCTAAATGACCCTAAAATTAAAAAGCCCTACAAATGATCTATGAAAAGGTTCAAGGTTGGCATGGTATCATCATTTCACCCACATAGCATGTGCTAAAAAGTTGAGAGGGTTACGGCAAAACTGGATACACTTCGTCTACAAAATGGACAATCTGTTTGAAGTATCGAGTTTGGACGAAAACTCATCATTACAAAGGCATTTCATTTTTTAAACTTATTTCAACTCCGGACTTTTAGTGCGTTCTGTATGCACCTTTCAAAGCCACGTCATCAATTTTCAACCCTTTCTGACTTCATGCACTATTTTTCATGCATTTACTGATTTTTGAGCTAAATGACCCTGAAATTGAAAAGCACTACAAATGAACTATGAAAAGGTTCAAGGTTGGCATGGTATCATCATTTCACCCACATAACATGTGCTAAAAAGTTGAGAGGGTTACGACAAAACTGGATGCACTTCGTCTACAAAATGGACAATCTCTTTCAAGTATCCGGGTTTCGGACGAAAACTCATACATTACAAAGGCATTTCATTTTTTAAACATATTTCAACTCCAGACTTTTTGTGCGTTCGGTATGCACCATTCAAAGCCACGTCATCAATTTTCAACCCTTTCTCACTTTGTTCGCTATTTTTCATGCATTTATTGATTTTTTGAGCTAAATGACCCTTAAATTGAAAAGCACTACAAATGAACTATGCAAAGGTTGAAAGTTGGCATGATATCAATATTTCACCCAAATAGCATGTGATCAAAAGTGGAGAGAGTTACAGCAAAAAATTGGATGCACTTCATGTACAAAATGGACAATCTCTTTCGAAGTATTAGGGTTTGATTTAAAACTCATCTATTAGAAAGGCATTTAATTGTTTAAACTTATTTTAACTCCAGACATTTTGTGTGTTCAGTACGCACCATTCAAAGCCACATCATCAATTTACAACCTTTTCTGACATCATTTGCTATTTTTCATGCATTTATTGATTTTTTGAGCTAAATGACCCTGAAATTGAAAAGCACTACAAATGAACTATGAAAAGGTTCAAGGTTGGCATGGTATTATCATTTCACTCACATAGCATGTGCTAAAAAGTTGAGAGGGTTACAGCAAAAACTGGGTGCACTTCGTCTACAAAATGGACAATCTCTTTTGAAGTATCAGGGTTTCGGACGAAAACTCATCTGTTACAAAGGCATTTCATTTTTTAAACTTATTTCAACTCCAGACTTTTTGTGCGTTAAGTATGCACCATTCAAAGCCACATCGTCAATTTTCAACCCTTTCTGACTTCATTTCCTATTTTTCATGCATCTACTGATTTTTTTGAGCTAAATGACCCTGAAATTGAAAACCGCAATAACTGAACTATGAAAAGGTTGAAGGTTGGCATGATATCATCATTTCACCCACATAGCATGTGCTAAAAAGTTGAGAGCGTGACGGCAAAAACTGGATGCATTTCGTCTACAAAATGGACAATCTCTTTCGAAGTATGAAGGTTTCGGCCGAAACCTCATACATTACAAAGGCATTTCATTTTAAACTTATTTCAACTCCAGAATTTTTGTGCGTTTGGTATGCACCATTCAAAGCCACGTCATCAATTTTCAACCCTTTCTCACTTCATTTGCTATTTTTCATGCATTTACTGTTTTTTTTGAGCTAAATGACCCTGAAATTGAAAAGCACTACAAATGAACTCTGAAAGGGTTGAAAGTTGGCATGGTATCATTATTTCACCCACATAGCATGTGCATAAAAGTATAGAGGGTTACTTCAATAACTGGTTGCACTTCTTGTACTATATGGACAATCTCTTTCGAAGTATCGGGGTTTGGACGAAAAATCATCTGTTATAAAGGCTTTTTATTTTTAAACTTATTTCAACTCCAGACTTTTTGTGCGTTCGGTATGCACCATTCAAAGCCACATCATCAATTTTCAACCCTTTCTAACTTCGTTTGCTATTTTTCATGCATTTCCATATTTTTGAGCTAAATGACCCTTAAATTGAATAGCACTACAAATGAACTTTGAGAAGGTTCAAGGTTGGCATTGTATCATCATTTCACCCACATAGCATGTGCTAAAAAGTTGAGAGGGTCACAACAAAAACTGGATGCACTTCGTCTACAAAATGGACAATCTCTTTCGAAGTATCAGGGTTTCTGACGAAAACTCATCTGTTACAAAGACATTTCATTTTTTAAACTTATTTCAACTCCAGCATTTTAGTGCGTTCAGTATGCACCATTCAAAACCAAGTCATCAATTTTCAACCCTTTCTGACTTCATTCGCTATTTTCTATGCATTTACTGATTTTTTAAGCTAAATGACCCTGAAATTGAAAAGCACTACAAATAAACTATCAAAAGGTTCAAGGTTGGCATGGTATCATCATTTTACCCACATAACATGTGCTAAAAAGTTGAGAGGGTTTCGACAAAAACTAGATGCACTTCGTCTACAAAATGGACAATCTCTTTCGAAGTATCAGGGTTTCGGACGAAAACTCATCTGTTACAAAGGCATTTCATTTTTCAAACTTATTTCAACTACAGACTTTTTGTGTGTTCAGTATGCACCATTCAAAGCCACGTCATCAATTTTCAACCCTTCCTCACTTCATTCGCTATTTTTCATGCATTTACTGAATTTTTTAGCTAAATGACTCTGAGCTTGAAAAGCACTACAAATGAACTATGAAAAGGTTGAAAGTTGGCATGGTTCCATTATTTCACCCACATAGCATGTGCTAAAAAGTTGAGAGGGTTATGGCAAAAAATGGATGCACTTCGTGTACAAAATGGACAATCTCTTTCGAAGTTTCAGGGTTTCGGACAAAAACTCATATATTACAAAGGAATTTCATTTTTAAACTTATTTTAACTCCAGACTTTTTGTGCGTTCAGTATGCAACATTCAAAGCCACGTCATCAAGTTTCAACCCTTTCCGACATCATTTGCTATTTTTCATGCATTTACTGTTTTTTTGAGCTAAATGACCCAGAAATTGAAAAGCACTACAAATGAACTATGAAAAGCTTCAAGGTTGTACGGTATCATCATTTCACCCACATAGCATGTGCTAAAAAGTTGAGAGGGTTACGGCAAAAACTGGATGCACTTCGTCTACAAAATGGACAATCTCTTTCATAGTATCGTGGTTTGGACGAAAACTCATACATTACAAAGTCATTTCATTTTAAACTTATTTGAAGTCCAGACTTTTAGTGCGTTCAGTATGCTCCATTCAAATCCATGTCATCAATTTTCAACCCTTTCCGACTTCATTTGCTATTTTTCATGCATTTCTTGATTATTTTGAGCTAAATGACCCTAAAATTAAAAAGCCCTACAAATGATCTATGAAAAGGTTCAAGGTTGGCATGGTATCATCATTTCACCCACATAACATGTGCTAAAAAGTTGAGAGGGTTACGGCAAAACTGGATACACTTCGTCTACAAAATGGACAATCTGTTTGAAGTATCGTAGTTTGAGACGAAAACTCATCTGTTACAAAGGCATTTCATTTTTAAACTTATTTCAACTCCAGACTTTTAGTGCGTTCGGTATGCACCTTTCAAAGCCACGTCATCAATTTTCAACCCTTTACGACTTCATGCACTATTTTTCATGCATTTACTTGATTTTTGAGCTAAATGACACTGAAATTGAAAAGCACTACAAATGGACTATGAAAAGGTTCAAGGTTGGCATGGTATCATCATTTCACCCACATATCATGTGCTAAAAAGTTGACAGGGTTATGACAAAAACTGGATGCACTTCGTCTACAAAATGGACGATCTCTTTCGAAGTATCAGGGTTTCAGACGAAAACTCATACATTACAAAGGCATTTCATTTTTTAAACATATTTCAACTCCAGACTTTTTGTGCGTTCAGTATGCACCATTCAAAGCCACGTCATCAATTTTCAACCCTTTCTCACTTTGTTCGCTATTTTTCATGCATTTATTGATTTTTTGAGCTAAATGACCCTTAAATTAAAAAGCACTACAAATGAACTATGCAAAGGTTGAAAGTTGGCATGATATCAATATTTCACCCAAATAGCATGTGATCAAAAGTGGAGAGAGTTACGGCAAAAATTGGATGCACTTCATGTACAAAATGGACAATCTCTTTCAAGTATTAGGGTTTGAATGAAACTCATCTATTAGAAAGGCATTTAATTGTTTAAACTTATTTTAACTCAGGACATTTTGTGTGTTCAGTACGCACCATTCGAAGCCACATCATCAATTTACAACCTTTTCTGACATCATTTGCTATTTTTCATGCATTTATTGATTTTTTGAGCTAAATGACCCTGAAATTGAAAAGCACTACAAATGAACTATGAAAAGGTTCGAGGTTGGCATGGTATTATCATTTCACCCACATAGCATGTGCTAAAAAGTTGAGAGGGTTACAAAAAAACTGGGTGCACTTCGTCTACAAAATGGACAATCTCTTTCAAGTATCAGGGTTTGGACGAAAACTCATCTGTTACAAAGGCATTTCATTTTTTAAACTTATTTCAACTCCAGACTTTTTGTGCGTTCAGTATGCACCATTCAAAGCCACATCGTCAATTTTCAACCCTTTCTGACTTCATTTCCTATTTTTCATGCATTTACTGATTTTTTGAGCTAAATGACCCTGAAATTGAAAACCGCAATAACTGAACTATGAAAAGGTTGAAGGTTGGCATGATATCATCATTTCACCCACATAGCATGTGCTAAAAAGTTGAGAGCGTGACGGCAAAAACTGGATGCACTTCGTCTACAAAATGGACAATCTCTTTCGAAGTATGAAAGTTTCGGCCGAAACCTCATCTGTTACAAAGGCATTTCATTTTTAAACTTATTTCAACTCCAGAATTTTTGTGCGTTCGGTATGCACCATTCAAAGCCACGTCATCAATTTTCAACCCTTTCTCACTTCATTTGTTATTTTCATGCATTTACTGTTTTTTGAGCTAAATGACCCTGAAATTGAAAAGCACTACAAATGAACTGTGAAAAGGTTGAAAGTTAACATGGTATCATTATTTCACCCACATAGCATGTGCTAAAAAGTGGAGAGGGTTACGGCAAAAGCTGGATGCACTTCATGTACAAAATGGACAATCTCTTTTGAAGTATCGTGGTTTGGACGAAAAATCATCTATTATAAAGGCTTTTTATTTTTTAAACTTATTTCAACTCCAGACTTTTTGTGCGTTCAAGATGCACCATTCAAAGCCACGTCATCAATTTTCAACCCTTTCTAACTTCATTTGCTATTTTTCATGCATTTACATATTTTTTGAGCTAAATGACCCTTAAATTGAATAGCACTACAAATGAACTTTGAGAAGGTTCAAGGTTGGCATTGTATCATCATTTCACCCACATAGCATGTGCTAAAAAGTTGAGAGGGTCACAACAAAAACTGGATGCACTTCGTCTACAAAATGGACAATCTCTTTCGAAGTATCAAGGTTTCGGACAAAAACTCATCTGTTACAACGGCATTTCATTTTTTTAAACTTATTTCAACTCCAGAATTTTAGTGCGTTCAGTATGCACCATTCAAAACCAAGTCATCAATTTTCAACCCTTTCTGACTTCATTCGCCATTTTCTATGCATTTACTGATTTTTAAGCTAAATGACCCTGAAATTGAAAAGCACTACAAATAAACTATCAAAAGGTTCAAGGTTGGCATGGTATCATCATTTTACCCACATAACATGTGCTAAAAAGTTGAGAGGGTTACGACAAAACTAGATGCACTTCGTCTACAAAATGGACAATCTCTTTCAAGTATCGTGGTTTGGACGAAAACTCATCTGTTACAAAGGCATTTCATTTTTCAAACTTATTTCAACTACAGACTTTTTGTGTGTTCAGTATGCACCATTCAAAGCCACGTCATCAATTTTCAACCCTTCCTCACTTCATTCGCTATTTTTCATGCATTTACTGAATTTTTAGCTAAATGACTCGAGCTTGAAAAGCACTACAAATGAACTATGAAAAGGTTGAAAGTTGGCATGGTTCCATTATTTCACCCAGATAGCATGTGCTAAAAAGTTGAGAGGGTTATGGCAAAAACTGGATGCACTTCGTGTACAAAATGGACAATCTCTTTCGAAGTTTCAGGGTTTCGGACAAAAACTCATATATTACAAAGGAATTTCATTTTTAAACTTATTTTAACTCCAGACTTTTTGTGCGTTCAGTATGCAACATTCAAAGCCACGTCATCAAGTTTCAACCCTTTCCGACTTCATTTGCTATTTTTCATGCATTTACTGTTTTTTTTGAGCTAAATGACCCAGAAATTGAAAAGCACTACAAATGAACTATGAAAAGCTTCAAGGTTGGCATGGTATCATCATTTCACCCACATAGCATGTGCTAAAAATTTGAGAGGGTTACGGCAAAAACTGGATGCACTTCGTCTACAAAATGGACAATCTCTTTCATAGTATCAGGGTTTTGGATTTAAAACTCATCTATTCTGATCATTTCAATTTTTAAACTTATTTGAAGTCCAGACTTTTAGTGCGTTCAGTATGCACCTTTCAAAGCCACGTCATCAATTTTCAACCCTTTCCGACTTCATTTGCTATTTTTCATGCATTTACTGATTATTTTGAGCTAAATGACCCTAAAATTAAAAGCACTACAAATGATCTATGAAAAGGTTCAAGGTTGGCATGGTATCATCATTTCACCCACATAGCATGTGCTAAAAAGTTGAGAGGGTTACGGCAAAACTGGATACACTTCGCCGTCTACAAAATGGACAATCTCTTTCAAGTATCGAGTTTCGGACGAACACTCATCTGTTACAAAGGCATTTCATTTTTAAACTTATTTCAACTCCAGACTTTTAGTGCGTTCAAGATGCACCTTTCAAAGCCACGTCATCAATTTTCAACCCTTTCTGACTTCATGCACTATTTTTCATGCATTTACTGATTTTTGAGCTAAATGACCCTGAAATTGAAAAGCACTACAAATGAACTATGAAAAGGTTCAAGGTTGGCATGGTATCACCATTTCACCCACATAACATGTGCTAAAAAGTTGAGAGGGTTACGACAAAAACTGGATGCACTTCGTCTACAAAATGGACAATCTCTTTCGAAGTATCTGGGTTTCGGACGAAAACTCATACATTACGAAGGCATTTCATTTTTTAAACATATTTCAACTCCAGACTTTTGTGCATTCAAGATGCACCATTCAAAGCCACGTCATCAATTTTCAACCCTTTCTCACTTTGTTCGCTATTTTTCATGCATTTATTGATTTTTGAGCTAAATGACCCTTAAATTGAAAAGCACTACAAATGAACTATGCAAAGGTTGAAAGTTTGCATGATATCAATATTTCACCCAAATAGCATGTGATCAAAAGTGGAGAGAGTTACGGCAAAAATTGGATGCACTTCATGTACAAAATGGACAATCTCTTTCGAAGTATTAGGGTTTCGGACGAAAACTCATCTATTAGAAAGGCATTTAATTGTTTAAACTTATTTTAACTCCAGACATTTTGTGTGTTCAGTATGCACCATTCGAAGCCACATCATCAATTTACAACCTTTTCTGACATCATTTGCTATTTTTCATGCATTTATTGATTTTTTGAGCTAAATGACCCTGAAATTGAAAAGCACTACAAATGAACTATGAGAAGGTTCAAGGTTGGCATGGTATTATCATTTCACCCACATAGCATGTGCTAAAAGTTGAGAGGGTTACAGCAAAAGCTGGGTGCACTTCGTCTACAAAATGGACAATCTCTTCAAGTATCGTGGTTTGGACGAAAACTCATCTGTTACAAAGGCATTTCATTTTTTAAACTTATTTCAACTCCAGAATTTTTGTGCGTTCGGTATGCACCATTCAAAGCCACATCGTCAATTTTCAACCCTTTTCGACTTCATTTCCTATTTTTCATGCATCTACTGATTTTTTGAGCTAAATGACCTGAAATTGAAAACCGCAATAACTGAACTATGAAAAGGTTGAAGGTTGGCATGATATCATCATTTCACCCACATAGCATGTGCTAAAAAGTTGAGAGGGTCACAACAAAAACTGGATGCACTTCGTCTACAAAATGGACAATCTCTTTCGAAGTATCAGGGTTTCAGACAAAAACTCATCTGTTACAAAGGCATTTCATTTTTTTAAACTTATTTCAACTCCAGAATTTTTGTGCGTTCGGTATGCACCATTCAAAGCCACGTCATCAATTTTCAACCCTTTCTCACTTCATTTGCTATTTTTCATGCATTTACTGTTTTTTTGAGCTAAATGACCCTGAAATTGAAAAGCACTACAAATGAACTGTGAAAAGGTTGAAAGTTGGCATGGTATCATTATTTCACCCACATAGCATGTGCTAAAAAGTGGAGAGGGTTACGGCAAAAACTGGATGCACTTCATGTACAAAATGGACAATCTCTTTTGAAGTATCGTGGTTTGGACGAAAAATCATCTCATTATAAAGGCTTTTTATTTTTTAAACTTATTTCAACTCCGGACTTTTTGTGCGTTCAAGATGCACCATTCAAAGCCACATCATCAATTTTCAACCCTTTCTAACTTCATTTGCTATTTTTCATGCATTTACATATTTTTGAGCTAAATGACCCTTAAATTGAATAGCACTACAAATGAACTTTGAGAAGGTTCAAGGTTGGCATTGTATCATCATTTCACCCACATAGCATGTGCTAAAAAGTTGAGAGGGTCACAACAAAAACTGGATGCACTTCGTACAAAATGGACAATCTCTTTCGAAGTATCAGGGTTTCAGACAAAAACTCATCTGTTACAAAGGCATTTCATTTTTTTGAACTTATTTCAACTCCAGAATTTTAGTGCGTTCAGTATGCACCATTCAAAACCAAGTCATCAATTTTCAACCAATAGTGGCATCCGAGCCAGGTCTATGCATAGATGATATGCACGAGTAGAACACAAAGATTTGTGGGCGATAATAGTCATACTGCTTACCACCAATGTCTTACTTTGATTCGGCGGTATTGTTGGATGAAGCGTCCTAGACCGACATTACATGACCGCGTTCATGAGACTGGTTCTACCGACATGCTTTGCACACAGGTGGCTGGCGGGTGTCTGTTTCTCCAACTTTAGTTGAATCGAGTTTGACTACGGCCGGTCCTTGTTGAAGGTTAAAACATCACACTTGACTTAAAATTGTTGTGGTTTTGATGCGTAAGTAAGAACGGTTCTTGCTAGAAGCCCGTAGCAGGCATCGTAAAACTTGCAACAACAAAGTAGAGGACGTCTAACTTGTTTTTGCAGGGCTTGTTGTGATGTGATATGGTCAAGACATGATGTGATATAAATTGTTGTATGAGATGATCATGTTTTGTAACAAAGTTATCGGCAACTGGCAGGAGCCATATGGTTGTTGCTTTATTGTATGAAATGCAATCGCCATGTAATTTGCTTTTCTTTATCACTAAGCGGTAGTGATAGTCGTAGTAGCAATAGTTGGCGAGACGACAATGATGCTACGATGGAGATCAAGGTGTCAAGCCGGTGACGATGGAGATCACGACAGTGCTTTGGAGATGGAGATCAAAGGCACAAGATGATGATGGCCATACCATGCCACGTATTTTGATTGCATGTGATGTTTATCCTTTATGCATCTTATTTTGCTTAGTACGACGGTAGCATTATAAGATGATCCCTCACTAAATTTCAAGGTATAAGTGTTCTCCCTGAGTATGCACCATTTTTACAGGTTAAATCGTGCCGAGACACCACGTGATGATCGGGTGTGATAAGCTCTACGTTCACATACAACGGGTACAAGCTATTTTTGCACGTGCAGAATACTCGGGTTAAACTTGATGAGCCTAGCATATGGAGATATGGCCTCGGAACACTGAGACCGAAAGGTCGAACGTGAATCATATAGTAGATATGATCAACATAGAGATGTTCACCATTGAAAACTACTCCATCTCACATGATGATCGGACATGGTTTAGTTGATATATGGCTCACGTGATCATTTAGATGACTAGAGGGATGTCTATCTAAGTGGGAGTTCTTTAGTAATATGATTAATTGAACTTTAATTTATCATGAACTTAGTCCTGATAGTATTTGCAAATTATGTTCTAGATCAATAGCTCGCGTTGTAGCTTCCCTATGTTTTTGATATGCTCCTAGAGAAAACTAAGTTGAAAGATGATGAGTAATGATGCAGACTGGGTCCATGATATGAGGTTTATCCTCATTGCTGCACAGAAGAATTATGTCCTTGATGCACCACTAGGTGACAGACCTATTGCAGGAGCAGATGCAGACGTTATGATATGATGACTACTTGATAGTTTAGTGCACCATGCTTTACGGCTTAGAACTGGGACTTCAAAAACATTTTGAACACCGCGGAGCATATGAGATGTCCCAAGAGCTGAAATTGGTATTTCAGACTCATGCCCGTGTCGAGAGGTATGAGACCTCTGACAAGTACTTCGCCTAAAAGATGGAGGAGAATTGGTCAACTAGTGAGCATGTGCTCAGAATGTCTGGGTACTACAATCGCTTGAATCAAGTGGGAGTTAATCTTCCAGATAAGATAATGATTGATGAGTTCTCTAGTCACCATCACCAAGTTACTGGAACTTCATGATGAACTATAGTATGCAAGGGATGACGAAAATGATTCCCGAGCTCTTCGTGATGCTAAAATCAACGAAGGTAGAAATCAAGAAAGAGCATCAAGTGTTGATGATTGACAGGACCACTAGTTTCAAGAAAAGGGCAAAGGGAAGGAAAGGGAACTTCAAGTAGAATGGCAAGCAAGTTGTCAATCTCGGGAAGAAGCCCAAAGCTGGACCCAAGCCTGAAGCTGAGTGCTTCTACTACAAAGCAAATGGTCACTAGAAGCAGAACTGCCCCAAACATTTGGCGGATAAGAAGGATGGCAAAGTGAACAAAGGTATATTTGATAAACAGGTTATTGATGTGTACCTTATTAGTGTTCGTAGTAGCCCCTGGGTATTTGATACTTGTTAGGTTGCTAAGATTAGTAACTCAAACATGAGTTACAGAATAAATAGAGACTAGTTGAGGGTGAAGTGACGATGTGTGTTGGAAGTGGTTCCAAGATTGATGTGATCATCATCGCACAGTCCTTATACTTTCAGGATTAGTGCCGAACCTAAATAAATGTTATTTGGTGTTTGTGTTGAGCATGAGTATGATTAGATCATGTTTATTGCAATACGGTTATTCATTCAAGACAGAGAATAATTGTTATTCTGTTTACATGAATAAAACCTTCTTTAGCCATACACCCAATGTTAATGGTTTATTGAATCTCGACCGTAGTGATACACATATTCATAATATTGATGCCAAAGGATGCATAAGTGTATATTGATAGTGCAACATACTTTTGGAACTGCCGTTTAGGTCATATTGGTGTAAAGCGCATGAAGAAACTCCATGCTGATGGGCTTTTGGAATCACTTGATTATGAATCATTTAATACTTGTGAACCGTGCCTTATGGGCAAGATGACTAAAACTCCGTTCTCCGGAACAATGGAACGAGCTAATGACTTATTAGAAATAATACATACCGATGTATGCGGTCCGATGAGTGTTGAGGCTCGTGGCAGGTATCATTATTTTCCGACCTTCACAGATGATTTGAGCTGATATGGGTGTATCTACTTAATGAAACATAAGTCTGAAACATTTGAAAAGTTCAAAGAATTTCAGAGTGAAGTGGAAAATCATCGTAACAAGAAAATAAAGTTTCTACGATATGATCGTGGAGGCGAATATTTGAGCTACGAGTTTGGTCTTCATTTGAAACAATGTGGAATAGTTTTGCAACTCACGCCACCTGGAACACCACATCGTAATGGTGTGTCAGAACGTCGTAACCGTACTTTATTAGATATGGTGCGATCTATGATGTCTCTTACTGATTTACCGCTATTGTTTTGGGGTTATGCTTTAGAGACGGCTGCATTCACATTATAGGGCACCATCTAAATCCGTTGAGACGACACCATATGAACCGTGGTTTGGCAAGAAACCCAAGTTGTCGTTTCTTAAAGTTTGGGGCTGCGTGTGAAAAAGCTTCAACCTTATAAGCTCGAATCCAAATCAGAGAAATGCGTCTTCATAGGATACCCAAAGAAACTGTTGGGTACACCTTCTATCACAGATCCGAATGCAAGATATTCGTTGCTAAGAATGGATCCTTTCTAGAGAAGGAGTTTCTCTCGAAAGAAGTGAGTGGGAGGAAAGTAGAACTTGATGAGGTAATTGTACCTTCTCCCGAATTGGAAAGTAGTTCATCATAGAAATTAGTTCCAGTGATTCCTACACCAATTAGTGAGGAAGCTAATGATGATGATCATGAAACTTCAGATCATGTTACTACCAAACCTCATAGGTTAACCAGAGTATGGTCCACACCAGAGTGGTACGGTAATCCTATTCTGGAAGTCATGTTACTAGACCATGATGAACCTACGAACTATATGGAAGCGATGATGAACCCAGATTCCGCGAAATGGCTTGAGGCCATGAAATCTGAGATGGGATCCATGTATAAGAACAAAGTGTGGACTTTGATGGACTTGCCCGATGATCGGCAAGCCATAAAAAAATGGATCTTCAAGAAGAAGACTGACACCGATGGTAATGTTACTGTCTACAAAGCTTGACTTGTTGCGAAAGGTTTTCGACAAGTTCAAGGAGTTGACTACGATGAGACCTTCTCACCTGTACCGATGCTTAAGTCTGTCCGAATCATGTTAGCAATTGCCGTGTTTTATGATTATGAAATTTGGCAAATGGATGTCAAAACTGCGTTCCTTAATCGATTTCTTAAAGAAGAATTGTATATGATGCAACCAGAAGGTTTTGTTGATCCAAAAGGTGCTAACAAAGTGTGCAAGCTCCAGCATTCCATTTATGGACTGGTGCAAGCCTCTCGGAGTTGGAATATACGCTTTGATAATGTGATCAAAGCATGTGTTTTATACAGACTTTTGGAGAAGTCTGTATTTACAAGAAAGTGAGTGGGAGCTCTTTAGCATTTCTAATATTATATGTGGATGACATATTGTTGATTGGAAATAATACAAAATTTCTAGATGGCATAAAAGCATACTTGAATAAGAATTTTTCAATGAAAGACCTTGGTGAAGCGGCTTATATATTGGGCATCAAGATCTATAGAGATAGATCAAGACACTTAACTGGACTTTCACAAAGCACATACCTTGATAAAGTTTTGAAGAAGTTCAAAATGGATCAGTCAAAGAAAGGGTTCTTGCCTATATTACAAGGTGTGAAGTTGAGTCAGACTCAAGGCTCGACCACTGCAGAAGATAGAACGAAATGGAAGCCATTCCCTATGCCTCAGCCATAGGTTCTATCATGTATGCAATGCTGTGTGCCAGACCTGATGTGTGCCTTGCTATAAGTTTAGCAGGGAGTTACCAAAGTAATCCAGGAGTGGATCACTAGACAACGGTCAAGAACATCCTGAAATACCTGAAAAGGACTAAGGATATGTTTCTCGTTTATGGAGGTGACAAAGAGCTTGTCTTAAATGGTTATGTTGATGCAAGCTTTGACACTGATCCGGATGACTCTAAGTCGCAAACCGGATACATATTTATATTGAATGTTGGAGCTGTCAGTTGGTGCAGTTCCAAGCAGAGCGTCGTGGCGGCGGAGTACATAGCTTCTTCGGAAGCAACAAATGAAGGAGTCTGGATGAAGGAGTTCATATCCGATCTAGGTGTAATACCTAGTGCATCTGGTCCAATGAAAATGTTTTGTGACAATACTGGTGCAATTGCCTTGGCAAAGGAATCAGATTTCACAAGAGAACCAAACACATCAAGAGACGCTTCAATTCCACCCTTGATCAAGTCAAGGAGGGAGACATAGAGATTTGCAAGATACATACAGATTCGAATGTTGCAGACCCGTTGACTAAGCCTCTTCCACGAGCAAAACATGATCATCACCAAGACTCTATGGGTGTTAGAATCATTACTATGTAATCTAGATTATTGACTAGTGCAAGTGGGAGACTGAAGGAAATATGCCCTAGAAGCAATAATAAAGTTGCTATTTGTATTTCCTCATATCATGATAAAATTTTATTATTCATGCTAGAATTTTATTAACCGAAAACTTAGTACATGTGTGAATACATAGACAAAACAAAGTGTCCCTAGTATGCCTCTACTTGACTAGCTCGTTAATCAAAGATGGTTATGTTTCTTGACCATCGACATGTGTTGTAATTTGATGAACGGGATCACATCATTACAGAATGATGTGATGGACAAGACACATCCGTTAGCTTAGCATAATGATGGTTAAGTTTTATTGCTATTGCTTTCTTCATGACTTATACATGTTCCTCTAACTATGAGATTATGCAACTCCTGAATACCGGAGGAACACCTTGTGTGCTATCAAACGTCACAACGTAACTGGGTGATTATAAAGATGCTATAAAGGTATCTCCGAAGGTGTTTGTTGGGTTGGCATAGATCGAGATTAGGATTTGTCACTCTGTGTATCAGAGAGATATCTCTGGGCCCTCTCGGTAATGCTCATCACTATAAGCCTTGCAAGTAATGTGATTAATGAGTTTGTTATGGGATGATGCATTACGGAACGAGTAAATAGACTTTCCGGTAACGAGATTGAACTAGTTATGAAGATACCAATGATTGAATCTCGGGCAAGTAACATACCGATGACAAAGGGAACAACGTATGTTGTTATGCGGTTTGACCGATAAAGATCTTCGTAGAATATGCAGGAACCAATATGAGCATCCAGGTTCCGCTATTGGTTATTGATCGGAGATGTGTCTCGATCACGTCTACATAGTTCTCGAACCCATAGGGTCCGTGACGCTTAACGTTCGATGACGATTTGTATTATGAGTTATGTGTTTTGGTGACCGAAGTTTGTTCGGAGTCCCGGATGAGATCACGGACATGGCGAGGAGTATCGAAATGGTCAAGAGGTAAAGATTGATATATTGTAAGGTTATATTCGGATACCGGAATGGTTTTAGGAAGTATCGGATAAGTTTCAGAATACCGGGAGGTTACCGGAACCCCCCGGGGGACTATTGCGCCTTCATGGGCCTTAGTGGAAGAGAGGAGGCAGCGGTCAGGTGGAGGCGCGCGCCCCCGCAAGCCCAAACCGAATTGTAACAGGGGTGGGGGCGCGGCTGTGACGCCCGGGTAATTAAGCTACAGTGAAACTTTGCTAATGATGCCACGTCACCTCCGTTACCGTTGCTAATATCTCGTTAGTTCAAAGTTGGTTCAAAAATTGAATTCGAAATATGGCAAACAACAAAAGTTTTCAAACATTAAAACAAAAATGTTCGTGTGTGCAAATAAATGCCTAGGTAATTATGGTGAAGGAATCGTGCTTTTATAAAAGGCCTAAATATTTAAAAGGAATTAAAACAGAAAATAAATAAGATAAAAAGGAATAAAAACAAAAACTAAAATTAACAACAAAAAAATAAAAAGGAAACCTCCCCCCCACGGCCCACCGACCCACCTGGACCAGGCCGGCCCACCTGGCCCATCCGGCCTCACCCCACTCCCCTTAATCCCCCGATCCACACCAAACCCTAGCCCTATCCCTTCGTCCTCCCACTTTCCCCCCGATCTGGATCAGGGATCCGCCCATCGCTCGCCCTGCGCGACCCAGTAGCCTGGCCCGTCGCCCGTTGCCGCCCCACCGCGCCTCCGTCCTCCCCCGCGACGCCACCTCGCCGGAGCCGCCCCACCGTCTTCGCCGGCGTCGCCACGCCCTGCCCCGCGTCGGACGCCACCTCAACCCCATCCTCGCCGAACCTCGCGTCCTCGGCCTCTTCCTCGCTGCCGCCAGCAAGCCTCGGCGCCCCCTCTCCCCATCAACGCTGGTGAGGCCCTGGGCCTCTCCCCTTCTCTGCCTCCCGTCTCGCTCGCGGTCACCGCACGGTAGACGCCCCCACACGCGCGCCCGCGGTGAGCACGCGCTCACCGTGCCCCGCGCGCCCTCTGCGCCGAGGGGGAGTCATCCTTGCCGTGCGCTGCCTCCCTGCACCGATCACGACGGTCGCCCCCTGCGCCCTTGCTACACTGCCGCTGTTGGCCCCGTGCTCCCCCTCGTGCTGCTCTTCTGCGACGGCTACCGCTGCGGGCGCTGCGCCACCGTGGCCTACGGCCACTGCCGTCGCGCCTCGCCCGTCCGCCCGTGCTCGCCTTCCCGTGCACACTCGCCGACGCCCGTCTTTGAGTGTCGCGCCGTGCTCACCACCGGCCGTCGCGTCGTCCGGGCTTGCCGTGCCGTGGTCGGCGCCCCTGCCGATCTGGGCATTTGCCCAATCGGGCCGGTGCTGCGGCGTAACCAAGGCCGCATACCAGCGATGTTCGAATCGCTTTGGCCCTTCACATCGACTAGGGGCCCCACGCCGTAACGTAAAACGAAAATAATAAAAGAATAAGAATATTAATTAATTAATAATTAACTTAAAATAATTCTGTTAATTAACTAATTAAACCTAATTAACCTACTAAGATAACCTAACCATCATTAATTAGTCTTAGGCAATAATGAACGGGACCCACACGTCGATTGACCGCCAACACCCGTTGATCGCCGACGTCATCTCGACGTCATGATGACGCCAGCAGACACTGTTCTGGATAATGTTGAATTAAAATATTTAAATTAATCCTAAAAATGATTTAAAACTTTAAAAATTAATATAAAATAAACCGTAGCTCAGATGGGAAAACTTTCTACATGAAAGTTGCTCAGAACGACGGGACGAATCCGGATACGCAGCCCGTTCGTCCGCCACGCGTCCCTAGCATAGTGAACCTGCAACATTTCACCTCCGGTTCATCTGCCCGGAAACACGGAACACCGGGGATACTTTCCCGGATGTTTACCCCCTTCACCGGTATCACCTCATACCGCGTTAGAACACGTCTAGCTCGCTTGTTGTCCTGTTATGCACTTGCTTGCTATGTATTTACTGTTTCTCCCCTCTTCTCTCCGGTAGACCCCATGACGATCTTGATGCCTCGTGGTCGACTACGCCACCGACGACCCCTCCTTCTTGTCTCGAGCAACCAGGCAAGCCCCCTTGATCACCAGATATCGCCTACTCTTCTCTATACTGCTTGCATTAGAGTAGTGTAGCATGTTATCGCTTTCGATTAATCCTATATCTGCATAGCCTATCCTTGCTACTCATGTTGTTACCTTTACCGGCTATCCTCTCGCTTAGTATAGGATGCTAGTGTTCCATCAGGTGGCCCTACACTCTTGTCCGTCTGCCATGCTATACTCTTTGGGCTGTGATCACTTCGGAGGTGATCACGGGCATATACTATATACTTTACACTGTTACATTACCGTGATACTTTGTTCGGAGATGGGGCTGAAAGGACAGGTGGCTCCATCCCGGTAGAGGTGGGCCCGGGTTCCCGACGGCCCCGATCGTTACTTTGTGGCAGAGGCGGCAGGGCAGGTTGAGACCACCTAGGAGAGAGGTGGGCCTGGCCCTGGTCGGCGTCATGGATACTTAACACGCTTAACGAGATCTTGGTATTTGATCTGAGTCTGGCCATTTGGTCTATACGCACTAACCAACTACGCGGGAACAGTTATGGGACTCGACGTCGTGGTATCAGTCGAAGCACTTCGTGACGTCAGCGACTGAGCGGCGCGCACGCCGGATTGGAACGTAGGCCTGCTCTTGTATTAAGGGGCTAGTTACGCTTCCCACAGACGCAACGTGCAGGTGTGCTAAGGGCGATGGGCCCAGACCTCTGTGCGCTTAGGTTTAGACCGGCGTGCTGGCCTCTCTGTTGTGCCTAGGTGGGGCTGCGACGTGTTGATCTTCCGCGGCCGGGCATGACCCAGGAAAGTGTGTCCGGCCAAATGGGATCAAGCGTGTTGGGTTATGTGGTGCACCCCTGCAGGGAAGTTAATCTATTGAATAGCCGTGATCTTGGTAATGTGACGACTTGGAGTTGTACCTTGACCTTATGACAACTAGAACCGGATACTTAATAAAACACACCCTTCCAAGTGCCAGATACAACCCAGTGGTCGCTCTCTCTCAGGGTTACGAGGAGGGGATCGCCGGGTAGGATTATTGCTATGTGATTCTACTCGGAGGACTTCAGTCTACTCTCTTCTACTGTTGCAAGACGGAGGCTGCCAGAAGCATAGTCTTCGACAGGATTAGCTATCCCCCTCTTATTCTGGCATTCTGCAGTTCAGTCCACTGATATGGCCCTTTACACATATATCCATGCATATGTAGTGTAGCTCCTTGCTTGCGAGTACTTTGGATGAGTACTCACGGTTGCCTTGTTCCCCCTTTCCCCCTATCTCTACCCGATTGCTATGACCAGATGTCGGAGCCCAGGAGCCAGACGCCACCGTCGACGACGACTACACCGGAGGTGCCTACTACTACGTGCAGCCCATGGACGACGATCGTGAGTAGTTAGGAGGATCGAGCAGGAGGCTGCGCCTCTTCGATCTGTATCCCGGTTTGTGCTAGCCTTCTTAAGGCAAACTTGTTTAACTTATGTCTGCACTCAGATATTTTTTGCTCCGCTGGCTCGTCTATGATCGTAAAGCACTTGTATTCGAGCCCTCGAGCCCCCGGTTTGTATTATGATGCTTGTATGACTTATTTATGTTTTAGAGTTGTGTTGTGATATCTTCCGTGAGTCCTCGATCTTGATCGTACACATTTGCGTGCATGATTAGTGTACGATTGAATCGGGGCATCACAAGTTGGTATCGTACGACCATTGCTGTAGAATCCCCTTCCCAACTCCTTGGCGAAGTCGAGTCTAGACGTTGCAAAAACTTTTACTAACATGGCTTTGTGTCTTAAGCACACGTCGCCATTGGGTGGTAGTAGGATCTTTTATTCCTCGACCTATACTCTGGGACTCTGACAACTCTTCTATGCGGGTTAAACGATTTTACTAACTCGGACTCTAGGTTCTCGATAATACTTTCTCCCGGTGAGCACCTTATTATCGATGGTCGTCTACTGCACCAGAAGATTCCGAGGATACTCTATGATGTTCTCTCGAGACTATGTGCCATCGCCATCGCAATTCCCTTCCATCGATAAACCCCTATGGATAACCACGTGCACTTGCCATCGATACAATCATTCCCGTTGATCTTGTTATTACAAGATACCACGAAATTCTCTCTATTGTTCCGAGAATCCTTGAGCTTACTGCCTTGCAGTTCTTTGCCACTGAATACCCCTAAGAATAATTTCTTGCACTTTCCAAGTATCCAGTCATCCCAGTTGTTCAGATGTTTCACAAAAGTCTTTGAAATACTATTCAATCCTCCGAAAATCCTTAGCTGCTTTATTGCTCGCAAATACTTGTCTACTTGCATTATGGATGCTTCCCATATATCTGGCAATATTCACTAGTATCTTTTGACACCGTCATTTTGATCCTATTGATTTAACATGTGTGCGAATGCACACAATCATCTATCAACCCTTCTAAATTATCTTTCCGGCTCAGACATCATTTTTGAACATGAGCTGGTTCTCGACCAAACTAATTGTCGTCAATTGTGCCTCTGGTCTATCCAACTTATCCATTCTTGATCGTGAGCGATCGCTTCGATCCTTTGTTATCTAAGCATCGAATTATTCAGATGTTGTATAATATGATGCCCGTGCATTCTTCTTCCTCACGGTTGAGTACCGATGCTCACATCAGATCCCTTGTGGACCATTGGTTCCTTTGCTGGATTTTATCCGACAGTGTCCTTCATATTGAATAACCTTGAGAGCCTTTCCATGGGTATATAATGCCTTTGGTAAATTGTATCATCTGCTTTTGAACAATGCTCTACTTTCGAGATTGTATTATTTACCCCGAAGTTTGTGGTATATGTTCGTAAGATGCCCTGATGGGTTGAACCTATGCCTTCCTTAATATGTGTGAACTCGGAAGTTTTCACGGGTCAGACTCATCTGGTATTTCACCAGGTAAAACTTTCAACACTAATGCCATTATCAAAACGAGAAGTGAATGTAAGGTTATGCTTTGGAGAAGTGGGAGTCGACCTTGAACTTTGCGTTCATGCCCATGGACCCGAGGTGGAACTTATCATGGAAGCTTCTCGATAATAATCCCCTTGTTATAACTTCTTCTCTTATCTATGCTTGGTCTTTTGCGACCGTGGTTTCGACCATATTGTTCTTCTTTGGTCCCATTTCTTGGACAAGTTTAAGTGCTTGCCTTCTGCAAATGATTTCACTTGTCCAACCTCTATCCCGCTCTAGCCTTGAGTATACCCTCTGGTACCGCGAGAATATCATGGAACTACATAACTTCTTATGGGTTCTTCATCAACTGTTATTTCTCACCGATTCCAATTTTCCTAGGTTCTGGGTTGTCGTCAATCAAGAACACCGAATTGTGAATCGAATCAACACTGAGATTGATTCTCGATTACTTTGTTGTTGAGTAGTTTAATACTCCGTCATGTCATTCCTAGCCTGTATGGCTATATCATTATCGTGCAAATTTTTAACTGTGCTATCTGGTCCTTCTTTCCGAAGCACAATTTTCGACGATGAGCTAAGCTTACGTCGACTTCCCTCGTCATATCATTTCGCCTTGAACAACAAGCTTGATTACGAGTTTGTGTCGTATCCGTGGTTTCAATAAATTTTCGCTCCATCCTTCCTTTTGCTTGATGTCGCCGATGAGAGATTATATCTTCATGAAACCTCTCGACAAATGTGTCATGATCATCATCAACATTCCGAGCTCCTCAAGGATATCAATTGAATTCATGATGAGAAATACCATCCTTGCTCTCGATGATTTGTGTTATCATCGACCACTCGATTGCCTTCCCTCCGACACAAACTTGTTCGTGTTTTGTGTTATACCTTGAGTTCCTTGCTACCCACATTGTTCTTCTTTACCTTGGAATATTACCACCTTTTTATGTCAAGAATGTCGTGGGAATTTCACCACCTCTTAAGAATTCTTGGTATGGTGATACTTCTCACCATCACCATTCTTTCTTGGGTCCTCGTGTTGATTCCAACCAGGGTACCAACAAGTGAGCGGTGCTGTTTGGATTCCGCCCTTCTAGCAACCCTATTGCTTTGAAGTTAATGGTCGGCCGTTCATTCTTAGACTATTGATTATTGAATCACCATTCCAATGTTGGCCGTGCAACCCAGCCCATATTTCGGTGCACCTTTCAACCATTGTTAAATTGTGTATGTTTTCCTCGAGCATACATCAATATATCATTTTGACCGACAAATGTTATCTCCTTGTTCACATAATTGTGGAAATCCATCCTTTGGAAATCTTGATGAATTGTCGCTGAGTTCATCACCACCTCCTTGTCCTCTCCTTGGGTTAATGATGAACTCTTGTTAACGGAAATCACTTCATAGTTCATTTCTCGAGAATCTTACGGTGTCATCCCGTCAAATTGTGTCGCACCTTTTCTTCTCAAGCATCCCGAGTCCGGGGTATCCTAACACCGATCAGATCTGAATCTCGATCAGATATGATGGTTGGAACACTTTCCAAGAGTCACAACATTGGTGCATATATGACCCGGTAAGGTGATGTCATGCCCAAAGACACCGGCGGAGGACCTACTGTTATAGTTTCCTTTTAGCAAGGTTATCCATTCTTCCATGAGGAAATTGTAAGACTTATTCTATAAGGTGTTCTGATGGATCCTTTTTGTTTCCAAAGTCAGGTCTTCACACATTGACCATGTCAATGCTATCTCGAAGCATGTCTATGGTACTCCGATGTTTCAACAAGAACATTTGAAGCCCAATGCTAAGCGTTTCTTGCTCAATTATCCAAACACTTTGTATGGATAATGTCATGAAAATTCTCTCCCCTCACCTAGAGGCTTTTCTACTTAATATCATGTCATGGTTATCATGTTACGCTTGTCCTTGGGAAGGATATACCCACGACATATGTGTTTAAACACATTTTTCTTTCCATTGTTACATTTAATCTGATGATCACATTTTCCTTTCCATTGTCTTGTTTAACATTTCTCGTGGTTTATATGATCTAAGCGGTAATGATTCGCTGCTTATATAAACACCTCAGTTGTACAACTCTATCAATAAGACCCTGTTACTATTGTTGATGACATCCCGATAACCACCGATGGACGAGAACTTTGCCTATTGGTCCGCCTCGTTCAACGAGCAGGAAAATGGTTATCTTCGTCCCTCGCCCTTGGTATCGATGTTGTCACCGACATAACTGAAAGGCTACCCTCTGACATGCCTTGCTATCATGACCGTGCAAGATGTCAACCCCCCTTTCTACTTTAACCCACATGGTGGGCCCATAACCCACAGTTCCACAGGATCGAAACCTGACTCTCCTGTACAACCCTGTTTCTAATGGTTATTCTCCATGCTTGGCTTCGTATTTAATTCATGTGCCACCGTCCTAGTGCTCTATTATGGTATCAGACGCAATACTTACTCTCGCTACTATACACCCTTTCTCACTCTGGTTCGGACTTGAGCAACTATCTATCTGCTTGGGACCTCTTATTGTACATTCGTACCTTACTCTCGAGGTATTTTATATGTTCAACTCAAGAGATAATCTTATGCTCATTCATGGGTTAACCTTAGATTGTTTCCCTCACAAGCATTCTCGTCGTAGTCAAGCTGCCCTTACCTATTCGTAATGTCGTTGGAGTTCACGAAGCAAAGGGCGACTTCACCATGATGACCTGAAGCGGAGAAATGAAGACATCAACGTAATGGATCGATCTCTTCGAGAAGAGCAACCAAGACCAAGGACACTCGTCAAAATTTCATAACAAAAGCCATTTCCCCTTACTCCCCTCTTAAATCTCGGGACGAGATTTCTTGTAGTGGAGGAGAATTGTGACGCCCGGGTAATTAAGCTACAGTGAAACTTTGCTAATGATGCCACGTCACCTCCGTTACCGTTGCTAATATCTCGTTAGTTCAAAGTTGGTTCAAAAATTGAATTCGAAATATGGCAAACAACAAAAGTTTTCAAACATTAAAACAAAAATGTTCGGTGTGTGCAAATAAATGCCTAGGTAATTATGGTGAAGCAACCGTGCTTTTATAAAAGGCCTAAATATTTAAAAGGAATTAAAACAGAAAATAAATAAGATAAAAAGGAATAAAAACAAAAACTAAAATTACCAACAAAAAAATAAAAAGGAAACCTCCCCCCCCACGGTCCACCCACCCACCTGGACCAGGCCGGCCCACCTGGCCCATCCGGCTTCACCCCACTCCCCTTAATCCCCCGATCCACACCAAACCCTAGCCCTATCCCTTCGTCCTCCCACTTTCCCCCCGATATGGATCAGGGATCCGCCCATCGCTCGCCCTGCGCGACCCCAACGCCTTGCCCCCATCGCCCGTTGCCGCCCCGCCGCGCCTTCGTCCTCCCCCGTGACGCCACCTCGCCGGAGCCGCCCCACTATCTTCGCCGGCGTCGCCACGCCCTGCCCCGCGTCGGACGCCACCTCGACCCCCTCCTCGCCGGACCTCGCGTCCTCGGCCTCTTCCCCGCCGGCCGCCAGCAAGCCTCGGCGCCCCTCTCCCCATCAACGCTGGTGAGGCCCTGGGCCTCTCCCCTTCTCTGCCTCCCGTCTCGCTCATGGTCACGCCGCAGTAGACGCCCCCACCTGGCGCTGCGGTGAGCACGCCTTCGCGTGCCCAGCGCGCCCTCTGCAAGCCTCCCCCCCGCGCCCGAGTCATCCTCGCCCGTCTGCCTCCCTGCACCGATCACGACGGTCGCTCCTCGCCCTTGCTACACCGCTGTTGGCCCGTGCTCCCCTCGTCTGCTCTTCTGCGGCTACAGCTGGTCACTGCGCACCGTGGCCTCTGACACTGCCATCGCGCCTCGCCTCGCCCGCTTTCGCCTTCCTGCACACTGACGCCCGCCGAGGCTCACAGACGCCGTGCCAGCCACCGGCCGCCCGCGTCGTCCGGGCTTGCCGTGCCGTGGCGGCGCCCCCTGTCGATCTAGGCATTTGGCTAATCGGTCCGGGTACTGCCAGAATCTCAGCGCCCGCATACCAGCGATGTTCGAATCGCTATGGCCCTCTGGAGCCCTTGACTAGGGGCCCCGCCCCAGAACATAAAATGAAAATAATAAAAAGAATAATAATATTAATTAATAATTAACTTAAAATAATTCTGTTAATTAACTAATTAAACCTAATTAACCTACTAAGATAACCTAACTACTGTTAATTAGTCTTAGGCAATGACGAACGGACCCACATCGTCGGTTGACGACCAACACCCACGTTGACTGCCGACATCATGTCGACGTCATGATGACGCCAACAGACATCGCTACAGATAATGTTGAATTAAAATATTTAAATTAATCCTAAAAATGATTTAAAACTTTAAAAATTAATATAAAATAAACCGTAGCTCAGATGGAAAAACTTTCTACATGAGAGTTGCTTTCGAGCAGCGAGACAAATCCGGATCACGCGGCCCGTTTAGACCGGCGTGCTGGTCTCTCTGTTGTGCCTAGGTGGGGCTGCGTCGTGTTGATCTTCCGCGGCCGGGCATGACCCAGGTATGTGTGTCCGGACAAATGGGATCAAGAGTGTTGGGTTATGTGGTGCACCCCTGCAGGGAAGTTAATCTATTCGAATAGCCGTGATCTTGATGCAGGGGACAACTTGGAGTTGTACCTTGACCTTATGACAACTAGAACCGGATACTTAATAAAACACACCCTTCCAAGTGCGGATACAACCCCGTGGTCGCTCTCTCTCGGGGGTTACGAGGAGGGATCGCGGGTAGGATTATTGCTATGTGATGCTACTTGGAGGACTTGATCTACTCTCTTCTACCGTTGCAAGGCGGAGGCTGCTGAAGCGCGGTCTTGACGGGATTAGCTATCCCCTCTTATTACGGCATTCTGCGATTCAGTCCACCGATATGGCCCTTTACACATATATCCATGCATATGTAGTGTAGCTCCTTGCTTGCGAGTACTTTGGATGAGTACTCACGGTTGCCTTGTTCCCCCTTTCCCCCTATCTCTACCCGATTGCTATGACCAGATGTCGGAGCCCAGGAGCCAGACGCCACCGTCGACGACGACTACTACACTGGAGGTGCCTACTACTACGTGCAGCCCGCGGACGACGATCAGGAGTAGTTAGGAGGATCCTGTGCGGAGGCCTGCGCCTCTTCGATCTGTATCCTAGTTTGTGCTAGCCTTCTTAAGGCAAACTTGTTTTAACTTATGTACGTACTCGGATATTTTTGCTTCCGCTGACTTCGTCTATGATCGAGCACTTGTATTCGAGCCCTCGAGCCCCACGGCTTGTATTATGATGCTTGTATGACTTATTTATGTTTTAGAGTTGTGTTGTGATATCTTCCCGTGAGTCCCTGATCTTGATCGTACACATTTGCGTGCATGATTAGTGTACGATTGAATCGGGGGCGTCACAGCGGCCCCCGTTTCCTTCTTCTCCTGCACATCTTTTCGCTTCTCCCCTTCTCCGGAAAGGAAGGGGGAATCCTAATAGGACCGGGAGTCCTAGTAGGATTCCCCCCTTGGCGCCCCCCCTCTAGGCCGCCGCCTCCTCCCTCCCTCCTTTATATACGGGGGCAGGGGGCACCCCAAAGGCACAACATCATCTTAGCCGTGTGCGGTGCCCCCCTCCATCGTTTACTCCTCCGATAGTATTATCGTAGTGCTTAGAAGAAGCCCTGCATGGGTCACATCATCAACTCCGTCATCACGTCGTCGTGCTGACGAAACTCTCCCTGGACCCTCTGCTGGATCAAGAGTTCTTGGGACGTCATCGAGCTGAACGTGTGCTGAACTCGGAGGTGCCGTATGTTCGGTGCTAGAACGGTTGGATCGTGAAGACGTTCGACTAAATCAACCGTGTTAACATAACGCTTCCGCTTTCGGCCTATGAGGGTACGTGGACACACTCTCCCCTTCTCATTGCTACTGGCGTATCCTAGATAGATCTTGCACGATCGTAGATTTTTTGAAATTGCATGTTACGTTCCCCCAATGTAAGTAGCTTCCGCATAAGATTTAGTTATTTTAAGTATAGGAATATCATAATTATTTAAATTTCCAACACATTTGAAAAATTCTTGGATATGTTCTTTTCCCATAAGATTCCCTTGCCCCAAAACAAAGGTTTTAGCATCCAGATTACACGATCGTCCAATTTTAGGAGTCAGGTCATCAATTTTCAACCCTTTCTGAGTTCATTCGCTATTTTTCATGCATTTACTAATTTTTTGAGCTAAATGACCCTGAAATTGAAAAGCACTACAAATGAACTATGAAAAGGTTCAAAGTTGGCATGGTATCATCATGTAACCCACATAACATGTGCTAAAAAGTTGAGAGGGTTATGACAAAAACTGGATGCACTTCGTCTACAAAATGGACAATCTCTTTCGAAGTATCAGGGTTTCGGACGAAAACTCATCTGTTACAAAGGCATTTCATTTTTTAAACTTATTTCAACTCCAGACTTTTTGTGCATTCAGTATGCACCTTTCAAAGCCACGTCATAAATTTTCAACCCTTTCTGACTTCATTTGCTATTTTTCATGCATTTACTGAATTTTTGAGCTACATGACCCTGAGATTGAAAAGCACTACAAATGAACTATGAAAAGGTTGAAAGTTGGCATGGTACCATTATTTCACCCACATAGCATGTGCTAAAAGGTTGAGAGGGTTACGGAAAAAACTGGATGCACTTCATGTACAAAATGAACAATCTCTTTCGAAGATTCAGGGTTTCAGACGAAAACTCATATATTACAAAGGCATTTCATTTTTTAAACTTATTTTAACTCCAGACTTTTTGTGCATTTAGTATGCACCATTCAAAGCCACGTCATCAAGTTTCAACCCTTTCCAACTTCATTTGCTATTTTTCATGCATTTACTGATTTTTTGAGCTAAATGACCCTAAAATTGAAAAGCACTACAAATGAACTATGAAAAGGTTCAAGGTTGGCATGGTATCATCATTTCACCCACATAGCATGTGCTAAAAAGTTGAGAGGGTTACGACAAAAGCTGGATGCACTTCGTCTACAAAATGGACAATCTCTTTCCAAGTATCATTGTTTCGGACGAAAACTCATCTGTTACAAAGGCATTTCATTTTTTAAACTTATTTCAACTCCAGACTTTTTGTGCGGTCAATATTCACTATTCATAGCCCCGTCACCAATCTTCTACCCTTTCTGGCTTCATTAGCTATTTTTCCTGCATTTACTGATTTTTTTAGCTAAATGACCTAGAAATTGAAAAGCACTATAAATAAACTCTGAAAAGGTAGAAAGTTGGCATGGTATCATCATTTCACCCACATAGCACGTGCTAAAAAGTTGAGAGGGTTACGACAAAAACTGGAGGCACTTCGTCTACAAAATGGACAATCTTTTTCAAAGTATCAGGGTTTCAGACGAAAACTCATCTGTTACAAAGGCATTTCATTTTTAACCTTATTTCAACTCCAGACTTTTTGGGCGATCAGTATGCACCATTGAAAGCCACGTCATCAATTTTCAACCCTTTCTCACTTCATCCGCTATTTTTCATGCATTTACTGATTTTTTGAGCTAAATGACCTTGAGATTGAAAAGCACTACAAATGAACTATGAAAAGATTCAAGATTGGCATGGTATCATCATTTCACCCACATAGCATGTGCTAAAAAGTTGAGAGGGTTACGGCAAAAACTGGATGCACTTCGTCTACAAAATGGACAATCTCTTTCGAAGTATCAGGGTTTCGGACGAAAACTCATCTGTTACAAAGGCATTTCATTTTTCAAAACTTATTTCAACTCCAGACTTCTTGTGCATTCAGTATGCACCATTCGAAGCCACATCATCAATTTTCAACCCTTTCTGACTTCATTTGCTATTTTTCATGCATTTACTGATTTTTTTGAGCTAAATAACCACGAGATTGAAAAGCACTACAAATGAACTATGAAAAGGTTGAAAGTTGGCATGGTACCATTATTTCACCCACATAGCATGTGCTAAAATGTTGAGAGGGTTACGGAAAAAACTGGATGCACTTCGTGTACAAAATGGACAATCTCTTTCGAAGATTCAGGGTTTCAGACGAAAACTCATATATTACAAAGGCATTTCATTTTTTAAACTTATTTTAACTCCAGACTTTTTGTGCGTTTAGTATGCACCATTCAAAGCCACATCATCAAGTTTCAACCCTTTCCAACTTCATTTGCTATTTTTCATGCATTTACTGATTTTTTGAGCTAAATGAACCTAAAATTAAAAAGCACTACAAATGAACTATGAAAATGTTCAAGGTTGGCATGGTATCATCATTTCACCCACATAGCATGTGCTAAAAAGTTGAGAGGGTTACAGCAAAAACTGGAGGCACTTCGTCTACAAAATGGATAATCTCTTTCGAAGTATCAGGGTTTCGGACGAAAACTCATCTGTTACAAAGGCATTTCATTTTTAACCTTATTTCAACTCTTGACTTATTGGGCGATCATTATGCACCATTGAAAGCCACGTCATCAGTTTTCAACCCTTTCTCACTTCATCCGCTATTGTTCATGCATTCTTGATTTTTTGAGCTAAATGACCACGAGATTGAAAAGCACTACAATGAACTATGAAAAGGTTGAAAGTTGGCATGGTATCATTATTTCACCCACATAGCATTTGCTAAAAAGTTGAGAGGGTTACGGCAAAACTGGATACACTTCGTCTACAAAATGGACAATCTATTTGAAGTTTGATTTCGGACGAAAACTCATATATTACAAAGGCATTTCATTTTTAAACTTATTTTAACTACAGACTATTTGTGCGTACAGTATGCACCATTCAAAGCAACGTCATCAATTGTCAACCCTTTCCGACTTCATTTGCTATTTTTCATGCATTTACTGATTATTTTGAGCTAAATGACCCTAAAATTGAAAAGTACTACAAATGAACTATGAAAAGGTTCAAGGTTGGCATGGTATCATCATTTCACCCGCATAGCATGTGCTAAAAAGTTGAGAGGGTTACGGAAAAAACTGGATGCACTTCGTCTACAAAATGGACAATCTCTTTCGAAGTATCAGGGTTTCGGACGAAAACTCATCTGTTACAAAGTCATTTCATTTTTTAAACTTATTTGAAGTCCAGACTTTTAGTGCGTTCAGTATGCTCCATTCAAAGCCACGTCATCAATTTTCAACCCTTTCCGACTTCATTTGCTATTTTTCATGCATTTACTGATTATTTTGAGCTAAATGACCCTAAAATCAAAAAGCACTACAAATGAGCTATGAAAAGGTTCAAGGTTGGCATGGTATCATCATTTCACCCACATAGCATGTGCTAAAAAGTTGAGAGGGTTACGGCAAAAACTGAAGGAAATATGCCCTAGAGGCAATAATAAAGTTATTATTTATTTCCTTATATCATGATAAATGTTTATTATTCATGCTAGAATTGTATTAACAAGAAACATAATACATGTGTGAATACATAAACCTGCTGAGTGTCACTAGTATGCCTCTACTTGACTAGCTCGTTAATCAAAGATGGTTATGTTTCCTAACCATGAACAAGGAGTTGTTATTTGATTAACGGGATCACATCATTGGTTGAATGATCTGATTGACATGACCCATTCCATTAGCATAGCACCTGATCGTATAGTTTGTTGCTAGTGCTTTTCTTCATGACTTATACATGTTCCTATGACTATGAGATTATGCAACTCCCGTTTGCACGAGGAACACTTTGGGTGCTACCAAGCGTCACAACGTGGCTGGGTGATTATAAAGGTACATTACAAGTGTCTCCGAAGGTACATGTTGGGTTGGCATATTTCGAGATTAGGATTTGTCACTCCGATTGTCGGAGAGGTATCTCTGGGCCCTCTCGGTAAAGCACATCACATAAAGCCTTGCAAGCATTTCAACTAATGTGTTAGTTGTGAGATGATGTATTACGAAACGAGTAAAGAGACTTGCCGGTAACGAGATTGAACTAGGTATTGGATACCGACGATCGAATCTCGGGCAAGTAACATACCGATGACAAAGGGAACAACGTATGTTGTTATGCGGTCTGACCGATAAAGATCTTCGTAGAATATGTAGGAGCCAATATGGGCATCCAGGTCCCGCTATTGGTTATTGACCGGAGAGGTGTCTCGGTCATGTCTACATAGTTCTCGAACCCGTAGGGTCCGCACGCTTAACGCTTCGATGGCAGTTACTATGAGTTTTTATGATGTTTCTGTACGAAGGTTGTTCGAGTCCCGGATGAGATCACGGACGTGACGAGGAGTCTCGAAATGGTCGAGACATAAAGATTCATATATTGGAAGTCTATGTTTGGACATCGGAAGTGTTCCGGTGAAATTGGGAATTTTACCAAGCAAGGGAGGTTACGGAACCCCGGAATGCTAATGGGCCAACATGGGCCTTAGTGGAAAGGGAGAAAGGGGGCCCAAGTGCTGGCCGCACCTTCCCCCTTCCTTAGTCCTATTAGGACTAGGAGAAGGCGCCTCTCTCTCCCTTCCCACTTGGGGAAACCTAGTTGGACTAGGATTGGGGGAATCCTACTCCTAGTAGGAGTAGGAAACCCTGGTGCGCCTCCTCTCCTTGGCCGGCCAGCCCCTACCCTTCCCTCCTATAAAAACAGGGGCAGGGGGCACCCCAAGACACACAAGTTGATCCTTGAGATCGTTCCTTAGCCGTGTGCGGTGCCCCCTACCACCATATTACACCTCGAAAATACCGTAGCGGAGCTTAGGCGAAGCCCTGCGCCGGTGGAACATCATCATCGTCACCACGCCGTCGTCGATTTAAACTCTCCCTCAACACTCGGCTGGATCGGAGTTCGAGGGGCGTCATCGAGCTGAACGTGTGCAGAACTTCCGGAGGTGCCGTGACGTTCGGTACTTGGATCGGTTGGATCGTGAAGGAGTACGACTACTTCCTCTACGTTGCGTCAACGCTTCCGTTGCTGGTCTCACGAGTGCGTAGACAACACTCTCATCTCGTTGCTAAGCATCACCATGATCTTGCGTGATCGTAGGAAATTTTTTGAAATTACTACGTTCCCCAACAAAGGGTATCGAGCCTAGGTTTTTATGGTTTGATGATATGCACGAGTAGAACACAAGTGAGTTGTGGACGATACAAGTCATACTGCCTACCAAAGATGTCATACTTTGGTTCAGCGGTATTGTTGGACAGACGATCCAGACCAACCTTACAGCGTACTCTTACGCGAGACCGGTTCCTCGGCGTGCTTTGCACATAGATGGCTTGTGGAAGACTGTCTCTCCAACTTTAGTTGAACTGAGTGGCTACGCCCGGTCCTTGAGAAGGTTAAACGGAGTCTATTTGACGAAGTATCGTTGTGGTTTTGATGCGTAGGTGAGATTGGTTCTTGCTTAAGCCCGTAGCAGCCACGTAAAATTTGCAACAACAAAGTAGAGGACGTCTAACTTGTTTTTGCAGGGCATGTTGTGATGTGATATGGTCTAGACATGATGCTGAATTTTATTGTATGAGATGATCATGTTCATGTAACCAAAGTTATCGGCAATCGGCAGGAGCCATATGGTTGTCGCTTTATTGTATGCAATGCAATCGCCTGTAATGCTTTACTTTATCACTAAGCGGTAGCGATAGTCGTAGAAGCATAAGATTGGCGAGACGACAACGATGCTACGATGGAGATCAAGGTGTCGCGCCGGTGGCGATGGTGATCATGACGGTGCTTCGGAGATGGAGATCACAAGCACAAGATGATGATGGCCATATCATATCACTTATATTGATTGCATGTGATGTTAATCCTTTATGCATCTTATCTTGCTTTGATTGACGGTAGCATTATAAGATGATCCCTTACTAAATTATCAAGAAGTGTTCTCCCTGAGTATGCACCGTTGCGAAAGTTCTTCGTCTTTGAGACACCACGTGATGATCGGGTGTGATAGGCTCTACGTTCAAATACAACGGGTGCAAAACAGTTGCACACGCAGAATACTCAGGTTATACTTGACGAGCTATGCATATAAGATATGACCTCGGAACACGGAGACCGAAGGTCGAGCGTGAATCATATAGTAGATATGATCAACATATTGATGTTCACCATTGAAACTACTCCATCACACGTGATGATCGGTCATGGTGTAGTTGATATGGATCACGCAATCACTTAGAGAATTGGAGGATATTTTTCTAAGTGGGAGTTCTTAAGTAATATGATTAATTGAACTTAAATTTATCATGAACTTAGTACTGATAGTATCTTGCTTGTCTATGATGTGTAGATAGATGGCTCGTCTTTGTTGTTCCGTTGAATTTTAATGCGTTCCTTGAGAAAGCAAAGTTGAAAGATGATGGCAGCAATTACACGGACTGGGTCCGTAACTTGAGGATTATCCTTATTGCTGCACAGAAGAATTACGTCCTGGAAGCACCGTTAGGTGCCAGGCCTGGTGCAAGGGCTGCGCCGAAGTTGTGAACGTCTGGCAAAGCAAAGCTGATGACTACTCTATAGTTCGGTGTGCCATGCTTCACGGCTTAGAACCGGGACTTCAACGTCGTTTTGAACACCATGGAGCATATGAGATGTTCCAGGAGTTGAAGTTAATATTCCAAGCGAATGCCCGGATTGAGAGATATGAAGTCTCCAATAAGTTCTATAGCTGTAAGATGGAGGAGAACGGTTACGTCGGTGAGCATATACTCGGAATGTCCGGATATAACAATCACTTGATTCAACTGGGAGTTAATCTTCCGGATGATTGCGTCATTGACAGAATTCTCCAATCATCGCCACCAAGCTACAAGAGCTTCGTGATGAACTATAATATGCAAGGGATGACCAAAACAATGCCCGAGCTCTTGGCGATCTTTGAAAGCAGCGGAGGTAGAAATCAAAAGGAGCATCAAGTGTTGATGGTTAACAAAACCACTAGTTTCAAGAAAAGGGCAAAGGAAAGAAAAAGGAAACTTCAAAAGAGCGGCAAGCAAGTTGCTAATCGGAGAAGAAACCCAAGTCTGGTCCTAAGCACAGGCCCAGTGCTTCTATTGCAAGCAGGCTGGTCCTTTGGAAGCGGAACTGCCCCAAGTATTTGGCGGATAAGAAGGATGGCAAGGTTAACAAAGGTATATGTGATATACATGTTATTGATGTGTACCTTACTAATACTCGCAGTAGCACCAGGGTATTTGATACTGGTTCTGTTGCTAATATTTGCAACTCGAAACAGGGGCAACGGATTGCGAAGATTGGCTAAGGGCGAGGTGACGATCTTGGCGTGGGAAATGGTTCCAAAGTCGATGTGATCGCGATCGGCACGCTACCTCTACATCTACCTTCGGATTAGTATTAGACCTAAATAATTGTTATTTAGTACCAGCGTTGAGCATGAACATTATATCTGGATCTTGTTTGATGCGAGACGGTTATTCATTTAAATCGAGAGAATAATGGTTGTTCTATTTATATGAATAATATCTTTTATGGTCATGCACCATTGAAGAATGGTTTGTTTTTACTTAATCTTGATAGTAGTGATACACATATTCATAATGTTGAAACCAAAAGATACAGAGTTGATAATGATGGTGCAACTTATTTGTGGCACTTGCCGTTTAGGTCATATCGGTGTAAAGCGCATGAAGAAACTCCATCTTGATGGACTTTTGGAGTCACTTGATTATGAATCACTTGGCACTTGCGAACCGTGCCTTATGGGCAAGATGACTAAAACACCGTTCTCCGGAACTATGGAGAGAGCAACAGATTTATTGGAAATCATACATCTTGATGTATGTGGTCCAATGAATGTTGAGGCTCGTGGCGGATATCGTTATTTTCTCACCTTCACAGATGATTTGAGCAGATATGGGTATATCTACTTAATGAAACACAAGTCTGAAACATTTGAAAAGTTCAAAGAATTTCAGAGTGAAGTGGAAAATCATCGTAACAAGAAAATAAAGTTTCTACGATCTGATCGTGGAGGAGAATATTTGAGTTACGAAGTTTGGCCTACATTTGAAACAATGCGGAATAGTTTACGCAACTTACGCCACCGGAACACCACAACGTAATGGTGTGTCCGAACGTCGTGTCGTACTTTATTAGAAATGGTGCGATCTATGATGTCTCTTAATGATTTACCGCTATCGTTTTGGGGTTATGCTTTAGAGACGGCTACATTCACTTTAAATAGGGCACCATCTAAATCCGTTGAGACGACGCCTTATGAACTGTGGTTTGGCAAGAAACCAAAGTTGTCGCTTTCGAAAGTTTGGGGCTGCGATGCTTATGTGAAAAAGCTTCAACCTGATAAGCTCGAACCCAAATCGGAGAAATGTGTCTTCATAGGATACCCAAAGGAGACTGTTGGGTACACCTTCTATCACAAATCCGAAGGCAAGATTTTTGTTGCTAAATTCGGTAACTTTGTGGGGAAGAAGTTTGTCTCGAAAGAGGTGGGTGGGAGGAAAGTAGAACTTGATGAGATAATCTGTATCTACTCCCTTATTGAGAAGTAGTACATCACGAAACAGTTTACGTGACACCTACACCAAATAGGGAAGAAGCTAATGATGATGATCATGAAACTTCAGATCAAGTTTCTACAGAACTTCGTAGATCAACCAGAGCAAGATCCGCACTGTGAGTGGTACGGTAATCCTATTGGAAGTCATGTTCTTGGAACATGATGAACCTCTGAACTATGAAGAAGCGATGGTGAGCCCAGATTCCACAAAATGGCTTGAGGCCATGAAATGCGAGATGGGATCCATGTATGAGAACAAAGTGTGGACTTTGGTTGACTTGCCCGATGATCGGCAAGCAATTGAGAATAAATGGATCTTCAAGAAGAAGACTGACGCTGATGGTAATGTCACCGTCTATAAAGCTCGACCTGTTGCAAAAGGTTTTCGACAAGTTCAAGGGGTTGACTACGATGAGACCTTCTCACTTGTAGCGATGCTTAAGTCAGTCAGAATAATGTTAGCAATTGCCGCATTTTATGATTATGAAATTTGGCAAATGGATGTTAAAACTGCATTCTGAATGGATTTACGGAAGAAGAGTTGTATATGATGCAACCAGAAGGTTTTGTCGATCCAAAGGGAGCTAACAAAGTGTGCAAGCTCCGTGATCCATTTATGGACTGGTGCAAGCCTCTCGGAGTTGGAATAAACGTTTTGATAGTGTGATCAAAGCATTTGGTTTTATCTGAGACTTTTGGAGAAGCTGTATTTACAAGAAAGTGAGTGGGAGCTCAGTAGCATTTACGATATTATATGTGGATGACATATTACTGATCGGAAATGATATAGAATTCTGGATAGCATAAAGGGATACTTGAATAAGAGTTTTTCGATGAAAGACCTCGGTGAAGCTGCTTACATATTGGGCATTAAGATCTATAGAGATAGATCAAGGCGCTTAATAGGACTTTCACAAGGCACATACCTTGATAAAGTTTTGAAAAAGTTCAAAATGGATCGAGCAAAGAAAGGGTTCTTGCCGGTGTTACAAGGTGTGAAGTTGAGTAAGACTCAATGCCCGACCACCGCAGAAGATAGAGAGAAAATGAAAGATGTTCCTATGCTTGACCATAGGCTCTATCATGTATGCAATGCTGTGTACCAGACCTGATGTGTGCCTTCTGTAAGTTTGGCGGCGGTACCAAAGTAATCCAGAGTGGATCCTTTGGACAGCGGTCAAGAACATCCTTAAGTACTTGAGAAGGACTAAGGATATGTTTCTCATTTATGGCGGTGACAAAGAACTCGTCAGAACGGTTACGTCGACGAAGCTTTGACACCGATCCGGACGATTCTAAATCGCAAACCGGATACGTATTTACATTAAACGGTGGAGCTGTCGGTTGGTGCAGTTCCAAACAAAGCGTCGTGGCGGGATCTACATGTGAAGTTGAGTACATAGCTGCTTCGGAAGCAGCTAATGAAGGAGTCTGGATGAAGGAGTTCATAACCGATCTAGGTGTTGTACCTAGTGTATCGGGTCCAATGAAAATCTTTTGTGACAATCTTGGTGCAATTGCCTTGGCAAAGGAATCCAGATTTCACAAGAGAACCAAGCACATCAAAAGACGCTTCAACTCCATCCGGGATTTGGTCCGGTGGGAGACATAGAGATATGCAAGATACATACGGATCTGAATGTTGCGGACCCGTTGACTAAGCCTCTTCCACGAGCAAAACATGATCAGCACCAAGACTCCATGGGTGTTAGAATCATTCTTGTGTAATCTAGATTATTGACTCTAGTGCAAGTGGGAGACTGAAGGAAATATGCCCTAGAGGCAATAATAAAGTTATTATTTATTTCCTTATATCATGATAAATGTTTATTATTCATGCTAGAATTGTATTAACAAGAAACATAATACATGTGTGAATACATAAACCTCTGAGTGTCACTAGTATGCCTCTACTTGACTAGCTCGTTAATCAAAGATGGTTATGTTTCCTAACCATGAACAAGGAGTTGTTATTTGATTAACGGGATCACATCATTGGTTGAATGATCTGATTGACATGACCCATTCCATTAGCATAGCACCTGATCGTATAGTTTGTTGCTAGTGCTTTTCTTCATGACTTATACATGTTCCTATGACTATGAGATTATGCAACTCCCGTTTGCACGAGGAACACTTTGGGTGCTACCAAAGCGTCACAACGTAACTGGGTGATTATAAAGGTACATTACAAGTGTCTCCGAAGGTACATGTTGGGTTGGCATATTTCGAGATTAGGATTTGTCACTCCGATTGTCGGAGAGGTATCTCTGGGCCCTCTCGGTAAAGCACATCACATAAAGCCTTGCAAGCATTTCAACTAATGTGTTAGTTGTGAGATGATGTATTACGAAACGAGTAAAGAGACTTGCCGGTAACGAGATTGAACTAGGTATTGGATACCGACGATCGAATCTCGGGCAAGTAACATACCGATGACAAAGGGAACAACGGATGTTGTTATGCGGTCTGACCGATAAAGATCTTCGTAGAATATGTAGGAGCCAATATGGGCATCCAGGTCCCGCTATTGGTTATTGACCGGAGAGGTGTCTCGGTCATGTCTACAAAGATCTCGAACCCGAAGAGTCCGCACGCTAAACGTTTCTATCACAGTTACTATGAGTTTTTATGATGTTTCTGTACGAAGGTTGTTCGAGTCCCGGATGAGATCACGGACGTGACGAGGAGTCTCGAAATGGTCGAGACATAAAGATTCATATATTGGAAGTCTATGTTTGGACATCGGAAGTGTTCCGGGTGAAATTGGGAATTTTACCAGAAATGCAGGGAGGTTACCGAACCCCGGAATGCTAATGGGCCAACATGGGCCTTAGTGGAAAGGAGAAAGGGGCCCAAGTGCTGGCCGCACCTTCCCCCTTCCTTAGTCCTATTAGGACTAGGAGAAGGCGCCTCTCTCTCCCTTCCCACTTGGGGAAACCTAGTTGGACTAGGATTGGGGGAATCCTACTCCTAGTAGGAGTAGGAAACCCTGGTGCGCCTCCTCTCCTTGGCGGCCAGCCCCTCCCTTCCCTCCTTTATATACAGGGCAGGGGCACCCCATGACACACAAGTTGATCCTTGAGATCGTTCCTTAGCCGTGTGCGGTGCCCCTTCCACCATATTACACCTCGAAAATACCGTGGCGGAGCTTAGGCGAAACCTGCGCCCGGTGGAACATCATCATCGTCACCACGCCGTCGTCTTGTGAAACTCTCCCTCAACACTCGGCTGGATCGGAGTTCGAGGGACGCCATCGAGCTGAGCGTGTGCAGAACTCGGAGGTGCCGTCGTTCGGTACTTGGATCGGTTGGATCGTGAAGGAGTACGACTACTTCCTCTACGCTATGTCAACGCTTCCGTTGCTGGTCTCACGAGTGCGTAGACAACACTCTCATCTCGTTGCTAAGCATCACCATGATCTTGCGTGATCGTAGGAAATTTTTTGAAATTACTACGTTCCCCAACAAAAACTGGATACACTTCGTCTACAAAATGGACAATCTCTTTCGAAGTATCTGAGTTTCGGACGAAAACTCATCTGTTACAAAGGCATTTCATTTTTTTAAACTTATTTCAACTCCAGACTTTTAGTGCGTTCAGTATGCACCTTTCAAAGCCACGTCATCAATTTTCAACCCTTTCTGACTTCATGCACTATTTTTCATGCATTTACTGATTTTTGAGCTAAATGACCCTGAAATTGAAAAGCACTACAAATGAACTATGAAAAGGTTCAAGGTTGGCATGGTATCATCATTTCACCCACATAACATGTGCTAAAAAGTTGAGAGGGTTACGACAAAAACTGGATGCACTTCGTCTACAAAATGGACAATCTCTTTCGAAGTATCTGGGTTTCGAACGAAAACTCATCTGTTACAAAGGCATTTCATTTTTTTAAACATATTTCAACTCCAGACTTTTTGTGTGTTCAGTATGCACCATTCAAAGCCACGTCATAAATTTTCAACCCTTTCTCACTTTGTTCGCTATTTTTCATGCATTTATTGATTTTTTGAGCTAAATGACCCTTAAATTGAAAAGCACTACAAATGAACTATGCAAAGGTTGAAAGTTGGCATGATATCAATATTTCACCCAAATAGCATGTGATCAAAAGTGGAGAGGGTTACGGCAAAAATTGGATGCACTTCATGTACAAAATGGACAATCTCTTTCGAAGTATTAGGTTTCGAACGAAAACTCATCTATTAGAAAGGCATTTAATTGTTTAAACTTATTTTAACTCCAGACATTTTGTGTGTTCAGTATGCACCATTCGAAGCCACATCAGCAATTTACAACCTTTTCTGACATCATTTGCTATTTTTCATGCATTTATTGATTTTTTGAGCTAAATGACCCTGAAATTGAAAAGCACTACAAATGAACTATGAAAAGGTTCAAGGTTGGCATGGTATTATCATTTCACCCACATAGCATGTGCTAAAAAGTTGAGAGGGTTACAGCAAAAACTGGGTGCACTTCGTCTACAAAATGGACAATCTCTTTCAAAGTATCAGGGTTTCGGACGAAAACTCATCTGTTACAAAGGCATTTCATTTTTTAAACTTATTTCAACTCCAGACTTTTTGTGCGTTCAGTATGCACCATTCAAAGCCACATCGTCAATTTTCAACCCTTTCGACTTCATTTCCTATTTTTCATGCATCTACTGATTTTTTGAGCTAAATGACCACGAAATTGAAAACCGCAATAACTGAACTATGAAAAGGTTGAAGGTTGGCATGATATCATCATTTCACCCACATAGCATGTGCTAAAAAGTTGAGAGCGTGAAGGCAAAAACTGGATGCACTTCGTCTACAAAATGGACAACCTCTTTCGAAGTATGAAGGTTTCGGCCGAAACCTCATCTGTTACAAAGGCATTTCATTTTTAAACTTATTTCAACTCCAGAATTTTTGTGCATTCGGTATGCACCATTCAAAGCCACGTCATCAATTTTCAACCCTTTCTCACTTCATTTGCTATTTTTCATGCATTTACTGTTTTTTGAGCTAAATGACCCTAAAATTGAAAAGCACTACAAATGAACTGTGAAAAGGTTGAAAGTTGGCATGGTATCATTATTTCACCCACATAGCATGTGCTAAAAAGTGGAGAGGGTTACGGCAAAAACTGGATGCACTTCATGTACAAAATGGACAATCTCTTTTGAAGTATCGTGGTTTGGACGAAAAATCATACATTATAAAGGCTTTTTATTTTTTAAACTTATTTCAACTCCAGACTTTTTGTGCGTTCGGTATGCACCATTCAAAGCCACATCATCAATTTTCAACCCTTTCTAACCCGTTTGCTATTTTTCATGCATTTACATATTTTTTGAGCTAAATGACCCTGAAATTGAATAGCACTACAAATGAACTTTGAGAAGGTTCAAGGTTGGCATTGTATCATCATTTCACCCACATAGCATGTGCTAAAAAGTTGAGAGGGTCACAACAAAAACTGGATGCACTTCGTTTACAAAAAGGACAATCTCTTTCGAAGTATCGTGGTTTGGACGAAAACTCATCTGTTATAAAGGCATTTCATTTTTTTAAACTTATTTCATCTCCAGAATTTTAGTGCGTTCAGTATGCACCATTCAAAACCAAGTCATCAATTTTCAACCCTTTCTGACTTCATTCGCTATTTTCTATGCATTTACTGATTTTTTAAGCTAAATGACCACGAAATTGAAAAGCACTACAAATAAACTATCAAAAGGTTCAAGGTTGGCATGGTATCATCATTTTACCCACATAACATGTGCTAAAAAGTTGAGAGGGTTACGACAAAAACTAGATGCACTTCGTCTACAAAATGGACAATCTCTTTCGAAGTATCAGGGTTTCGGACGAAAACTCATCTGTTACAAAGGCATTTCATTTTTCAAACTTATTTCAACTACTGAGACTTTTGTGTGTGTTCGGTATGCACCATTCAAAGCCACGTCATCAACTTTCAACCCTTCCTCACTTCATTCGCTATTTTTCATGCATTTGCTGAATTTTTAGCTAAATGACTCGAGCTTGAAAAGCACTACAAATGAACTATGAAAAGGTTGAAAGTTGGCATGGTTCCATTATTTCACCCACATAGCATGTGCTAAAAAGTTGAGAGGGTTATGGCAAAACTGGATGCACTTCGTGTACAAAATGGACAATCTCTTTGAAGTTTGTGGTTTCGGACAAAACTCATATATTACAAAGGAATTTCATTTTTAAACTTATTTTAACTCCAGACTTTTGTGCGTTCAAGATGCAACATTCAAAGCCACGTCATCAAGTTTCAACCCTTTCCGACATCATTTGCTATTTTTCATGCATTTACTGCTTTTTTGAGCTAAATGACCCGTAAATTGAAAAGCACTACAAATGAACTATGAAAAGCTTCAAGGTTGGCATGGTATCATCATTTCACCCACATAGCATGTGCTAAAAAGTTGAGAGGGTTACGGCAAAACTGGATGCACTTCTGTCTACAAAATGGACAATCTCTTTCATAGTATCGTGGTTTGATTTAAAACTCATACATTACAAAGTCATTTCATTTTTTAAACTTATTTGAAGTCCAGACTTTTAGTGCGTTCAGTATGCTCCATTCAAAGCCACGTCATCAATTTTCAACCCTTTCCGACTTCATTTGCTATTTTTCATGCATTTACTGATTATTTTGAGCTAAATGACCCTAAAATTAAAAAGCCCTACAAATGATCTATGAAAAGGTTCAAGGTTGGCATGGTATCATCATTTCACCCACATAGCATGTGCTAAAAAGTTGAGAGGGTTACGGCAAAAACTGGATACACTTCGTCTACAAAATGGACAATCTGTTTCGAAGTATCAGAGTTTCGGACGAAAACTCATACATTACAAAGGCATTTCATTTTTAAACTTATTTCAACTCCAGACTTTTAGTGCGTTCGGTATGCACCTTTCAAAGCCACGTCATCAATTTTCAACCCTTTTCGACTTCATGCACTATTTTTCATGCATTTACCGATTTTTGAGCTAAATGACCCTGAAATTGAAAAGCACTACAAATGAACTATGAAAAGGTTCAAGGTTGGCATGGTATCATCATTTCACCCACATAACATGTGCTAAAAAGTTGAGAGGGTTACGACAAAACTGGATGCACTTCGTCTACAAAATGGACAATCTCTTTCAAGTATCTGGGTTTGGACGAAAACTCATACATTACAAAGGCATTTCATTTTTTAAACATATTTCAACTCCAGACTTTTTGTGCGTTCGGTATGCACCATTCAAAGCCACGTCATCAATTTTCAACCCTTTCTCACTTTGTTCGCTATTTTTCATGCATTTATTGATTTTTTGAGCTAAATGACCCTTAAATTGAAAAGCACTACAAATGAACTATGCAAAGGTTGAAAGTTGGCATGATATCAATATTTCACCCAAATAGCATGTGATCAAAAGTGGAGAGAGTTACGGCAAAAAATTGGATGCACTTCATGTACAAAATGGACAATCTCTTTCGAAGTATTAGGGTTTCGGACGAAAACTCATCTATTAGAAAGGCATTTAATTGTTTAAACTTATTTTAACTCCAGACATTTTGTGTGTTCAGTACGCACCATTCAAAGCCACATCATCAATTTACAACCTTTTCTGACATCATTTGCTATTTTTCATGCATTTATTGATTTTTTGAGCTAAATGACCCTGAAATTGAAAAGCACTACAAATGAACTATGAAAAGGTTCAAGGTTGGCATGGTATTATCATTTCACTCACATAGCATGTGCTAAAAAGTTGAGAGGGTTACAAAGAAAACTGGGTGCACTTCGTCTACAAAATGGACAATCTCTTTTGAAGTATCGGGGTTTTGACGAAAACTCATACATTACAAAGGCATTTCATTTTTAAACTTATTTCAACTCCAGACTTTTGTGCGTTAAGTATGCACCATTCAAAGCCACATCGTCAATTTTCAACCCTTTCGACTTCATTTCCTATTTTTCATGCATCTACTGATTTTTTGAGCTAAATGACCCTGAAATTGAAAACCGCAATAACTGAACTATGAAAAGGTTGAAGGTTGGCATGATATCATCATTTCACCCACATAGCATGTGCTAAAAAGTTGAGAGCGTGACGGCAAAAGCTGGATGCATTTCGTCTACAAAATGGACAATCTCTTCCAGTATGAAGGTTTTACGAAACCTCATACATTACAAAGGCATTTCATTTTTAAACTTATTTCAACTCCAGAATTTTTGTGCGTTTGGTATGCACCATTCAAAGCCACGTCATCAATTTTCAACCCTTTCTCACTTCATTTGCTATTTTTCATGCATTTACTGTTTTTTTGAGCTAAATGACCCTGAAATTGAAAAGCACTACAAATGAACTGTGAAAAGGTTGAAAGTTGGCATGGTATCATTATTTCACCCACATAGCATGTGCTAAAAAGTGGAGAGGGTTACGGCAAAAACTGGATGCACTTCATGTACAAAATGGACAATCTCTTTTGAAGTATCAGGGTTTCGGACGAAAAATCATCTGTTATAAAGGCTTTTTATTTTTTTAAACTTATTTCAACTCCAGACTTTTTGTGCGTTCAGTATGCACCATTCAAAGCCACATCATCAATTTTCAACCCTTTCTAACTTCCGTTTGCTATTTTTCATGCATTTCCATATTTTTGAGCTAAATGACCCTTAAATTGAATAGCACCACAAATGAACTTTGAGAAGGTTCAAGGTTGGCATTGTATCATCATTTCACCCACATAGCATGTGCTAAAAAGTTGAGAGGGTCACAACAAAAACTGGATGCACTTCGTCTACAAAATGGACAATCTCTTTCGAAGTATCAGGGTTTCGGACGAAAACTCATCTGTTACAAAGGCATTTCATTTTTTTAAACTTATTTCAACTCCAGAATTTTAGTGCGTTCAGTATGCACCATTCAAAACCAAGTCATCAATTTTCAACCCTTTCTGACTTCATTCGCTATTTTCTATGCATTTACTGATTTTTAAGCTAAATGACCTGAAATTGAAAAGCACTACAAATAAACTATCAAAAGGTTCAAGGTTGGCATGGTATCATCATTTTACCCACATAACATGTGCTAAAAAGTTGAGAGGGTTTCGACAAAACTAGATGCGCTTCGTCTACAAAATGGACAATCTCTTTCAAGTATCGGGGTTTGGACGAAAACTCATACATTACAAAGGCATTTCATTTTTCAAACTTATTTCAACTACAGACTTTTTGTGTGTTCAGTATGCAGAATTCAAAGCCACGTCATCAATTTTCAACCCTTCCTCACTTCATTCGCTATTTTTCATGCATTTACTAAATTTTTGAGCTAAATGACTCGAGCTTGAAAAGCACTACAAATGAACTATGAAAAGGTTGAAAGTTGGCATGGTTCCATTATTTCACCCACATAGCATGTGCTAAAAAGTTGAGAGGGTTATGGCAAAATGGATGCACTTCGTGTACAAAATGGACAATCTCTTTGAAGTTTCGTGGTTTGGACAAAAACTCATATATTACAAAGGAATTTCATTTTTAAACTTATTTTAACTCCAGACTTTTTGTGCGTTCAAGATGCAACATTCAAAGCCACGTCATCAAGTTTCAACCCTTTCCGACTTCATTTGCTATTTTTCATGCATTTACTGTTTTTTTTGAGCTAAATGACCCAGAAATTGAAAAGCACTACAAATGAACTATGAAAAGCTTCAAGGTTGGCACGGTATCATCATTTCACCCACATAGCATGTGCTAAAAAGTTGAGAGGGTTACGGCAAAAACTGGATGCACTTCGTCTACAAAATGGACAATCTCTTTCATAGTATCGTGGTTTGGACGAAAACTCATACATTACAAAGTAATTTCATTTTTAAACTTATTTGAAGTCCAGACTTTTAGTGCGTTCAGTATGCTCCATTCAAATCCATGTCATCAATTTTCAACCCTTTCCGACTTCATTTGCTATTTTTCATGCATTTACTGATTATTTTGAGCTAAATGACCCTAAAATTAAAAAGCCCTACAAATGATCTATGAAAAGGTTCAAGGTTGGCATGGTATCATCATTTCACCCACATAGCATGTGCTAAAAAGTTGAGAGGGTTACGGCAAAAACTGGATACACTTCGTCTACAAAATGGACAATCTGTTTCGAAGTATCAGAGTTTCGGACGAAAACTCATCTGTTACAAAGGCATTTCATTTTTAAACTTATTTCAACTCCAGACTTTTAGTGCGTTCGGTATGCACCTTTCAAAGCCACGTCATCAATTTTCAACCCTTCGACTTCATGCACTATTTTTCATGCATTTACCGATTTTTGAGCTAAATGACCCTGAAATTGAAAAGCACTACAAATGAACTATGAAAAGGTTCAAGGTTGGCATGGTATCATCATTTCACCCACATAACATGTGCTAAAAAGTTGAGAGGGTTCTGACAAAACTGGATGCACTTCGTCTACAAAATGGACAATCCTCTTTCAAGTATCTGGGTTTGACGAAAACTCATACATTACAAAGGCATTTCATTTTTTAAACATATTTCAACTCCAGACTTTTTGTGCATTCAGTATGCACCATTCAAAGCCACGTCATCAATTTTCAACCCTTTCTCACTTTGTTCGCTATTTTTCATGCATTTATTGATTTTTTGAGCTAAATGACCCTTAAATTGAAAAGCACTACAAATGAACTATGCAAAGGTTGAAAGTTGGCATGATATCAATATTTCACCCAAATAGCATGTGATCAAAAGTGGAGAGAGTTACGGCAAAAAATTGGATGCACTTCATGTACAAAATGGACAATCTCTTTCGAAGTATTAGGGTTTCGGACGAAAACTCATCTATTAGAAAGGCATTTAATTGTTTAAACTTATTTTAACTCCGGACATTTTGTGTGTTCAAGACGCACCATTCAAGCCACATCATCAATTTACAACCTTTTACGACATCATTTGCTATTTTTCATGCATTTATTGATTTTTGAGCTAAATGACCCTGAAATTGAAAAGCACTACAAATGAACTATGAAAAAGTTCAAGGTTGGCATGGTATTATCATTTCACTCACATAGCATGTGCTAAAAAGTTGAGAGGGTTACGGCAAAACTGGGTGCGCTTCGTCTACAAAATGGACAATCTCTTTTGAAGTATCGAGGTTTGATTTAAAACTCATACATTACAAAGGCATTTCATTTTTAAACTTATTTCAACTCCAGACTTTTTGTGCGTTAAGTATGCACCATTCAAAGCCACATCGTCAATTTTCAACCCTTTCGACTTCATTTCCTATTTTTCATGCATCTACTGATTTTTTGAGCTAAATGACCCTGAAATTGAAAACCGCATAATAACTGAACTATGAAAAGGTTGAAGGTTGGCATGATATCATCATTTCACCCACATAGCATGTGCTAAAAAGTTGAGAGCGTGACGGCAAAAACTGGATGCATTTCGTCTACAAAATGGACAATCTCTTTCGAAGTATGAAGGTTTCGGCCGAAACCTCATCTGTTACAAAGGCATTTCATTTTTAAACTTATTTCAACTCCAGAATTTTTGTGCGTTTGGTATGCACCATTCAAAGCCACGTCATCAATTTTCAACCCTTTCTCACTTCATTTGCTATTTTTCATGCATTTCTTGTTTTTTGAGCTAAATGACCCTGAAATTGAAAAGCACTACAAATGAACTGTGAAAAGGTTGAAAGTTGGCATGGTATCATTATTTCACCCACATAGCATGTGCTAAAAAGTGGAGAGGGTTACGGCAAAAACTGGATGCACTTCATGTACAAAATGGACAATCTCTTTTGAAGTATCAGGGTTTCGGACGAAAAATCATACATTATAAAGGCTTTTTATTTTTTAAACTTATTTCAACTCCAGACTTTTTGTGCGTTCCGTATGCACCATTCAAAGCCACATCATCAATTTTCAACCCTTTCTAACTTCCGTTTGCTATTTTTCATGCATTTCCATATTTTTGAGCTAAATGACCCTTAAATTGAATAGCACTACAAATGAACTTTGAGAAGGTTCAAGGTTGGCATTGTATCATCATTTCACCCACATAGCATGTGCTAAAAAGTTGAGAGGGTCACAACAAAACTGGATGCACTTCGTCTACAAAATGGACAATCTCTTTCAAGTATCAAGGTTTTGGACGAAAACTCATACATTACAAAGGCATTTCATTTTTTTAAACTTATTTCATCTCCAGAATTTTAGTGCGTTCAGTATGCACCATTCAAAACCAAGTCATCAATTTTCAACCCTTTCTGACTTCATTCGCTATTTTCTATGCATTTACTGATTTTTTAAGCTAAATGACCCTGAAATTGAAAAGCACTACAAATAAACTATCAAAAGGTTCAAGGTTGGCATGGTATCATCATTTTACCCACATAACATGTGCTAAAAAGTTGAGAGGGTTTAAACAAAAACTAGATGCACTTCGTCTACAAAATGGACAATCTCTTTCAAGTATCGTGGTTTTGGACGAAAACTCATACATTACAAAGGCATTTCATTTTTCAAACTTATTTCAACTACAGACTTTTTGTGTGTTCAGTATGCACCATTCAAAGCCACGTCATCAATTTTCAACCCTTCCTCACTTCATTCGCTATTTTTCATGCATTTACTGAATTTTTTAGCTAAATGACTCTGAGCTTGAAAAGCACTACAAATGAACTATGAAAAGGTTGAAAGTTGGCATGGTTCCATTATTTCACCCACATAGCATGTGCTAAAAAGTTGAGAGGGTTATGGCAAAAAATGGATGCACTTCGTGTACAAAATGGACAATCTCTTTCGAAGTTTCAGGGTTTCGGACAAAAACTCATATATTACAAAGGAATTTCATTTTTAAACTTATTTTAACTCCAGACTTTTTGTGCGTTCAGTATGCAACATTCAAAGCCACGTCATCAAGTTTCAACCCTTTCCGACTTCATTTGCTATTTTTCATGCATTTACTTGTTTTTTGAGCTAAATGACCCAGAAATTGAAAAGCACTACAAATGAACTATGAAAAGCTTCAAGGTTGTACGGTATCATCATTTCACCCACATAGCATGTGCTAAAAAGTTGAGAGGGTTACTGGCAAAAACTGGATGCACTTCGTCTACAAAATGGACAATCTCTTTCATAGTATCGTGGTTTGAGACGAAAACTCATACATTACAAAGTCATTTCATTTTTAAACTTATTTGAAGTCCAGACTTTTAGTGCGTTAGGTATGCTCCATTCAAATCCATGTCATCAATTTTCAACCCTTTCCGACTTCATTTGCTATTTTTCATGCATTTCTTGATTATTTTGAGCTAAATGACCCTAAAATTAAAAAGCCCTACAAATGATCTATGAAAAGGTTCAAGGTTGGCATGGTATCATCATTTCACCCACATAGCATGTGCTAAAAAGTTGAGAGGGTTACGGCAAAAGCTGGATACACTTCGTCTACAAAATGGACAATCTGTTTCGAAGTATCAGAGTTTCGGACGAAAACTCATCTGTTACAAAGGCATTTCATTTTTTAAACTTATTTCAACTCCAGACTTTTAGTGCGTTCAGTATGCAACATTCAAAGCCACGTCATCAAGTTTCAACCCTTTCCGACTTCATTTGCTATTTTTCATGCATTTACTGTTTTTTTTGAGCTAAATGACCCAGAAATTGAAAAGCACTACAAATGAACTATGAAAAGCTTCAAGGTTGGCACGGTATCATCATTTCACCCACATAGCATGTGCTAAAAAGTTGAGAGGGTTACGGCAAAAACTGGATGCACTTCGTCTACAAAATGGACAATCTCTTTCATAGTATCAGGGTTTCGGACGAAAACTCATCTGTTACAAAGTCATTTCATTTTTAAACTTATTTGAAGTCCAGACTTTTAGTGCGTTCAGTATGCTCCATTCAAATCCATGTCATCAATTTTCAACCCTTTCCGACTTCATTTGCTATTTTTCATGCATTTACTGATTATTTTGAGCTAAATGACCCTAAAATTAAAAAGCCCTACAAATGATCTATGAAAAGGTTCAAGGTTGGCATGGTATCATCATTTCACCCACATAGCATGTGCTAAAAAGTTGAGAGGGTTACGGCAAAAACTGGATACACTTCGTCTACAAAATGGACAATCTGTTTCGAAGTATCAGAGTTTCGGACGAAAACTCATCTGTTACAAAGGCATTTCATTTTTTAAACTTATTTCAACTCCAGACTTTTAGTGCGTTCAGTATGCACCTTTCAAAGCCACGTCATCAATTTTCAACCCTTTCTGACTTCATGCACTATTTTTCATGCATTTACTGATTTTTGAGCTAAATGACCCTGAAATTGAAAAGCACTACAAATGAACTATGAAAAGGTTCAAGGTTGGCATGGTATCATCATTTCACCCACATAACATGTGCTAAAAAGTTGAGAGGGTTACGACAAAAACTGGATGCACTTCGTCTACAAAATGGACAATCCTCTTTCGAAGTATCTGGGTTTCGGACGAAAACTCATCTGTTACAAAGGCATTTCATTTTTTTAAACATATTTCAACTCCAGACTTTTTGTGCGTTCAGTATGCACCATTCAAAGCCACGTCATCAATTTTCAACCCTTTCTCACTTTGTTCGCTATTTTTCATGCATTTATTGATTTTTTGAGCTAAATGACCCTTAAATTGAAAAGCACTACAAATGAACTATGCAAAGGTTGAAAGTTGGCATGATATCAATATTTCACCCAAATAGCATGTGATCAAAAGTGGAGAGAGTTACGGCAAAAATTGGATGCACTTCATGTACAAAATGGACAATCTCTTTCGAAGTATTAGGGTTTGATTTAAAACTCATCTATTAGAAAGGCATTTAATTGTTTAAACTTATTTTAACTCCGGACATTTTGTGTGTTCAAGACGCACCATTCAAGCCACATCATCAATTTACAACCTTTTACGACATCATTTGCTATTTTTCATGCATTTATTGATTTTTTGAGCTAAATGACCCTGAAATTGAAAAGCACTACAAATGAACTATGAAAAGGTTCAAGGTTGGCATGGTATTATCATTTCACTCACATAGCATGTGCTAAAAAGTTGAGAGGGTTACAGCAAAAACTGGGTGCACTTCGTCTACAAAATGGACAATCTCTTTTGAAGTATCAGGGTTTCGGACGAAAACTCATCTGTTACAAAGGCATTTCATTTTTTAAACTTATTTCAACTCCAGACTTTTGTGCGTTCAGTATGCACCATTCAAAGCCACATCGTCAATTTTCAACCCTTTCTGACTTCATTTCCTATTTTTCATGCATCTACTGATTTTTTTGAGCTAAATGACCCTGAAATTGAAAACCGCAATAACTGAACTATGAAAAGGTTGAAGGTTGGCATGATATCATCATTTCACCCACATAGCATGTGCTAAAAAGTTGAGAGCGTGACGGCAAAACTGGATGCATTTCGTCTACAAAATGGACAATCTCTTTGAAGTATGAAGGTTTCGGCGAAACCTCATACATTACAAAGGCATTTCATTTTTAAACTTATTTCAACTCCAGAATTTTTGTGCGTTTGGTATGCACCATTCAAAGCCACGTCATCAATTTTCAACCCTTTCTCACTTCATTTGCTATTTTTCATGCATTTACTGTTTTTTTGAGCTAAATGACCACGAAATTGAAAAGCACTACAAATGAACTGTGAAAAGGTTGAAAGTTGGCATGGTATCATTATTTCACCCACATAGCATGTGCTAAAAAGTGGAGAGGGTTACGGCAAAACTGGATGCACTTCATGTACAAAATGGACAATCTCTTTTGAAGTATCAGGGTTTCGGACGAAAAATCATCTGTTATAAAGGCTTTTTATTTTTTTAAACTTATTTCAACTCCAGACTTTTTGTGCGTTCAGTATGCACCATTCAAAGCCACATCATCAATTTTCAACCCTTTCTAACTTCGTTTGCTATTTTTCATGCATTTCCATATTTTTTGAGCTAAATGACCCTTAAATTGAATAGCACTACAAATGAACTTTGAGAAGGTTCAAGGTTGGCATTGTATCATCATTTCACCCACATAGCATGTGCTAAAAAGTTGAGAGGGTCACAACAAAAACTGGATGCACTTCGTCTACAAAATGGACAATCTCTTTCGAAGTATCAAGGTTTCGGACGAAAACTCATCTGTTACAAAGGCATTTCATTTTTTTAAACTTATTTCAACTCCAGCATTTTAGTGCGTTCAGTATGCACCATTCAAAACCAAGTCATCAATTTTCAACCCTTTCTGACTTCATTCGCTATTTTCTATGCATTTACTGATTTTTTAAGCTAAATGACCCTGAAATTGAAAAGCACTACAAATAAACTATCAAAAGGTTCAAGGTTGGCATGGTATCATCATTTTACCCACATAACATGTGCTAAAAAGTTGAGAGGGTTTCGACAAAACTAGATGCACTTCGTCTACAAAATGGACAATCTCTTTCAAGTATCGGGGTTTGGATTTAAAACTCATACATTACAAAGGCATTTCATTTTTCAAACTTATTTCAACTACAGACTTTTTGTGTGTTCGGTATGCACCATTCAAAGCCACGTCATCAATTTTCAACCCTTCCTCACTTCATTCGCTATTTTTCATGCATTCTTGAATTTTTTAGCTAAATGACTCGAGCTTGAAAAGCACTACAAATGAACTATGAAAAGGTTGAAAGTTGGCATGGTTCCATTATTTCACCCACATAGCATGTGCTAAAAAGTTGAGAGGGTTATGGCAAAATGGATGCACTTCGTGTACAAAATGGACAATCTCTTCGAAGTTTCGTGGTTTGGACAAAAACTCATATATTACAAAGGAATTTCATTTTTAAACTTATTTTAACTCCAGACTTTTTGTGCGTTCGGTATGCAACATTCAAAGCCACGTCATCAAGTTTCAACCCTTTCCGACTTCATTTGCTATTTTTCATGCATTCTTTGTTTTTTGAGCTAAATGACCCAGAAATTGAAAAGCACTACAAATGAACTATGAAAAGCTTCAATGTTGGCACGATATCATCATTTCTCCCACATAGCATGTGCTAAAAAGTTGAGAGGGTTACGGCAAAAACTGGATTCACTTCGTCTACAAAATGGACAATCTCTTTCATAGTATCAGGGTTTCGGACGAAAACTCATACATTACAAAGTCATTTCATTTTTAAACTTATTTGAAGTCCAGACTTTTAGTGCGTTCGGTATGCTCCATTCAAATCCATGTCATCAATTTTCAACCCTTTCCGACTTCATTTGCTATTTTTCATGCATTTCTTGATTATTTTGAGCTAAATGACCCTAAAATTAAAAAGCCCTACAAATGATCTATGAAAAGGTTCAAGGTTGGCATGGTATCATCATTTCACCCACATAGCATGTGCTAAAAAGTTGAGAGGGTTACGGCAAAAACTGGATACACTTCGTCTACAAAATGGACAATCTGTTTCGAAGTATCAGAGTTTGGATTTAAAACTCATCTGTTACAAAGGCATTTCATTTTTAAACTTATTTCAACTCCAGGACTTTTAGTGCGTTCGGTATGCACCTTTCAAAGCCACGTCATCAATTTTCAACCCTTTCTCGACTTCATGCACTATTTTCATGCATTTCTTGATTTTTGAGCTAAATGACCCTGAAATTGAAAAGCACTACAAATGAACTATGAAAAGGTTCAAGGTTGGCATGGTATCATCATTTCACCCACATAACATGTGCTAAAAAGTTGAGAGGGTTACGACAAAAACTGGATGCACTTCGTCTACAAAATGGACAATCTCTTTTGAAGTGTCAGGGTTTCAGACGAAAACTCATCTATTACAAAGGCATTTTATTTTTTAAACTTATTTCAACTCTAGACTTTTCGTGCGTTCAGTATGCACCATTCAACGCCACGTCATCAATTTTCAACCCTTTCTCACTTTGTTCGCTATTTTTCAAGCATTTATTGATTTTTGAGCTAAATGACTCGTAATTGAGAAGCACTACAAATGAACTATGCAAAGGTTGAAAGTTGGCATGATATCAATATTTCACCCAAATAGCATGTGATCAAAAGTGGAGAGAGTTACGGCAAAAATTGGATGCACTTCATGTACAAAATGGACAATCTCTTTCGAAGTATTAGGGTTTCGGACGAAAACTCATCTATTAGAAAGGCATTTAATTGTTTAAACTTATTTTAACTCCAGACATTTTGTGTGTTCAGTACGCACCATTCGAAGCCACATCATCAATTTACAACCTTTTCTGACATCATTTGCTATTTTTCATGCATTTATTGATTTTTGAGCTAAATGACCTGAAATTGAAAAGCACTACAAATGAACTATGAAAAGGTTCGAGGTTGGCATGGTATTATCATTTCACCCACATAGCATGTGCTAAAAAGTTGAGAGGGTTACAAAGAAAACTGGGTGCACCGTCTACAAAATGGACAATCTCTTTCAAGTATCGAGGGTTTGACGAAAACTCATCTGTTACAAAGGCATTTCATTTTTAAACTTATTTCAACTCCGGACTTTTTGTGCGTTCGGTATGCACCATTCAAAGCCACATCGTCAATTTTCAACCCTTCGACTTCATTTCCTATTTTTCATGCATCTACTGATTTTTTGAGCTAAATGACCCTGAAATTGAAAACCGCACTAACTGAACTATGAAAAGGTTGAAGGTTGGCATGATATCATCATTTCACACACATAGCATGTGCTAAAAAGTTGAGAGCGTGACGGCAAAAAGTGGATGCACCGTCTACAAAATGGACAATCTCTTTCGAAGGATGAAAGTTTCGGCCGAAACCTCATACATTACAAAGGCATTTCATTTTTAAACTTATTTCAACTCCAGAATTTTTGTGCGTTCGGTATGCACCATTCAAAGCCACGTCATCAATTTTCAACCCTTTCTCACTTCATTTGTTATTTTTCATGCATTTACTGTTTTTTTGAGCTAAATGACCCTGAAATTGAAAAGCACTACAAATGAACTGTGAAAAGGTTGAAAGTTGGCATGGTATCATTATTTCACCCACATAGCATGTGCTAAAAAGTGGAGAGGGTTACGGCAAAAACTGGATGCACTTCATGTACAAAATGGACAATCTCTTTTGAAGTATCAGGGTTTCGGACGAAAACTCATCTGTTACAAACGGATTTTATTTTTTTAAACTTATTTCAACTCCAGACTTTTTGTGCGTTCAGTATGCACCATTCAAAGCCACGTCATCAATTTTCAACCCTTTCTAACTTCATTTGCTATTTTTCATGCATTTACATATTTTTTGAGCTAAATGACCCTTAAATTGAATAGCACTACAAATGAACTTTGAGAAGGTTCAAGGTTGGCATTGTATCATCATTTCACCCACATAGCATGTGCTAAAAAGTTGAGAGGGTCACAACAAAAACTGGATGCACTTCGTCTACAAAATGGACAATCTCTTTCGAAGTATCAAGGTTTCGGACAAAAACTCATACATTACAACGGCATTTCATTTTTTTAAACTTATTTCAACTCCAGAATTTTAGTGCGTTCAGTATGCACCATTCAAAACCAAGTCATCAATTTTCAACCCTTTCTGACTTCATTCGCCATTTTCTATGCATTTACTGATTTTTAAGCTAAATGACCCTGAAATTGAAAAGCACTACAAATAAACTATCAAAAGGTTCAAGGTTGGCATGGTATCATCATTTTACCCACATAACATGTGCTAAAAAGTTGAGAGGGTTACGACAAAAACTAGATGCACTTCGTCTACAAAATGGACAATCTCTTTCAAGTATCGTGGTTTGGACGAAAACTCATCATTACAAAGGCATTTCATTTTCAAACTTATTTCAACTACAGACTTTTGTGTGTTCGGTATGCACCATTCAAAGCCACGTCATCAATTTTCAACCCTTCCTCACTTCATTCGCTATTTTTCATGCATTTCTTGAATTTTTTAGCTAAATGACTCTGAGCTTGAAAAGCACTACAAATGAACTATGAAAAGGTTGAAAGTTGGCATGGTTCCATTATTTCACCCAGATAGCATGTGCTAAAAAGTTGAGAGGGTTATGGCAAAAACTGGATGCACTTCGTGTACAAAATGGACAATCTCTTTCGAAGTTTGAGGTTTCGGACAAAAACTCATATATTACAAAGGAATTTCATTTTTAAACTTATTTTAACTCCAGACTTTTTGTGCGTTCAAAGATGCAACATTCAAAGCCACGTCATCAAGTTTCAACCCTTTCCGACTTCATTTGCTATTTTTCATGCATTTACTGTTTTTTTGAGCTTAATGACCCTTTAATTGAAAAGCACTACAAATGAACTATGAAAAGGTTAAAAGTTGGCATGGTATCATCATTTCACCCACATAGCATGTGCTAAAAATTTGAGAGGGTTACGGCAAAAACTGGATGCACTTCGTCTACAAAATGGACAATCTCTTTCATAGTATCAGGGTTTCGGACGAAAACTCATCTGTTACAGTCATTTCATTTTTAAACTTATTTGAAGTCCAGACTTTTAGTGCGTTCAGTATGCTCCATTCAAAGCCACGTCATCAATTTTCAACCCTTTCCGACTTCATTTGCTATTTTTCATGCATTCTTGATTATTTTGAGCTAAATGACCCTAAAATTAAAAAGCACTACAAATGATCTATGAAAAGGTTCAAGGTTGGCATGGTATCATCATTTCACCCACATAGCATGTGCTAAAAAGTTGAGAGGGTTACGGCAAAAACTGGATACACTTCGTCTACAAAATGGACAATCTCTTTCGAAGTATCAGAGTTTCGGACGAAAACTCATCTGTTACAAAGGCATTTCATTTTTTTAAACTTATTTCAACTCCAGACTTTTAGTGCGTTCAGTATGCACCTTTCAAAGCCACGTCATCAATTTTCAACCCTTTCTGACTTCATGCACTATTTTTCATGCATTTCTTGATTTTTGAGCTAAATGACCCTGAAATTGAAAAGCACTACAAATGAACTATGAAAAGGTTCAAGGTTGGCATGGTATCACCATTTCACCCACATAACATGTGCTAAAAAGTTGAGAGGGTTACGACAAAACTGGATGCACTTCGTCTACAAAATGGACAATCTCTTTCAAGTATCTGGGTTTGGACGAAAACTCATACATTACAAAGGCATTTCATTTTTTTAAACATATTTCAACTCCAGACTTTTTGTGCGTTCAGTATGCACCATTCAAAGCCACGTCATCAATTTTCAACCCTTTCTCACTTTGTTCGCTATTTTTCATGCATTTATTGATTTTTTGAGCTAAATGACCCTTAAATTGAAAAGCACTACAAATGAACTATGCAAAGGTTGAAAGTTTGCATGATATCAATATTTCACCCAAATAGCATGTGATCAAAAGTGGAGAGAGTTACGGCAAAAATTGGATGCACTTCATGTACAAAATGGACAATCTCTTTCGAAGTATTAGGGTTTCGGACGAAAACTCATCTATTAGAAAGGCATTTAATTGTTTAAACTTATTTTAATTCCAGACATTTTGTGTGTTCAGTATGCACCATTCGAAGCCACATCATCAATTTACAACCTTTTCTGACATCATTTGCTATTTTTCATGCATTTATTGATTTTGTGAGCTAAATGACCCTGAAATTGAAAAGCACTACAAATGAACTATGAGAAGGTTCAAGGTTGGCATGGTATTATCATTTCACCCACATAGCATGTGCTAAAAAGTTGAGAGGGTTACAGCAAAAACTGGGTGCACTTCGTCTACAAAATGGACAATCTCTTTCGAAGTATCAGGGTTTCGGACGAAAACTCATCTGTTACAAAGGCATTTCATTTTTTAAACTTATTTCAACTCCAGACTTTTTGTGCGTTCAGTATGCACCATTCAAAGCCACATCGTCAATTTTCAACCCTTTCTGACTTCATTTCCTATTTTTCATGCATCTACTGATTTTTTGAGCTAAATGACCCTGAAATTGAAAACCGCAATAACTGAACTATGAAAAGGTTGAAGGTTGGCATGATATCATCATTTCACCCACATAGCATGTGCTAAAAAGTTGAGAGGGTCACAACAAAAACTGGATGCACTTCGTCTACAAAATGGACAATCTCTTTCGAAGTATCGTGGTTTGGACAAAAACTCATACATTACAAAGGCATTTCATTTTTTTAAACTTATTTCAACTCCAGAATTTTTGTGCGTTCGGTATGCACCATTCAAAGCCACGTCATCAATTTTCAACCCTTTCTCACTTCATTTGCTATTTTTCATGCATTTACTGTTTTTTTGAGCTAAATGACCCTGAAATTGAAAAGCACTACAAATGAACTGTGAAAAGGTTGAAAGTTGGCATGGTATCATTATTTCACCCACATAGCATGTGCTAAAAAGTGGAGAGGGTTACGGCAAAAACTGGATGCACTTCATGTACAAAATGGACAATCTCTTTTGAAGTATCAGGGTTTCGGACGAAAAATCATCTGTTATAAAGGCTTTTTATTTTTTAAACTTATTTCAACTCCAGACTTTTGTGCGTTCAGATGCACCATTCAAAGCCACATCATCAATTTTCAACCCTTTCTAACTTCATTTGCTATTTTTCATGCATTTACATATTTTTGAGCTAAATGACCCTTAAATTGAATAGCACTACAAATGAACTTTGAGAAGGTTCAAGGTTGGCATTGTATCATCATTTCACCCACATAGCATGTGCTAAAAAGTTGAGAGGGTCACAACAAAACTGGATGCACTTAGTCTACAAAATGGACAATCTCTTTCAAGTATCGTGGTTTGGACAAAAACTCATACATTACAAAGGCATTTCATTTTTTAAACTTATTTCAACTCCAGAATTTTAGTGCGTTCAGTATGCACCATTCAAAACCAAGTCATCAATTTTCAACCCTTTAAACTTCATTCGCTATTTTCTATGCATTTACTGATTTTTAAGCTAAATGACCCTGAAATTGAAAAGCACTACAAATAAACTATCAAAAGGTTCAAGGTTGGCATGGTATCATCATTTTACCCACATAACATGTGATAAAAAGTTGAGAGGGTTACGACAAAAACTAGATGCACTTCGTCTACAAAATGGACAATCTCTTTCGAAGTATCAGGGTTTCGGACGAAAACTCATCTGTTACAAAGGCATTTCATTTTTCAAACTTATTTCAACTACAGACTTTTTGTGTGTTCAGTATGCACCATTCAAAGCCACGTCATCAACTTTCAACCCTTCCTCACTTCATTCGCTATTTTTCATGCATTTACTGAATTTTTTAGCTAAATGACTATGAGCTTGAAAAGCACTACAAATGAACTATGAAAAGGTTGAAAGTTGGCATGGTTCCATTATTTCACCCACATAGCATGTGCTAAAAAGTTGAGAGGGTTACGACAAAAACTGGATGCACTTCGTCTACAAAATGGACAATCTCTTTCGAAGTATCTGGGTTTCGGACGAAAACTCATCTGTTACAAAGGCATTTCATTTTTTTAAACATATTTCAACTCCAGACTTTTTGTGCGTTCAGTATGCACCATTCAAAGCCACGTCATCAATTTTCAACCCTTTCTCACTTTGTTCGCTATTTTTCATGCATTTATTGATTTTTTGAGCTAAATGACCCTTAAATTGAAAAGCACTACAAATGAACTATGCAAAGGTTGAAAGTTTGCATGATATCAATATTTCACCCAAATAGCATGTGATCAAAAGTGGAGAGAGTTACGGCAAAATTGGATGCACTTCATGTACAAAATGGACAATCTCTTTCAAGTATTAGGGTTTGGATGAAAACTCATCTATTAGAAAGGCATTTAATTGTTTAAACTTATTTTAACTCCAGACATTTTGTGTGTTCGGTATGCACCATTCGAAGCCACATCATCAATTTACAACCTATTATGACATCATTTGCTATTTTTCATGCATTTATTGATTTTTTGAGCTAAATGACCCTGAAATTGAAAAGCACTACAAATGAACTATGAAAAGGTTCAAGGTTGGCATGGTATTATCATTTCACCCACATAGCATGTGCTAAAAAGTTGAGAGGGTTACAGCAAAAACTGGGTGCACTTCGTCTACAAAATGGACAATCTCTTTCGAAGTATCAGGGTTTCGGACGAAAACTCATCTGTTACAAAGGCATTTCATTTTTTAAACTTATTTCAACTCCAGAATTTTTGTGCGTTCAGTATGCACCATTCAAAGCCACATCGTCAATTTTCAACCCTTTCTGACTTCATTTCCTATTTTTCATGCATCTACTGGTTTTTTTGAGCTAAATGACCCTGAAATTGAAAACCGCAATAACTGAACTATGAAAAGGTTGAAGTTTGGCATGATATCATCATTTCACCCACATAGCATGTGCTAAAAAGTTGAGAGCGTGACGGCAAAAACTGGATGCACCGTCTACAAAATGGACAATCTCTTCGAAGTATGAAGGTTTCGCCGAAACCTCATCTGTTACAAAGGCATTTCATTTTTAAACTTATTTCAACTCCAGAATTTTGTGCGTTCGGTATGCACCATTCAAAGCCACGTCATCAATTTTCAACCCTTTCTCACTTCATTTGCTATTTTTCATGCATTTACTGTTTTTTTGAGCTAAATGACCCTGAAATTGAAAAGCACTACAAATGAACTGTGAAAAGGTTGAAAGTTGGCATGGTATCATTATTTCACCCACATAGGATGTGCTAAAAAGTGGAGAGGGTTACGGCAAAAAACTGGATGCACTTCATGTACAAAATGGACAATCTCTTTTGAAGTATCGGGGTTTGGACGAAAAATCATACATTATAAAGGCTTTTTATTTTTTAAACTTATTTCAACTCCAAACTTTTTGTGCATTCGGTACGTACCATTCAAAGCCACATCATCAATTTTCAACCCTTTCTAACTTCATTTGCTATTTTTCATGCATTTACATATTTTTTGAGCTAAATGACCCTTAAATTGAATAGCACTACAAATGAACTTTGAGAAGGTTCAAGGTTGGCATTGTATCATCATTTCACCCACATAGCATGTGCTAAAAAGTTGAGAGGGTCACAACAAAAACTGGATGCACTTCGTCTACAAAATGGACAATCTCTTTCGAAGTATCAGGGTTTCAGACAAAAACTCATCTGTTACAAAGGCATTTCATTTTTTAAACTTATTTCAACTCCATAATTTTAGTGCGTTCAGTATGCACCATTCAAAACCAAGTCATCTATTTTCAACCCTTTCTGACTTCATTCGCTATTTTCTATGCATTTACTGATTTTTAAGCTAAATGACCCTGAAATTGAAAAGCACTACAAATAAACTATCAAAAGGTTCAAGGTTGGCATGGTATCATCTTTTTACCCACATAACATGTGCTAAAAAGTTGAGAGGGTTACGACAAAAACTAGATGCACTTCGTCTACAAAATGGACAATCTCTTTCGAAGTATCGTGGTTTGATTTAAAACTCATACATTACAAAGGCATTTCATTTTTCAAACTTATTTCAACTACAGACTTTTTGTGTGTTCAGTATGCACCATTCAAAGCCACGTCATCAATTTTCAACCCTTCCTCACTTCATTCGCTATTTTTCATGCATTTACTGAATTTTTTAGCTAAATGACTCTGAGCTTGAAAAGCACTACAAATGAACTATGAAAAGGTTGAAAGTTGGCATGGTTCCATTATTTCACCCACATAGCATGTGCTAAAAAGTTGAGAGGGTTATGGCAAAAACTGGATGCACTTCGTGTACAAAATGGACAATCTCTTTGAAGTTTGGGGTTTGGACAAAAACTCATATATTACAAAGGAATTTCATTTTAAACTTATTTTAACTCCAGACTTTTTGTGCGTTCAGTATGCAACATTCAAAGCCACGTCATCAAGTTTCAACCCTTTCCGACTTCATTTCCTATTTTTCATGCATTTACTGTTTTTTTTGAGCTAAATGACCCAGAAATTGAAAAGCACTACAAATGAACTATGAAAAGCTTCAAGGTTGGCATGGTATCATCATTTCACCCACATAGCATGTGCTAAAAAGTTGAGAGGGTTACGGCAAAAACTGGATGCACTTCGTCTACAAAATGGACAATCTCTTTCATAGTATCAGGGTTTCGGACGAAAACTCATCTGTTACAAAGTCATTTCATTTTTAAACTTATTTGAATTCCAGACTTTTAGTGCGTTCATTATGCTCCATTCAAAGCCACGTCATCAATTTTCAACCCTTTCCGACTTCATTTGCTATTTTTCATGCATTTACTGATTATTTTGAGCTAAATGACCCTAAAATTAAAAAGCACTACAAATGATCTATGAAAAGGTTCAAGGTTGGGATGGTATCATCATTTCACCCACATAGCATGTGCTAAAAAGTTGAGAGGGTTACGGCAAAAACTGGATACACTTCGTCTACAAAATGGACAATCTCGTTCGAAGTACTGAGTTTCGGACGAAAACTCATCTGTTACAAAGGCATTTCATTTTTTAAAACTTATTTCAACTCCAGACTTTTAGTGCGTTCAGTATGCACCTTTCAAAGCCACGTCATCAATTTTCAACCCTTTCTGACTTCATGCACTATTTTTCATGCATTTACTGATTTTTGAGCTAAATGACCCTGAAATTGAAAAGCACTACAAATGAACTATGAAAAGGTTCAAGGTTGGCATGGTATCATCATTTCACCCACATAACATGTGCTAAAAAGTTGAGAGGGTTACGACAAAAACTGGATGCACTTCATCTACAAAAAGGACAATCTCTTTCGAAGTATCAGGGTTTCGGACAAAAACTCATCAGTTACAAAGGCATTTCATTTTTTAAACTTATTTCAGCTCCAGACTTTTTGTGCATTCAGTATGCACCTTTCAAAGCCACGTCATAGATTTTCAACCCTTTCTCACTTTGTTCGCTATTTTTCATGCATTTATTGATTTTTTGAGCTAAATGACCCTTAAATTGAAAAGCACTACAAATGAACTATGCAAAGGTTGAAAGTTGGCATGATATCAATATTTCACCCAAATAGCATGTGATCAAAAGTGGAGAGAGTTACGGCAAAAATTGGATGCACTTCATGTACAAAATGGACAATCTCTTTCGAAGTATTAGGGTTTCGGACGAAACTCATCTATTAGAAAGGCATTTAATTGTTTAAACTTATTTTAACTCCAGACATTTTGTGTGTTCAGTATGCACCATTCGAAGCCACATCATCAATTTACAACCTTTTCTGACATCATTTGCTATTTTTCATGCATTTATTGATTTTTTGAGCTAAATGACCCTGAAATTGAAAAGCACTACAAATGAACTATGAAAAGGTTCAAGGTTGGCATGGTATTATCATTTCACCCACATAGCATGTGCTAAAAGTTGAGAGGGTTACAGCAAAAAAACTGGGTGCACTTCTACCAAATGGACAATCTCTTTCAAGTATCGTGGTTTGGATGAAAACTCATACATTACAAAGGCATTTCATTTTTTAAACTTATTTCAACTCCAGACTTTTTGTGCGTTCAGTATGCACCATTCAAAGCCACATCGTCAATTTTCAACCCTTTCTGACTTCATTTCCTATTTTTCATGCATCTACTGATTTTTTTGAGCTAAATGACCCTGAAATTGAAAACCGCAATAACTGAACTATCAAAAGGTTCAAGGTTGGCATGGTACATCATTTTACCCACATAACATGTGCTAAAAAGTTGAGAGGGTTACGACAAAAACTAGATGCACTTCGTCTACAAAATGGACAATCTCTTTCGAAGTATCAGGGTTTGGATTTAAAACTCATACATTACAAAGGCATTTCATTTTTCAAACTTATTTCAACTTCTGAGACCTTTTGTGTGTTCAGTATGCACCATTCAAAGCCACGTCATCAATTTTCAACCCTTCCTCACTTCATTCGCTATTTTTCATGCATTCTGAATTTTTGAGCTAAATGACTCTGAGCTTGAAAAGCACTACAAATGAACTATGAAAAGGTTGAAAGTTGGCATGGTTCCATTATTTCACCCACATAGCATGTGTTAAAAAGTTGAGAGGGTTATGGCAAAAACTGGATGCACTTCGTGTACAAAATGGACAATCTCTTTCGAAGTTTCAGGGTTTCGGACAAAAACTCATATATTACAAAGGAATTTCATTTTAAACTTATTTTAACTCCAGACTTTTTGTGCGTTCAGTATGCAACATTCAAAGCCACGTCATCAAGTTTCAACCCTTTCCGACTTCATTTGCTATTTTTCATGCATTTACTGTTTTTTTGAGCTAAATGACCCAGAAATTGAAAAGCACTACAAATGAACTATGAAAAGCTTCAAGGTTGGCATGGTATCATCATTTCACCCACATAGCATGTGCTAAAAAGTTGAGAGGGTTACGGCAAAAACTGGATGCACTTCGTCTACAAAATGGACAATCTCTTTCCAAGTATCATGGTTTCGGACGAAAACTCATCTGTTATAAAGGCATTTCATTTTTTTAAACTTATTTCATCTCCAGAATTTTAGTGCGTTCAGTATGCACCATTCAAAACCAAGTCATCAATTTTCAACCCTTTCTGACTTCATTCGCTATTTTCTATGCATTTACTGATTTTTAAGCTAAATGACCCTGAAATTGAAAAGCACTACAAATAAACTATCAAAAGGTTCAAGGTTGGCATGGTATCATTATTTCACCCACATAGCATGTGCTAAAAAGTGGAGAGGGTTACGGCAAAAACTGGATGCACTTCATGTACAAAATGGACAATCTCTTTTGAAGTATCAGGGTTTCGGACGAAAAATCATCTGTTATAAAGGCTTTTTATTTTTTTAAACTTATTTCAACTCCAGACTTTTTGTGCGTTCAGTATGCACCATTCAAAGCCACATCATCAATTTTCAACCCTTTCTAACTTCATTTGCTATTTTTCATGCATTTACATATTTTTTGAGCTAAATGACCCTTAAATTGAATAGCACTACAAATGAACTTTGAGAAGGTTCAAGGTTGGCATTGTATCATCATTTCACCCACATAGCATGTGCTAAAAAGTTGAGAGGGTCACAACAAAAACTGGATGCACTTCGTCTACAAAATGGACAATCTCTTTCGAAGTATCAGGGTTTCGGACGAAAACTCATCTGTTACAAAGTCATTTCATTTTAAAACTTATTTGAAGTCCAGACTTTTAGTGCGTTCAGTATGCTCCATTCAAAGCCACGTCATCAATTTTCAACCCTTTCCGACTTCATTTGCTATTTTTCATGCATTTACTGATTATTTTGAGCTAAATGACCCTAAAATTAAAAGCACTACAAATGATCTATGAAAAGGTTCAAGGTTGGCATGGTATCATCATTTCACCCACATAGCATGTGCTAAAAAGTTGAGAGGGTTACGGCAAAACTGGATACACTTCGTCTACAAAATGGACAATCTCTTTGAAGTATCCGAGTTTGGACGAAAACTCATACATTACAAAGGCATTTGATTTTTTAAACTTATTTCAACTCCAGACTTTTAGTGCGTTCAAGTATGCACCTTTCAAAGCCACGTCATCAATTTTCAACCCTTTCTCGACTTCATGCACTATTTTTCATGCATTTTGATTTTTGAGCTAAATGACCCTGAAATTGAAAAGCACTACAAATGAACTATGAAAAGGTTCAAGGTTGGCATGGTATCATCATTTCACCCACATAACATGTGCTTAAAAGTTGAGAGGGTTACGACAAAAACTGGATGCACTTCGTCTACAAAATGGACAATCTCTTTCGAAGTATCTGGGTTTTGGACGAAAACTCATATATTACAAAGGCATTTCATTTTCTTAAACTTATTCTAACTCTAGGCTTTTTGTGCATTCGGTATGCACCATTCAAAGCCACGTCATCAATTTTCAACCCTTTCTGACTTCATTTGCTATTTTCATGCATTTATTGATTTTTGAGCTAAATGACCCTTAAATTGAAAAGCACTACAAATGAACTATGCAAAGGTTGAAAGTTGACATGATATCAATATTTCACCCAAATAGCATGTGATCAAAAGTGGAGAGGGTTACGGCAAAAATTGGATGCACTTCATGTACAAAATGGACAATCTCTTTTGAAGTATTAGGGTTTCGGACGAAAACTCATCTATTAGAAAGGCATTTAATTGTTTAAACTTATTTTAACTCCAGACATTTTGTGCGTTCAGTATGCACCATTCGAAGCCACATCATCAATTTACAACCTTTTCTGACATCATTTGCTATTTTTCATGCATTTATTGATTTTTTTGAGCTAAATGACACTGAAATTGAAAAGCACTACAAATGAACTATGAAAAGGTTCAAGGTTGGCATGGTATTATCATTTCACCCACATAGCATGTGCTAAAAAGTTGAGAGGGCTACTGAAAAACTGGGTGCACTTCGTCTACAAAATGGACAATCTCTTTCAAGTATCGGGGTTTTGACGAAAACTCATACATTACAAAGGCATTTCATTTTTTAAACTTATTTTAACTCCAGACTTTTTGTGCGTACAGTATGCACCATTCAAAGCCACATCGTCAATTTTCAACCCTTTCTGACTTCATTTCCTATTTTTCATGCATCTACTGATTTTTTTGAGCTAAATGACCCTGAAATTGAAAACCGCTAGAACTGAACTATGAAAAGGTTGAAGGTTGGCATGATATCATCATTTCACCCACATAGCATGTGCTAAAAATTTGAGAGCGTGACGGCAAAAACTGGATGCACTTCGTCTATAAAATGGACAATCTCTTTCGAAGTATCAAGGTTTCGCACAAAACCTCATCTGTTACAAAGGCATTTCATTTTTAAACTTATTTCAACTCCAGAATTTTTGTGCATTCGGTATGCACCATTGAAAGCCACGTCATCAATTTTCAACCCTTTCTCACTTCATTTGCTATTTTTCATGCATTTACTGTTTTTTTGAGCTAAATGACCCTGAAATTGAAAAGCACTACAAATGAACTGTGAAAAGGTTGAAAGTTGGCATGGTATCATTATTTCACCCACCTAGCATGTGCTAAAAAGTGGAGAGGGTTACGGCAAAAACTAGATGCACTTCATGTACAAAATGGACAATCTCTTTTGAAGTATCTGGGTTTCGGACCAAAAATCATCTGTTACAAAGGCTTTTTATTTTTTTAAACTTATTTCAACTCCAGACTTTTTGTGCGTTCAGTATGCACCATTCAAAGCCACATCATCAATTTTCAACCCTTTCTAACTTCATTTGCTATTTTTCATGCATTTACAATTTTTTTGAGCTAAATGACACTGAAATTGAATAGCACTACAAATGAACTTTGAGAAGGTTCAAGGTTGGCATTGTATCATCATTTCACCCACATAGCATGTGCTAAAAAGTTGAGAGGGTCACAACAAAAACTGGATGCACTTCGTCTACAAAATGGACAATCTCTTTCGAAGTATCAGGGTTTCGGACGAAAACTCATCTGTTACAAAGGCATTTCATTTTTCAAACTTATTTCAACTACAGACTTTTTGTGTGTTCAGTATGCACCATTCAAAGCCACGTCATCAATTTTCAACCCTTCCTCACTTCATTCGCTATTTTTCATGCATTTACTGAATTTTTGAGCTAAATGACTTTGAGCTTGAAAAGCACTACAAATGAACTATGAAAAGGTTGAAAGTTGGCATGGTTCCATTATTTCACCCACATAGCATGTGCTAAAAAGTTGACAGGGTTATGACAAAAACTGGATGCACTTCGTGTACAAAATGGACAATCTCTTTCGAAGTTTCAGGGTTTCGGACGAAAACTCATATATTACAAAGGAATTTCATTTTTAAACTTATTTTAACTCCAGACTTTTTGTGCGTTCAGTATGCAACATTCAAAGCCACGTCATCAAGTTTCAACCCTTTCCGACTTCATTTGCTATTTTTCATGCATTTACTGTTTTTTTTGAGCTAAATGACCCAGAAATTGAAAAGCACTACAAATGAACTATGAAAAGCTTCAAGATTGGCATGGTATCATCATTTCACCCACATAGCATGTGCTAAAAAGTTGAGAGGGTTACGGCAAAAACTGGATGCACTTCGTCTACAAAATGGACAATCTCTTTCATAGTATCAGGGTTTCGGACGAAAAATCATCTGTTACAAAGTCATTTCATTTTTAAACTTATTTGAAGTCCAGACTTTTAGTGCGTTCAGTATGCTCCATTCAAAGCCACGTCATCAATTTTCAACCCTGTCCGACTTCATTTGCTATTTTTCATGCATTTACTGATTATTTTGAGCTAAATGACCCTAAAATTAAAAAGTACTACAGATGATCTATGAAAAGGTTCAAGGTTGGCATGGTATCATCATTTCACCCACATAGCATGTGCTAAAAAGTTGAGAGGGTTACGGCAAAAACTGGATACACTTCGTCTACAAAATGGACAATCTCTTTCGAAGTATCAGAGTTTGGACGAAAACTCATACATTACAAAGGCATTTCATTTTTTAAACTTATTTCAACTCCAGACTTTTAGTGCGTTCAAGATGCGACGTTTCAAAGCCACGTCATCAATTTTCAACCCTTTCGACTTCATGCACTATTTTTCATGCATTCTCTGATTTTTGAGCTAAATGACCCTGAAATTGAAAAGCTCTACAAATGAACTATGAAAAGGTTCAAGGTTGGCATGGTATCATCATTTCACCCACATAACATGTGCTAAAAAGTTGAGAGGGTTACGACAAAAACTGGATGCACTTCGTCTACAAAATGGACAATCTCTTTCGAAGTATCTGGGTTTCGGACGAAAACTCATCTGTTACAAAGGCATTTCATTTTTTTAAACATATTTCAACTCCAGACTTTTTGTGCGTTCAGTATAAACCATTCAAAGCCACGTCATCAATTTTCAACCCTTTCTCACTTTGTTCGCTATTTTCATGCATTTCTGTTTTTTTGAGCTAAATGACCCGAAATTGAAAAGCACTACAAATGAACTATGAAAAGCTTCAAGGTTGGCATGGTATCATCATTTCACCCAAATAGCATGTGATCAAAAGTGGAGAGGGTTACGGCAAAAATTGGATGCACTTCATGTACAAAATGGACAATCTCTTTCGAAGTATTAGGGTTTCGGACGAAAACTCATCTATTAGAAAGGCACTTAATTGTTTAAACTTATTTTAACTCCAGACATTTTGTGCGTTCAGTATGCACAATTCGAAGCCACATCATCAATTTACAACCTTTTCTGACATCATTTGCTATTTTTCATGCATTTATTGATTTTTTGAGCTAAATGACCGAAATTGAAAAGCACTACAAATGAACTATGAAAAGGTTCAAGGTTGGCATGGTATTATCATTTCACCCACATAGCATGTGCTAAAAAGTTGAGAGGGTTACAGCAAAAACTGGGTGCACTTCGTCTACAAAATGGACAATCTCTTTCGAAGTATCAGGGTTTGAATGAAAACTCATACATTACAAAGGCATTTCATTTTTTAAACTTATTTCAACTCCAGACTTTTTGTGCGTTCAGTATGCACCATTCAAAGCCACATCATCAATTTTCCACCCTTTCTCACTTTGTTTGCTATTTTTCATGCATTTATTGATTTTTTGAGCTAAATGACCCTTAAATTGAAAAGCACTACAAATGAACTATGCAAAGGTTGAAAGTTGACATGATATCAATATTTCACCCAAATAGCATGTGATCAAAAGTGGAGAGGGTTACGGCAAAAATTGGATGCACTTCATGTACAAAATGGACAATCTCTTTTGAAGTATTAGGTTTCGAACGAAAACTCATCTATTAGAAAGGCATTTAATTGTTTAAACTTATTTTAACTCCAGACATTTTGTGCGTTCAGTATGCACCATTCGAAGCCACATCATCAATTTACAACCTTTTCTGACATCATTTGCTATTTTTCATGCATTTATTGATTTTTTGAGCTAAATGACCCTGAAATTGAAAAGCACTACAAATGAACTATGAAAAGGTTCAAGGTTGGCATGGTATTATCATTTCACCCACATAGCATGTGCTAATAAGTTGAGAGTGTTACAGCAAATACTGTGTGCACTTCGTCTACAAAATGGACAATCTCTTTCGAAGTATCAGGGTTTCGGACGAAAACTCATCTGTTACAAAGGCATTTCATTTTTTAAACATATTTCAACTCCAGACTTTTTGTGCGTTCAGTATAAACCATTCAAAGCCACGTCATCAATTTTCAACCCTTTCTCACTTTGTTCGCTATTTTCATGCATTTACTGTTTTTTTTGAGCTAAATGACCCAGAAATTGAAAAGCACTACAAATGAACTATGAAAAGCTTCAAGGTTGGCATGGTATCATCATTTCACCCAAATAGCATGTGATCAAAAGTGGAGAGGGTTACGGCAAAAATTGGATGCACTTCATGTACAAAATGGACAATCTCTTTCGAAGTATTAGGGTTTCGGACGAAAACTCATCTATTAGAGAGGCATTTAATTGTTTAAACTTATTTTAACTCCAGACATTTTGTGCGTTCAGTATGCACCATTCGAAGCCACATCATCAATTTACAACCTTTTCTGACATCATTTGCTATTTTTCATGCATTTATTGATTTTTTGAGCTAAATGACCCTGAAATTGAAAAGCACTACAGATGAACTATGAAAAGGTTCAAGGTTGGCATGGTATTATCATTTCACCCACATAGCATGTGCTAAAAAGTTGAGAGGGTTACAGCAAAAACTGGGTGCACTTCGTCTACAAAATGGACAATCTCTTCGAAAGTATCGTGGTTTTGATTTAAAACTCATACATTACAAAGGCATTTCATTTTTAAACTTATTTTAACTCCAGACTTTTGTGCGTGCGGTATGCACCATTCAAAGCCACATCGTCAATTTTCAACCCTTTACGACTTCATTTCCTATTTTTCATGCATCTACTGATTTTTTTGAGCTAAATGACCCTGAAATTGAAAACCGCTAGAACTGAACTATGAAAAGGTTGAATGTTGGCATGATATCATCATTTCACCCACATAGCATGTGCTAAAAAGTTGAGAGCGTGACGGCAAAAACTGGATGCACTTCGTCTACAAAATGGACAATCTCTTTCGAAGTATCAAGGTTTCGGACGAAACCTCATCTGTTACAAAGGCATTTCATTTTTAAACTTATTTCAACTCCAGAATTTTTGTTCGTTCGGTATGCACCATTCAAAGCCACGTCATCAATTTTCAACCCTTTCTCACTTCATTTGCTATTTTTCATGCATTTACTGTTTTTTTGAGCTAAATGACCCTGAAATTGAAAAGCACTACAAATGAACTGTGGAAAGGTTGAAAGTTGGCATGGTATCATTATTTCACCCACATAGCATGTGCTAAAAAGTGGAGAGGGTTACGGCAAAAACTGAATGCACTTCATGTACAAAATGGACAATCTCTTTTGAAGTATCAGGGTTTCGGACGAAAAATCATACATTATAAAGGCTTTTTATTTTTTTAAACTTATTTCAACTCCAGACTTTTTGTGCGTTTAGTATGCACCATTCAAAGCCACATCATCAATTTTCAACCCTTTCTAACTTCATTTGCTATTTTTCATGCATTTACAAATTTTTTGAGCTAAATGACCCTGAAATTGAATAGCACTACAAATGAACTTTGAGAAGGTTCAAGGTTGGCATTGTATCATCATTTCACCCACATAGCATGTGCTAAAAAGTTGAGAGGGTCACAACAAAAACTGGATGCACTTCGTCTACAAAATGGACAATCTCTTTCGAAGTATCGGGGTTTCGGACGAAAACTCATCTGTTACAAAGGCATTTCATTTTTTTAAACTTATTTCAACTCCAGAATTTTAGTGCGTTCAGTATGCACCATTCAAAACCAAGTCATCAATTTTCAACCCTTTCTGACTTCATTCGCTATTTTTTATGCATTTACTGATTTTTTAAGCTAAATGACCCTGAAATTGAAAAGCACTACAAATAAACTATCTAAAGGTTCAAGGTTGGCATGGTATCATCATTTTACCCACATAACATGTGCTAAAAAGTTGAGAGGGTTACGACAAAAACTAGATGCACTTCGTCTACAAAATGGACAATCTCTTTCGAAGTATCAGGGTTTGAATGAAAACTCATCTGTTACAAAGGCATTTCATTTTTCAAACTTATTTCAACTACAGACTTTTTGTGTGTTCAGTATGCAGAATTCAAAGCCACGTCATCAATTTTCAACCCTTCCTCACTTCATTCGCTATTTTTCATGCATTTACTGAATTTTTGAGCTAAATGACTCTGAGCTTGAAAAGCACTAGAAATGAACTATGAAAAGGTTGAAAGTTGGCATGGTTCCATTATTTCACCCACATAGCATGTGCTAAAAAGTTGAGAGGGTTATGGCAAAAACTGGATGCACTTCGTGTACAAAATGGACAATCTCTTTCGAAGTTTCAGGGTTTCGGACGAAAACTCATATATTACAAAGGAATTTCATTTTTAAACTTATTTTAACTCCAGAATTTTTGTGCGTTCAGTATGCAACATTCAAAGCCACGTCATCAAGTTTCAACCCTTTCCGACTTCATTTGCTATTTTTCATGCATTTCTTGTTTTTTGAGCTGAATGACCCAGAAATTGAAAAGCACTACAAATGAACTATGAAAAGCTTCAAGGTTGGCATGGTATCATCATTTCACCCACATAGCATGTGCTAAAAAGTTGAGAGGGTTACGGCAAAAACTGGATGCACTTCGTCTAAAAAATGGACAATCTCTTTCCAAGTATCATGGTTTCGGACGAAAACTCATCAGTTACAAAGGCATTTTTATTTTTTAAACTTACTTCAACTCCAGACTTTTTGTGCGTTCAATATGCACCATTCAAAGCCACGTCATCAATCTTCTACCATTTCTGGCTTCATTTGCTATTTTCCCTGCATTTAGAGATTTTTATGCTAAATGACCCTGAAATTGAAAAGCACTATAAATGAACTCTGAAAAAGGTTGAAAGTTGGCATGGTATCATCATTTCACCCACATAGCATGTGCTAAAAAGTTGAGAGGGTTACGACAAAAACTGGAGGCACTTCGTCTAAGAAATGGACAATCTCTTTCGAAGTATCAGGGTTTCGGACGAAAAATCATCTATTACAAAAGCATTTCATTTTTTCAACCTTATTTCAACTCCAGACTTTTTGTGCGTTCAGTATGCACCATTAAAAGCCACGTCATCAATTTTCAACCCTTTCTCACTTCATCAGCTATTTTTCCTGCATTTTCTGATTTTTTTGAGCTAAATGACCCTGAGATTGAAAAGCACTACAAATGAACTATGAAAAGGTTGAAAGTTGGCATGGTTTCATTATTTCACCCACATAGCATGTGCTAAAAAGTTGAGAGGGTTACGGCAAAAACTGGATGCACTTCATCTACAAAATGGACAATCTCTTTCCAAATATCAGGGTTTCGGACGAAAACTCATCTGTTACAAAGACTTTTCATTTTTTAAACTTATTTTAACTCCAGACTTTTTATGCGTTCAGTATGCACCATTCAAAGCCACGTCATCAATCTTCATCCCTTTCTGACTTCATTTGCTATTTTTCATGGATTTACTAATTTTTTTAGCTAAATGACCCTGAAATTGAAAGCACAACAAATGGACTATGAAAAGGTTGAAGGTTGGCATGGTATCATCATTTCTCTCACATAGCATGTGCTAAAAATTTGAGATGGTTACGGCAAAAACTGGATGCACTTCGTCTATAAAATGGTCAATCTCTTTCGAAGTATCAGGGTTTCAAACGAAAACTCATGTGTTACAAAGGCCTTTCATTTTTTTAAACTTATTTCGACTCCAGACTTTTTGTGCGTTCAGTATGCACCATTCAAAGCCACGTCATCAATTTTCAACCCTTTCTGACTTCATTTGCTATTTTTCATGCATTTACTGATTTTTCGAGCTAAATGACCCTGAAATTGAAAAGCACAACAAATGACCTATGAAAAGGTTCAAGGTTGGCATGGTATCATTATTTCACCCACATAGCATGTGCTAAAAAGTTGAGATTGTTACGGCAAAACTGGATGCACTTCGTGTACAAAATGGACATCTCTTTCAAAGTATCATGGTTTCCGCCGAAAACTCATCTGTTACAAAGGCATTTCATTTGTTTAAACTTGTTTCGACTCTAGACTTCTTGTGCATTCAGTATGCACCATTCCAAGCCACGTCATCAATTTTTAACCCTTTCTGAGTTCATTTGCTATTTTTCATGCATTTACTGATAGCTAAATGACCCAGAAATTGAAAAGCACTACAAATGACCTATGAAAAGGTTCAATGTTGGCATGGTATCATCATTTCGCCCACATAGCATGTGCCAAAATGTGACAGGGTTACTGCAAAAACTGGATACACTTCGTCTACAAAATAGACAATCTCTTTAGAAGTATCAGGGTTTCGGATAAAAACTCATCTGTTACAAAGTCATTTCATTTTTAAACTTAATTCGACTCGAAACTTTTAGTGCGCTTAGTATGCACCATTCAAAGCCATGTCATAAGTTTTCAACCCTTTTTGACTTCATTTGTTTTTTTTCATGCATTTACTGATTTTTTTGCGCTAAATGACCCTGAAATTGAAAAACACTCATATGAACTATGAAAAGGTTGAAAGTTGGCACGGTATCTTATCTTCGTTTCACCCAGATAGCATGTGCTAAAAAGTTGAGAGGGTTATGACAAAAACTGGATGCACTTCGTGTACAAAATGGACAATCTCTTTCGAAGTATCAGGGTATCGGACGAAAACTCATCTGTTACAAAGGCATTTCATTTTTTTAAACTTATTTCAACTCCAGAATTTTTTTTAGGTTCAGTATGCATCATTCAAAGCCACGTCATTAATTTTAAACCCTTTCTGACTTCAGTTGCTATTTTTCATGCATTTACCGATTTTTTGCAGCTAAATGGCCCTGAAATTGAAAAGCACTACAAATGAACTTTGAAATGGTGGAAAGTTGGCATGGTATCATCATTTGACCCACATAGCATGTGCTAAAAAGTTGAGAGGGTTACGACAAAAACTGGATACACTTCGTGTACAAAATGGACAATCTCTGTCGAAGTATCAGGGTTTCGCACGAAAACTCATGTGTTACAAAGGCATTTCATTTTTTTAAACTTATTTCAACTCCAAATGTTTTGTGCGTTCAGTATGCACCATTCAAAGCCATGTCAATTTTGAACCCTTTCTGACTTCATTTGCTATTTTTCATGCATTTACTAAGTTTTTGGAGCTAAATGACCCTGAAATTGAAAAGCACTACAAATGAACTCTGAAAAGGTTGAAAGTTGGCATGGTATCATAATTTCACCCACATAGCATGTGCTAAAAAGTTGAGTGAGTTACGGCAAAAACTGGATGCACTTCGTGTACAAAAAGGACAATCTTTTTCGAAATATCATGGTTTCCGACGAAAACTCATCTGTTACAAAGGCTTTTCATTTTTTTAAATTATTTCAACTCCAGACTTTTTGTGCGTTCAGTATGCACCATTCAAAGCCATGTCATCAATTTTCGACCCTTTCTGACTTCATTTGCCATTTTTCATGCATTTACTCATTATTTTGAGCTAAATGACCCTAAAATTGAAAAGCACTACAAATGAACTATGGAAAGATTGAAGGTTGGCATGGTATCATCATTTCACCCACATAGCATGTGGTAAAAAGATGAGAGGGTTACGACAAAAACTGGATGCACTTCGTCTACAAAATGGACAACTCTTTCCAAGTATCAGGGTTTCTGACGAAAACTAATCTGTTACAAAGGCATTTCATTTTTTAAACTTATTTCAACTCCAGACTTTTTGTGCATTCAGTATGCACCATTCAAAGCCACGTCGTCAATCTTCAACCCTTTCTGACTTCATTTGCTATTTTTCATGCATTTACTAATTTTTTGAGCTGAATGACCCTAAAATTGAAAAGCACTATAAATGAACTCTGAAAAGGTTGAAAGTTGGAATGGTATCATGATTTCACCAACATAGCATGTGCTAAAAAGTTGAGAGGGTTACGAAAAAAACTGGATGAACTTCATGTACAAAATGGACAATCTCTTTCGAAGTATCTGGGTTTCGGACGAAAACTCATCTATTACAAAGGCATTTTATTTTTGAACAAATTTCAAGTCGAGGCTTTATGTGCATTCAGTATGCACCATTCAATGCCACTTCATGTACAAAATGGACAATCTCTTTTGAAGTATCAGGGTTTCGGACAAAAACTCATCTGTTACGAAGGCATTTCATTTTTTAAACTTATTTCAACTACAGACTTTTTGTGCATTCAGTATGCACCATTCAAAGCCACGTCATAAATTTTCAACCCTTTCTGACTTCATTTGCTATTTTTCATGCATTTACTGATTTTTTTGAGCTAAATGACACCGACATTGAAAAGCACTACAAATGAACTATGAAAAGGTTCAAGGTTGGCATGGTATCATCATTGCACCCACATAGCATGTGCTAAAAAGTTGAGAGGGTTACGGCACAAACTGGATGCACTTCGTCTACCAAATGGACAATCTCTTTCGAAGTATCAGGGGTTCGGACGAAAACTCATCTGTTACAAAGGCATTTCATTTTTTAAACTTATTTCAACTCCAGACTTTTTGTGCGTTTAGTATGCACCATTCAAAGCCACGTCATAATTTTTCAACCCTTTCTGACTTCATTTGCTATTTTTCATGCATTTACAGATTTTTTTGAGCAAATGACACTGAAATTGAAAAGCACTACAAACGAACTATGAAAAGGATCAAGGTTGGCATGGTATCATCGTTTCACCCACATAGCATATGCTAAAAATTTGAGAGTGTTACGACAAAAACTGGATGCACTTCGTCTACAAAATGGACAATCTCTTTCGATGTATCAGGGTTTCGGACGAAAACTCATGTGTTACAAAGGCATTTCATTTTTTAAACTTATTTCAACTCCAGACTTTTTGTGCATTCAGTATGCACCATTCAAAGCCACGTCATAAATTTTAAACCCTTTCCGACTTCATTCGCTATTTTTCATGCATTTACTGATTTTTTGAGCTAAATGACCCTGAAATTGAAAAGCACAACGAATGAACTATGAAAAGGTTCAAGGTTGGCATTGTATCATTATTTCACCCACATAACATGTGCTAAAAAGTTGAGAGTGTTACGGCAAAAACTGGATGCACTTCGTGTACAAAATGGACATCTCTTTCGAAGACTCATGGTTTCCGCCGAAAACTCATCTGTTACAAAGGCATTTCATTTGTTTAAACTTGTTTCGACTCTAGACTTCTTGTGCATTCTGTATGCACCATTCCAAGCCATGTCATCAATTTTAAATACTTTCTGACTTCATTTGCTGTTTTTCATGCATTTACTGATTTTTTTGAGCTAAATGACCCTGAAATTGAAAAGCACTACAAATGACCTATGAAAAGGTTCAAGGTTGGCATTGTATCAACATTTCACCCACATATCATGTGCCAAAATGTTGAGAGGGTTACGGCAAAAACTGGATGCACTTCGTATACAAAATGGACAATCTCTTTCGAAGTATCAGGGTTTTGGACGAAAACTCATCTGTTACAAAGTCATTTCATTTTTTAAACTTATTTCGACTCGAAACTTTTTGTGCGCTTAGTATGCACCATTCAAAGCCATGTCATAAATTTTCAACCTTTTCTGACTTCTTTGCTATTTTTCATGCATTTACAGAATTTTTTGAGCTAAATGACACTGAAATTGAAAAGCACTACATACGAACTATGAAAAGGTACAAGGTTGGTATGGTATCGTCGTTTCACCCACATAGCATGTGCTAAAAAGTTGAGAGGGTTACTATCGTGGGATTGTCACGACAGATGTCCTCTTACAAGGACTTAGTCGTGGAGCCATCGCAACTAGGAAGCTTAAAGGGGTTAACTGGGACAAAGGACACGAGAGGTTTATACTAGTTCGGCCCCTTACGGTGAAGGTAAGGCCTACGTCTAGTTGGGTTGGTATTGCTTGATGTTTCGATGACCAGGAAGCGAGATATGCTATGCCCGGTTCTCGATGAGTTGTTTCTTGTCTCTAAGCCGCCAGCGGATCGTCCCCTTATATACACGGGTTGACGCCCTGTGGCCTACAGAGTCCCTGCCGGCTCATAGACAGTGTCCGGCTCGGTGGCTAGTTAATTCTACCTTATGTTACAAGTCATGTCATCATGGCGGTTTACCACAATGGGCCTTAAGCCGCCTGTGGGCCTTAGACCCTTTATTGAACTGCCATCTTCATGCTTGGTCTTGGGCTTCTTTCTGATGAGTCTTCTTTGCGTAACCCGGCCCCTCCTGGGAGGCTTACACAAATAGTTATATCCCCAACATTAGGCCCCAGATTGATTTGAACCGGTTCATGTCAATCTTAAAATACCTTAAGAAATAGACATTCAACCTTCTGCCTATGCAAAGATTTTTAACCCGCAATGACATCATCTTTACTTAAATTCATATTTTACTTCGCCATATCCTCCAACGGATATTTGCTTTTACTAACCGTTCCGAAAACCGAGGCGTCGGGGCCGCTGGATAATGATGTTTAGTCTCCTCGTTTCTCGCGTCGTCTCAGTCGGTCTTCCCTTATAAATAGGCATGACCTAGGTCTTCCGTTCTCCCCCCTTTCAGTCATCCTCTTCCTCTTGTTGTGTCTTTTCCGCCCGAGCTCGGCCGCCGCCGCCGTCGAGCTCCTCGTCTTCACCGACTCAGGCCGCTGCATGAACCTGAATCTGACCAGAAATCAACGGCGAACTTCCGCAGCCCGTCCACATCCGTAAGTTCCCTTCTTCCCTTTCTTAGATCTGCATTGGAGCTTCTTCGAGTTCGTCGGTGTTCATCGCCGCCCGTGGCAAACCCTTTCTGTTCTTCACCTTCGATGCCATGTTCAGATCGTTGAATAATATAAAACTGCTGCGGCGACTGTTTTACGTTTATCTCGAACATAGACAGATCTCTTTTCTTTTGTTCAGAGGCTTCCTCCAAGTGGATGAACTTCTCTGCACTGATTTTAGGTTTAGAAATTTTTCTTTTTGGAACGACCGTTTGATCCAAAATAATAATTGCAGCTTTGTGAAATCTATTTTTTCCACACTTAGTCAAAAACTGCCTCTGTTGAATTTGTTTAACCATGGTAATCTATGTAGCCGGTTTATGACAACACCAATTGTCAGTCATGCTTGCTTCCGGCGACTTTAAGAAAATTTAACTGCCCCTGATACCTGTAGCGGCTTAAATATTATTGCGTAGTTACCTATATATCATTAGGCCCCGTCTTAAGCCGCCATTTTGAATAGACTTAAAAAATACTTTCCTTCTGGGTTAAAATTGAACCGGAGCTTCTTATTTTGTCATAGGCTTCCACTTACACCATGGCACCTAAGGCTCCCAAGGCTCCTGTGACCTGTAATTGGGTCCAATCCATTGTCACAGAAAGAAAATTGTCTGAATTTGTTAAGTCTGGCCACCTGCCCAAGAAGGAGGTCATGTTTTATCGTGCCCCTGACCCGTCCGAGGAGAAACCTCAGCCCAAAGAAGGGGAGGTGATAGTTTTTAAGGATCATATGAGCCGGGGATTTGCTCCACCCGGTTCAAAATTCTTCAGGGATGTTTTGCATTTCTTTGACCTCAGACCTCAAGACATTGGACCCAACTCCGTGTCAAATATCTGCAACTTCCAAGTTTTCTGCGAAGTGTACCTGGGAGAAGAGCCCAATCTACTTTTGTTCAGAGAGCTATTCTATTTAAACCGGCAGAATGAACGTGCCAACGGGCCCAGTCTAGAACTCGGCGGCATCTCAATTCAGCGGCGGAGAGACGACCTCTTTCCTTATGCCGAACTGCCCAGCCACCCAAAGGACTGGAACCAGACGTGGTTTTATTGCCAGGACACTTCTCCGGCTGACGAGAACCCTCTGCCCGGCTTCCGCGCTCTGCGCCTTGAATCAAATCACCCGCTGCCGGATAAGCTAACCGCTGTTGAACGTCTATCACTTGCCCCTACCATCAAGAAGATCAAAGCCCTCTTAGGCAATGGCTTGAGCGGTATTGATTGGGTGCGAGTCTGGATCTCCTGGCGGGTGATCTCGTTAAGCCGCCGCCCCGGCTTAATGTGCTCTTACACTGGCGAGAAGGATGACTCGCTGCGCTACAGTTCTGATGACTTACCAGATGATATGGTTGAAGTTACGACCCATACCTTGTTCAAAGAAGGCACAATGACTAGTAATGCCTTTGGCTTACTTCCCTTCTACAAGAAGAACCCGGCCCCCAAAGTGAGTCATCAACCTCAATGAATATTCTTTACTATATTACACCTTGCTTTTACTCATAACCCCTTATCATTTTTCACAAGCCGATGAAAACTTCTGGAAGGTCAAGTATGACCATGAGGCGGCCAAACAAGCCAGAGCAGCAAAAAGAGTCGAAAGGAAAGCCGCCAGGACTGGAACTTCGAAGAAGAGGAAGCCAAGCGCTTCAGATATGTTTAAACTTGAAAATACTGATGATGATGAAGAAGAGGTAACTTCTAACTCCCTTGACTCTTTATCATCACCTTACTGACATTAAATCTTTCCAGGAAGACACAGGGAACAACCAAGCCGTCGAGGAAGAGGTAACTATAATCTCCTCCGACTCCGAGCCCCTGTCGCGTCAGAAAATTCAAAGAGTAACCCAGAAAGTAAGATTTTCACATCCTTTGGCTTACCAAGATCCTCAATTTCTTTTGAAGCAACAGCAATTTGAAAGCCGGTGGCAGACCCGGACCAGCAAGGATGTAGAGCTCTCCTCCGCTTACTCCGACGTAACGGAAGCGCTTGACCGAGGTTATTTCCGATTTATGTTGTGTTTTACCTTTGGCGGGTTTAATTCGTCAACCTCTCAATTCATCTGACTCCAATTATCAGGATACCTCTCCTTCCTGCGGCGAGTCTATGCAATCTAACACGCTGGCTTTCAAAACTGCCCCTGGGTGATGTAATTCTGTTTACCTTATGCTTTACCTTACTCATGCTTTTGTACTCATCCTTCTGCCTTTGTCCACAGCGTGCAAGTGAAACCCAGTAAGAGGGCAAAAAAGAGTAAGCTGTCCCAAGACCCGGTCGCGACTGAACCGTAGCTTGGCACGGCTGCTCCTGACAGTTCTACCCATCAGCCGCCGCATGAACCAGCCTATGCCATTCCAGCACGAACCTCTGATCCACCCGCCGAAGATACTCTCAACAGCTCTGACAACCCGGAAGTTCCTAGCCCGGCCAAGATAATTGATCCGGAAGTTGAGATTACGAAGACTCGATTTGTTGAGCGGGGCAGCCTTGTCCTTGCCAAGTGCTCTGCCAAGGAGGAGCTTCTGGAATGCCGAAAGGCCAAGCTAGACATTGCTGACTATATTCATTTGAGCATTGGAGAGATAGTCTCTGGCTATCTCAATCAAGTACATAGCAGCCGTGACCTGGAAATTGACATGGTGAAGCAAATACAACAAAAATCTGAGGTATAACTTATGCTACTTTTCTTAATCGTACTTACTGTATCAACCCCCAAGTCTATTGCTTATGAATAAATATGCTGTAGACTTAGAAGACTGCTTAGCACTGCTTTGTCCGGTTTAGAAAGAAGATATTTAACCTGGTTGTAACATGATACCTTGAACTTGTGATACACACTAGCCCCCAAGTGTCAAGTATCTTTGCTTGCAAAGTGCTTGGGACTTAATTTCCATGAACTGGCATTGTAAGTTAAAATTCTTCAGCATACATTAGCCCCCAAGTGTCAAGTATCTTTGCTTGCAAAGTGCTTTGGACTTAATGTTATCTTACCATGGTTCCGACTATAACCCGACATCAATGCAGGCCACCATAAGTCAATTTGAGTCGGAGATTGCTGACCTGAAGTGCCGCCTGGCAGCTCAAGAACTTGAAATTCAAAAGGCCAACTCCAAATTTGAATTCAACGTCTCTGAACAAGAGAAGTTGAAGAAGAATTTTGAGGCGGAGAATAAAATCTGGGCTGATGAGAAGGCCTCACTAGTAACCCGGGTCGAGACAGCAGAAACATCACTTGCAGAAGCAACAGCCGAGCAGTCCGGCTTAAAGCGCCAGATATCTCAAATGGTCTCAGCAATCTTCGGTAAGTTACTGTATATAACCTCAAATATTGTAATCCTTCCTTTGATGACTATTTTAATTGTTATCTCTGGCTCACCTTATGTTTATGAACGCAGGCCCCAGGAGCACAAACCTCAAGCAGAACATGTTGATCAAACTGAAAGCGGTTTACACTCTAGTGGAGCAACTGTATGCCGGGTCACAACGTGCTTTGGCCGTTGTAACTTTATCAAATGACGTTCCTCATCTCCTGCAAGATGTGCTAAAGCGGCTTGCCGTGCTACCCCAGCGGGTCCAAGAGCTAAGACGGGCATCTGCCAGAGCCGGGGCTATAGCCGCATTGAGCCGGGCCAAGGCGTGGCTTCCAGAGTTAGACCCGGCAGACATTGCTCTTGGGTATCCCAGCTTGAAGGAAGACGACTCTTTATTCAACGGGACAGACTTCACCGCCTGTGTGAAAGACATACGTCCTGTGGGTACTCTCATTGGGAATGATACTGACCTTACCAAACATCAGCCGGGCTATGACAGTGAGAACCTGAGAATTCCAACACCTCACTATGATGAAGTCAACCTAATCCCTCCAACTCGTAAGCATACCTTTGCCCCTGAAGTCGACCCAGCCGGTTTAATAGATGACGAAGCTGAGTTTGAAGCCTTGAGTGGCATTGACTGGGCCTCGTCAACCTTCCAGGACAGGGCAGCCGACGGAGAGGCGGAGAAGGATAACCCGGAATCTTGAAGCCAACCAAAGGAGTGAACCGCCAGATGTTTATGACTTTGCGAAAACAATGCTTCATTATTCGGACTCAGGGAGTCTTGTAATAGGGTAGAAAAAACCTCTCGATTTTTGTCATGCCTTCGGGCATGTTTACGGCGCTTAATACTTTCGTAAGCCGCCATCGCTATATATTTCCATCTTATGTTGATCTTTTGTTTCCTTGATTTAAAAATTTGCTTGCCTTATCCTGCATATTAAACAAGCAGAATTCCCTTGGCGACTTATCGCATCGGGGATCACATAAGGTATTGATAACCCAGAGTGCGAACCAAAACATCATATAAAGGCCGGTTTATGATTATATTTGTTAAACATAATCACAATAGCATACCTGCGATCCTTTTGGTAATCTCGCTGGTTTATGTGACCTAAATCATGAGGGTAAATTTAACTCCTGAAAGTTGGCACATATGATGTTTCACCTGGCCCTTAAACAACTGAAATGACCAATATTAAACCGGTGGAACGAGAACCCCATAGTACTTTTCGAGAAAGGCCTCCCGATTGTCAAACATTTACACTTACAAAGGATGATAAATAATGAACAAAATTTAAAAGGCCTCTGATTCAAATACGATCAGTGAACCGTTCTAAAGGGGTTAAGCTAAGATTCGGATACGATCATATAGCCCCCAGTGGCTTTGGCGATGCCGATCAAGTGGGTATCGACAGCTATTTCTCTTTGGTTCGAATACGACCTATGTTTGAACAGGAAGCCCTCAAGTGACCATAAGAGTTGTTTAATGACGCTGATTCGAATACGATCCACGTCAGACCCAAAGGGGTTAAGCTATGATTCAAATATGATCAAGAAGCCCCCAAGTGGGTTTGGCAGTATGCCGATCAAGTGGGTATCAACAGCTATGTTCTCTTTGGTTGAATCGACCTATGTTTGAACAGAAGCCCCAAGTGACCATGGCTAGATTCATATATGATCATAAGCCGGACCAAAGGGAAAGCCGGATTCAGATATGATCCGCTCCCTGTTGGTTGTTTCCACCACCTGATAAAGAAGACATGTAAACCTTTGAGGGTGAAAAGAAACAGAGGTCCTGCTTTATTACTTCATATAACATATATATCATCAAAAAATATATACATCTTGAGAGCCGATGGCTCAAGTATAGTAAGGCCGAAGATGGCCGATATTCCACGGCCGGCGAGTCTCCTCCTCCGACTTACGTGAATCTTTGTGCTCTCGAACATCGATAAGGTAGTATGACCCGTTGTTCAAATTCTTGCTGACCACAAAGGGTCCTTCCCAAGGAGGGGATAGCTTGTGCATATCAGACTGATCCTGGATGAGCCGGAGTACTAAGTCGCCTTCCTGAAAGGTTCTGCTTCTAACCCGGCGGCTGTGATAGCAGCGCAGGTCTTGCTGGTAAATCGCCGAGCGGGCTATTGCCAAGTCTCGCTCCTCATCCAACAAGTCTAGTGCATCCTGATGAGCTTTTTCGTTATCAGCCTCAACATAAGCCGCCACGCGGGGTGAATCATGCCGGATGTCACTTGGCAGGACTGCCTCTGCTCCGTATACCATGAAGAAAGGTGTGTAACCTGTAGATCTGTTAGGCGTAGTGTTGATGCTCCACAGTACAGAGGGTAACTCCTCCACCCAACAACCCGGAGTCCGCTATAAGGGGACCAAGAGCCGGGGATTGATACCCTTCAGGATCTCCTGATTAGCCCTTTCTGCTTGACCATTGGATTGAGGATGAGCAACAGCCGAAACAGCAAGCCGGATATGTTCTCGTTGACAGAACTCTTCCATGGCACCTTGGAGAGATTAGTGCCATTATCAGTTATGATGGTGTGTGGAAAACCAAAACGAAAGATCACCTTTTTCATGAACTGAACCGCCGTGGCTGCATCACACTTACTGACCGGCTCTGCCTCAACCCACTTTGTAAACTTATCCACTGACACCAGGAGGTGTGTCTTTTTATCCTGAGACCTCTTGAAAGGTCCAACCATGTCAAGCCCCCAAACTGCAAACGGCCAAGTAATTGGAATCATCCTCAACTCTTTAGCCGACACATGAGCTCGTCGTGAGAATTTTTGACATCCGTCACATTTGCTGACTAGATCCTCCGCATCAGCATGAGCCGTCAGCCAATAGAAACCATGACGGAAAGCCTTGGCCACAAGAGATTTTGAACCGGCATGATGACCACAATCTCCTTCATGGATCTCACGAAGTATGTCCTGACCCTCCGCAGGCGACACACAACGTTGAAACGCCCCAGTGACACTGCGGTGATGTAACTCTCCATGAACAATCGTCATAGATTTGGACCACCTGATGATTTGTCTCGCCAAGGTCTCATCCTCAGGCAACTCTCCCCGGGTCATATAGGCCAAATATGGCACTGTCCAATCCGGGATGACGTGAAGAGCTGCCACCAGCTGTGCCTCCGGGTCTGGCACTGCTAGTTCTTCCTCTGTAGGTACCTTGACAGAAGGATTATGCAAAACGTCGAGAAAGGTGTTAGGCGGCACCGGCTTACGCTGAGATCCCAACCGGCTTAAAGCATTAGCCGCCTCATTCTTCCTTCGATCAATTGGCTCCACTTGATAACCCTTGAAATGCCCAGCCACAACATCAACTTCACGACGGTAAGCCGCCATTAAGGGATCCTTGGAGTCCCACTTGCCTGATACTTGTTGTGCCACGAGATCTGAGTCACCCAAACACCTTACCCGGCTCAAATTCATCTCTTTGGCCATCCTGAGACCATGGAGTAAGGCCTCATACTCAGCTGCATTGTTAGTACAAGGAAACATAAGCCGGAGCACATAATAAAATTTGTCACCTCGGGGGGAAGTTAAAACGACTCCAGCCCCCGAGCCTTCCAACTGCCTGGACCCATCAAAGTTAATAGTCCAATATGTGTTATTTGGCTTCTCGTAAGGTGCCTGCAACTCTGTCCAATCATTGATAAAGTCCACCAAGGCTTGAGACTTAATAGCGGTACGTGGCATGTACTTCAAACCATGAGGCCCAAGCTCAATAGCCCACTTGGCGACTCGTCCTGTGGCCTCCCTGTTCTGGATGATGTCTCCCAAGGGGGCAGAACTTACCACAGTTATAGGATGACTTTGGAAGTACTGCTTCAGCTTCCGGCTTGCCATAAACACTCCGTAAACAAGTTTCTGCCAATGTGGATATCTTTGTTTAGACTCAATGAGCACCTCACTGATGTAGTAAACCGGCCGTTGTACCGGATGCTCCTTGCCAGCCTCCTTACGCTCCACCATGATGGCAACACTGACGGTTCGTGAATTAGCAGCCACATATAATAGCAACGGCTCTTTATCAATGGGAGCCACAAGGACCGGTGGCTCAGACAACTGTCTCTTTAAATCTTCAAAGGAAGTATCAGCAGCATCACTCCAGACAAAAGTGTCCGTTTTCTTCATCATATGATACAGCAGTAGGGCCTTCTCACCTAACCGGCTTATGAACCGGCTTAAAGCAGCAACACGACCCGCCAGTCACTGAACATAATTGATGCACGCCGGTTTAGCCAGAGAGGTAATTGCCTTGATCTTCTCTGGATTAGCTTCAATGCCTCTGTTTGAGACCAGAAAGCCCAAGAGCTTGCCTGCAGGTACACCAAATACACACTTGGCCGGGTTAAGCATCATCTTATAAACCCGGAGATTATCAGAGGTCTCTTTCAAATTAGATTTCAAGGTTTCCCTCTCTCTTGATTTCACCATGATGTCATCCACATAAGCGTGAACATTGCGCCCAATTTGATCGTGGAGACAGTTATGTACACATCGCTGATAAGTTGCCTGAGCACTCTTGAGCCCAAATGGCATAGATACATAATAGAAGGCTCCAAACGGAGTGATGAAATCCGTCTTCTCCTGGTCCTTAACTGCCATTTTGATCTGATGATAACCAGAGTAAGCATCCAGAAAGCTCAAACGCTCGCAACCGGCCGTAGCATCAATGATTTGATCAATAAGGGGGAGAGCAAAGGGATCAGCCGGACAAGCCTTAAGTCCGTGTAATCCACACACATCCGCCAGGTGCCGTTCTTCTTGAGCACGAGCACCGGATTAGCCAACCACTCCGGGTGAAAAACTTCAACAATAAACCAAACCGCCAAGAGCCAGGCGACTTCCTCTCCAATAGCTTTCTGTCTCTCTTCGTTGAACCGTCGAAGAAACTGCCTGACCGGCTTATACTTCGGATCAATATTGAGAGTGTGCTCAGCGAGTTCACTCGATACACCCGGCATGTCAGAAGGTTTCCATGCAAAGATGTCCCGGTTCTCACGGATGAACTCAATGAGTGTGCCGTCCTATTTAGGATCCAAATTGGCACTGATACTGAACTGCTTAGATGAATCGCCTGGATTGAAATCAACAAGCTTGGTTTCAGCAGCCGAATTAAACTTCATTGCCGGGTCATGCTCGGTGGTTGGCTTCTTAGAGATGTCATATCCGCCGGGTCAACATTGTCTTGATAAAACTTCAGCTCCTCTGCTGGACAAACAGACTCAGCATAAGCCGCGTCGCCCTCCTCACATTCTAGGGCTACCTTTCGACTTCCATGCATGGTGATGGTGCCCTTGTGACCCGGCATCTTAAGCTGCAGATAAACATAACACGGCCGTGCCATGAACTTGGCATAAGCCGGCCGTCCAAACAGAGCATGATATGGACTCCTAATTTTGACCACCTCAAAGGTTAATTTCTCAGCTCTAGAATCATACTCATCTCCAAAGGCCACTTCCAGTTCAATCTTGCCAACTGGGTAAGCTGACTTACCAGGAACCACTCCATGAAAAATAGTGTTGGACGTCTTCAAATTCTTATCAGTTAATCCCATGCGTCAAAAGGTCTCATAATAGAGGATATTGATGCTGCTACCCCCGTCCATGAGTACCTTAGTGAATTTATATCCACCAACCTGAGGTGCTACTACCAAGGCTAACTGACCCGGATTATCAACCCAGAGGGGGTGATCTTCCCTGCTCCATACAATGGGCTGTTCTGACCACCTCAAATAATGGGGAACCGCCGGCTTAACAGAATTCACGGCCCTCTTATGAACCTTCTGGTCACGTTTGCAGAAGCTAGTGGTGAACACGTGATACTGCCCACTATTCATCTGCTTCGGATGGCTTTGATAACCCGACTGTTGTTGCTGTTGTTCTCCTTGACCAGACTGCTGTTGATTATAGCTGCCTTGATGTCCCTGAAAGCCGGAACTTGAACCGCCGCCCGGGCCATGAAAGCCGCCAGCTCCTGAACCGCCGCCCGACCCATGATTGCATCAAACGTGTTGGAATTCTTAAAAGCCTTCATGATCGCGCAATCTTTCCATAAGTGGGTGGCGGGTCGTTCTCGGGTGCCGTGTCTTAGGCAAGGCTCATTGAGTAGCTGCTCAAGAGATGGGCCTGACCCGCCAGATCAAGGGGGTGGTTTGCCCTTACGTCTCTGATTGTTACCCTGTGCATTGGCATTGGCTAAAAACTCCGGGTTACCCTCCGCCTTATGCTTATTGCCTCCTTGGTTCATCGGGTTATGTTGCTGACCCTTTCCATTGCCATTCTTCTTTCCCTTCCCTGTCTTTTCCTCATCAGACGCGGGATCCTTGGTACTATCAGAGTCGGCGTATTTGACTAAAGCTGCCATCAGCGTACCCATATCGTTGCAATCACGCTTAAGGCGCCCCAGTTTCTGTCTCAACGGCTCAAAGCGGCAGTTCTTCTCCAACATGAGGACTGCAGAGCCGACATCCATCTTGTCAGACGAATGTATTATCTCATTGACCCGGCGTACCCAATGAGTCATGGATTCACCCTCCTCCTGCTTACAATTTGTCAAGTCCACAATCGACATAGATTGCCTGCAAGTGTCCTTGAAGTTCTGGATGAAACGGGCCTTTAGCTCTGCCCACGAACTAATGGAATTGGGTGGTAAGCCCTTTAACCAAGACCGGGCCGTTCCATCTAACATCATGGTGAAGTACTTAGCCATTGCTGCGTCGCTGACCTCCAACAGCTCCATGGCCATCTCATAACTTTCGATCCATGCTCCGGGCTGTAAGTCGGCCGTGTAATTCGGCACCTTCCGAGGTCCCTTGAAGTCCTTGGGTAAACGTACATTACGTAGAGCCGGCACTAAACAAGGAACACCGCCGGTTCTGGTAGCCACTCCCGCCTCAACGGAAGTCGTCGGATAAGCTGGAAAGTCCTGATGTGCCGTTTGTTGAGCCGCTAGCTGAGCCGCCTGCTCGTCCTCCTGACGTATTCGGTCCTGCACCGGGTTATAACCACCGGGCTGGTTACGGCGCTGGGCATTGCTTGACAAAGCTTCTGACTCCATATGCCTGCTGTAACTTGGACTCCGGTTTGGACGAGCCGGAGCTAACCAAGGCGGGGGAGTTGAATGAATCCTGTCCCGGCTATAGGAATAAGTCTCTTGCTGAGCCAGGGCTGTCTGGACGAGGTCTCTGATCCTTCGGGTCTCCACTGCTGTTGGATCGTCACCGTCCACCGGGAGAGCCGCCAAACGTGCTGATGCTGCGATCAAGTTCTGCATGGGGTTGGAAAAGTGACCCGGCGGTATCGGCACGTAACGGGGTGGTGCCATGTTCCCATGAGGAGGAGCCATCTCCCGAGGCTGAGCCGGTCCTCCTGTTCCGGCTGTCATAAACTGATTTGCATCTAGCGGGTTACTTGGGCCGGCTGAGGGTGTAGCGAAAAGATTCCGAGGATGATAAACCGGAGGTAAACGGGACTGGGTTTTCTGATGCCTCCTCCTCATTACCTCATTAGATGCGTTCAGGCTGATCGTAAGCTGGAAGGCATCTGATTGTAGCTGTTGTGCCCGTGCATCCAAAGCTGCCCGTTCTACGGCTAACCTGGTGTCCTCAGCTGCCAAGGCCTCCTTGGCCCGAGCTATCTCCTCACGCACCTGTGCCACCTCCGCGTTATGCTCATCTTGATTCGCAGGGATGACTGTGGTGGTTAACAGGGCCGTCAGCTTATCCATGAGATCCATCAGCACCTGAGCCGGCGGGCGCACAGGGCCTCCCACCCCGGCCGCTCCAGACCCGGACGTTATTGCTGCTGCAGCCGTTGAGTTTTGACCGGGTTGAGTACCAGCCATGAAGGCTCCTACCCAGCTTGGCGGCTCATAGGGGTCCGGAATACTAGAGTCGTCGGAACAGCCCCCAAGCCCGCCATCCTGTAATAGATATAACGAATCTGTTGAACCGGTGGACGAATCACCGTCGGAGAGGGCGGCCGTCTTACCACCATCTATAGATCCTTCAGAAAATTCTCCTCCGTGGATGCAGCCCACGAAGGCATGCTTCACGACGGGTTGAGCTCGGGCGGGTCTCGCACGCTGAGCTGTTTCGACGAGGTCGATGCAGCAATCCGGCTCAGGGCCTGGCTCACCAATCCGGCCGATGAAGACGTGGATTCCGCCAAAGGGGACACGGTACCCATACTCAATTGAGTCGGCGTCGGGGCCCAGCCTTCGTCGTCGATGTAGATCTTGCCGCGACGACTCTTGGTCATCCGGCCCACTGCGTATCCCTTGAGCCCTTCGAAGTTGCCCTTCAAGAACTCAAATCCACCGTGCGCGGGCCCCACGGTGGGCGCCAACTGTCGTGGGATTGTCATGGCAGATGTCCTCTTGCAAGGACTTAGTCGTGGAGCCATCGCAACTAGGAAACTTAAAGGGGTTAATTGGGACAAATGACACGAGAGGTTTATACTAGTTCGGCCCCTTACGGTGAAGGTAAGGCCTACATCTAGTTGGGTTGGTATTGCTTGATGTTTCGATGACCAGGGAGCTAGATACGCTATGCCCGGTTCTCGATGAGTTGTTTCTTGTCCCTAAGCCGCCGGCGGGTCGTCCTCTTATATACACGGGTTGACGCCCTGCGGCCTCTGAGTCCCTGCCGGCTCATAGACAGTGTCCGGCTCGGTGACTAGTTAATTTTACCTTATGTTACAAGTCATGTCATCATGGCGGTTTACCACTATGGGCCTTAAGCCACCTGTGGGCCTTAGACCCTTTATTGAACCGCCATCTTCATGCTTGGTCTTGGGCTTCTTTCTGACGAGTCTTCTTTGCGTAACCCGGCCCCTCCTGGGCGGCTTACACACATAGTTATATCCCCAACAGTTACGACAAAAACTGGATGCACTTCGTCTACAAAATGGACAATCTCTTTCGAAGTATCAGGGTTTCAGACGAAAACTCATATGTTACAAAGGCATTTCATTTTTTAAACTTATATCAACTCCAGACTTTTTGTGCGTTCAGTATGCACCTTTCAAAGCCACGTCATAAATTTTTAACACTTTCTGACTTCATTTGCTATTTTTCATGCATTTCTAATTTTTTTGAGCTAAATGACACTGAAATCGAAAAGCACTACAAACGAACTATGAAAAGGTTCAATGTTGGCATGGTATCATCGTTTCACCCACATAGCATGTGCTAAAAAGTTGAGAGGGTTACGGCAAAAACTGGATGCACTTCGTCTACAAAATGGACAATCTCTTTCGAAGTATCAGGGTTTCGGATGAAAAATCATCTGTTAAAAAGGCATTTCATTTTTTAAACTTTTTTCAACTCCATACTTTTTGTGCATTCAGTATGCACCATTCAAAGCACGTCATCAATTTTCAACCTTTTCTGACTTCATTTGCTATTTTTCATGCATTTACTGATTTTTTTCAGCTAAATGACCCTGAAATTGAAAAGCACAACAAATGAACTATGAAAAGGTTGAAGGTTGGCATGGTATCATCATTCCACCCACATTGCATGTACTAAAAATTTGAGAGGGTTACGGCAAAAACTGGATGCACTTCGTTTACAAAATGGACAATCTCTTCCGAAGTATAAGGGTTTCAGACAAAACACATGTATTACAAAGGCCTTTCATTTTTTAAACTTATTTCAACTCCAGACTTTTTGTGCGTTCAGTATGCACCATTCAAAGCCACGTCATCAATTTTCAACCCTTTCTGACTTCATTCGCTATTTTTCATGCATTTACTGATTTTTCGAGCTAAATGACCCTGAAATTGTAAACCACAACAAATGACCTATGAAAAGGTTGAAGGTTGGCATGGTATCATTATTTCACCCACAAAGCATGTGCTAAAAAGTTGAGAGTGTTACGGCAAAAACTGGATATACTTCGTGTACAAAATGGACATCGCTTTAAAAGTATCATGGTTTCCGCCGAAAACTCATCTGTTACAAAGGAATTTAATTTGTTTAAACTTATTTCGACTCTAGAATTCTTGTGCATTCAATATGCACCATTCCAAGCCACGTCATCAATTTTTAACCCTTTCTGACTTCATTTGCTATTTTTCATGCATTTACTGATTTTTTTGAGCTAAATGACCCTGAAATTGAAAAGGACTACAAATGACCTATGAAAAGGTTCAATGTTGGCATTGTATCATCATTTCGCCCACATAGCATGTGCCAAAATGTTGAGAGGGTTACGGCAAAAACTCGATGCACTTCGTCTTCAAAATGGACAATCTCTTTCGAAGTATCAGGGTTTCGAACAAAAACTCATTTGTTACAAAGTCATTTCATTTTTTAAACTTAATTCGACTCGAAACTTTTTGTGCCCTTAGTATGCACCATTCAAAGCCATGTCATCAATTTTCAACCCTTTCTGACTTCATTTGCTTTTTTTCATGCATTTACTGATTTTTTTTGAGCTAAATGACCCAGAAATTGAAAAACACTCATATGAACTATGAAAAGGTTGAAAGTTGGCATGGTATCATCATTTCACCCAGATAGCATGTGCTAAAAAGTTGAGAGGGTTACGACAAAAACTGGATGCACTTCGTGTACAAAATGGACAATCTCTTTCGAAGTATCAGGGTTTTGGATTAAAACTCATCTGTTACAAAGGCATATCATTTTTTAAAATTATTTCAACTCCAGACTTTTTGTGCGTTCAGTATGCATCATTCAAAGCCACGTCATTAATTTTGAACCCTTTCTGACTTCATTTGCTATTTTTCATGCATTTACCGATTTTTTGCAGCTAAATGGCCCTGAAATTGAAAAGCACTACAAATGAACTATGAAAAGGTTCAAGGTTGGCATGGTATCATCATTTCACCCACATAGAATGTGCTAAAAAGTTGAGATGGTTACGGAAAAAACTGGATGCACTTCGTCTACAAAATTGACAATCTCTTTCGAAGTATCAGAGTTTTGGATGAAAACTCATCTTTTACTAAGGCATTTCATTTTTTAAACTTATTTCAACTCCAGAATTTTTGTGCGTTTAGTATGCACCATTCAAAGCCACGTCATCAATTTTCAACCCTTTCTAACTTCATTTGCTATTTTTCATGCATTACATATTTTTTGAGCTAAATGACCCTGAAATTGAAAAGCACTACAGATGAACTTTGAGAAGGTTCAAGGTTGGCATGGTATCATCATTTCACGCACATAGCATGTGCTAAAAAGTTGAGAGGGTTACGGCAAAAACTGGATACACTTCGTCTACAAAATGGACAATCTCTTTCAAAGTATCAGGGTTTTAGACGAAAACTCATCTGTTACAAAGGCATTTCATTTTCTAAACTTATTTCAACTCCAGACTTTTAGTGCCTTCAGTATGCACCATTAAAAGCCATTTCATCAATTTTCAACCCTTTCTGACTTCATTCGCTATTTTTCATACATTTACTGATTTTTTGAGCTAAATGGCCCTCAAATTGAAAAGCACTACAAATGAACTATGAAATGGATCAAGGTTGGCATGGTATCATCATTTCACCCACATAACATGTGCGAAAAAGTTGAGAGGGTTACGACAAAAACTGGATGCACTTCGTGTACAAAATGGACAATCTCTTTCGAAGTATCAGGGTTTCGGACGAAAACTCATGTGTTACAAAGGAATTTCATTTTTTGAACTTATTTCAACTCCAGACTTTTTGTGCATTCAGTATGCACCATTCAAAGTCACATCATTAATTTTGAACCCTGTCTGACTTCATTTCCTATTTTTTCATGCATTTACTAACTTTTTGGAGCTAAATGGCCCTGAAATTGAAAAGCACTACAAATAAACTTTGAAATGGTGGAAAGTTGCCATGGTATCATCATTTCACCCATGTAGCATGTGCTAAAAAGTTGAGAAGGTTACGGAAAAAACTGGATACACTTCGTGTACAAAATGGACAATCTCTATCAAAGTATCAGGGTTTTGGACAAAAACTCATCTGTTACAAAGGCATTTCATTTTGTTAAACTTATTTCAACTTCAGACTTTTTGTGCATTCAGTATGCACCATACAAAGCCACATCATTAATTTTGAACCCTTTCTGACTTCATTTGCTATTTTTCATGCTATTACTGAGTTTTCGGAGCTAAATGACCCTTAACTTGAAAAGCACTACAAATGAACTCTAAAAAGGTAGAAAGTTGGCATGGTATCATCATTTCACCCACATAGCATGTGCTAAAAAGTTTAGAGGGTTACGGCAAAAACTGGATGCACTTCGTGTACAAAATGGACAATCTCTTTCGAAGTATCATGGTTTCCGACAAAAACTCATCTGTTACAAAGGCGTTTCATTTTTTAAACTTATTTCAACTCCAGACTTTTTGTGCGTACAGTATGCACCATTCAAAGCCACGTCATCAATTTTCAACCCATTCTAACTTCATTTGCTATTTTTCATGCATTTACATATTTTTTGAGTTAAAGGACCCTGAAATTGAAAAGCACTACAAATGAACTTTGACAAGGTTCAAGGTTGGCATGGTATCATCATTTTAGCCACATAGCATGTGGTAAAAAGTTGAGAGGGTTACGGCAAAAACTGGATGCACTTCGTCTACAAAATGGACAATCTCTTTCCAAGTATCATGGTTTTGATTTAAAACTCATACATTACAACGGCATTTCATTTTTTAAACTTATTTCAACTCCAGACTTTTTGTGCGTTCAATATGCACCATTCAAATCCATGTCATCAATCTTCTACCCTTTCTGGCTTCATTTGCTATTTTTCCTGCATTTACTGATTTTTTTAGCTAAATGACCCTGAAATTGAAAAGCACTATAAATGAACTCTGAAAAGGTTGAAAGTTGGCATGGTATCATCATTTCACCCACATAGCATGTGCTAAAAAGTTGAGAGGGTTATGGAAAAAACTGGAGGCACTTCGTCTAAAAAATGGACAATCTCTTTTGAAGTTTCAGGGTTTTGGACGAAAACTCATATATTACAAAGGCATTTCATTTTTTAAACTTATTTCAACTCCATACTTTTTGTGCGTTCGGTATGCACCATTCAAAGCCATGCCATCAATGTTCTACCCTTTCCGATTTCATTTGCTATTTTTCATGCATTTACTGATTTTTTCAGCTAAATGACCCTAAAATTGAAAAGCACTACAAATGAACTATGAAAAAGTTCAAGGTTCGCATGGTATCATCATTTCACCCACATAGCATGTGCTAAAAAGTTGAGAGGGTTACGACAAAAACTGGATGCACTTCGTCTACAAAATGGACAATCTCTTTCGAAGTATCAGGGTTTCGGACGGAAACTCATCTGGTAGAAAGGCATTTCATTTTTATAACTTACTTCAACTCCAGACTTGTTATGCCTTCAGTATGCACCATTCAAAGCCACGTCATCAATTTTCAACCCTGTCTCACTTCACTCGCTAGTTTTCATGCATTTACTGATTTTTTTGAGCTAAATGACCCTGAGATTGAAAAGCACTACAAATGAACTATGAAAAGGTTCAAGGTTGGCATGGTATCATCATTTCACCCACATAGAATGTGCTAAAAAGTTGAGATGGTTACGGAAAAAACTGGATGCGTTTCGTCTACAAAATTGACAATCTCTTTCGAAGTATCAGAGTTTTGGACGAAAACTCATCTGTTACAAAGGCATTTCATTTTTTTTAAACTTATTTCAACTCCAGACTTTTTGTGCGTTTAGTATGCACCATTCAAAGCCACGTCATCAATTTTCAACCCTTTCTGACTTCATTTGCTATTTTTCATGCATTTACTGATTTTTTTGAGCTAAATGACAGTAAAATTGAAAAGTACTAATATGAACTAGGAAAAGGTTGAAAGTTGGCACGGTATCATCGTTTCACCCACATAGCATGTGCTTAAAAGTTGAGAGGGTTACGGCAAAAACTGGATGCACTTTGTCTACAAAATGGACAATCTCTTTTGAAGTATCAAGGTTTCGGACGAAAACTCATCTGTTACAAAGGCATTTCATTTTTTAAACTTATTTCAACTCCAGACTTTTTGTGCGTTTAGTATGCACCATTCAAAGCCACATCAATAATTTTGAACCCTTTCTGACTTCATTTGCTATTTTTCATGCATTTACTGATTTTTTGGAGCTAAATGGCCTTGAAATTGGCATGGTATCATCATTTCACCCACATAGCATGTGCTAAAAAGTTGAGCGGGTTAGGCAAAAACTGGATACACTTCGTGTGCAAAATGGACAATCTCTTTCGAAGTATCAGGGTTTCGGACGAAAACTCATCTATTACAAAGGTATTTCATTTTTTAAACTTATTTCAACTCTAGACTTTTTGTGCGTTCAGTATGCACCATTCAGGCCACGTCATAAATTTTCAACCCTTTCTGACTTCATTTGCTATTTTTCATGCATTTACTGATTTTTTGAGCTAAATGACCCAAAATTGAAAAGCACTACAAATGAACTATGAAAAGTTCAAGGTTGGCATGGTATCATCATTTCACCCACATAGCATGTGCTAAAAAGTTGCGAGGGTTACGGCAAAAACTGGATGCACTTCGTCTACAAAATGGACAATCTCTTTCGAAGTATCAGAGTTTCGGACGAAAACTCATCTGTTACAAAGGCATTTCATTTTCTAAACTTATTTCAACTCCAGACTTTTTGTGCGTTCAGTATGCACCATTCAAAACCACGTCATCAATTTTCAACCCTTTCTCACTTCATTCGCTATTTTTCATGCATTTACTGATTTTTTGAGCTAAATGACCCCGAGATTGAAAAGCACTACAAATGAACTATGAAAAGGTTGAAAGTTGGCATGGTATCATTATTTCACCCACATAGCATGTGCTAAAAAGTTGAGAGGGTTACGGCAAAAACTGGATGCACTTCGTGTACAAAATGGACAATCTCTTTTGAAGCTTTAGGGTTTCGAACGAAAACTTATATATTACAAAATCATTTCATTTTTAAACTTATTTTAACTCCATACTTTTTGTGCGTCCAGTATGCACCATTCAAAGCCACGTCATCAATTTTCAACCCTTTTCGACTTCATTTGCTATTTTTCATGCATTTACATATTTTTTATAGCTAAATGACCCTAAAATTGAAAAGCACTACAAATGAACTATGAAAAGGTTCAAGTTTGGCATGGTATCATCATTTCACCCACATAGCATGTGCTAAAAAGTTGAGAGGGTTACGACAAAAGCTGGATGCACTTCGTCTACAAAATGGACAATCTCTTTCCAAGTATCATGGTTTCGGACGAAAACTCATCTGTTACAAAGGCATTTCATTTTTTAAACTTATTTCAACTCCAGACTTTTTGTGCGTTCAATATGCACCATTCAAAGCCACGTCATCAATCTTCTACCCTTTCTGGCTTCATTTGCTATTTTTCCTGCATTTACTGATTTTTTTAGCTAAATGACCCTGAAATTGAAAAGCACTATAAATGAACTCTGAAAAGGTTGAAAGTTGGCATGGTATCATCATTTCACCCACATAGAATGTGCTAAAAAGTTGAGATGGTTATGGAAAAAACTGGATGCACTTCGTCTACAAAATTGACAATCTCTTTCGAAGTATCAGAGTTTTGGACGAAAACTCATCTGTTACTAAGGCATTTCATTTTTTAAACTTATTTCAACTCCAGACTTTTTGTGCGTTTAGTATGCACCATTCAAAGCCACGTCATCAATTTTCAACCCTTTCTGACTTCATTTGCTATTTTTCATGCATTTACTGATTTTTTTGAGCGAAATGACACTAAAATTGAAAAGAACTCATATGAACTACGAAAAAGGTTGAAAGTTGGCACAATATCATCGTTTCACCCACATAGCATGTGCTTAAAAGTTGAGAGGGTTACGGCAAAAACTGGATGCACTTTGTCTACAAAATGGACAATCTCTTTTGAAGTATCAAGGTTTCGGACGAAAACTCATCTGTTACAAAGGCATTTCATTTTTTAAACTTATTTCAACTCCAGACTTTTTGTGCGTTCAGTATGCACCATTCAAAGCCACATGAATAATTTTGAACCCTTTCTGACTTCATTTGCTATTTTTCATGCATTTACTGATTTTTTGGAGCTAAATGGCCCTGAAATTGGCATGGTATCATCATTTCACCCACATAGCATGTGCTAAAAAGTTGAGCGGGTTAGGCAAAAACTGGATACACTACGTGTACAAAATGGACAATCTCTTTCGAAGTATCAGGGTTTCGGACGAAAACTCATCTATTACAAAGGTATTTCATTTTTTAAACTTATTTCAACTCTAGAGTTTTTGTGCGTTCAATATGCACCATTCAGGCCACGTCATAAATTTTCAACCCTTTCTGACTTCATTTGCTATTTTTCATGCATTTACTGATTTTTTGAGCTAAATGACCCAAAATTGAAAAGCACTACAAATGAACTATGAAAAGTTCAAGGTTGGCATGGTATCATCATTTCACCCACATAGCATGTGCTAAAAAGTTGCGAGGGTTACGGCAAAAACTGGATGCACTTCGTCTACAAAATGGACAATCTCTTCAAGTATCGAGTTTGATTTAAAACTCATCTGTTACAAAGGCATTTCATTTTCTAAACTTATTTCAACTCCAAACTTTTTGTGCGTTCAGTATGCACGATTCAAAGCCACATCATCAATTTTCAACCCTTTCTCACTTCATTCGCTATTTTTCATGCATTTACTGATTTTTTGAGCTAAATGACCCTGAGATTGAAAAGCACTACAAATGAACTATGAAAAGGTTGAAAGTTGGCATGGTATCATTATTTCACCCACATAGCATGTGCTAAAAAGTTGAGAGGGTTACGGCAAAAACTGGATGCACTTCGTGTACAAAATGGACAATCTCTTTTGAAGTTTTAGGGTTTCGAACGAAAACTCATATATTACAAAAGCATTTCATTTTTAAACTTATTTTAACTCCATACTTTTCGTGCGTCCAGTATGCACCATTCAAAGCCACGTCATCAATTTTCAACCCTTTTCGACTTCATTTGCTATTTTTCATGCATTTACTATTTTTTTGAGCTAAATGACCCTAAAATTGAAAAGCACTACAAATGAACTATGAAAAGGTTCAAGTTTGGCATGGTATCATCATTTCACCCACATAGCATGTGCTAAAAAGGTGAGAGGGTTACGACAAAAGCTGGATGCACTTCGTCTACAAAATGGACAATCTCTTTCGAAGTATCATGGTTTGGATTTAAAACTCATCTATTACAAAGGCATTTCATTTTTAAACTTATTTCAACTCCGGACTTTTTGTGCGGTCAATATTCACTATTCATAGCCCGTCACACCAATCTTCTACCCTTTCTCGCTTCATTAGCTATTTTTCCTGCATTCTTGATTTTTTAGCTAAATGACCCAGAAATTGAAAAGCACTATAAATAAACTCTGAAAAGGTAGAAAGTTGGCATGGTATCATCATTTCACCCACATAGCATGTGCTAAAAAGTTGAGAGGGTTACGGCAAAAACTGGAGGCACTTCGTCTAGAAAATGGACAATCTCTTTCGAAGTATCAGGGTTTCAGACGAAAACTCATCTGTTACAAAGGCATTTCATTTTTAACCTTATTTCAACTCCAGACTTTTTGGGCGATCAGTATGCACCGTTGAAAGCCACGTCATCAATTTTCAACCCTTTCTCACTTCATCCGCCATTTTTCATGCATTTACTGATTTTTTGAGCTAAATGTTCTTGAAATTGAAATGCACTACAAATGAACTCTGAAAAGGTTGAAAGTTGGCATGGTATCATTATTTCACGCACATAGCATGTGCTAAAAAGTTGAGCGGGTTACGGCAAAAACTTGATACACTTCGTGTACAAAATGGACAATCTGTTTCGAAGTATCAGGGTTTCGGACGAAAACTCATCTGTTACAAAGATATTTCATTTTTTTAAACTTATTTGAACTCTAGACTTTTTGTGTGTTCAGTATGCACCATTCAAAGCGACATCATAAATTTTCAACCCTTTCTGACTTCATTTGTTATTTTTCATGCATTTACTGATTTTTTTTGAGCTAAATGACCCTGAAATTGAAAAGCACTACAAATGAACTATGAAAAGGTTCAAGGTTGGCATGGTATCATCATTTCACCCACATAGCATGTGCTAAAAAGTTGAGAGGGTTACTGTCGTGGAATTTTCACATCAGATGTCCTTGTGAAAGGACTTAGTTGTGGAGCCATCGCAACTAGGAAGCTTGAAGGGGTTAATCGGGACAAGGGACACGAGAGGTTTATACTAGTTCGGCCCCTTACTGTGAAGGTAAAGCCTACGTCTAGTTGGGTTGGTATTGATGTTTCGATGACCACGGAGCGAGATATGCTATGCCCGACTCTCGATGAGTTGTTTCTTACCCTAAGCCGCCGGTGGGTCGTCCCCTTATATACACGGGTTGACGCCCTGCTGCTTTCTGAGTCCCGGCCGGCTTATAAATAGTGTACGTCTCGGTGACTAGTTAAATCTACCTTATGATACAAGTCATGCCATTATGGCGGTTTACTACGACGGGCCTTAAGTCACCTGTGGGCCTTAGACCCTGTACTGAACCGCCATCTTCACGCTTGATCTTGGGATTCTTTCCGGTGAGTCTTCTTTGCGTAACCCGGCCCTTCCTGAGCGGCTTACACAAATAGTTATATTCCCAACATTAGGCCCCAGATTGATTTGAGCCGGTTCATGTCAATCTTAAAATACTTTAAGGAATAAATCTTCAGCCTTCTGCCTGTGCAAAGGGTTTTCCTTAACCCGTCATGAAGTCATTCTTTGGATCCGCATTAACCCGCCGTGACGTCATCTTTACTTAAATTCATTTTTTATTCCACAGTATCCTCCAACAGATCTTGCTTTTACTGACCGTTCCGAAAACCGAGATTTAGGACCTTGAGAAGAGGTGTCTAGAGGGGGGGTGATTAGACACTAAGTGCCAAAGTTGTAGTTTTTCAGTTTCTTTGAGTTTAAGTGGAGTTTAGGCAGAATTTCAACATTCACAATATATATCAACCAAGCATGCAAAGAGTATATGAGCAGCGGAAAGTAAAGCATGCAACTTGCAAGAAAGTAAAGGGAAGGGTTTGGAGGATTCAAACGCAATTGGAGACATGGATGTTTTTGGCGTGGTTCCAATAGGTGGTGCTATCGTACATCCACATTGATGGAGACTTCAACCCACGAAGGGTAAAGGTTGCGCGAGTCCACGGAGGGCTCCACCCACGAAGGGTCCACGAATAAGCAACCTTGTCTATCCCACCATGGCTGTCGCCCACGAAGGACTTGCCTCACTAGCGGTAGATCTTCACGAAGTAGGCGATCTCCTTGCCCTTACAAACTCCTTGGTTCAACTCCACAATCTTGTCAGAGGCTCCCAAGTAACACCTAGCCAATATAGGAGACACCACTCTCCAAGAAGTAACAAATGGTGCATTGATGATGAACTCCTTGCTCTTGTGCTTCAAATGATAGTCTCCCCAACACTCAACTCTCTCTCATAGGTTTTGGATCTGGTGGAAAGAAGATTTGAGTGGAAAGCAACTTGGGGAAGGCTAGAGATCAAGATTCATATGGTAGGAATGGAATATCTTGGCCTCAACACATGAGTAGGTAGTTCTCTCTCAGAAATGGTAAGTTGGAAGTGTAGATTCGTTCTGAAGGCTCTCTCCACGAATGAAGAGGAGGTGGAGGGGTATATATAGCCTCCACACAAAATCTAACTGTTACACACAATTTACCAAACTCGGTGGGACCGAATCGTTAAACTCGGTCGGACCGATTTAGCAAATAATGTGACCGTTAGGGTTTTTGTTGGGACCGAAATGCAACTCGGTTAGACTGATACGGTTAGGGTTAGGGCATAACATAATCTAGGTAAGACCAATTACACAAACTCGGTATGACCGATTTTGGTAATAAGCTTTTCAGAGAGTTGGTCAGGCAAACTCGGTGGGACCGATTACTCAAACTCGGTGGGACCGATTTTGGTAATAAGTTATCCAGAGAGTTTGCATTGTAATCTCGGTAGTACCGAGTGCTCAAACTCGGTGAGACCGATTTTGATAATGGACATACACAGAGAGATTACAATCCTATCTCGGTGAGACCGAGATCCCTATCGGTAAGACCGATTTGCTTTAGGGTTTGTGGTAGTGGCTATGACTTTTGGAATCGGTGGCGCCGGATAGGAAGAATCGGTGTGACCGATTTTGGCTTTAGGTTTTAGGTCATTTGTGGAAGTGGGAAAGTAGCTGAGGGTTTTGGAGCATATCACAAAGCACACGAAGCAAGAGGCTCATTAAGCAACACCTCATCCCTCCTTGATAGTATTGGCTTTTCCTATAGACTCAATGTGATCTTGGATCACTAAAATGTAAAATGAAGAGTCTTGAGCTTGAAGCTTGAGCCAATCCTTTGTCCTTAGCATCTTGAAGGAGTTCCCACATCCTTTAGTCCATGCCACTCCATTATTGAACTTATCTGAAACATGCTAGATAAAAGTGTTAGTCCAACAAGAGATATGTTGACATTAATTACCAAAACCATTTAGGGAGCACTTGTGCTTTCAATCTCCCCCTTTTTGGTAATTGATGGCAACATACATCAAAGCTTTACATAAAGATATAAAGAGTAGCAAGTAAAGCTTTGAAAAGACATGTAACAAACATAGACTCCCCCTACATGTATGCAATCATGTGAATATTGGATGTAGGAGCATGTGAGAGCATAAACATGATAGAGCAGGCGATGTGTTACATGTATCTTGGCCATATGCATCAGAGAAAAGAATGTTGAAGAAAATACCTTCATGCTCATGAGTCCTTCTTGCAAACAATATGTACATCAGCAAGAATTCATCATACACATGATTGTGATGCATATACTTACCTTGTAGTCTTGAGTTGTCTTAGGATGAAATGAACCTGTGTAAACAAGGTTAGATAACACAGATACATCTACTAGCCAGAGCAAACAGAAGAAACCACAAGAATACCAAGACTGGGATGACATGTAGAGAGTGAGTACTAAGTACCACATTGGATTAGTCATGTCCCCAAGAGTAAAGATATGCAATGAATTTAAATGATCTCTTTCCCTTAGATGTCTTGCTCCCCCTGAATCTAACATGGGATACTGGGAGAAGATAGGGAACAGAAAATCAGAGCTGAAAGAAAACAGAGCTGAAAGATATGAATGATGATCAGAGCTGATGCATGCTAATGCAAATAGGCACAACAGAACATATGAACATGTCTCTCCCCTCAAGAAGACATGTGGACATCTCTCCTCTTGAACACCAAGCATCTGGGATCCTTGAGAAATACTTTCTACTTAAGTATTCTCTCCCCCTGGAGATCTCTCTCTTCCCTTTGAGGGTCTCTCCCCCTAGAAGGTCTCTCTCCCCCTTTAGGAGATGATATCTCCATCCCTCAAGAAGGTGATAAGCTTTGATGCTCTCTCTCTCTTCAAATGATAAGCTTCGATGTTCTCTCTCTCCCCCTTTGACATCAATTTCCAAGAAGGGTCTTCTGGAATCTGTCGAATGGGTTTGGTCCTTGAGACACAGAACAAAGCAATGATAAAAATGTGATGCTTGTAGAGGACAAGATTCACTGAGTGGAGCTGGATCAGAAGAAACACAGAATTATGTGGCAAACTGTTTTTCCTGTTATGAAATCGGTGGCACCGAGTGAGTTCCTTCGGTTGAGCCGAAAGGATTCGGTTGGGCCGAAAATAACAAATTGGTGAAACCGAGTTCATCGTAGAGAAAACACTTGTCACCTCAACTCATTAGACTAGTAAGATCTCACAAAGATTTTCAAGGAATTTACTGAAAGATGTGCAATGAATTGGAATGAAGAAAATGCAGAGCAAACAAAAAGAAATCTAGATGAATTTTTTTGAAAGGGGAAACAAATATGCATGAGACAAATACAGAAACACAGAAAAGAACACAAGAGAACTTCATCTAGAGATGGTCGGCAACAAAGTCACCTATGTTAGAGTAAATTGACTTAGGAGTCGAGTGAGATCACTTGATCATAGGTCATACTCATTGTTTAAGCTCAAAATGGGGTTGCCATTTTTCTTCTAAGCATCTTGATGTATTCACATCTTGTCGAGTTGCTTTAGCTCATGACTTGGAGTAAAGCTTCTCTAAGATGGAATAACATACCTTGGTTGGTGGTGTTGTCCATGTAGTTGAACTTGTGTGGGTTGCTCAAGGTTGATGTAGCTCATCAAGAATTTGGAGCACCACTTGGAATTTTAGTCCATCTACCTACATGGGTTAGTTCTTGCAAGGAAGAGCACTTGTGTATCCAAAAATGACAATCATGAAGCTCAATAGAGAATTTGTCAAATGATATGTTTTGAGTGGTTCCGTGCTTCCTTGTCTTCAACCACCATAGTGTAGAGTCTTGGTGATGTAGAGATTGCTCAAGATATGAGTAGATTACAATCTCATGGAATTTGATTCCACCAAGTACCTACATGGGTTAGATAACATGCAAGATACACATATATCCAAGACATAAGATTTTCATCATAAGAGAAGTATCAAGGATTAGACATAAGCTCATGTCTTGCATGTATCCGATGGAGTTTCTACTCCAATTTTGAAGCATCAATGATGTTCAATTCTCCTCTTAACCTGCAAAACACTTTCTCATCAAGAGGTTTAGTGAATATATCCGCTAATTGCTTTTCGGTGCGAACATGCTTAAGATCAATGTCACCCTTAGCAACATGATCTCGAATGAAATGATGACGAACTTCAATATGCTTAGTTCGAGAATGTTGCATAGGATTATGACCAATTTTGATAGCACTTTCATTGTCACAAAGCAATGGAACATGTCTCAAATATATCCCATAATCTTTAAGAGTTTGGGTCATCCAAAGTAATTGAGCACAACATGAACCAGCGGCAATATATTCAGCTTCGGCGGTGGATAAGGATACGAGTTTTGTTTCTTGGAGGACCAAGACACAAGAGATCTACCAAGAAATTGACAAGTACCCGAAGTGGACTTTCTATCAACCTTGTCTCCGGCATAGTCCGAGTCGGAATAGCCAACAAGATCGAAAGAGGCCCTCTTAGGATACCAAATGCCAAAGTTTGGTGTATGGATTAAGTATCTCACTATCCTTTTCACGGCCTTAAGATGACATTCCTTAGGAGCAGCTTGATATCGTGCACACATGCACACACTTAGCATGATATCGGGACGTGAAGCACATAGATATAACAATGAACCGATCATAGAGCGCAAACCTTTTGATCAACCGGTTCACAATCTTTGGTCAAGTCATTATGTCCACTAGTAGGCATGGGTGTAGACATACCTTTGCATTCTTGCATATTGAACTTCTTGAATAAGTCCTTGGTGTACTTCGTTTGAGAAACAAAGGTACCTTCCGTAGTTTGCTTGATTTGCAACCCAAGAAAGAATTTGAGTTCACTCATCATACACATCTCAAACTTCTCCGACATTAGCTTCCCAAACTTTTTACTAAAATGAGGGTTAGTTGAACCAAATATAATATCATCAACATAAATTTGGCACACAAATAGTTCTCCATTAACCCTTTTAGTAAAAAGAGTAGAATCAATTTTCCCAATTTCAAAGCCTTTTTCAATAAGGAACTTGGTCAAGCATTTATACGAAGCTCTAGGAGCTTGTTTAAGACCATAAAGAGCTTTGTGAAGTTTGTAAACATGATTGGATTTCTTAGGATTGACAAAGCCGGGAGGTTGCTTAACATAAACTTCCTCCTCTATTTCACCATTTAGAAAAGCACTTTTAATGTCCATTTGGTACAAGGTGATATCATGATGATTAGCATAGGCAAGTAAGATGCGAATGGACTCAAGTCTAGCAACGGGGCATAAGTCTCACCATAGTCCATACTTTGAATTGTGTGTAGCCTTGGGCGACGAGACGTGCTTTGTTGCGAACTACTTGTCCATCTTCATCTTGCTTGTTGCGAAACACCCATTTGGTACCGATGACGTTGTGGTTGTTGTCGGGCTTCTCAACCAATGTCTGAACTTGATTCCTCTCAAAGTTATGTAGCTCTTCATGCATAGCATTTATCCAATCCGGATCTTCCAATGCTTCTTCAACCTTCATAGGTTCAATGCTAGAGATGAAAGAATAGTTTTCACAAAAGTTAGCTAAACGAGTTTTACAGCGAGTGATTCTCCCGGTTTGAATGCCATTGTAGATTTGCTCGACGGGATGATCTTTAGCAATTCTTGCTCGAACTCGTGAAAGCTTTTGCTTGGGTCTTGGTTGAACATCTTCTTCATCCTTTTCTTCTTCTTCTTGGCCTTCTTCATTGTTGGCATTGTCGTTCTCTTGTCGTGGTGGATAAGGAGGTTGTTGACGTTCATCTTGATGCACTTCCTCGTTTTCTTCATCTTGGTGTGTCCCACTTGTGGATGCTTCCGTATCAACTCTTGGTTCACCTTGTCGTGAAGTAGAAGCTTCCACTTGGACGGACGAGGTACTCTCCTTCACCTCCGTTGGACGAACCTTGCCAATAGCCAAGTCTTGAATTGCTTCCGAAGGATCTTTGTCACCTACATCAATTGGCAATTGCTCTACTTGCGAGCCGTTAGATTCATCAAACTTCACATCTACTGTTTCTTCAACCTTCCGGGTGAAATTGTGGTAGACACGGTAAGTGTGAGAGTTTGAGCCATAACCTAGTAGGAAACCTTCATGAGACTTAGGAGCAAATTTAGAGCGACGATGCTTATCAAGAATGTAGCACTTTGAGCCGAATACTCGAAAGTATCCAACTTGGGGTTTGTTACCGGTGAGGAGCTCGTATGCCGTCTTGCCGAGTAGCTTGTGAAGATACAAGCGATTTGTTTCATGACAAGCTATCTCAACCGCTTCTGCCCAAAAGTGCTTCGGCGTCTTGTACTCATCAAGCATCGTTCTTGCCATTTCGATGAGCGTCCGGTTCTTCCTCTCAACAACTCCGTTTTGTTGAGGTGTGTACGTAGCCGAGAACTCGTGTGAAATCCCTTCTTCATCAAGAAAGGTGTCCACATTTGCGTTCTTGAACTCCGTTCCGTTGTCGCTGCGAACCTTCTTGATCTTCACTTCAAATTGATTTTGAGCCTTCCTTGTGAAGTTTTTGAAGATCTTTTGGACCTGTGATTTATGATCGAGAAAGAACACCCACGTAAATCTTGAAAAATCATCAACTATAACTAGACCAAAAGAATTTCCACCGAGACTCTTGTAAGAGTTGGGACCAAAGAGATCCATGTGAAGTAGCTCGAGTGGCCTCCTTGTAGTCATGATGTTCTTCACGGGATGCCTTCCTCCAACCTGCTTACCTGCCTGACAAGCGCTGCAAAGTCTATCCTTATCAAATATGACATCGTTAACTCCAAGGATATGATTTCCTTTAATAAGCTTGTCAAGGTTTCGCATACCAACATGACCTAATCGTCTATGCCATAACCAACCTTTTGAGGATTTAGCAATGAAGCAAGTTTTAGGTTGAGCCTTTTTAGTGAAATCAACAATGTATAGATCACCTCTACGCACACCGGTAAAGACCATTTTATGATTATCTCGACGAAACACTTGGCAATCTACTTCAGTAAATAGAACATTGAAACCGAAATCAGCAAGTCTAGATACTGAAAGTAAGTTGTAACCAAGAGATTCAACGAGCATGACATTTTGTATGGAGCTATCATGTGATATGGCCCCCTTACCGAGGCCAACCACCTTACCCTTTGAGTTTTCACCGAAAGTGACATACTTTCGAGGACTATCATTATCAGCAAGCTCACGGAACATGTCTTTATCTCCGGTCATGTGATCGGTACATCCACTATCAAGAACCCATTCCTTTCCTCCCGACATATATCCTCAAGATTTGCCATAAGACCAAAATGTCTCATTGCATCATCAAGATCGAAGTCACTATCATCATCCTCATCATAGTATCCATGTTCAACATCGTCATGTGGTGGATCAAGTCCTAGAGAGGGTGATTCATTAGAATGAGTTTGACAATGATCTTGCTTATGAATTTTTATAGCTTCGGAAATAATATCACTAATAATACCAACATTTCCTTTGGCACGCATAAGGCTTGTAAGCTCAAATAGACGATCACCAAACATAGGATCACTAGTATTCATCTTACTCAAAGCAATATACTTATGGAGAATTTCATCAAGATTTTTCAAGGAATAATCTAGAAATCGTTCCTCAAGAAATTTCCATATGGTGTAGGCACACTTAAAAGTAGGCAAGCATCCAATCAAGTTTCTAGGCAATCTTCTAATGATAAGTTCGGCAGTTCTAAGATTCCTAATCATGTCAATTCACTCATCATGGGTAGGATGCATAGGATCAACATAAGGTGCACAAGGGCTAGCAATGTACTTGTTAAAATGATATTGATTCAAAATAGCAAGCATCTCATTTTTCCACTCATGAAAATACTCTCCATCAAGAATGGGCACTCTATGTCTAAGACTCCCAATAGTAGACTCATCCATCTTCCTCCAATGGTGATTAAACCAAAGCAATGGAGAACAAAGCTCTGATACCACTTGTAGGACCTTGAGAAGAGGTGTCTAGAGGGGGGGTGATTAGACACTAAGTGCCAAAGTTGCACTTTTTAAGTTTCTTTGAGTTTAAGTGGAGTTTAGGCACAATTTCAACATTCACAATATATATCAAGCAAGCATGCAAAGAGTATATGAGCAGCGGAAAGTAAAGCATGCAACTTGCAAGAAAGTAAAGGGAAGGGTTTGGAGGATTCAAACGCAATTGGAGACACGGATGTTTTTGGCGTGGTTCCGATAGGTGGTGCTATCGTACATCCACGTTGATGGACACTTCAACCCACGAAGGGTAGCAGTTGCCTGTGAGTCCACGGAGGGCTCGACCCACGAAGGGTCCACGAAGAAGCAACCTTGTCTATCCCACCATGGCCGCCGCCCACGAAGGACTTGCCTCACTAGCGGTAGATCTTCACGAAGTAGGCGATCTCCTTGCCCTTACAAACTCCTTGGTTCAACTCCACAATCTTGTCGGAGGCTCCCAAGTGACACCTAGCCGATCTAGGAGACACCACTCTCCAAGAAATAACAAATGGTGCGTTGATGATGAACTCCTTGCTCTTGTGCTTCAAATGATAGTCTCCCCAACACTCAACTCTCTCTCATAGGTTTTGGATCTGGTGGAAAGAAGATTTGAGTGGAAAGCAACTTGGGGAAGGCTAGAGATCAAGATTCATATGGTAGGAATGGAATATCTTGGCCTCAATACATGAGTAGGTAGTTCTCTCTTAGAAATGGTAAGTTGGAAGTGTAGGTTCGTTCTGATGGCTCTCTCCATGAATGAAGAGGAGGTGGAGGGGTATATATAGCCTCGACACAAAATCTAACCATTACACACAATTTACCAAATTCGGTGCTCCGAATCGTTAAACTCGGTCGGACCGATTTAGCAAATAATGTGACCGTTAGGGTTTTCGGTGGGACCGAAATGCAACTCGGTGGGACCGATACGGTTAGGGTTAGGGCATAACGTAATCTCGGTAAGACCGATTACACAAACTCGGTGACCGATTTTGGTAATAAGCTTTCCAGAGAGTTGGTCAAGCAAACTCGGTGGGACCGATTACTCAAACTCGGTGGGACCGATTTTGGTAATAAGTTATCCAGAGAGTTTGCATTGTAATCTTGGTAGTACCGATTGCTCAAACTCGGTGCGACCGATTTTGATAATGGACATACACAGAGAGATTACAATCCCATCTCGGTGAGACCGAGATCCCTATCGGTAAGACCGATTTGCTTTAGGGTTTGTGGCAGTGGCTATGACTTTTGGAATCGGTGGCGCCGGATAGGAAGAATCGGTGTGACCGATTTTGGCTTTAGGTTTTAGGTCATTTGTGGAAGTGGGAAAGTAGCTGAGGGTTTTGGAGCATATCACAAAGCACACGAAGCAAGAGGCTCATTAAGCAACACCCCATCCCTCCTTGATAGTATTGGCTTTTCCTATAGACTCAATGTGATCTTGGATCACTAAAATGTAAAATGAAGAGTCTTGAGCTTGAAGCTTGAGCCAATCCTTTGTCCTTAGCATCTTGAAGGAGTTCCCACATCCTTTAGTCCATGCCACTCCATTGTTGAACTTATCTGAAACATGCTAGATAAAATTGTTAGTCCAACAAGAGATATGTTGACATTAATTACCAAATCACCTAGGGAGCACTTGTGCTTTCACAAGGCGTCAGGGCCGCTGGATAAAAATTCTTACCTCCTCGTTTCTCGCGCCATCTCAGTTAGCCCTTTCCTTATAAATAGGCACGACCTAGGTCTTCTCCATTCTCCCCCTTCGGTCATCTTCTTCCTCTCACTGTCCCTCTGCCGTTCGAGCTCCGACGCTGCCGCCGTCGCAGATCTCCTCGTCCTCTCCAACTCAGGCTGCTGCATCAACCTGATTTGACCAGAGAAATGCGTCGAACCTCCGCAGCAGACTGCATCTGTAAGTTTCCTCTTGTTCCTCAGGTCCGCATTAGGACCCTCAAGTTCCTTGGTGTTCTTCGCGGTTCGTCAGGCCCCCTCGTAGATTTCATCACCACCGCCGTTGTTTTTGATCTTGAAGATGGTATAAACCTGATGCGGTAGTTATTTCGCACCTATTTCGAACACAAATATATCCCTTTCCATCGCACAGAGGCCCCGTTCGAACCCTTGAGCTTCATCTATGCCAGTTCTAGGTCTAGAATTTTTTCTTTTCAGAACAGTTGTTTGATCCAGAATAATAGCGGCAACTTGTGAAACCTGTTTGTTTCACCCGGAAATAAAAAACTGCCTCTGTCGAATATGTTTAACCATGACTGTCCATGTGGCCGGTTTAAGTAAATAACACTGATCTGTCAACCTGACTTGCTTCTCTCAGATTTAAGAATATCCAATTGCTCTTGATATCCGTAGCGGCTTAAATATCACTGCGTAGTTGCCCATATATCATTAGGCCCCTTCTTAAGCCGCCGTCTTGAATAGATTTAAAATGTTTTCCTCCGGGTTAAATTTGAACTAGAACTTCTTATTTTGACATAGGCTTCAATTTACGTCATGGCACCTAAGGCAACCAAAGCTCGTGTGACCTGTAACTGGGTCCCATCCACAGTCACAAGAAGTAAACTGTTTGAATTTGTGAAGTCTGGTCATCTGCCTAAGAAGGAGGTCATGTCTTATCATGCCCCTTACCCGTCCGAGGAGAGACCTCAACCCAAATAAGGGGAGGTGATAGTCTTTACAGATCATATGAGCCGGGGATTTGCTCCACTCGGTTCAAAATTCTTCAGGGATGTTTTGAATTTCTTTGACCTTAGACCTCAAGACATCGGGCCCAATTTCGTGTCAAATATTTGCAACTTCCAAGTCTTCTGCAAGGTGTACCTGGGAGAAGAGCCCAATCTACTTCTGTTCAGAGAACTATTCTACTTAAACCGCCAGAATGAACGTGCCAACGGGCCCAGTCTAGAACTTGGCGGCATCTCGATTCAGCGGCGGAGAGACTGCCTTTTTCCTTACGCTGAACTTCCAAGTCATCCGAAGGATTGGAATCAGACATGGTTCTACTGCCAGGACACTTCTCCGGCTGGTGAGAACCCTCTGCCCAGCTTCCGCGCTCTGCGCCTTGAATCAAATCACCTGCTGTCGGATAAGTTAACCTTTGTTGAACACCTACCACTCGCTCCTACCATCAAGAAGATGAAAGCCCTTTTAGGCAATGGCTTGAATGGTATTGACTTGGTCCGAGTCTGGCTCGCTTGGCGAGTGCTTCCGTTAAGCCGCCGCCCTGGCTTAATGTGCACTTACTCAGGCGAGACGGATGACCCACTGCGTCATAGTTCCGACGACTTTCCAGATGATGTGGTGGAGGATACGACCCAAACTTTGCTGAAAGAGGGCACCGTGACTAGTGACGCCTTTGGCTTACTTCCTTTCTGCAAGAAGAACCCGGCCCCCGCAGTAAGTTATTAATCCTTCATGAATACTCTTTTAGTGCTTTACACCTTACTTTTACTCATAGCCCCTTTATCTTTTCCACAGGCCGATGACAACTTCTAGAAGGTCAAGTATGACCATGAGGCCGCCAAACAAGCCAGAGCGGCCAAGAGAACAGAGAAGAAAACCACAAAAACAGGAACTTCAAAGAAGAAGAAGCCAAGTGCTTCAGATTTATTCAAATTGGACGACTCCTCTGATGACGAAGAAGAGGTAATTTCTAACTCCCTTGACTCTTTATCATTACCTTACTGACTTTAAATCTTTCCAGGAAGACATAGGGAATAGCCGAGCTGCCGAGGAAGAGGTAACTATAATTTCCTCCGACTCCGAGCCTCTGCCGCGTCAGAAAATACAAAGAGTAACCCCGGAAAGTAAGATTTTCACATCCTTTGGCTTACCAAGATCCTCAATTTCTTTTGAAGCAACAACAATTAGAAAGCCGGAGGCAGACCCGGACCAGCAAGGACATTGAACTCTCCTCCGGCTTACCTGATGTAACCAGGAAGCGTCGGACTGAGGTTATCTCCGATTTACGTTCTGTTTTACCTTTGGAGGGTTTAATTCATCAACCTCTCAATTCATCTGACTCCAATTATCAGGATACTTCTCCTTCCTCCAGCGAGTCTATGCAGTCTAACATGCCGGCTTTCAAAACTTCCCCCGGGTAATGTAACTTTGTTTACCTTAGGCTTTACCTTTCTCATGCTTTTGTATTCATCCTTCTACCTTTATTCGCAGCATGCAAGTGAAGCCTAGTAAGAGGGCAAAGAAGAATAAGCCATCACAAGACCCACTCGTGGCTGAACCGGAGCTTGGCACAGCTGCTCCTGACAGTTCCACCCATCAAGAGTCACCGAACTGCCTCCGACATTCCGGTGCCAACATCTCGACTACCATTGAAGATACTCTCAACAGCTCTGATAACCCGGAAGCTCCTAGCCCGGTCAAGACAAATGACCCGGAAGTTGAGATTCTGAGGTCTCAGTTTGTTGAGCCAGGGCGGCCCACTGTCCTTGCCAAATGCTCTGCTAAGGAGGAACTTACCGAACGCCGAAAGGCCAAGCTGGACATTACTGATTATACTCACTTAAGCATTAGAGATATAGTCTCGGGCTATCTGAATCAAGTGCATAACAGTCGTGACTTGGAAATTGACATGGTGAAGCAAATACAGCAAAAATCTGAGGTATACCTTTATGCCCCTTTTCTGAATCATACTTACTGTATCAGCCCCCAAGTCTATTGCTTATGAATAAATATGTTGTAGACTTAGAAAACTGCTTACCACTGTTTGCCCGGATTAGCAAAGAAGATATTTAACCCGGTTGTAACATGATACCTTGTACTCCCGATACACATTAGCCCCCAAGTGCCAAGTATCTTTGCTTGCAAAGCACTTGGGACTTAATATGCATGACCCGACATTGTAGGTTTAAAAATTCTTCAGCATACATTAGCCCCCAAGTGTCAAATATCTTTGCTTGCAAAGTGATTGAGACTTAATATTATCTTACCATGATTTTAATTATAACCCGACGTCATTGCAGACTACCATAAGCCAATTTGAGTCGGAGATTGCTGACCTGAAGAGCCGTCTGACAGCTCAAGAACTTGAAACCCAAAAGGCCAACTCCAAATTTGAATTCAGCATCTCTGAACAAGAGAAGTTGAAGAAGAATTTTGAGTCAGAGGAGAAAATCTGGGCTGATGAGAAGGCTTCACTGGTGACCCGGGCCGAGACGGCAGAGGTATCACTTGCAGAAGCAACAACCGAGCTGTCCGACTTAAAGCGCCAGATATCTCAAGTGGTCTCAGCCATCTTCGGTAAGTTACTGTACATAACCTCAAACATTGTAATCCTTCCTTTGATGACTATTGTAATCGTTATCTCCGGCTCACTTTATGTTTGTGAACACAGGCCCCAGGAGCACCAACCTTAAGCAGAACATGCTGATCAAACTTAAGGCGGTTTACACTCTAGTGGAGCAACTATACACCGGGTCACAACGTGCGTTGGCCGTTGTAGCTTTATCAAATAACACTCCCCACCTTCTGCAAGACGTGCTGAAGTGCCTCGCTGTGCTACCTCAGCGGATCCAAGATTTAAGGCGGGCGTCCTCAAGAGCCGGGGCCGTAGCCGCGTTGAGCCGGGGAAAGGCATGGATTCCAGAACTAGACCCGACCGACCTCGCCCTTGGATACCCGAGTCTGAAGGAGGATGGTACCGTATTTGATGATCAGGATTTCATCGCCTGCGTCAAAGACATACGTCCCGTGGCTACCCTCATTGGGATCGACACTGACCTTACGAAGTATTCGCCGGGCTATGACAGTGAGAACCGGAGAATTCCAACACCTCCATATGATCAAGTCAGCCTGATCCCTCCAACTCATAAGCATACCTTTGCCCTTGAAGTGGACCCAGCCGGTTTAATAGATGATGAAGCTGAGTTTGAAGCCTTGAGTGGCATTGACTGGGCCTCGTCAACCTTCCAGGACAAAGCAACCGACGGAGAGGCGGAGAAGGATAACCCGGAATCTTCAAGCCCGCCGAAGGAGTGAACCGCCAGGCGTTTTATGACTTTGCAAAAAACAATGCTTCATTTATTCAGACTCGGGGAGTCTTGTAATAGGGTAGAAAAACATCTCAATTTTTGTCATGCCTTCGCGCATGTTTATGGTGCTTAATACTTTCGTAAGCCGCCATCGCTATATATTTCCAGCTTATGTTGATCGTTTATTTACTTGATGTTAAATTTTGCTTGCCTTATCATGCATATAAAACAATCAAAAATTCCCTTGGCAGTTTATCGCATCGGGGGTTACATAAGGTATTGATAACCCAGAGGGCAAACCCAAAACATCATATATATGCTGGTTTATGACTATATTTATTAAACATAATCACAATAGCATACCTGCGATCCCTTTGGTAATCTCGACTGCTTATATGACCTTCACCATGTGGTTAAATTCAACTCCTAAAAGTCGAACATGTAATATTCACCTGGCATTTAACAACCTGGGGTGATCAATATTAAGCCAGAAAAACAAAAACCCATCTCATAGTGCTTTCAAAAAGGTCTCAAGATAGTCAAATAATTATACTTATGAAATATAATGGATAATAAATATTCAAAGGCTTCTGATTTGAATACGATCAGAAAACCGCTCCAAAGGGGTTAAGCTAAGATTCGGATATGATCACATAGCCCCCAGTGGCTGTGGCGATGCCGATCAAGTGGGTATCGATAGCTGTGTTCTCTTTGGTTCGAATACGACCTATGTTTGAACAGGAAGCCCCCAAGTGACCATAAGAGTTATTTAATGACGCTGATTCGAATACGATCCACGTCAGACCCAAAGGGATTAAGATATGATTCAAATATGATCAAGAAGCCCCCAAGTGGGTTTGGCAGTATGCCGATCAAGTGGGGATCGACAGCTATGTTCTCTTTGGTTCGAATACGACCTATGTTTGAACAGAAAGCCCCCAAGTGATCATGGCTAGATTCAGATATGATCATAAGCTGGACCAAAAGGAAAGCCGGATTCATGTATGATCCGCTCCCTGTTGGTTGTTTTCACCAACTGATAAAGAAGACATATACACTTTTGAGGATAAAAAGGACAGAGGTCCTGCTTTATTGCTTTATATAATATATACACTGTCAAAATATATACATCTTGAGAGCCGGTAGCTTAAGTATAGTAAGGCCGGAGATGAGAAATATTCCATGGCCGGCGGGTCTCCTCCTCCGACTTACGTGAGTCTTTGTGCTCTCGAACATCGATGAGGTAGTATGACCCGTTGTGTAGATTCTTGCTGACCACAAAGGGTCCTTCCCAAGGTGGGGATAGCTTGTGCATGTCAGACTGATCCTGGATGAGCCGGAGCACTAAGTCGCCTTCCTGAAAGGTTCTGCTCCTAACCCGGCGGCTATGATAGCGGCGCAGGTCTTGTTGATAAATCACCGAGCGGGCTATTGCCAAGTCTCGCTCCTCATCCAACAAGTCAAGTGCATCCTGGCGAGCTTTTTTGTTGTCAGCTTCAACGTAAGCCGCCACGTGGGGTGAATCATGCCGGATGTCACTTGGCAGGACTGCCTCTGCACCATACACCATGAAGAAAGGTGTGTAACCTGTAGATCTGTTAGGCGTAGTGTTGATGCTCCATAGTACCGAAGGTAACTCCTCCACCCAACAACCCGGAGTCTGCTGCAAGGGGACAAAGAGCCGGGGTTTGATACCCTTCAGGATCTCTTGATTAGCCCTTTCTGCCTAACCATTGGATTGAGGATGAGAAACAGCCGAAACATCAAGCCGGATATGTTCTCGTTGACAGAACTCTTCCATGGCACCCTTGGAAAGATTAGTGCCATTATCAGTTATAATGCTGTGTGGAAAACCAAAAGGAAAGATCACCTTTTTCATGCGTGGCTACATCACACTTCCTGACCGGCTCTGCCTCAACCCATTTTGTAAACTTATCCACTGCCACCAGGAGGTGTGTCTTTTTATCCTTAGACCTCTTGAAAGGTCCAACCATGTCAAGCCCCCAGACTGCAAACGGCCAAGTGATTGGGATCATCCTCAACTCTTGAGCCGGCACATGAGCTCGTCGTGAGAATTTTTGACACCTGTCACATTTGCTAACTAGATCCTCCGCATCAGCATGAGCCGTCAGCCAATAGAAACCATGACGAAAAGCCTTGGCCACAAGAGATTTTGACCCGGCATGATGGCCACAATCTCCTTCATGGATCTCAATGGCATTCTCGCCCTCCGCAGCGACACGCAACGCTGAAACGCCCCAAAGGACACTTCGTGGGATGTAACTCGCCATGAACAATCGTCATGGATTTGGACCGCCTGACGATTTGTCTGGCCAAGGTCTCATCCTCAGGCAACTCTCCCCGGGTCATATAGACCAAATAGGGCACTGTCCAATCTGGGATGATGTGAAGAGCTGCCACCAGCTGTGCCTCCAGGTCTGGCACTGCTAGTTCTTCCTCTGTACACTACTAGAAAAAGGGCTATAGATGGGATTGACACTAATGGCGCACCAGACAAGCGGTGCGCCATTAGTATATACTAATGGCGCACCACCTTCTGATACGCCATTAGAGTTGAAACTACTAATGGTGCACCTGGCCCAAGGTGCGCCATTAGTATCAAATTTTGTTTTGAACTAGTGCGCCTGTCCAAACATACTAATGGCGCATCCAGACTCAGTGTGCCATTACTAGTTGTAACTAGTAATGGCGCACCTGTCGGAAAATGCGCCACTAATGTTGTTTTTTTTATTATATTTTTTATTCCCTTTTTTGCAAAAGTACTAATGGCGCACTGTTCCACCGTGCGCCATTACTAGGTTAAACGAGTAATGGCGCATCGTGGAACAAAGGCGCCATTAGTATGTTTTTTGCAAAACTACTAATGGCGCACCACGGAAGGTGCGCCATTAGTAACCTGGATTACTAATGGCGCATTTAGAGTTGGTGCGCCATCAGTAAGTGGGCAGCAACGAGATATTTTGGACAGCCTCTCCTACCCACACTCACTTTCTCCCCACTTCATTCTCTCCACCTCCTCTTTGTCTCGGGTGCCTCCTCTTTTTCACCTCATTTCCACCATAGATTCATTCAAATTAAGTGGTTAAATTACCTTGTTTTGATAGGTAAGTAAGGGGGGGAAGCTATATTTATGTTGTTCTCCCTACAACAATGTGCACATGCACTTTTTATGGCCTAGCTAGATCCATGTATGTTCGTGGTGTTGCATATGTTTGTGGTGTTGCATATGTGTTTGTGTTTGGAGGTATACCGGTATTTGAAATGCGATAGTTGCCAATATTTTGCCGGAATGTTGATTCATTTCCGTTTCGGTGAGAATTTTGGCATTAAGCATTCTTTTGGTCCTATTTTTAGGAAAGTCATGCCAAATTTTTCTTGGTTCTAAAATATCGTTTTGCTCTACCGCAGCGACCATGGTCCGCATGATGACCGAAGGCATCGTGAATAGGTTTTTGAGGTCATGAAGGCCGAGATGCTTCAAAAGAACGAGACGGAGATAAGATGTCCGTGTCGAAGATGCAAGTGAAGAGCCTTATTGCGGACCCGGATTCCGGGCAGGTGCGGGACCACCTGCTCTTGCATGGTTTCATGGATGGCTATCGGTGACAAGGTGATGAAGATGACTACGAAGTCGTCCATGGGGCCGGGCAAGAAATGAGGAAGGGCAGCAAGACAACCACCGCGGCTCGGGCGGGCGAGAAGACGAAGAATCCTCAGGAGATGATCATGACGGTGATCTTGTACTGTCATCATGTAGAAGATGCAGGACATGATGATAAGGAAGATGCCGGAGCGGACGACGGGCATGATCATGAAGATGATGATGCCGGTGGAGCGCAGACGCTGGACCATCGATGGGCTGGGTGCAGGACCCTCATATTCAAGAGCTGCTTCTCAAGCAGACGGATGACGCAAGAGCTGCCGCCGAGAGAAAGCCAAGATGGATCAACTTGAGTTAGACGCGGTTACTCCATTGTATGAAGGATGCAGGCCGAGGATACCCGCCGAAAGTAATGCTCATGGCTCTGGAGATGAAGGTAAAACACAAAATGACCGACGATGCTTCGACGAGAACATGTCATTCGCACGAACGTCTTCCCAAGGGGAACAAGTGCCCGACCAGTTTGGAGGAGGCGAATAAAATCGTGTGTCCTCTGGATTTACCGCCGCGTGAAATACCATGTGTGCATGAACAATTGCATCATTTATCGGGACGAGCACGTGGAGTCTACCATATGTCCGGTGTGCGGCGTCACTCGATACAAGAAGAGGAAGAAAGCTCCTCGAAAAGTGGTGTGGTACTTTCCGATCACTCCTCGTCTGCAGCGGTATTTCGCGGACCCTAAGGTAGCAAAGCTCCTGCGTTGGCACGCGGATAGGGAGGAGAAGAAGCGAGAAGATGACGCAAATGATCCGGAGATAGATAAAAAGACAAGATGCTGAGTCACCCTAAGGATGCGAGCCAGTGGCAAGCGTTGAACTTCGAAGATCCAGAATTTGGGAAGGATCCAAGGAACATCGTGCTGGGCGTGAGCACTGATGGAGTCAATCCGTTTGGTAGCCAGAGAAGCACACATAGCACCTAGCCTGTGTTTTTCTGGATGTACAACCTTCCCCCCTGGTTGTGCATGAAGAGGAAGTACATTCACATGAGTATGCTAATTGAAGGGCCGAAACAACCAGGGAACGACACCAATCTGTATCTGGGGCTGCTGAAAGAGGAGCTTGACACGCTGTGGAAAACGCCAGCCAATACGTGGGACGCTGCAGAGAAAGAATATTTCCCTATGAGAGCCGCACTGCTCACGATGGTGCACGACTATCTCGGTTACGGATATCTCGCGGGCAGGTAGTCCACGTATTTTCTGTATGCTTAAGGTGCATGGATGAAACAACGTATAGCCAGCTAGATAGAGATCCCGGGTCTTCGAAAACCATGTTCATGGGACATCGAAGGTGGCTTAGCGACGATGACCCGTGGAGGAAACGCAAGGATCTGTTCGATGGTGAAACCGAACCCCGAAAACGCCCGTGTACGAGGAGCGGCGAGGAAATAGACTAGCTGTTGAAAAATTGAAAAGACTGCCCACTGCCGGGAAAGAAGCAAAAGGCGCTAGAGCCGGGAAAGAAGCAAAAGGCGCCAGAGCCACTGCTGAAGGTATGGAAAACGAGGTCTGTTTTCTGGGACTTGCCGTACTGGAAGATCCACCGTGTGCCTCACAGCCTTGATGTCATGCATATCATGAAGAACGTGTGCGAGAGTCTGCTTGGTACCCTGAGAGGACCAAAGATGGGCCGAAAGCAAGGGCAGACTTGAAATCAATGGGCATCAGGCAGGAGCTTCACGCTAATGATGATGATGATGATGATGATGATGATGATGATGATGATGATGATGATGATGATGATGATGATGATGATGATGATGATGAGGCGAAGCAGGACCACGATGAAAGTCGTCGCTAAGGCAAAAAGGCCAAGAAGACCGGAAATGACTACCCTCCCACTTGCTTCACTCTAAGTCAGGAGGAGATCGAGCAGTTTTTCACCTCCCTCCTAGGAGTAAAACTTCCTTACGGTTACACGGGGAAGATAAGCAGATACCTAGACCCAGCGAAGCAGAAGTTCAGTGGGATGAAGTCTCACGATCACGCGCGATGACGCAGATACTTCCGGTTGCAATCCGGTGGGATCATGGACGTGCACGTCCGTGAAACGCTATTTGGCCTATGCAACTTTTTCGACGTCATCTCTCGGAAGTCAATTGGCGTGAGGCAACTCGAAGGCTACGAGGAAGAGATCGTGGTGATACTATGCGAGCTTGAGATGTACTTCCGCCGCATTCTTCGACGTTATGGTGCATCTGCTGGTCCATATAGTGGAGGATATCATCCAACTCGGGTTGACGTTCCTGCACAGCATGATGCCGTTCGAAAGGATGAATGGTGTCATCAAAGGATACGTTCGCAACATGTCACATCCAGAGGGAAGTATAGCCAGGGGCATTTCAATCAAGAGTGCATCTCCTACTGCACGAATTATCTAGGCATCGAGAACCACGTTGGTCTGCCCGTCAACAGGCACCTCGGCAGGCTCGCTGGATGGGGTCACCGTGAGGGTCGCCGCGAAATGCATGTCGACTTAGAGGGTCGACTCGCCGACTTTCAAAGAGCAAACCTAGTCGTGCTACAACACATAGACGTGGTCGATCCTTGGGTGGTAGAGCACAAAACCTTTATTAAGAAGACGTACAATGACCGAGGCCAACAGAGGACGGATGGAGATATAATCAAAGAGCACAACTCATGTTTCACGCGTTGGTTCAAGCAGAAGCTTCGCTGCATTACCCTTTACATGAGGATTCTTCCGCGGAAGAACAACTCATATTCGCCTTTGTCACAGGCGCCGAGCACAACCTGATGACCTATGAGGCGCATTTATATCAACGGCTACACATTCTACACCGAGGCCAAGGACATGAAGAGCGATGGTTATCAGAACTCCGGGGTAACAATGGAATCCTACACCGGTAATGACAAGGATAGATACTACAGAAGGATCGAGGAGATCTGGGAGCTGAGCTACGCTGGAGAGAAGGTCCCGATGTTCCGTGGTCGAGATCGTGAAGAGCGTCCTAAAGAAGACCGTATTTCACCACCATGGTTATACCCGAAGCCAAATCCAAGACCGCGGGCGCAAGCGTCACCGCGAAAAATGAGCCATGGGTACTGGCTTCCCAAGTTGACCAATGCTTCTTCATTACCGACCCCTCAAAGCCCAGTCGTGTTGTCGTGAGGAGAGGCAAATGGAAGATCATCGGAATGGATGGATTAGCCAATGAGCAAGACTTCGACAAGTACGGAGAACCGAGGATCGAAGATGAAGACTATGATGAAGTATCAGCATACACCACAAGAAGAAGCAGGACCACCCTAACAAAAGGACGTCCGTTCCACGGAAGAACTCCATTTGCGAAAAAGAAGGGCAAGAAGATTGTGAACAGATAGCTAGCTAAGATCGATTGTATTTAAATCGTAGCCTTCATTTCTCGATTGTATTTCATGGGCACTTTTTGAACTATCATGAATATTTTTAAATTTCATGGACACTCGATCTCGATCCCCCTCCATCTCGATCGCTATTCCACCTCACCAGATCCGCTCCCCTCGGCTTGAGCACCCCAGTCCACGGCCGCCGCCGACCCCCGCACCCTCGATTCCCCTACTCAACCGCCGCCACGACCCCGAACCCCTCCCTACTCAACCGCCGCCGACCCCCGCACCCCGCACCCTCCCCGCTCCACCAGCATTCTTGTTTGATGATATTTTTAAAAAAATATTACTGTCTTATAAAAAAATATTACTGTTATGATTTAAACAAGTTTGAACATATTTAAACACAAATAAGTATCAAACAACATTTTAAATGCATAAATAAAAATTATGGAGCACAGGAATCGAACCCAGGACCTCCTGGTGTTAGAACTGGCTGCTGACCAGTCAAGCTAGTAGAGGGAACTTGATGTGGATCAGGTCAGGTGGAAGATAACCTGTTGGCTCGAGCAGAAATCAAAAAAATAATAATACTAATGGCGCACCAGGGTGAGGTGCGCCATTAGTATGGATGTACTTATGGCGCACCGAGGGGTGGTGCGCCATTAGTATTGTGCCGCCCCCATCCATATTTCCTCCCCAGCCCAAACCTATTCCCTCTCTCTCCCTCGCCCTCGCCCTCGATCCCCTTCCCATCTCCTCTCCCGACGCCGCTGCCCCGCCGCCTCAACGCCGCCCCGACGCCGCCTCGACGCCTTGACGCCCCGACGCCGCCTCGACGCCCCGACGCCGCCTCGACGCCCAGCGCCACCCAGCGCCGCCTCGACGCCTCGGCCTCTCGACGCCGCTGCCCGCCGCCTCGACACCGTCGACGCCACCGAGGAGCACGACTGGTGCAGGCGCCGCGGCAGGGCTACCCACCCTCCTCTTCTTCATCGACGGCGTGCCCAGGACTACTCGGCGAGAGGACCAAGTGAGCAATTTCTACAGATCCCCAATTCCCTCCTGTTCTCGCTCCGCAGCCGAGAATTTTGTTTTTGCTTTGCTGCAGGGACGCCATTGTCGCTTGGATCGGCAAGAACTGGGCCCTGCGGTGCAGAACCTCACCGCCGTCGACGAGGCCGAGAAGATCGTCACCGGCGACGACGTGGCCGTGCTCGCCTTCCTCGACCACCTCTCGGTATGCGATGCGCCTTCTCCAGTAGCAGCAAAGTCAAACAAACCCAAAATTGGTTCAGTTGCAAACCATGTTACCCACATTGACCCAAAATTGGTTGAATTGCAAACCATGTGACCCAGATTGACCCAAGAATACAATGCTTGAATTGTGGCCAAATCTCGGTATGCAATGCGCCTTCTCCAGTAGCAGCAAAGTCAAACAAACCCAAAATTGGTTCAGTTGGAAACCATGTTACCCACATTGACCCAAAATTGGTTGAATTGCAAACCATGTGACCCAGATTGACCCAAGAATACAATGCTTGAATTGTGGCCAAACCGAGAACATGTGGCCATGTTACCCAAAATACAGTGCACCTAGTTTTCCCAATGCCTTTATTATTCTGCTTGCTCACTACTAGATGAAATGTCAACCTGCATTTTCCATTTCCATGTTCTGAGAACAAATCCGAGATGTGATCGTATGTTTAGCTCTCGGTACGCAATGCACCTAGGATGATCTTCGCTTTGAGTGGAAGCTTTTGGCTGCAATGTTCTCTGTATGGATCATTACTGCTTGTGTGCTTGGGGCATGTGCATTCATAAGAACCTGGTTTGTTCTTGCACTGTCCCTTGCAAGGGTTGATGTCAAGATGCTCACATTCATTTATATCTGCATTATTTCAGAGCATTAACCATCAGAACATATTATTGAATTGGCCGTGCATTTGGTGTATAGGAAAATGTTTTTCCATCCAAAGTCGTGAGGGCTTGTGTGGTTAGCAGGTTCTAAAAAGGGATGAATAAAAAATATTGATTTCAAATATCATCATATTTCAGCTTTTTCTTAAAAACGATATTTTAGCTACATACACCTATTTGTGTTTCTTGAATTTGTAGATAATTTTCGCGCTGATGTAGTGCTTTTACTGGTTAGAGAACCAGTTTGTTATAGTATAAATTCAAACTCTCATATTTGTCTTGTTTTAGAGATCAGAAAAGAAAAACTTGTAGTAATCAATTCAAAGCAACCAAACATGAAAAGTTCTTCGAATACATTCAAATTTAAACTTGGTTTATTAGTCCTACTTGCACCGCATGAGGGAAAAATAACACTGGATGAGAACAATGGTATGTGTCGAAATATATTGCCCACCTCTCTACATCACTTTAAACTTTTGAATGAATTGACCGGAGCATGAATTCAATATGGTATCATAGGCAAGAGGTCTTGAATTCAAGACCCTGTCAACATAGTATTAAAAGAAGATTTTGCAGCCTAGACAACCATCCACGTAGGATTGTTATAGGCCACAAAATATTTTCATATTTAAAATTTTAAGGGCTCTCAGAGTGTGGATTTTCTATCATACTATGTAGCTACCCCTTCTATGTAGGTCATCAACTTTATATCAAGATCCATGTTGTTTTGCATAGAATTTATTTTCTTCCAAACAAGAGAAGATTTGACCTTAAAACTTTGCACGTCAACACCGCACAAGAACCAGTATGTATGTGAATAAAATGTTTCCAATTTTTTTGATTCAACATGAAATTGTAAAATTATATATTTCGGAGGGGCTTTATCATATTATATGTTTATGTTTCGCCAAAGAAATCATACTTCTGTGATGCTGATCCACAAGTTAAACACCTCAATCTGTTAGTATTTGTCTGCATTTTCTCACATTCTTCTTGTATCTGATCCAGTATTGCTTGTAGTGGTTTGTCCAAAATGTTGAATGATACTGCTTGGAGATGCATATATTGTTTCACCTCTTCACATGCCAATGTATTTTCCATGTTGTGATGGAGGCCTTTTTTGCCTTGTCCACCCGAGAGGCCCTTGAGTTTGCTGGAATGTCGATTAACTTCCGTTCCAACAAATTCGGGTACTCCATATGTCCTATTTTCTGCAAAGGTCATGCTGAAATTTTCCGTGAATTTTAGCATGACTTTGCTAAAAATAGGACATATGGGGTACTTGTGACTAATGCATGGCCCGGGGTACTTGTAACTAATGATGAAAGCTTAGGCTTTTAGGGTGCCTCGGCGTCGAAAAACCCTCAATGATAAAAGCTTAGCTTTAGGATGCCTCGGTGTCGACAAACCCTAAATGATGAGACCATGATCTTGTTCCTTGACAATAACCAACTTTTTGACCAAACTTTGTTCCTATTTAGAGAGAAACATGGCCAACAACGATGAGGCCGGGGGTTTGGGCGGCAAGGCATTCTGGGAGCTGTCCCAGGAGATGGAGGAACAACCTCACTTGTATGAGGATGCCGCCTTCCCCACCGGTCCTGAGACCACTGATGGTACCGCCGAGGATGACCCCACTGATGCCACCACTGATGGTGCCGCCGAGGATGCCACCATTGATGATGGCGGCGCATGCATAGATGGCAGCCAACTGAAGAGGCAACGGAAGGACCGGCGCCCGACCGTGCTCCGCACCCTCAAGGAGGAAGTTACTGAAGTGGACTCCGACGGGAATCCAACGGCGCCCGAACGAATAGTCAAGGGTTACTCGCTTCAGCTCGGGTGCATTCTCCGGAGCACCGTCTCGATCAACACCGAGAACCTGAGGCATCCTGACCGAGGGAATTTGCAACCTCCTCTTCACGAAGCTGCACGAACGATACAAGTTCCCGCTGAATTTGAAAATACAAGCCTCAAAGGGAATAAAGTGAACAATGCTTCCCTCACGAAGATGAGCAAGGCCCTGTCTACTTGGAAAAGCAATGTGAAGAGAATGATCGAGAAAGGTGAGAGTTATGAGAAGATCAAGGAGAAAAATCCTTCGATCACCGAAGATGACTACAACGACTTCAAGATCAATTGCTCGAGCACCGCAAACTCGAATCAAGTCGATTGGGGAAAGAAATGCGGGAGCTGAACTTAGGGAACACACACTCGGTCCCGACGGTTACTGAGTGGCGGAGCCTATATGGGACAAGGAGGAGGCGGAGCGTGCCGAGCAAGGCCTACCGCCCCTCTTCGATAAATACGGTGACAAGCAGACCAGGAACTTTGTTAGGGCCCGGTACAAGAAGGACCCGAAAACAAAGGAGCTTACCACGGATCCGAAGACCAGGGCGCTTGAGCTTGTTCTGGTAAGGAATACACCCCCGCGTAATTAGCTCCATATGGTTGCATTCTAATTAATGAAGCCAAATTCCTAAATGGTTCACATTCCTTCCGCAGGCGACTGAAAGCAGTAGCGCGGGGTCGACTGAGAGCAACCCTTGGGACACCACTCTAAATAGGGCGTTGAATGTAATGAAGAACAAGGATAAGCTCAAGAAGTGACGCCACCGGTACGTCCACCGGTCGTGTGGCCAAAGGCTTGTCGACAAAATGGTCGTCATACTATAACACTAGTGGGCGAAAGGAGAAAAAGACCAGCTCGGAAAGCGGTAGCGAGGTTCAAGAACTCAAGGCACATGTGGCGCGGATTCCGGAGATTGTCCAAGAGCAAGTGCAACAACAACTCGGAGCGACGATCACCGCCATTGTGCCTACCTTGATCGAGGGGTTCAGTGCGTGGATTGCGGGCGTAACAGGCCGCCCGATTCCTAGCTTCACGGCCAGCAACTTCGCAGAACGCGATGGCGGGGCCATTGGTGTCTCCGGCGGAGGCGGCATTGGTGTCTCCGACGCCGCATCGGAGCTTAATGCACCCGGGTGTACGCCGCCGCCACCTTCGCAGCAAGTGGCCCTTCATTAATCGCCCGCCATTGGCGGTGCCTTGACATTAGCCGAGCTCGACGCCATCATCACGGTAACTAATTAAGCCTCTCGGCCGAGGACTTCATCTCCTTGCCTTTACCGGGCATCCTCGATGCCCTACATGTTCGCGAGGAGCCGCTGACGTTCCGTGCACTCTCCTGCACTTGGTGAACAACGAGTTGGTCGATGTCGCCAAGGGCAAAATCGTTCAACCGGGCAACCCCTTGTTCCACGGTACCCAGATGCCACCCAACTTGTTTAGGGTTCAACTGGTTCGGTGCTGCCAGGCTGCGACGAGTTGTTACCTCCGATTCGACCCGTCGGGGCTGACGATGATGACGTGATGACCCTCAGCGCCGCTCGAGCTGGCCCTCGCTTTGGCCGAAGAGCAAGATTCGTTTGGGGCGGGGAACACCACCCCAAAGACAACACCGCCATCGTCGTGCGGTGCCAAGTCGGCCCCATGGCAAGACCGCCAAGAACGGTGCCGGACATCCCTATGCCAATCGGATCCAAACATGCATATGGCACAGGATCAGAACGACGACGACGATGATACATTTGGCAACATCGATCAATACTTTGCCGATCATGGGTACGGTGGCGACTTCATGGGGCCTCCTTATCAAGAACCCAACCCAACAAAAGACGTGCGCGATCTAGCTGGTACCGCGGAGAAGCCAAGTTGCAACAGGCATCGTCTGCCGTTCAGCTCTCAGGAGATGCCTCCAGCTGCCGACTTCACCGAGCCTCAGATAGGCGAGGTGCAAAATATTATCAGCCCCAACACACTCAAGAAGGCGGTATGTGAGCAGAACTCGGTCCCATTACAGGAGAAGAAGAAGGCACGCAAAAGAAAGACTAACAAGGGTGTGGGCCAGCCAGCACCGAGTACGATCCGTGCTCAGGACGGGCCACCTTCACCTGAGGATATCTCGAGGAGGGTGCATGTGGCGGGTAGGGCGATGCTACCGACAAATATGCTCAATGCTGCAACCGGTGCTATGCGGAGTCTGCATGACAGTGTTCTTTCTTTGGAGAAGCGGCGTCTCAGAGAGAAGGATGTGGCATACCCGGTTTTTGCGGCCAAGGTGCCAGAGGGCAAGGGCTTTGTGGATAACTCCGTACGATCGTCCTGCGGTTTGATGACATCCATGCTATGTTGAACCTTCATCCGCTGCACTACACCTTCGTTCGGCTATTTTCGCTGAGTATGGAGATGCGGATCATTCGCGACAAGACCCCGGACATCGTGATAGTCGACCCCTTCTACATGCGTGCCAAGATCTTGGGCAGCGCTGGGACCGCAAGTCGCGAAGTTCTTACCTCGAAGGCGTCATTCGCAAACCAAGATAAGGATAACTTCCTCGTGCCTTACTTTCCCGAGTAAGTCCACCCCTCAACCGGCCAGTAACATATGAATTCTTAGATTTCGATCGTTTTTCTTTTAACATTCCGTGTTTTCTGCAGTTACACACATTGCACGCTCATCCTCCTAAGCCCCAAATATTCCATGGCCACGTATTTCGACCCGGACCTTCAGTCGAATGTAGACTACACAAATGTCAAGAAGGTTCTTGATGATGTTCTCCCCGGCTACGCCAAATCTGGAGGCACCTTCACCAGGCCTATTCGTAAGTACGGCAAGCACGTGTTCTCCCACAATACGACGCTACGCTGCGTCAAGCAGCCGCTGGCGGTCGAAGGGTGCCTACTACGCCATCCATCACATGCGGGCGATCGTGCGGGACCATCATCAACTTCGCCACCGAGTAAACTCAAAGATAGGGCCGAGCGTGTCGGCAATCCAGGACGCGGACATCAGACAAGAATTCTTTCGCATCCAGTCGGAGTTTGCGGAAATCATCCATCAAGATGTCCTTCGTACCTCGGGGCAGTTCTACCTCATAAATCAACCGTCCAACAGTGACATCGACACAATGCTACAAATGCAGGCTGACAACGCCTGTTATTTCATGACTCCCATGATAGACGGCGGCTTCATCCACGCTCCGGTCCCTTGAGTCGAGTCGAAAGCAGTGATGCTGTGTCTAGTTTTGAAACATCGATTGGCTCATGTTGTAATTAAACTTTAATGAACTTGTAGTATGTCTCTTTGGTTTCGAGAGTCGCTCAACTTAGATGTAATCGATGCTATTAATGTCTTGCTTTTCTCTTCCGATCGTTACATTGCATACTTATATATTGCTTATGTATTGTGCGTGAATTGGTACTAACGTTTTGTTTGGCTAGTGCATAGCGATGCCGTCGTATGTCGTGTACAAGGGTAAGGTTCCGGAGTCTCTGACGATCGGGAGGAGTGTCGGAGACAGGTTCACCGATTCAGCGGTAACAGTTACAAAGGGTACACCACTAGGGCGAGGCCGAATCTAGATACGCCCGCTATCTAGAGGGAGAGGGGAGGGAGCGTTGGAGGAACCGGATGAAGACGAGTTTCATCGTGCTGATGCTCATCGTGATGACCGCAGCTCTCTTCTATGTGATGGTAGTTTATATGATCGATATCGACTTGTAATGTGAAGACAAACTCGCTACTCGCGGTCTCGAGACTTGTAATATAATGTTCTATCTTTGTTCGGTCTTTTCAATTCGGAGACTAATATGATGAATTGTATTCGGAGACTAATATGATGAATTGTATTCAGAGACTAATCTTCTATTGTATTCGATGAATCTGTTGTTGATGTGTGCTGTCTATATTTTGTCCAATTATACATTTTGTAACCTGTGCAAAAAACAGAAAATAAAAAAATAAAAATGTCGGTGTACTAGAGTAGGGGTACCCTAGTATCCCGAACTTGTGCACGTGCAGTTGCAGCCCTCCGCGGCAAGGCTTACCGGGTGACCGCAAAGGTCCTCCGTGGTTCCTTTGGAGCCATTCAAGAACAAAGTATTCAAGCCAAAGAGACAAGGCCCCGGCAAGAGGAGCTTGCCGGGAAGGCCACCCAAGGCACCTAGGAGATAAGGCCCCGGCAAGAGGAGCTTGCGGGAAGGCCCGATGAGCGACAAGCTTCCGGACGCGACAAGACAACAACCGTGGCAAAGGCGCTTGCGCGGCACCACCACTACGTACCTGCGCTCCAAAGACATCCACTAACGTGTCGCCTGGGACCTTTCGGTAGCAGCGTGGCAAGAGGCCGTCGCGGCGGTGGAGCCTTGATGTGGCAAGCGTGACAAGGTTGCCATCGTGGCAAGCGGTGGCGCCTGACGGTCCCTTTACCGTTAGGGCGGCGTAGATGGGCATTTAATGCCTTTGTCCCCGCCGCCAGGGGTTAGGTATGGCACACTGTACAAGTAGCTGTACCAACCACTCCTTTTCCATTTTACCCTTGTCTACGTTGCCACCTGTCGGAGACCCCTTTAGCATATAAAAGGAGGCCCATGCGCAACGTGGGGAGGGTCGAAGGTTCGAAGCCGTGAGAACACTCACGCCGGTCTCGTTAGCAGCTTGTGTGTCAGTAGCACTCAGCGCTCTGAGCAAGAACTCAATACACTCAGACATGCAGCAGTAGGAGTGTTATCTCTCCGGAGAGCTCCGAAGCTGGGTAAACTGCTCGTGTGCTTCGCCTCGATCTGCTCTTCGTGCGACCTCCGCCCCCCGCCGAACCGAAAGGGGCTCGGTCTGCCGGTCCCATAGGTGTTCGTGGGCCAGATCAGCCTCCCCGACATCTTTGGCGCGCCAGGTAGGGGGCGTCGAGATTGTGTGAACCTGATCCGGCGTCCACATGAGCTAGATCTTCATCATCTTCATCGACATGCCACCGAAGAAGAAGGCTTCAGCGACAGATGTTCCGTCCGCGTCGAACCCACCACCACCGGAGCAAACGGGTGGTGGGGTAGACGCCGGCGGAAGAATGGACGTCGACGGGGGAGCCCACGGTGCTGCCAAGTCCAAGGACAAGGCTGCGCAGACCTCGGCGTCCGTACATGCACCGCGCTGTCTCAGGAGGCGCGGGACCGACAGCGTCATGGTATTCACAACGCCATACGCTCGTTGGACCAAGATCGAGCTGGTGGATCTCGGGATGCTCAAGACCAGCATGCACATCAACATCTTTGGCGCTGGCGAGGCACGGTCCTCGACGGGATATCGCTCCTTCTAACATAGTAAGAAGTCCGAGCATATCCCGCCTCGCGCCGTTCGCCATCGCCACCCTGCACTCCAGCAGAAGCTTTGGCGAGAGCTCAACTGCTCCTGGATTACCCTCCAACAGCCGACAAGGTCGATGAATGGAGGGCCACCATTCAGAGTCTCATCGGCTTTGCCAACGGCGACGCGCCGCGGCAGCCAAGTGCATCGCTGCCGCGGCAAGACTGCCAAACACGAGCCGGTGGCGACGAAACCGGTGGGGGTGCAACCACCATGCACTCTCCACCCCGAAGGCTAAGATCGTCGACTCACCGGATCCACCTCGACAGCGACTCCACCGCATCATCGGATCCACGAGCTCGTCGCGATCAGCGCCAAGTTCTTCGCGAGCGACAGCAAGAAGACGCTCGAACTCGCATCGAGCGCCGAAGAGAAGCGTGGCGTCAATCCGACCAGCGCGCTGGGCCCTCTGTCGACATGCATGCGCCAGGGGAACCAGGCGACTTGCCGTCCGCGGTAGGTTGCCCTGCGTTCACTCGTGAGCTGCGGCAAGTCCAGTGGCCCAAGAAGAAGAATTTCAAGCCAGACGCGCAGAAGAAATGCGACGGCAAGACGCATCCGTCGGAGTTTCTCACCATCTACACCATCGCAGTGCAAGCTGCCGGGGCGAGACGACAAGATCACGGCCAACTACTTCGGCTGGTGCTCAAGCCCAATGTCGAGATCCTGGCTCATGCACTTGCCGGACAACTCCATATCCTCTTGGGTAGATCTATGCCATCAGTTTGTCGGCGCCTTTACGAAGCGCCACAAGCCCCATGGCCAAGAAAGCGACCTTCATCTACTCACCCGAAGGAAGGAGAGCCCCTGCGCAAGTACATTCAGAGATTCAGCCGCAGACAAAGACAACATCCCAGATGTCCACCTGCCACATGTCAGCGCGTTCCATCGAGCGTGCGAAACCGCAGGATGCGGGAGGAGATGGCGATGTGCAAGATCGAGACGTCGGTGAGCTATATGCCCTGGCCGACAAGTGTGCACGTCTTTGAGGAAGGAGGAGACTCCCCGGAGAGAATACTGAAGGAGGAGGATCTGATAGTGAGGAGACCGCCCCGGCAAAGAAAAACCGGCGGCGGAACAACAGGAAGAAGAAAGGCAAAGATGTGCTAGTTGTTGAGCAGTCTGGCAACGGAGGTGGCGCCAAGAAAGCCAAAGCTGGTAGCTCCGGCAAGGAGGTTGCCGCTGGCACCAACTGCCGGTATGGCAGTCGCCGACAAGCAAGACGGCTCCAACAAGCAGTACTGCAAGATCCACCGCACCAAGGGTCATGACCTCCAGAGCTGCAAAAAGGTCGAGCAGCTTGTCGAGCAGTAGAAGGCTGAATACGAACGACGCGACAAGGAGAAGGCCCAGAAGGGTGCTGGAGGAGCTAGCAAGAAACGTCCCGGCCGAGGAGGACGCTGCGGCAAGGCCAAGCAGCGGCAAGGAGAACGAACCTCCCGCGGCGCGACAAGGATGAAGACGACGGCGATGATGAAGACATGGATGATGACCGAGACCAATGAGCAGGAGTTCCAGAAAGCCACAGAGGTCCTGTGCGTTGTGGCGGTGCTTCTCGCATACTTCACACCGCCAGCTCAAGCGGTGGATGCGGGAAGTCAATGCGGTAGAACCATCCGTCGAGTCACGCAAGCCTCGAAATGGTCCAAAGACGCCTATCATCTTTGATATTGAGGACCACCCTGATCGCGTAGCTGCGGTCGGTGCTTGCCGATGTTGGTTTCACCAACTATCCGCAACCTCAAGGTCACTAAGATGCTAGTTCTTTGGCGGGCCGGCTTGAACCTGATCTCCTCCGTGGTGCTCGAAACTCCAGATCCACGATGGCGAAGCTCGAAGAGACCGGCACATTCCAAGGAATCAATCCGGGAAGGAGCAAGCGAAGGGAAAGATCACGTTGCGGTGACATTTGGCAGCGAAGTTGAACTTCAGGATCGAGAGGGTCACTTTTGATGTTGCCGACTTTCCATTGCCTTACAATGGGATACTTGGCAAATCGGCACTCGCCAAATTCATGGCAGCCTCTCACTATGCATACATAATGCTGAAGATGCCAGGCCCGATAAGTGTCATCTCTGTCCCTGGCGACAAGAAGGATGCTCTTATCTGCGCCGACAAGATTTACCGGGAAGCAGCAGCTGCAGCAGATTGCAAGCCACTTGCCGCTGAAGCTCCCGGGGCGAAGAAGAAGACCAAGTCCGGCAAGAGCTCTGATGCCCACTCCGGCAAGCGCACCTCTTCGGAGTGCTGCGCTACCGTCGAGGACGCACCATCGAGCTCCACCGGCAAGTGTAAGAAGACGATGACAGCTCCACCAGAGACCAAGAAGGTGTCCGCCAAGGAGGACGACACTGGTGGTACCTTCACCATCAGTGCCACTCTCGACCCTAAATAGGAAGGCGCGCTCGTTGCTTTCCTGCGAGCGAACGTCGACGTGTTTGCGTGGCAACCGTCTGACATCCCCGGTGTTCCCAGGAAAGTAATTGAGCACCATCTTGCCGTTTGTCCTCATGCGCGGCCCGTCAAGCATAAAGTCAGGAAGCGAGCGTTGGGCGCCAAGAATTCATCGCAGAAGAAATCAAGAAATTGGAAGCAGCAGGCCTTGTCAGAGGAGTGCTCCATCCTACGTGGTTGGCCAATCCTATAGTTGTACGCAAGGCAAACGGGAAATGGAGGCTTTGTATCGACTTTACCGATGTCAATAAAGCTTGTCCCAAAGACCCATTTCCCTTGCCGCACATCGACCAGATTGTTGACTCCACGGCCGGATGTGATTTTCTTTCATTTCTGGATGCATACTCAGGATATCATCAGATCTTCATGGCAGAAGAGGATGAGGAGAAGACCGCATTCATCACCCCATGTGGCACATACTGTTTCGTACGGATGCCTTTCGGATTAAAGAATGCTGGTTCGACATTTGCAAGAGTAGTCCATGACGCTTTTGAGCCGCAAATGCACAGAAATGTGGAAGCCTACATGGATGACATAGTGGTCAAAAGCAAGGACAAGGCAACTCTGATTCAAGATTTAGACGAAACCTTTGCAAATCTGCGTAAGATCAACCTCAAGCTCAACCCTGAGAAGTGTGTGTTTGGAGTCCCTTCCGGCAAGCTTCTCGGGTTCTTCGTGTCTCAGCGGGGAATTGAAGCCAATCCCGACAAGATCAAGGCCATTGAGCAGATTAAAGCACCAAAGCGCGTCAAGGAGGTATGAAGACTTGCCGATTGCGTAGCTGCTCTCAGCAGGTTTATCTCCAGGTCTGCTGAGCGCGCCCTGCCATTTTTCAAAATTATGAAAAAGGCAGGTCCGATGAAATGGACTCCAGAAGCGGAGGCTGCACTGCAGGACTTGAAGAGATACCTGTCCTCCACTCCAACACTTGTCGCACCTAAGCCACAAGAGAAGTTGCTGTTATATATAGCGGCAACCAATCAAGTGGTTAGTGCTGCGTTAGTAGCCAAGAGGGAGGCGGATGATGAGCTAGCAACCATGGCAGATGCATCCAGCGACGAGCAGGGGGCTTCACCGGCAAGCTCTGGTCCCGACAAGGACGGATCTACGCAGACGCATGAGAAGATGCAGAAAAGAATGGTGCAGCGCCCAGTTTACTTTGTCAGTTCCCTTCTGCAGGGGGCTAGGTCAAGGTACTCTGGTGTGCAGAAATTGCTTTTCGGCCTCCTCATGGCCTCGAGAAAGCTGCGCCATTACTTCCAGGCACATGAGATCACAGTCGTCACTCGTTTTCCGCTGAAGAGGATACTGCAAAATCCAGAGGCAACAGGCAGGATTGTCGAGTGGGCACTGGAACTGTCAAGCTTTGGCCTCAAGTTTGAGAACACTTCAACTATCCAAAGCAGAGCATTGGCGGAGTTCATAGCAGAATGGACGCCAACACAAGATGAAGAAATTACAGAAACGAGCATCCCCGTCAAGGAAGCAAGCAAAGAGTGGCTGATGTACTTTGATGGTGCCTTCTCGCTGCAAGGCGCCGGTGCGGCCGTGCTACTTGTTGCACCCACCAGAGAGCACCTCAAGTACGTAGTCCAGATGCACTTTCCCAAGGAACAAGCAACAAACAATACTGCAGAGTATGAAGGTTTGCTTGCCGGTCTAAGGATCGCAGTAGACCTTGGGATCAAGAAGCTCATTGTCAGGGGTGACTCACAGCTTGTCATCCGCCAAGTGAACAAGAGTTATCAGAGTCCGTTGATGGAAGCTTATGTGGATGAAGTGAGAAAGCTAGAAGAGCACTTTGACGCTCTACAAATGGAACATGTTCCAAGAGCTCAGAACGACATTGCCGATGGCCTGTCGAAGTGCGTTGCACTTAAGTTACCTGTGGAACCAGGGATTTTTGTGCTCAAGCTGACTCAACCGTCTGTAACGCCATCAACCGGACAGAGCAAGAAGAGGAAGTTGATCTCTGGTGACTATTTTCCGGCAGAGCTTCTAGAAGTCTCCGTCAAGAAGGTCCTCAAGATCAACACCAAGGGTGCCGAGGAGCGATGCCCGGCAAGCCCTAGGGTTTGTTCCGTTGAAGCGAGCGCTCCCGACAAGTTTTGCTCCGGCAAGCTTGCCGGGGAACGTCAAGCTCCGGCTGAGCCGCAGGTTCTCGCCGTGGAAGCAGATGTCCCGCAGCAGCAGATGTGCCTTTAGTCCTTGTTGTTGAGCCGCAAGCTCCAACATGGGCACAGCAGATTGTCCGTTTCCTTCAGACAGGAGAACTTCCCGAAGAGCAAGAAGAAGCGGAAAGAGTAGCCCGGCAGTCAAGTATGTACCAGTTTGTCGATAACACACTGTACAGAAGAAGACTCAACGGTGTGAAATTGAAGTGTATTCACCGGGAAGACGGACAAAAGCTGTTGGCAGAGATACATGGAGGCATATGTGGTCACCACATTGGCGCAAGAGCACTTGCCGGCAAAGCGTTCCGGCAAGGTTTCTTTTGGCCGACAGCCCTCCAGAATGCAACTGCACAAGTAACCAAGTGTGAAGCGTGCGAGTTCCATTCCAAACAGATACACCAGCCAGCTCAAGCTCTCCAGACGATCCCTTTATCTTGGCCATTTTTGGTCTGGGGCTCGACATCCTCGGCCCCTTTCCCCGAGCTGTCGGGGGCTTTGAGTACTTGTACGTTGCAATCGACAAGTTCACAAAGTGGCCGGAAGTGGAAGCAGTGAGGAAGGTGACAGCACAGTCAACAGTCAAGTTCTTTAGGTCGATTGTTTGCCGTTTCGGAATCCCTAACAGGATCATCACCGACAACGACACGCAATTCACGAGCCGCACCTTCATGCAGTACGTCCAAGATCTTGGCGCCAAGGTCTGCTTCGCTTCTGTTGCTCATCCGAGAAGCAACGGTCAAGCGGAGAGGGCGAATCTTTGAAGTGCTGCTGGGCTCAAGACCAGAACTTTCGACAGGCTGCACAAGTGCGGAAAGAACTGGATTGAGGAGCTGCCGGTGGTTCTTTGGTCAATCAGGAGGACGCCAAATCGAGCCACTGGCCAGACACCTTTCGCTCTAGTCTATGGAGCAGAGGCAGTTCTCCCCACGGAACTCGTGTCACGGATCACCTCGAGTGCTCGCTTATGATGAGCTTGAGCAAGAGCAGTTGCGACAACATGACGCTGCTCCTTGAGGAGGATCGTCTTCGTGTTGTCAGACGAGCTGCTCGATACCAGCAAGCTTTGCGCCGCTACCATAGCCGCAAAGTTAATGCCAGAAGTCTCGAGGAAGGCGACCTTGTTCTTCGGCGCGTTCAGTCCGCCAAGAATTCCAACAAGTTGACGCCCAAGTGGGAAGGCCCTTACCGGGTGAAACGAGTCACTAGGCCTGGCGCTGTCCGCCTTGAGACCGAAGATGGCATTCCGGTGAGCAACTCCTGGAACATTGAGCATCTTCGTAAGTTTTACACGTAGGGCGCGGTTGCCGGAACCTGTTCCGGCAACCACCTTTTGTACAAGTCTTGCCGATGTTGCATGTAATCCTTTGTACAAAGCCGCAGACCTTGCATAAGTAAAAGCTTAATGTGCTTCGCACATCTTGTCAATTTCATGCTTTCTACTTATATTTTTAATGCGTTATCTGACACTTTGTGCAGCACCTACCCCCGGTAAGCAATAACGAGCCATAAGGCTCCATATCTTTATTTTCTCTTCTTTCTCTTTCTCAAAGAAAGGAAGGTTCCCTCGCACACAAGTTTGCCGGGGGGAAAGGAGAAGATAATGGTGTGGACCAAGCGTCGATCAAGGAAGTCTAGCCTTACCGGAAGCAAGCAGCGGAAAAGCTAAGTTGCTAAAGTTTGAGCAATCAGTTTTAAAATTTTTAAGTTATCTTCCTCGAACGACCGTACTTTGTATGGAAAACCTGTGCGCGGAGGAACCAACTCGTAGCTAGTTGCACCCTTACTTTGTTTCGAGTCCGCTCAACAACTTAAGTGAGCTGCGACTAGTTGCGACAAGGTTTCTTGTCGGTAGCAGCACCGCCAGCAGTTGCCGACGTCTCAAGACTCAGCCATGCCCGGGTGCCTGCAGACCGACAAGTTCCCTAAAAGCGTGGGGCAAAAACATACAAAGGAAGGAACCAAGTAAAGGAAATAACATAGCAATTGCTACCGAAATAGAGTTATATTACAAGATAGCTTGTCGCAGCTCTAATAGATTGTTCTCATAACATGACCAGCAGCGGCAAGAAAAAGAGAAAGCGGGCGGCCTAATCTACGCGATCGCCCTCAACCCTCTTGATCCGGCTCACCTTGTCCACGATGGGTGCGACAAGGGTCTTGAGCGCTTCCACATCAGCATCCGGAGGCAAGGACTTGAGGACGTTGGTGAGGTTGAGGCCTTGATTGCGGAAGGCCACCTTCATCAGCACCTTTTGAAGAGCTCCCGCGCAGATCTGGCGCGACTCCTCGGCCAGCTGCTTTGGGATTTCTTCCCGGAGTCGCTGGAGGGCCGTCACCACGCCCTTGAAGAACAAGCTGAGCTTGGCGCTGGGTCGGAGGTGCTCATCGGAGGAATATCCAAGATCCTCCATCCCCAGCTGCGCCAGCTCCCTGCCGATGGCTGCAGCAACATCCACGAGACCCTCGGTCCAGTGCTCCACATTCTCCCTAAAGGTATTCTGGGCGGCAGCAGCCCTCGCCAGCAGCGCCTCGTCGGCCTTGATCTTCTCCTTCAAGGCCACCTCCTGCTCCCTGGCGCCGTCCAGCGTCTGAGTCAAGGTGGTCAGCTTCAACTCAAGATCTGCGTTGGAGTCCTTGGTGGCGCTGAGCTCCTTGCTCCTCTCGGCGAGACGGCCCTGCAGCTCGCCAAGAGTGTAGGCGTCCTTCTCGCGCTCATGCTTGAGTGCAGCAAGCTCCTCGCCGCTCTCCTTGAGATTGGCCTCCAGCTGCATCACCTTCGTCTCTAGCTCCTTCTTGGCGGCCACGGCAGCTGCGGCAGCATCCTTTGCTTCCTTGAGAGCCCCGCCAAATGTTTGCTCGCGCGCGGCTAGATCATCCTCATGGCTGTCAAGATTAACCTTCCTCTGCGCCAACTCGCCTTCCTGTGCAGATAGCTTCTCGGTGGCAAGCCGCTGTTGCTCCTCAGCTTCAACCTTCTCGAGGAGGAAGGCTTTGCGCTCCTCGGCGAGTCGCTCCCGCTCCTCTGCCGGGGCCCGGGGAGCTTCCTGGGGGAGGCCGCGGAGCTCCTCGGCGCGCTGCTCGATGTCTACTCCGCCGCGACAAGCGCTCCCGGGATTCCAGCTTGGCTTGTCGGCACGGTAGAGCGATAGCAGCTTCCGCAGCAACTGCTCCTCCTCGGACTTCGCCTTCTGCTGTTTGGTGCGTCGACCAGCGTCGATCCAGTGAGCGAGCAGCTCTTCATCCAAAGTTTCTCCTTCGCGGCGCCACGGAGCTCGGCGCCCATGGGAGCTTGATGAAGACGCCATCGCCCGGCCTTCAAATAGGCGCCAGGCTGGGGCTCTTGAACCCGACATCGCTGCAGCGGCGCGGAGGGGTCGGCGGTCGGCGTAGCGCCTGGCGCTCCGGCGGCCTCAGGGCCGTCAGTGCGATCGCCGGATCCCTCGCCAGCTTCTGCGGTGGCAACTTTGGCGGCCTCTTCGCCGGCGGGCTCGTCAACGCCAGCTTCTTCTCCGATGGCAGCGGCGTCGTCAGTATTGCCGCGCGCGTCCTCCTCGCCGGCGGCCTCGGTCTCCATTGGCTCTGTGGCGGATGGATCTGACGACCGGAAAATGAAGAAAAGTCAAGCAAATATTCAAAAAGAAAATCAGAAGAAGAAGAACACAAGGAAAGTTTTCAAGCAAGAGGATTACCTGTGCTAGGGTCTGCAGTCATGGTCTCCGCCACTAGGGGATCGCTGGTGCTGTCCCTTGCCGAGAGCTATCCCTTGCCGGAGAACTGCCCTTGCCGGAGAAGTCTCCCTTGCCGGAGAACGCTCCCTTGCCGGGGAATCCTCCCTTGGCGGTGTAGTCGAAGCAGAAGGCATGTCAGGAGCGGCTTCAGGGCACTCCCGGTAAGGCTGCTCTGCTCCTACACAAATCAGCAGTCAGATATCAGCAAAGAAAGGGCACCCATGCACGCCTAACAGCAGGAAGTAAACCATATACTTACGTTCGGGCTGCTGAGGAAGAGTTGCAGCGTCCGGCAAGGTGGTCTCAGACGCGCCTCCTGCTGTCGCGGTGGGTTCGTCCTCGATGACAATCACCGGGCCTTGGCTCTCTTCGACGCTCTGGGCCAGCGTCACGAAAAGGAATGGGTTGAGTGAAGCAAATCAGATACAAGACAAAGCAACAAGCGAAGAACTACAAATGCTGCAAAGAATCTTACTCTTCTTCTTCCTCGTCGGAGCTGAGTGCGGAGAGATCAAGTCTGGCTCGCCTCAAGACGACGAGGCGGAGGAGTAGGTTCCCTTGGCCGCTTGGCGGAGCGAAGCGGTGGTCTGCGAGGGCCCGCTCCGGTTGCCGCAGCGGCATGAGGTGCTCCAGCGGCAGTGCTTGTCAGCGGTGGAGCTGCGTCGCAGCGGCCTTGGCGGCTGTTGACCCGTCTGCCGCCCACCACGCTCTCCGGCCTTGCGGAGACGCCTTCTGGTGGAGCTGGGGGCTCCGCCGCAGCAAGCTACGAAGGAGGGGAGGAGGCGCCCTCGGCGGGCTCGCTCGACTCAGCTTCAGGCCCGACAAGCTCTTCCTCACCGGCAAACTCCCCTCGCTCGACAAGGCTTGCCGCCTCTGCTGCCTCGGCCTCCTCCACGGTGAATCCGAACTCGCCCGCGGCAGCGGCTGCTGCCGCCTCTTCCAGCCTGGTGGCGATGCGCTGCATCTCATCATCGGTGGTGTCGCGGGTGAGGCTCTTCTGTTCATCGGGGCGGACCGACACTTCTACCAGGCTGTCAAAGAACACTCGCACGACGTCATCTGCAGGCTCTTGCCAGGTTGGAACGATTCCATGCGAGTCGCACAACGACATCATTGCACGGATGCGGTCGAGCGAGGAATTGTTGCACAGCGGGACGACATTCTTCGGCAACCTGAACGCTCCGGGATGCTCAGGATCGTGCTTGAACAGCTCCAAGAGCATCGCGTCCAGTTCCAGGACAGTGAAATTGAAGTTGAGGCCCGGGCGCAGTCTCATGATATCCGCCGCGTTCTTGAACTCTCAGGCGGGTCTCCTCCTCTCCTGCAGGGGAGCGATGCGGCGACGAAGGAAATCTGCGCCAACGGCGCCTACAGTGAGTCCGGCAAGCCTCAGGCGTAGGATCCGAATGACGGCAATCTTCAGCCTAGCGTCTTCCGAGGCCAGACTGCTCCAATCGTTGCCGCGCACTACTGAGGTTTGGCGCTGGGCGGTAAACGGCTGCGGTTTCTCCTCGACAATCCAGCACCAGTCTGCTCTCCACTCATCCCATTTGCTGCGGAGCTCTCCCTCCAGATAAGCTTCCTTCTTGCCGGTCCTCGAGATCCAGGCGATCCCACCGGAAAGAGGCTCCCCTCTCTCAACTCGGGGCATAAAGAAGTGGTGGAAAAGGGCTAAGTTTGGATGGACTCCGACAAAGTTTTCGCAGAGATGTGCGAAAACTGCCATGGTCAGAACAACATTGGGGGTGAAGTCAAGGAGGCGGAACCCGTAGGTGTTCATGATATCACAGAAAAATTCAGAGAAAGGCGGGCAAAGCCCGCAGTAGAAGAACAGTGAAGAAAGGGTACCCATTGAGCCGCCCGGGCAGCAGCTGGGAGTACCTTCGTGCGCGGATGCGCTCGCGTCTCCCTCGACCAGAAGATGTAGTAGTACTCCCTCAGCTCCCTCACGGCAAGCTGGGGAAGATGCCGCTCCTTCCAGCGCCAAACCGCTGCGCCTCGGCTGACTTCACGGCCTTCCCCTTGTCGGCTTTCGGAGCCATGGCGGAGGTGGTGAGGGAGATCGACGGCGTTGGTGATGCTGGTGGCGATGGGGGGCGGAGCGCTTCTCTCTCTCTCTCTTCAGCATTGGGAAGAAGGGGGAAGCAGCGGGGGTTTTCCGAGATTGGACAGCAACTGGCGAGATGGGCGAACTGCCCCTGTTTCCCCTGCTTATAAAGAGGGAGGGGGCGGACGTTCCGTCTTTCCGAATGAAGAAACCACCCATGATCTCTCACACGATGCCGCATTCGACGCAGGCTGCTCGTGGAGGGCGTGGTGGGTCCGGGGTGAGTTCTGGCGTAACCCGGGCCGCGTGCCGTGCCCTGTTTTGGGCCTGGCCCAACAGCGCTCGGCACCGTGTGTGGCCCAGGCCCGGGGGCTGCTGTCGGTGTACTAGAGTAGGGGTACCCTAGTATCCCGAACTTGTGCACGGGCAGTTGCAGCCCTCCGCGGCAAGGCTTACCGGGTGACCGCCAAGGTCCTCCGTGGTTCCTTTGGAGCCATTCAAGAACAAAGTATTCAAGCCAAGGAGACAAGGCCCCGGCAAGAGGAGCTTGCCGGGAAGGCCACCCAAGGCACCTAGGAGACAAGGCCCCGGCAAGAGGAGCTTGCCGGGAAGGCCCGGTGAGCGACAAGCTTCCGGACACGACAAGACAACATCCGCGGCAGACCACCACTCTGTACCTGCGCTCCAGCACATCCACTAACGTGTCGCCCTGGGACCTTTCCAGGCGCGCGTGGCAAGAGGCCGTCTTGACTAAGCGGAGCTGTGGCAAGCGGCGCCGACAAGGTTGCCATCGTGGCAAGCGGTGGAGCCCTGACGGTCCCTTTTTCAGACCTTGTTAGGGCGACGAGACGGGCATTTAATGCCTTTGTCCCCCGCCGTGGTTAGGTATGATACCTTGTACAAGTAGCTGTACCAACCACTCCTTTTCCATTTTACCCTTGTCTACGTTGCCACACCGTCAAGACCCCTTTAGCATATAAAAGGAGGCCCATGCGCAAAGTAGGGGGAAGGTCGAAAGGTTCGAAGCCAGAGAACACTCACGCTCGGTCTCGTTAGCAGCTTGTGTCTACTGTAGCACTCAGCGCTCCTGAGCAAGAACTCAATACACTCAGACATGCAGCAGTAGGAGTGTTCTCTCCGGAGAGCTCCGAAGCTGGGTAAACTGCTCATGTGCTTCGCCTCGATCTGCTCTTCGTGTGACCTCCGCCCCCCGCCGAACCGAAAGGGGCTCGGTCCGCCGGTCCCATAGGTGTTCGTGGGACAGATCAGCCTCCCGACAAAAAACCTAATATTCATACTAATGGCGCATCACATCACGATGCGCCATTAGTATGCCAAAGGATACTAATGGCGCATCATTAAGCGATGCGCCATTAGTATGCCGGGTTACTAATGGCGCATCTTGTTGTTGTGCGCCATTTGTATGCCAAAGCACTGGTATACATGGCCCCACAGGAGGCATACTAATGGCGATTGTTGTATATACTAATGGCGCATCGATGTCCGCCATAAGTATACAGATACTAATGGCGCACCAGTGGTGCGCCATTAGTAAAATATACTAATGGCGTGGCACTAATGGCGCACCACTAATGCGCCATTAATGGCCAAATTAGGTGCGCCATTAGTAGGCCTTTTCCTAGTAGTGGTAGGTACCTTGACAGAAGGATTATGCAGCACATCGAGGAAGGTGTTAGGCGGCACCGGCTTACGTTGTGATCCCAACCGGCTTAAAGCATTAGCCGCCTCATTCTTCCTTCGATCAATGTGCTCCACTTGATAACCTTTGAAATGCCCAGCCACAGCATCTACTTCACGATGATAAGCCGCCATAAGGGGATCTTTGGAGTCCCACTTGCCTGACACCTGTTGGGCGACAAGATCTGAATCGCCCAAGCACCTTACCCGGCTCAAGTTCATCTCTCTGGCCATCCGGAGACCATGGAGTAAGGCCTCGTACTCAGCTGCGTTTTTAGTACAAGGAAACATAAGCCGGAGCACATAACAAAATTTGTAACCTCGAGGGGAAGTTAAAACAACTCCAGCCCCCGAGCCTTCTAACTGCCTGGACCCATCAAAGTGGATAGTCCAACACGTGTTATCTGGCTTCTCCTCAGGTGCCTGCAACTCTGTCCAATCATTGATAAAATCCACCAAGGCTTGAGACTTGATAGCTGTACGTGGCATATATTTCAAACCATGAGGCCCAAGCTCAATAGCCCACTTGGCGACTCGTCATGTGGCTTCCCTATTCTGGATGATATCTCCCAAGGGGGCAGAACTTACCACAGTTATAGGATGACTTTGGAAATACTGCTTCAACTTCTGGTTTGCCATAAACACTCCGTAAAAAAGTTTCTGCCAATGTGGATACCTTTGTTTAGACTCAATGAGCACCTCGCTGATGTAATAAACCGGCCGTTGAACCGGATGCTCCTTGCCAGCTTCCTTACGTTCTACCACAATAGCAACACTGACGACTCGTGAGTTAGCAGCCACATATAATAGCAACGACTCCTTATCAATGGGAGCCGCAAGGACTGGTGGCTCTGACAACTGTCTCTTCAAATCTTCAAAGGCAGCATCAGCAGCATCACTCCAGACAAAGGTGTCTGTTTTCTTCATCATCTGATACAGTGGTAGGGCCTTCTCACCCAACCAGCTTATGAACCGGCTTAAAGCAGCAACATGACCCACCAGTCGCTGAACATCATTGATGCACGCCGGTCTAGCCAGAGAGGTAATCGCCTTGATCTTCTCCGTGTTAGCTTCAATGCCTCTGTTCGAGACCAGAAAACCCAAGAGCTTGCCTGCAGGTACACCAAATACACACTTGGCCGGGTTAAGCATCATCTTATAAACCTGGAGACTATCAAAGGTCTCCTTCAAGTCAGATATCAAGGTTTCCTTCTCTCGGGATTTCACCATGATGTCATCCATGTAAGCATGAACATTACGTCCGATTTGATCATGTAGACAGTTCTGCAAACATCGCTGATAAGTCGCCTGAGCACTCTTGAGCCCAAACAGCATAGATACATAACAGAAGGCTCCAAACGGAGTGATGAAAGACGTCTTCTCCTGGTCCTTCACTGCCATTTTGATCTGATGATAACCAGAGTAAGCATCCAAACAAACATTCACAACCCGCCGTAGCATCAATGATTTGATCAATACGGGGGAGAGCAAAGGGATCAGCCGGACAAGCCTTGTTTAAGTCCGTGTAATCCACACACATCCGTCAGGTGCCGTTCTTCTTGAGTACAAGCACCGGGTTAGACAACCACTCCGGGTGAAAAACTTCAACAATAAACCTGGCCGCTAAGAGTCGGGCAACTTCTTTCCCAATAGCTTTCCGTCTCTCTTCGTTGAACTGTCGAAGAAACTGCCTGACCGGCTTATACTTCGGATCAATATTGAGAGTGTGCTCAGCGAGTTCCCTCGGTACACCCGACATGTCAGAAGGCTTCCATGCAAAGATGTCCTGGTTCTCACGGATGAACTTGATGAGCGCGCTTTCCTATTTAGGATCCAAATTGGTACTGATGCTGAATTGCTTAGAAGAATCGCCTGGGGTAAAGTCAACAAGCTTCGTCTCAGCGGCCGATGTAAACTTCAACGCTGGGTCATGCTCTATAGTTGGCTTCTTCAGGGAGGTCATATCCGCTGGGTCAACATTGTCTTGATAAAATTTGAGCTCTTCCGCTGCACAGGCAGACTCAACATAAGCCGTGTCGCCGTCTTCACACTCCAAGGCTACCTTTCCACTCCCACGCACAGTGATGGTGCCCTTGTGACCCGGCATCTTGAGCTGTAAATAAACGGAACACGGCCGTGCCATGAACTTAGCATAATCCGGCCGCCCAAACAGAGCATGATATGGACTCCTGATTTTAACCACTTCAAGCGTCAATTTTTCAGCCCTGGAATCATACTCATCTCCAAAGGCCACTTCCAGTTCAATCTTGCCAACTGGGTAAGCCGACTTACCAGGAACCACTCCATCGAAAACAGTGTTGGATGTCCTCAAATTCTTATCAGTCAACCCCATGCGTCGAAAGGTCTCATAATAGAGGATATTGATGCTGCTACCTCCGTCCATGAGTACCTTAGTGAATTTATATCCACCAACCTGAGTTGCAACCACCAAGGCTAACTGACCTGGATTATCAACCCGTGGAGGGTGATCTTCTCTGCTCCATACAATGGGCTGTTCTGACCACCTCAAATAATGAGGGACTGCCGGCTCAACAGAACTCACGGCCCTCTTATGAACCTTCTGGTCACGTTTGCATAAGCTAGTGGTAAACACGTGATACTACCCACTATTCAACTGCTTCGGATGGCTTTGATAACCCGACTGCTGCTGCTGTTGCTCTCCTTGACCAGACTGGTGTTGATTATAACTACCTTGATGTCCCGAAAGCCGGAGTTTGAACCGCCGCCCGGGCCATGAAAACCGCCAGCTCCTGAACCGCCGCCGGACCCAGAATTGTCACCGAACGCGTTGGAATTCTTAAAAGCCTTCATGATCGCGCAATCCTTCCATAAGTGGGTGGCGGGTCGTTCCCGAGTGCCGTGTCTCGGGCAAGGCTCATTGAGTAACTGCTCAAGAGATGGGCCTGACCCGCCAGATCGAGGGGGCGGCTTGCCCTTACGTCTCTGATTGTTACCTTGTGCATTAGCGTTGGCTACAAACTCCGGGTTACCATCCGCCTTACGCTTATTGCCACCTTGATTCATCGGATTATGCTGCTGACCCTTTCCATTGTCGTTCTTCTTTCCCTTCCCTGTCTTTTCCTCATCAGATGCGGGATCCTTGGTACTATCAGAGTCGGCATATTTGACTAAAGCGGCCATCAGCGTACCCATATCGTTGCAATCACGCTTAAGGCGCCCCAGTTTCTGCTTCAGCGGCTCAAAACGGCAATTCTTCTCCAACATGAGGACTGCAGAGCCGGCATCCATCTTGTCAGATGAATGTATTATCTCCTTGACCTGGCGTACCCAATGAGTGGTGGATTCACCCTCCTCCTGCTTACCATTTGTTAAGTCCACGGTCGACATAGATTGCTTATAGGTGTCTTTGAAGTTCTGGATGAAACGGGCCTTTAACTCGCCCGTGAACCAATGGAATTGGGTGGCAAACCCTTTAACCAAGACCGGGCCGTTCCATCTAACATCATGGTGAAGTACTTAGCCATTGCCGCGTCGCTGACCTCCAACAGCTGCATGGCCATCTCATAACTTTCGATCCACGCTCCGGGCTGTAAGTCGGCCGTGTAATTCGGCACCTTTCGAGGTCCCTTGAAGTCCTTGGGTAGGCGCACATTACGCAGAGCTGGTACCAAACAAGGAACACCGCCGGTTCTAGTGGCTACTCCCATCTCAACAGAAGTCGTCGGATACTCTGGGAAATCTTGATGAGCCGTCCGTTGAGCCGCTAGCTAAGCCGCCCGCTCGTTCTCCTGACGTACTCGGTCTTGCACCGGATTATAGCCACCGGGCTGGTTACGGCGCTGGGCGTTGCTTGACAAAGCTTCAGACTCCATGTGCCTGCTGTAACTCGGGCTCCGGTTTTGACGAGGCGGTGCTAACCAAGGCGGAGGAGTTGAATGAATCCTGTCCCGGCTGTAAGAATAGGTCTCTTGCTGAGCCAGGGCCGTCTGGAGAAGTTCTCTGACCCTCCGGGTCTCCACCGCTATCGGGTCATCACCGTCCACGGGAAGAGCCACCAAGCGCGCCGATGCCGCGATTAAGTTCTCCATGGGGTTGGAAAAGTGACCCAGCGGTATCGGCACGTAACGGGGCGGAGCCATACTCCCATGAGGAGGTGCCATCTCCCGAGGCTGAGCCGGTCCTCCTGTTCCAGCTGTCATAAACTGATTTGCATCTGGCGGGTTACTAGGACCGGCTCCGGGTGTAGCGAAAAGATTTCAAGGATCATAAACCGGAGGTAAACGGGACTGGAATTTCTGATGTCTCCTCCTCATCACCTCGTTGGACGCGTTTAGCCTCATCGTGAGCTGGTAGGCTTCTGACTGTAGCCGCTGCGCCCGTGCATCTAGAGCCGCCCGCTCTGTGGCTAATCTATTATCCTCAGCTGCCAAGGCCTCCTTGGCCCGAGCTATCTCCTCACGCACCCGTGCCACCTCTGCGTCATGCTCATCTTTATTTACAGGAATAACCGTGGCGGTTAACAGGGCCGTAAGCTTGTCCATGAGATCTATCAGCACCTGAGCCGGCGGGCGCACAGGGCCTCCTGCCCCGGCCGCTCCTGTCTCGGACGCTATTGCTGTAGCGGCTGTAGAATTTTGGCCGGGTTGAGTCCCAGCCATGAAGACTCCTGCCCATCTTGGCGGCTCGCAGGGGTCCGGAATACTGGTGCCATCGGAACAGCCCCCGAGCACGCCGTCTTGCACTTGGTACAACGAATCTGTTGAACCGGCGGACGAATCACCGTCCGAGAGGACGGCCGTCTCACCACCATCTTCAGATCCTTCAGAAAGTTCCTCTCCGTGGATGCAGCCCACGAAGGAACGCTTCATGACGGGTTGAGGTCGGGCCTTTCTCTCATGCTGAGCCGTCTCGACGAGGTCGGTGCAGTTGTCCGGCTCAGGGCCCGGCTCACCAATCCGGCCAATGAATACGTGGATTCCGCCGAAGGGGACATGGTATCCGTACTCAATTGAACCGGCGTCGGGACCCCAGCCTTCATCGTCGATGTAGATCTTGCCGCGACGACTCTTGGTCATCCGGCCCACTACGTATCCCTTGAGCCCTTCGAAGTTGCCCTTCAAGAGCTCAAATCCACCGTGCGCTGGCCCCACGGTGGGCGCCAACTGTCGTGGAATTGTCACGTCAGGTGTCCGCGTGAAAGGACTTAGTTGTGGAGCCATCACAACTAGGAAGCTTGAAGGGGTTAATCGGGACAAGGGACACGAGAGGTTTATCCTAGTTCGGCCCCTTACGGTGAAGGTAAAGCCTACATCTAGTTGGGTTGGTATTGATGTTTCGATGACCAGGGAGCGAGATACGCTATGCCCGGCTCTCGATGAGTTGTTTCTTACCCTAAGCCGCCGGCGGGTCGTCCCCTTATATACACGGGTTGACGCCCTACGGCTTTCAGAGTCCCGGCCGGCTTATAAACAGTGTCCGGCTCGGTGACTAGTTAAATCTACCTTATGATACAAGTCATGCCATTATGGCGGTTTACTACGACGGGCCTAAAGTCACCTGTGGGCCTTAGACCCTGTACTGAACCGCCATCTTCATGCTTGATCTTGGGCTTCTTTCCGGTGAGTCTTCTTTGCGTAACCCGGCCCCTCCTGGGCGGTTTACACAAATAGTTATATTCCCAATAGTTACGGCAAAAACTGGATGCACTTCATCTACAAAATGGACAATCTCTTTCGAAGTATCAGGGTTTCGGACAAAAACTCATCTATTACAAAGGCATTTCATTTTTTAAACTTATTTCAGCTCCAGACTTTTTGTGTGTTCAGTATGCACCATTCAAAGACACGTCATTAATTTTGAACCCTTTCTCACTTCATTTGCTATTTTTCATGCGTTTACTGATTATTAGGAGCTAAATGGTCCTGAAATTGAAATACACTACAAATGAACTCTGAAAAAGTTGAAAGTTGGCATGGTATCATCATTTCACCCACATAGCATGTGCTAAAAAGTTGAGCGGGTTACGACAAAAACTGGATACACTTCGTGTACAAAATTGACAATCTCTTTTGAAGTATTAGGGTTTCAGACTAAAACTCATATGTTACAAGGGTATTTCATTTTTTTAAACTTATTTCAACTCTAGACTTTTTGTGCGTTCAGTATGCACTATTCAATGCCACATCATAAATTTTCAACCCTTTCTGACTTCATTTGTTATTTTCCATGCATTTACTGATTTTTTTGAGCTAAATGACCCTGAAATTGAAAAGCACTACAAATGAACTATGAAAAGGTTCAAGGTTGGCATGGTATCATCATTTCACCCACATAGCATGTGCTAAAAAGTCGAGAGTGTTATGGCAAAAACTGGATGCACTTCATCTACGAAATGAATAATCTCTTTCGAACTATCAGGGTTTCGGACAAAACCTCATCTGTTACAAAGGTATTTCATTTTTTAAACTTATTTCAACTCCAGACTTTTTGTGCGTTCAGTATGCACCTTTCAAAGCCACATCATAAATTTTCAGCCCTTTCTGACTTCATTTGCTATTTTTCATGCATTTACTTATTTTTTTGAGCTAAATGACACTGAAATTGAAAAGCACTACAAATGAACTATGAAAAGGTTCAAGGTTGGCATGGTATCATCGTTTCACCCACATAGCTTGTGCTAAAAAGTTGAGAGGGTTACGACAAAAACTGGATGCACTTTGTCTACAAAATGGACAATCTCTTTCGAAGTATCAGGGTTTCGGACGAAAAGTCATCTGTTACAAAGGCATTTCATTTTTTTAACTTATTTCAACTCCAGACTTTTTGTGCGTTCAGTGTTCACGATTCAAAGCCACGTCATCAATCTTCAACCCTTTCAGACTTCAGTTGGTATTTTTCATGCATTTACTGATTTTTTGAGCTAAATAACCCTGAAATTGAAAAGCACTATAAATGAACTCTAAAAAAGTTGAAAGTTCGCATGGTATCATCATTTCACCCACATAGCATGTGCTAAAAAGTTGAGAGGGTTACGGCAAAAACTTGATGCACTTTCTCTACAAAATGGATAATTTCTTTCAAAGTATCATGGTTTCGGACGAAAACTCTTTTTTTAAATTATTTCAACTCCAGACTTCTTGTGCGTTCGGTATGTACCATTCAAAGTCACGTCATCAATTTTCAACCCTTTCTGACTTCATTTGCTATTTTTCATGCATTTACTGATTTTTTTGAGCTAAATGACCCTGAAATTGAAAAGCACAAAAAATGAACTATGAAAAGGTTGAAGGTTGGCATGGTATCATCATTTCACCCACATAGCATGCGCTAAATAGTTGAGAGGGTTACGGCAAAAGCTGGACGCACTTCATCTACAAAATGGACAATCTCTTATGAAGTATAAGGGTTTTGGACGAAAACTCATCTGTTACAAAGGCATTTCATTTTTTAAACTTATTTCAACTCCAGACTTTTTGTGCGTTCAGTATGCACAATTCAAAGCCATGTCATCAATCCTCAACCCTTTCTGACTTCACTTGCTATTTTTCATGCATTTACTGATTTTTTTGAGCTCAAATGACCCTAAAATTGAAAAGCACTATAAATGAAATCTGAAAAGGTTTAAAGTTGGCATGGTATCATCATTTCACCCACATAGCATGTGCTAAAAAGTTGAGAGGGTTACGGCAAAAACTGGATGCACTTAATGTACAAAATGGACAATCTCTATTGAAGTATCAGGGTTTCGGACGAAAACTCATCTGTTACAAAGGCATTTAAATTTTTAAACTCATTTCAACTCCAGGCTTTTTGTGCGTTCAATATGCACCATTCAAAGCGACGTATTCAATTTTCAACCCTTTCAGACTTCATTTGGTATTTTTCATGCATTTACTGATTTATTTGAGCTAAATGACCCTGAAATTGAATAGCACTATAAATGAACTCTGAAAAGGTTCAAGGTTGGCATGGTATCATCATTTCACCCACATAGCATGTGCTAATAAGTTGAGAGGGTTACGACAAAAACTGGATGCACTTTGCCTACAAAATGGATAATTTCTTTCGAAGTATCCAGGGTTCGGACGAAACTCATCTGTTACAAAAGCATTTCTTTTTTTTAACTCATTTCAACTCCACACTTTTTGTGCGTTCAGTATGCACCATTCCAAGCCACGTCATTAATTTTAAACCATTTCTGATTTCATTTGCTATTTTTCATGCATTTACTGATTTTTTGAGCTAACGTCATGAAATCGAAGCACTGAAAATGAACTATGAAAAGGTTGAAGGTCGGCATGGTATCATCATTTCACCCACATAGCATGTGGTAAAAAGTTCAGAGGGTTACGTCAAAAACTGGATGCACTTCGTCTACAACATGGACAATCTCTTACGAAGTATCAAGATTTTGGACGAAAACTCATCTGTTACAAAGGCATTTCAATTTTTAAACTTATTTCGACTCCAGACTTTTTGTGCATTCAATATGCACTATTCAAAGCCACGTCATCGATCTTCAACCCTTTCTGACTTCACTTGCTATTTTTCATGCATTTATAGATTTTTTTGAGCTCAATGACCGTGAAATTGAAAAGCACTATAAATGAACTCTGGAAAGGTTGAAAGTTGGCATGATATCATCATTTCACCCACATAGCACGTGCTAAAAAGTTGAGAGGGTGTTACGGCAAAAACTGGATGCCCTTCATGTACAAAATGGACAATCTTTTTCAAAGTATCAGGGTTTCGGACGAAAATTCATCTATTACAAAGGCATTTTATTTTTAAAACTTATTTCAACTCCAAACTTTTTGTGTGTTCAGTATGCACCATTCAAAGCCACGTCATCCATTTCCAACCCTTTCTGACTTCATTTGCCATTTTTCATGCATTTACTGATTTTTTGAGCTAAATGACCCTGAAATTGAAAAGCAGTACAAATGAACTATGAAAAGGTTCAAGGTTGGCATGGTATCATCATTTCACCCACATAGCATGTGCTAAAAAGTTGAGAGGGTTACGACAAAAAATGGATGCACTTCGTATACATAATGGACAATCTCTTTCGAAGTGTGAGGGTTTCTGACGAAAACTTATCTGTTACAAAGGCATTTCATTTTTTAAACTTATTTGAACTCCAGACTTTTTGTGCATTCAGTATGCACCAATCCAAGCCACGTCATCAATCTTCAACCCTTTCAGACTTCATTTGCTATTTTTCATGCATTTACTTATTTTTTGAGCTAAATGACCCTGGAATTGAAAAGCACTATAAATGAACTCTGGAAAGGTTGAAAGTTGGCATGGTATCATCATTTCACCCACATAGCATGTGCTAAAAAGTTGAGAGGGTTACGGCAAAAACTGGATGCACTTCATCTACAAAATGGACAATTTCTTTCGAAGTACCAGGGTATCGGATGAAAACTCATCTGTTACAAAGACATTTCATTTTTTAAAACTTATTTCAACTACAGACTTTTTGTTCGTTCAGTATGCACCATTAAAAGCCACATCATCAATTTTCAACCCTTTCTGACTTCATTTGCTATTTTTCATGCATTTACTGATTTTTTGAGCTAAATGACCCTGAAATTGAAAAGCACTACAATTGAACTATGAAAAGGTTTAAGATTGGCATGGTATCATCATTTCACCCACATAGCATGTGCTAAAAAGTTTAGAGGGTTACGACAAAAGCTGGATGCACTTCATCTACAAAATGGACAATCTCTTTCGAAGTATTAGGGTTTCGGACGAAAACTCATCTGTTACAAAGACATTTCATTTTTTAAACTTATTTCAACTCCAGACTTTTTGTGCGTTCAGTATGCACCATTCAAAGCCACGTCATCAATCTTCAACCCTTTCTGACTTCACTTGCTATTTTTCATTCATTTACTGATTTTTTGAGCTAAATGACCCTGAAATTGAAAAGCACTATAAATGAACTTTGAAAAGGTTGAAAGTTGGCATGGTATCATAATTTCACTGCATAGCATGTGCTAAAAAGTTGAGAGGGTTACAACAAAAACTGGATGCATTTCATGTACAAAATGGACAATCTCTTTCCAAGTATCAGGGTTTCGGACGAAAACTCATCTATTACAAAGGCATTTCATTTTTTAAACTTATTTCAACTCGAGACTTTTTTGCGTTCAATATGCACCATTCAAAGCGATGTCATCAATTTTCAACCATTTCTGACTTCATTTCATATTTTTCATACATTTACTGATTTTTTGGAGCTAAATGGCCCTGAAATTGAAACGCACTACAAATGAACTCTGAAAAGGTTGAAAGTTGGCATGGTATCATCATTTCACCCACATAGCATGTGCTAAAAATTTGAGAGGGTTATGGTAAAAACTTTATGCACTTTGTCTACAAAATGGATAATTTCTTTCGAAGTATCAGGGTTTCACACGAAAACTCATCTGTTACAAAGGCATTTCATTTTTTAAGTTATTTCAACTCTAGACTTTTTGTGCATTCAGTATGCACTATTCAAAGCCACGTCATGAATTTTTAACCCTTTCTGACTTCATTTGTTATTTTGCATGCATTTACTGATTTTTTTGAGCTAAATGACCCTAAAATTGAAAAGCACTAAAAATGAACTATGAAAAGGTTGAAGGTTGGCATGGTATCATCATTTCACCCACATAGCATCTGCTAAAAAGTTGAGAGCGTTACGACAAAAGCTGAGTGCACTTCATCTACAAAACGGACATTCTCTTACGAAGTATCAGGGTTTTGGACGAAAACTCATGTGTTACAAAGGCATTTAATTTTTTTAAACTTATTTCAACTCCAGACTGTTTGTGCGTTCAATATGCACCATTCAAAGCCACGTCATCAATCTTCAACCCTTTCTGACTTCACTTGCTATTTTTCAGGCATTTACTGATTTTTTTGAGCTCAATAACCCTGAAATTGAAAAGCACTAAATATGAACTATGAAAAGGTTGAAGGTTGGCATGGTATCATCATTTCACCCACGTAGCATGTGCTAAAAAGTTGAGAGGGTTACGGCAAAAACTGGATGCACTTTGTCTACAAAATGGATAATTTCGTTTGAAGTATCAAGGTTTCGTACAAAAACTCATCTGTTACAAAGGCATTTCATTTTCTAAAACTTATTCCAACTCCACACTTTTTGTGCGTTCAGTATGCACCATTGATAGCCACGTCATCAATTTTCAACCCTTTCTGACTTCATTTGCTATTTTTCATGCATTTACTGATTTTTTTGAGCTCAGTGACCATGAAATCGAAGCACTGAAAATGAACTATGAAAAGGTTGAAGGTTGGCATGGTATCATCATTTCACCCACATAGCATGTGGTAAAAAGTTCAGAGGGTTACAACAAAAACTGGATGCACTTCGTCTACAAAATGGACAATCTCTTACGGAGTATCAAGATTTTGGACGAAAACTCATCTGTTACAAAGGCATTTCATTTTTTAAACTTATTTCAACTCCAGACTTTTTGTGCGTTCAGTATGCACAATTCAAAGCCACATCATCAATTTTCAACCCTTTCTGACTTCATTTGCTATTTTTCATGCATTTACTGATTTTTTTGAGCTCAATGACCATGAAATCGAAGCCCTGAAAATGAACTATGAAAAGGTTGAAGGTTGGCATGGTATCATCATTTCACCCACATAGCATGTGGTAAAAAGTACAGAGGGTTACGGCAAAAACTGGATGCACTTCGTCTACAAAATGGACAATCTCTTACGAAGTATCAGGCTTTTGGACGAAAACTCATGTGTTACAAAAGCATTTCATTTTGTTTTACTTATTTCAACTCCACACTTTTTGTGCGTTCAGTATGCACCATTCCAAGCCACGTCATTAATTTTAAACCATTTCGACTTCATTTGCTATTTTTCATGCATTTACTGATTTTTTGAGCTAAATGACCATGAAATCGAAGCACTGAAAATGAACTATGAAAAGGTTGAAGGTTGGCATCGTATCATCATTTCACCCACATAGCATGATTTTTTGAGCTAAATGACCCTGAAATTGAAAAGCACTACAAATGAACTATGAAAAGGTTCAAGGTTGGCATGGTATCACCATTTCACCCACATAGCATGTGCTAAAAAGTTGGGAGGGTTACGACAAAAACTGGATGCACTTCGTCTACATAATGGACAATCTCTTTCGAAGTATCAGGGTTTCTGACGAAAACTCATCTGTTACAAAGGCATTTCATTTTTTAAACTTATTTGAACTCCAGATTTTTTGTGCATTCAATATGCACCAATCCAAGCCACGTCATCAATCTTCAACCCTTTCAGACTTCATTTGCTATTTTCCATGCATTTACTTATTTTTTGAGCTAAATGACCCTGGAATTGAAAAGCACTATAAATGAACTCTGGAAAGGTTGAAAGTTGGCATGGTATCATCATCTCACCCACATTGCATGTGCTAAAAAGTTGAGAGGGTTACGGCAAAAACTGGATGCACTTCGTCTACAAAATGGATAATTTCTTTTGAAGTACCAGGGTTTCGGATGAAAACTCATCTGTTACAAAGACATTTCATTTTTTTAAACTTATTTCAACTCCAGACTTTTAGTTCGTTCAGTATGCACCATTAAAAGCCACATCATCAATTTTCAACCCTTTCTGACTTCATTTGCTAATTTTAATGCATTTACTGATTTTTTGAGCTAAATGACCCTGAAATTGAAAAGCACTAAAATGAACTATGAAAAGGTTCAAGGTTGGCATGGTATCATCATTTCACCCACATAGCATGTGCTAAAAAGTTCAGAGGGTTACGGCAAACCTGGATGCACTTCGTCTACAAAATGGACAATATCTTACGAAGTATCAGGGTTTCGGACGAAAACTCATCTGTTACAAAGACATTTCATTTTTTTAACTTATTTCAACTCCAAACTTTTTGTGCATTCAGTATGCACCATTCAAAGCCACGTCATCAATCTTCAACCCTTTCTGACTTCACTTGCTATTTTTCATTCATTTACTGATTTTTTGAGCTAAATGACCCTGAAATTGAAAAGCACTATAAATGAACTTTGAAAATGTTGAAAGTTGGCATGGTATCATAATTTCACTGCATAGCATGTGCTAAAAAGTTGAGAGGGTTACAACAAAAACTGGATGCATTTCATGTACAAAATGGACAATCTCTTTCCAAGTATCAGGGTTTCGGATTTAAAACTCATCTATTACAAAGGCATTTCATTTTTTAAACTTATTTCAACTCGAGACTTTTTTGTGTTCAATATGCACCATTCAAAGTGATGTCATCAATTTTCAACCATTTCTGACTTCATTTCATATTTTTCATACATTTACTGATTTTTTGGAGCTAAATGGCCCTGAAATTGAAACGCACTACAAATGAACTCTGAAAAGGTTGAAAGTTGGCATGGTATCATCATTTCACCCACATAGCATGTGCTAAAAAGTTGAGAGGGTTATGGCAAAAACTTTATGCACTTTGTCTACAAAATGGATAATTTCTTTCGAAGTATCAGGGTTTCACACGAAAACTCATCTGTTACAAAGGCATTTCATTTTTTAAGTTATTTCAACTCTAGACTTTTTGTGCATTCAGTATGCACCATTCAAAGCCACGCCATGAATTTTTAACCCTTTCTGACTTCATTTGTTATTTTGCGTGCATTTACTGATTTTTTTGAGCTAAATGACCCTGAAATTGAAAAGCACTAAAAATGAACTATGAAAAGGTTGAAGGTTGGCATGGTTACATCATTTCACCCACATAGCATCTGCTAAAAAGTTGAGAGGGTTACGACAAAAGCTGAGTGCACTTCATCTACAAAACGGACATGCTCTTACGAAGTATCAGGGTTTTGGACGAAAACTCATGTGTTACAAAGGCATTTAATTTTTTTAAACTTATTTCAACTCCAGACTGTTTGTGCGTTCAATATGCACCATTCAAAGCCACGTCATCAATCTTCGACCCTTTCTGACTTCACTTGCTATTTTTCAGGCATTTACTGATTTTTTTTGAGCTAAATAACCCTGAAATTGAAAAGCACTAAATATGAACTATGAAAAGGTTGAAGGTTGGCATGGTATCATCATTTCACCCACGTAGCATGTGCTAAAAAGTTGAGAGGGTTACGGCAAAAACTGGATGCACTTTGTCTACAAAATGGATAATTTCGTTTGAAGTATCAAGGTTTCGTACAAAAACTCATACATTACAAAGGCATTTCATTTTCTAAAACTTATTCCAACTCCACACTTTTTGTGCGTTCAGTATGCACCATTCATAGCCACGTCATCAATTTTCAACCCTTTCTGACTTCAGTTGCTATTTTTCATGCATTTACTGATTTTTTTGAGCTCAATGACCATGAAATCAAAGCACTGAAAATGAACTATGAAAAGGTTGAAGGTTGGCATGGTATCATCATTTCACCCACATAGCATGTGGTAAAAAGTTCAGAGGGTTACGGCAAAAACTGGATGTACTTCGTCTACAAAATGGACAATCTCTTACGAAGTATCAAGATTTTGGACGAAAACTCATCTGTTACAAAGGCATTTCATTTTTTAAACTTACTTCAACTCCAGACTTTTGTGCGTTCAAGATGCACAATTCAAAGCCACATCATCAATTTCCAACCCTTTTCTGACTTCATTTGCCATTTTTCATGCATTTACTGATTTTTTGAGCTAAATGACCCTGAAATTGAAAAGCACTACAAATGAACTATGAAAAGGTTCAAGGTTGGCATGGTATCATCATTTCACCCACATAGCATGTGCTAAAAGTTGAGAGGGTTACGACAAAAACTGGATGCACTTCGTCTACATAATGGACAATCTCTTTCAAGTATCGTGGTTTACGATTTAAAACTCATCTGTTACAAAGGCATTTCATTTTTTTAAACTTATTTCAACTCCAGACTGTTTGTGCGTTCAATATGCACCATTCAAAGCCACGTCATCAATCTTGACCCTTTCGACTTCAATTGATATTTTTCTGGCATTTACTGATTTTTTTTGAGCTAAATAACCCTGAAATTGAAAAGCACTAAATATGAACTATGAAAAGGTTGAAGGTTGGCATGGTATCATCATTTCACCCACGTAGCATGTGCTAAAAAGTTGAGAGGGTTACGGCAAAAACTGGATGCACTTTGTCTACAAAATGGATAATTTCGTTTGAAGTATCAAGGTTTCGGACAAAAACTCATCTGTTACAAAGGCATTTCATTTTCTAAAACTTATTCCAACTCCACACTTTTTGTGCGTTCAGTATGCACCATTCATAGCCACGTCATCAATTGTCAACCCTTTCTGACTTCATTTGCTATTTTTCATGCATTTACTGATTTTTTTGAGCTCAATGACCATGAAATCGAAGCACTGAAAATGAACTATGAAAAGGTTGAAGGTTGGCATGGTATCATCATTTCACCCACATAGCATATGGTAAAAAGTTCAGAGGGTTACGGCAAAACTGGATGCACTTCATTCGCAAAATGGACAATCTCTTCACGAAGTATCATGGTTTCGGACTAAAACTCATGTGTTACAAACGCATTTCATTTTGTTTAACTTATTTCAACTCCACACTTTTTGTGCGTTCAGTATGCACCATTCCAAGCCACGTCATTAATTTTAAACCATTTCTGACTTCATTTGCTATTTTTCATGCATTTACTGATTTTTTGAGCTAAATGACCATGAAATCGAAGCACTGAAAATGAACTATGAAAAGGTTAAAGGTTGGCATCGTATCATCATTTCACCCACATAGCATGTGGTAAAAAGTTCAGAGGGTTACGGCAAAAACTGGATGCACTTCGTCTACAAAATGGACAATCTCTTACGAAGTATCAAGATTTTGGACGAAAAACCATCTGTTACAAAGGCATTTCATTTTTTAAACTTATTTCAACTCCAGACTTTTTGTGCGTTCAGTATGCACAATTCAAAGCCACATCATCAATTTCCAACCCTTTCTGACTTCATTTGCCATTTTTCATGCATTTACAGATTTTTTGAGCTAAATGACCCTGAAATTGAAAAGCACTACAAATGAACTATGAAAAGGTTCAAGGTTGGCATGGTATCATCATTTCACCCACATAGCATGTGCTAAAAAGTTGAGAGGGTTACGACAAAAACTGGATGCACTTCGTCTACATAATGGACAATCTCTTTCGAAGTATCAGGGTTTCTGACGAAAACTCATCTGTTACAAAGGCATTTCATTTTTTTAAACTTATTTCAACTCCAGACTGTTTGTGCGTTCAATATGCACCATTCAAAGCCACGTCATCAATCTTCGACCCTTTCTGACTTCACTTGCTATTTTTCAGGCATTTACTGATTTTTTTGAGCTCAATAACCCTAAAATTGAAAAGCACTAAATATGAACTATGAAAAGGTTGAAGGTTGGCATGGTATCATCATTTCACCCACGTAGCATGTGCTAAAAAGTTGAGATGGTTACTTCAATAACTGGATGCACTTTGTCTACAAAATGGATAATTTCGTTTGAAGTATCAAGGTTTCGGACAAAAACTCATCTGTTACAAAGGCATTTCATTTTCTAAAACTTATTCCAACTCCACACTTTTTGTGCGTTCAGTATGCACCATTCATAGCCACGTCATCAATTTTCAACCCTTTCTGACTTCATTTGCTATTTTTCATGCATTTACTGATTTTTTGAGCTCAATGACCATGAAATCGAAGCAATCGAAAATGAACTATGAAAAGGTTCAAGGTTGGCATGGTATCATCATTTCACCCACATAGCATCTGCTAAAAAGTTCAGAGGGTTACGGCAAAACTTGATGCACTTCATCTACAAAATGGACAATCTCTTACGAAGTATCAAGGTTTCGGACGAAAACTCATCTGTTACAAAGACATTTCATTTTTTAAACTTATTTCAACTCCAAACTTTTTGTGCGTTCAGTATGCACCATTCCAAGCCACGTCATTAATTTTAAACCATTTCTGACTTCATTTGCTATTTTTCATGCATTTACTGATTTTTTGAGCTAAATGACCATGAAATCGAAGCACTGAAAATGAACTATGAAAAGGTTGAAGGTTGGCATCGTATCATCATTTCACCCACATAGCATGTGGTAAAAAGTTCAGAGGGTTACGGCAAAAAATGGATGCACTTCGTCTACAAAATGGACAATCTCTTACGAAGTATCAAGATTTTGGACTAAAACTCATCTGCTATACAAAGGCATTTAATTTTTTAAACTTATTTCAACTACAGACTTTTTTTGAGTTCATTATTCACAATTCAAATCCTCATCATCAATTTCCATCCCTTTCTGACTTCATTTGCCATTTTTCATGCATTTACTGATTTTTGAGCTAAATGACCCTGAAATTGAAAAGCACTACAAATGAACTATGAAAAGGTTCAAGGTTGGCATGGTATCATCATTTCACCCACATAGCATGTGCTAAAAAGTTGAGAGGGTTACGACAAAAACTGGATGCACTTCGTCTACATAATGGACAATCTCTTTCGAAGTATCAGGGTTTCTGACGAAAACTCATCTGTTACAAAAGGCATTTCATTTTTTAAACTTATTTGAACTCCAGACTTTTTGTGCATTCAGTATGCACCAATCCAAGCAACGTCATCAATCTTCAACCCTTTCAGACTTCATTTGCTATTTTCCATGCATTTACTTATTTTTTGAGCTAAATGACCCTGGAATTGAAAAGCACTATAAATGAACTCTGGAAAGGTTGAAAGTTGGCATGGTATCATCATCTCACCCACATTGCATGTGCTAAAAAGTTGAGAGGGTTACGGCAAAACTGGATGCACTTCGTCTACAAAATGGACAATTTCTTTTGAAGTACCAGGGTTTCCGATGAAAACTCATCTGTTACAAAGACATTTCATTTATTTAAACTTATTTCAACTCCAGACTTTTAGTTCGTTCAGTATGCACCATTAAAAGCCACATCATCAATTTTCAACCCTTTCTGACTTCATTTGCTATTTTTCATGCATTTACTGATTTTTTGAGCTAAATGACCCTGAAATTGAAAAGCACTACAAATGAACTATGAAAAGGTTCAAGGTTGGCATGGTATCATCATTTCACCCACATAGCATGTGCTAAAAAGTTCAGAGGGTTACGGCAAAAACTGGATGCACTTCGTCTACAAAAGTGACAATCTCTTACGAAGTATCAGGGTTTCGGACGAAAACTCATCTGTTACAAAGACATTTCATTTTTTAAACTTATTTCAACTCCAGACTTTTTGTGCATTCAGTATGCACCATTCGAAGCCACGTCATCAATCTTCAACTCTTTCTGACTTCACTTGCTATTTTTCATTCATCTACTGATTTTTTGAGCTAAATGACCCTGAAATTGAAAAGCACTATAAATGAACTTTGAAAAGGTTGAAAGTTGGCATGGTATCATAATTTCACTGCATAGCATGTGCTAAAAAGTTGAGAGGGTTACGGCAAAAACTGGATGCACTTTGTCTACAAAATGGATAATTTCGTTTGAAGTATCAAGGTTTCGGACAAAAACTCATCTGTTACAAAGGCATTTCATTTTCTAAACTTATTTCAACTCGACACTTTTTGTGCGCTCAAGATGCACCATTCATAGCCACGTCATCAATTTTCAACCCTTTTCGACTTCATTTGCTATTTTTCATGCATTTACTGATTTTTTGAGCTCAATGACCATGAAATCGAAGCACCGAAAATGAACTATGAAAAGGTTGAAGGTTGGCATGGTATCATCATTTCACCCACATAGCATGTGGTAAAAAGTTCAGAGGGTTACGGCAAAACTGGATGCACTTCGTCTACAAAATGGACAATCTCTTACAAGTATCAGGGTTTTGGACGAAAACTCATGTGTTACAAAAGCATTTCATTTTGTTTAACTTATTTCAACTCCACACTTTTTGTGCGTTCAGTATGCACCATTCCAAGCCACGTCATTAATTTTAAACCATTTCTGACTTCATTTGCTATTTTTCATGCATTTACTGATTTTTGAGCTAAATGACCATGAAATCAAGCACTGAAAATGAACTATGAAAAGGTTGAAGGTTGGCATCGTATCATCATTTCACCCACATAGCATGTGGTAAAAAGTTCAGAGGGTTACGACAAAAATGGATGCACTTCGTCTACAAAATGGACAATCTCTTAAGTATCAAGATTTTGGACGAAAACTCATCTGTTACAAAGGCATTTCATTTTTTAAACTTATTTCAACTCCAGACTTTTTGTGCGTTCAGTATGCACAATTCAAAGCCACATCATCAATTTCCAACCCTTTCTGACTTCATTTGCCATTTTTTCATGCATTTACTGATTTTTTGAGCTAAATGACCCTGAAATTGAAAAGCACTACAAATGAACTATGAAAAGGTTCAAGGTTGGCATGGTATCATCATTTCACCCACATAGCATGTGCTAAAAAGTTGAGAGGGTTACGACAAAACTGGATGCACTTCGTCTACATAATGGACAATCTCTTTCAAGTATCGTGGTTTACGGCGATTTAAAACTCATACATTACAAAAGGCATTTCATTTTTAAACTTATTTGAACTCCAGACTTTTTGTGCATTCAGTATGCACCAATCCAAGCAACGTCATCAATCTTCAACCCTTTCAGACTTCATTTGCTATTTTCCATGCATTTACTTATTTTTTGAGCTAAATGACCCTGGAATTGAAAAGCACTATAAATGAACTCTGGAAAGGTTGAAAGTTGGCATGGTATCATCATCTCACCCACATTGCATGTGCTAAAAAGTTGAGAGGGTTACGGCAAAAATCGGATGCACTTCGTCTACAAAATGGACAATTTCTTTTGAAGTACCAGGGTTTCCGATGAAAACTCATCTGTTACAAAGACATTTCATTTATTTAAACTTATTTCAACTCCAGACTTTTAGTTCGTTCAGTATGCACCATTAAAAGCCACATCATCAATTTTCAACCCTTTCTGACTTCATTTGCTATTTTTCATGCATTTACTGATTTTTTGAGCTAAATGACCCTGAAATTGAAAAGCACTACAAATGAACTATGAAAAGGTTCAAGGTTGGCATGGTATCATCATTTCACCCACATAGCATGTGCTAAAAAGTTCAGAGGGTTACGGCAAAAACTGGATGCACTTCGTCTACAAAAGTGACAATCTCTTACGAAGTATCAGGGTTTCGGACGAAAACTCATCTGTTACAAAGACATTTCATTTTTAAAACTTATTTCAACTCCAGACTTTTGTGCATTCAAGATGCACCATTCAAGCCACGTCATCAATCTTCAACTCTTTCTCGACTTCACTTGCTATTTTTCATTCATCTACTGATTTTTTGAGCTAAATGACCCTGAAATTGAAAAGCACTATAAATGAACTTTGAAAAGGTTGAAAGTTGGCATGGTATCATAATTTCACTGCATAGCATGTGCTAAAAAGTTGAGAGGGTTACAACAAAAACTGGATGCATTTCATGTACAAAATGGACAATCTCTTTCCAAGTATCAGGGTTTCGGACAAAAACTCATCTGTTACAAAGGCATTTCATTTTCTAAAACTTATTCCAACTCCACACTTTTTGTGCGTTCAGTATGCACCATTCATAGCCACGTCATCAATTTTCAACCCTTTCTGACTTCATTTGCTATTTTTCATGCATTTACTGATTTTTTTGAGCTCAATGACCATGAAATCGAAGCACTGAAAATGAACTATGAAAAGGTTGAAGGTTGGCATGGTATCATCATTTCACCCACATAGCATGTGGTAAAATTTTCAGAGGGTTACGGCAAAAACTGGATGCACTTCGTCTACAAAATTGACATTCTCTTTCGAAGTATTAGGGTTTTGGACGAAAACTCATGTGTTACAAAAGCATTTCATTTTGTTTAACTTATTTCAACTCCACACTTTTTGCGCGTTCAATATGCACCATTCCAAGCCACGTCATTAATTTTAAACCATTTCTGACTTCATTTGCTATTTTTCATGCATTTACTGATTTTTTGAGCTAAATAACCATGAAATCGAAGCACTGAAAATGAACTATGAAAAGGTTGAAGGTTGGCATCGTATCATCATTTCACCCACATAGCATGTGGTAAAAAGTTCAGAGGGTTACGGCAAAAACTGGATGCACTTCGTGTACAAAATGGACAATCTCTTACGAAGTATCAAGATTTTGGACGAAAACTCATCTCATATAAAAGGCATTTCATTTTTAAACTTATTTCAACTCCAGACTTTTTGTGCGTTCAAGATGCACAATTCAAAGCCACATCATCAATTTCCAACCCTTTCTCGACTTCATTTGCCATTTTTCATGCATTTACCGATTTTTGAGCTAAATGACACTGAAATTGAAAAGCACTACAAATGAACTATGCAAAGGTTCAAGGTTGGCATGGTATCATCATTTCACCCACATAGCATGTGCTAAAAAGTTGAGAGGGTTACAAAAAACTGGATGCACTTCGTCTACATAATGGACAATCTCTTTCAAGTATCGGGGTTTCGATTTAAAACTCATCTGTTACAAAGGCATTTCATTTTTAAACTTATTTCAACTCCAGACTGTTTGTGCGTTCAATATGCACCATTCAAAGCCACGTCATCAATCTTGACCTTTCTCGACTTCACTTGCTATTTTTCAGGCATTTACTGATTTTTTTGAGCTAAATAACCCTGAAACTGAAAAGCACTAAATATGAACTATGAAAAGGTTGAAGGTTGGCATGGTATCATCATTTCACCCACGTAGCATGTGCTAAAAAGTTGAGAGGGTTACGGCAAAAACTGGATGCACTTTGTCTACAAAATGGATAATTTCGTTTGAAGTATCAAGGTTTGGACAAAAACTCATCTGTTACAAAGGCATTTCATTTTCTAAAACTTATTCCAACTCCACACTTTTTGTGCGTTCAGTATGCACCATTCATAGCCACGTCATCAATTGTCAACCCTTTCTGACTTCATTTGCTATTTTTCATGCATTTACTGATTTTTTTGAGCTCAATGACCATGAAATCGAAGCACTGAAAATGAACTATGAAAAGGTTGAAGGTTGGCATGGTATCATCATTTCACCCACATAGCATATGGTAAAAAGTTCAGAGGGTTACGGCAAAAACTGGATGCACTTGCCGCAAAATGGACAATCTCTTGAAGTATCGTGGTTTTGGACGAAAACTCATGTGTTACAAAAGCATTTCATTTTGTTTAACTTATTTCAACTCCACACTTTTTGTGCGTTCAAGATGCACCATTCCAAGCCACGTCATTAATTTTAAACCATTTCGACTTCATTTGCTATTTTTCATGCATTTACTGATTTTTGAGCTAAATGACCATGAAATCGAAGCACTGAAAATGAACTATGAAAAGGTTAAAGGTTGGCATCAGATCATCATTTCACCCACATAGCATGTGGTAAAAAGTTCAGAGGGTTACGGCAAAAACTGGATGCACTTCGTCTACAAAATGGACAATCTCTTACGAAGTATCAAGATTTTGGACGAAAAACCATCTGTTACAAAGGCATTTCATTTTTTAAACTTATTTCAACTCCAGACTTTTTGTGCGTTCAGTATGCACAATTCAAAGCCACATCATCAATTTCCAACCCTTTCTGACTTCATTTGCCATTTTTCATGCATTTACTGATTTTTGAGCTAAATGACCCTGAAATTGAAAAGCACTACAAATGAACTATGAAAAGGTTCAAGGTTGGCATGGTATCATCATTTCACCCACATAGCATGTGCTAAAAAGTTGAGAGGGTTACGACAAAAACTGGATGCACTTCGTCTACATAATGGACAATCTCTTTCGAAGTATCGTGGTTTCGATTTAAAAACTCATCTGTTACAAAGGCATTTCATTTTTTTAAACTTATTTCAACTCCAGACTGTTTGTGCGTTCAATATGCACCATTCAAAGCCACGTCATCAATCTTCGACCCTTTCTGACTTCACTTGCTATTTTTCAGGCATTTACTGATTTTTTTGAGCTAAGTGACCCTGAAATTGAAAAGCACTACAAATGAACTATGAAAAAGTTCAAGGTTGGCATGGTATCATCATTTCACCCACATAGCATGTGCTAAAAAGTTGAGAGTGTTATGGCAAAAACTGGATGCACTTCATCTACAAAATGGATAATCTCTTTCGAAGTATCAGGGCTTCGGACAAAAACTCATCTGTTACAAAGGCATTTCATTTTCTAAAACTTATTCCAACTCCACACTTTTGTATGCTCAAGATGCACCATTCATAGCCACGTCATCAATTTTCAACCCTTTCTCGACTTCATTTGCTATTTTTCATGCATTTACTGATTTTTTTGAGCTCAATGACCATGAAATCGAAGCACTGAAAATGAACTTTGAAAAGGTTGAAGGTTGGCATGGTATCATCATTTCACCCACATAGCATGTGGTAAAAAGTTCAGAGGGTTACGGCAAAAACTGGATGCACCGTCTACAAAATGGACAATCTCTTCACGAAGTATCGGGGTTTTGGACGAAAACTCATGTGTTACTTAAAGCATTTCATTTTGTTTAACTTATTTCAACTCCACACTTTTTGTGCGTTCAGTATGCACCATTCCAAGCCACGTCATTAATTTTAAACCATTTCTGACTTCATTTGCTATTTTTCATGCATTTACTGATTTTTTGAGCTAAATGACCATGAAATCAAGCAATCGAAAATGAACTATGAAAAGGTTGAAGGTTGGCATCGTATCATCATTTCACCCACATAGCATGTGGTAAAAAGTTCAGAGGGTTACGGCAAAAAATGGATGCACTTCGTCTACAAAATGGACAATCTCTTACGAAGTATCAAGATTTTGGACGAAAACTCATCTGTTACAAAGGCATTTCATTTTTTAAACTTATTTCAACTCCAGACTTTTTGTGCGTTCAGTATGCACAATTCAAAGCCACATCATCAATTTCCAACCCTTTCTGACTTCATTTGCCATTTTTCATGCATTTAATGAAATTTTGATCTAAATGACCCTGAAATTGAAAAGCACTACAAATGAACTATGAAAAGGTTCAAGGTTGGCATGGTATCATCATTTCACCCACATAGCATGTGCTAAAAAGTTGAGAGGGTTACGACAAAACTGGATGCACCGTCTACATAATGGACAATCTCTTTCAAGTATCGTGGTTTCCGATTTAAAACTCATCTCATAAAAGGCATTTCATTTTTAAACTTATTTGAACTCCAGACTTTTTGTGCATTCAGTATGCACCAATCCAAGCAACGTCATCAATCTTCAACCCTTTCAGACTTCATTTGCTATTTTCCATGCATTTACTTATTTTTTGAGCTAAATGACCCTGGAATTGAAAAGCACTATAAATGAACTACGAAAGGTTGAAAGTTGGCATGGTATCATCATCTCACCCACATTGCATGTGCTAAAAAGTTGAGAGGGTTACGTAAAACTGGATGCACTTCGTCTACAAAATGGACAATTTCTTTTGAAGTACCAGGGTTTCCGATGAAAACTCATCTGTTACAAAGACATTTCATTTATTTAAACTTATTTCAACTCCAGACTTTTAGTTCGTTCAGTATGCACCATTAAAAGCCACATCATCAATTTTCAACCCTTTCTGACTTCATTTGCTATTTTTCATGCATTTACTGATTTTTTGAGCTAAATGACCCTGAAATTGAAAAGCACTACAAATGAACTATGAAAAGGTTCAAGGTTGGCATGGTATCATCATTTCACCCACATAGCATGTGCTAAAAAGTTCAGAGGGTTACGGCAAAAACTGGATGCACTTCGTCTACAAAAGTGACAATCTCTTACGAAGTATCAGGGTTTCGGACGAAAACTCATCTGTTACAAAGACATTTCATTTTTTAAACTTATTTCAACTCCAGACTTTTTGTGCATTCAGTATGCACCATTCGAAGCCACGTCATCAATCTTCAACTCTTTCTGACTTCACTTGCTATTTTTCATTCATGTCTTGATTTTTTGAGCTAAATGACCCTGAAATTGAAAAGCACTATAAATGAACTTTGAAAAGGTTGAAAGTTGGCATGGTATCATAATTTCACTGCATAGCATGTGCTAAAAAGTTGAGAGGGTTACAACAAAACTGGATGCATTTCATGTACAAAATGGACAATCTCTTTCCAAGTATCGTGGTTTGATTTAAAACTCATCTATTACAAAGGCATTTCATTTTTTTAAACTTATTTCAACTCAAGACTTTTTTGCGTTCAATATGCACCATTAAAAGCGATGTCTTCAATTTTCAACCATTTCTGACTTCATTTCATATTTTTCATACATTTACTGATTTTTTGGAGCTAAATGGCCCTGAAATTGAAACGCACTACAAATGAACTCTGAAAAGGTTGAAAGTTGGCATGGTATCATCATTTCACCCACATAGCATGTGCTAAAAAGTTGAGAGGGTTATGGCAAAAACTTTATGCACTTTGTCTACAATATGAATAATTTCTTTCGAAGTATCAGGGTTTCACACGAAAACTCATCTGTTACAAAGGCATTTCAATTTTTTAAGTTATTTCAACTCCAGACATTTTGTGCATTCAGTATGCACCATTCAAAGCCACGTCATGAATTTTTAACCCTTTCTGACTTCATTTGCTATTTTACGTGCATTTACTGATTGTTTTGAGCTAAATGACCCTGAAATTGAAAAGCACTAAAAATGAACTATGAAAAGGTTGAAGGTTGGCATGGTATCATCATTTCACCCACATAGCATCTTCTAAAAAGTTGAGAGGGTTACGACAAAAGCTGAGTGCACTTCATCTACAAAACGGACATTCTCTTACGAAGTATCAGGGTTTTGGACGAAAACTCATGTGTTACAAAGGCATTTAATTTTTTTAAACTTATTTCAACTCCAGACTGTTTGTGCGTTCAATATGCACCATTCAAAGCCACGTCATCAATCTTCAACCCTTTCTGACTTCACTTGCTATTTTTCAGGCATTTACTGATTTTTTTGAGCTCAATAACCCTGAAATTGAAAAGCACTAAATATGAACTATGAAAAGGTTGAAGGTTGGCATGGTATCATCATTTCACCTACGTAGCATGTGCTAAAAAGTTGAGAGGGTTACGGCAAAAACTGGATGCACTTTGTCTACAAAATGGATAATTTCGTTTGAAGTATCAAGGTTTCGGACAAAAACTCATCTGTTACAAAGGCATTTCATTTTCTAAAACTTATTCCAACTCCACACTTTTTGTGCGCTCGGTATGCACCATTCATAGCCACGTCATCAATTGTCAACCCTTTCGACTTCATTTGCTTTTTTTCATGCATTTACTGATTTTTTGAGCTAAATGACCATGAAATCGAAGCACTGAAAATGAACTATGAAAAGGTTGAAGGTTGGCATGGTATCATCATTTCACCCACATAGCATGTGGTAAAAATTTCAGAGGGTTACGGCAAAAACTGGATGCACTTCGTCTACAAAATGGACAATCTCTTACGAAGTATTAGGGTTTTGGACGAAAACTCATGTGTTACAAAAGCATTTCATTTTGTTTAACTTATTTCAACTCCACACTTTTTGCGTGTTCAATATGCACCATTCCAAGCCACGTCATTAATTTTAAACCATTTCTGACTTCATTTGCTATTTTTCATGCATTTACTGATTTTTTGAGCTAAATGACCATGAAATCGAAGCACTGAAAATGAACTATGAAAAGGTTGAAGGTTGGCATCGTATCATCATTTCACCCACATAGCATGTGGTAAAAAGTTCAGAGGGTTACGGCAAAAACTGGATGCATTTCGTCTACAAAATGGACAATCTCTTACGAAGTATCAAGATTTTGGACGAAAACTCATCTGTTACAAAGGCATTTCATTTTTTAAACTTATTTCAACTCCAGACTTTTTGTGCGTTCAGTATGCACAATTCAAAGCCACATCATAAATTTCCAACCCTTTCTCGACTTCATTTGCCATTTTTCATGCATTTACTGATTTTTGAGCTAAATGACCCTGAAATTGAAAAGCACTACAAATGAACTATGAAAAGGTTCAAGGTTGGCATGGTATCATCATTTCACCCACATAGCATGTGCTAAAAAGTTGAGAGGGTTACGACAAAAACTGGATGCACTTCGTCTACATAATGGACAATCTCTTTCGAAGTATCGTGGTTTCGATTTAAACTCATCTGTTACAAAGGCATTTCATTTTTTTAAACTTATTTCAACTCCAGACTGTTTGTGCGTTCAATATGCACCATTCAAAGCCACGTCATCAATCTTCGACCCTTTCTGACTTCACTTGCTATTTTTCAGGCATTTACTGATTTTTTTGAGCTCAATAACCCTGAAATTGAAAAGCACTAAATATGAACCATGAAAAGGTTGAAGGTTGGCATGGTATCATCATTTCACCCACGTAGCATGTGCTAAAAGTTGAGAGGGTTACGGCAAAACCGGATGCACTTTGTCTACAAAATGGATAATTTCGTTTGAAGTATCAAGGTTTGGACAAAAACTCATCTGTTACAAAGGCATTTCATTTTCTAAAACTTATTCCAACTCCACACTTTTTGTGCGTTCAGTATGCACCATTCATAGCCACGTCATCAATTTTCAACCCTTTCTGACTTCATTTGCTATTTTTCATGCATTTACTGATTTTTTTGAGCTCAATGACCATGAAATCGAAGCACTGAAAATGAACTATGAAAAGGTTGAAGGTTGGCATGGTATCATCATTTCACCCACATAGCATGTGGTAAAAAGTTCAGAGGGTTACGGCAAAAACTTGATGCACTTCGTCTACAAAATGGACAATCTCTTCTGAAGTATCGTGGTTTTGGACGAAAACTCATGTGTTACAAAAGCATTTCATTTTGTTTAACTTATTTCAACTCCACACTTTTTGTGCGCTCAAGATGCACCATTCCAAGCCACGTCATTAATTTTAAACCATTTCGACTTCATTTGCTATTTTTCATGCATTTACTGATTTTTTGAGCTAAATGACCATGAAATCGAAGCACTGAAAATGAACTATGAAAAGGTTAAAGGTTGGCATCGTATCATCATTTCACCCACATAGCATGTGGTAAAAAGTTCAGAGGGTTACGGCAAAAACTGGATGCACTTCGTCTACAAAATGGACAATCTCTTACGAAGTATCAAGATTTTGGACAAAAACTCATCTGTTACAAAGGCATTTCATTTTTTAAACTTATTTCAACTCCAGACTTTTTGTGCGTTCAGTATGCACAATTCAAAGCCACATCATCAATTTCCAACCCTTTCTGACTTCATTTGCCATTTTTCATGCATTTACTGATTTTTTGAGCTAAATGACCCTGAAATTGAAAAGCACTACAAATGAACTATGAAAAGGTTCAAGGTTGGCATGGTATCATCATTTCACCCACATAGCATGTGCTAAAAAGTTGAGAGGGTTACGACAAAAACTGGATGCACTTCGTCTACATAATGGACAATCTCTTTCGAAGTATCAGGGTTTCTGACGAAAACTCATCTGTTACAAAGGCATTTCATTTTTTAAACTTATTTGAACTCCAGACTTTTTGTGCATTCAGTATGCACCAATCCAAGCAACGTCATCAATCTTCAACCCTTTCAGACTTCATTTGCTATTTTCCATGCATTTACTTGTTTTTTGAGCTAAATGACCCTGGAATTGAAAAGCACTATAAATGAACTCTGGAAAGGTTGAAAGTTGGCATGGTATCATCATCTCACCCACATTGCATGTGCTAAAAAGTTGAGAGGGTTACGGCAAAAACTGGATGCACTTCGTCTACAAAATGGACAATTTCTTTTGAAGTACCAGGGTTTCCGATGAAAACTCATCTGTTACAAAGACATTTCATTTATTTAAACTTATTTCAACTCCAGACTTTTAGTTCGTTCAGTATGCACCATTAAAAGCCACATCATCAATTTTCAACCCTTTCTGACTTCATTTGCTATTTTTCATGCATTTACTGATTTTTTGAGCTAAATGACCCTGAAATTGAAAAGCACTACAAATGAACTTTGAAAAGGTTGAAAGTTGGCATGGTATCATAATTTCACTGCATAGCATCTGCTAAAAAGTTGAGAGGGTTACAACAAAAACTGGATGCATTTCATGTACAAAATGGACAATCTCTTTCCAAGTATCAGGGTTTCGGACGAAAACTCATCTATTACAAAGGCATTTCATTTTTTTAAACTTATTTCAACTCGAGACTTTTTTGCGTTCAATATGCACCATTAAAAGCGATGTCATCAATTTTCAACCATTTCTGACTTCATTTCATATTTTTCATACATTTACTGATTTTTTTGAGCTAAATGGCCCTGAAATTGAAAATCACTAAAAATGTACTTTGAAAATGTTGAAAGTTGGCATGGTATCATCATTTGACCCACATAGCATGTGCTAAAAAGTTGAGAGGGTTATGGCAAAAACTTTATGCACTTTGTCTACAAAATGGATAATTTCTTTCGAAGTATCAGGGTTTCACACGAAAACTCATCTGTTACAAAGGCATTTCATTTTTTAAAGTTATTTCAACTCTAGACTTTTTGTGCATTCAGTATGCACCATTCAAAGCCACGTCATGAATTTTTAACCCTTTCTGACTTCATTTGTTATTTTGTGTGCATTTACTGATTTTTTTGAGCTAAATGACCCTGAAATTGAAAAGCACTAAAAATGAACTATGAAAAGGTTGAAGGTTGGCATGGTATCATCATTTCACCCACATAACATCTTCTAAAAAGTTGAGAGGGTTACGAAAAAAGCTGAGTGCACTTCATCTACAAAACGGACATTCTCTTACGAAGTATCAGGGTTTTGGACGAAAACTCATGTGTTACAAAGGCATTTAATTTTTTTAAACTTATTTCAACTCCAGATTTGTTTGTGCGTTCAATATGCACCATTCAAAGCCACGTCATCAATCTTCAACCCTTTCTGACTTCACTTGCTATTTTTCAGGCATTTACTGATTTTTTTGAGCTCAATAACCCTGAAATTGAAAAGCACTAAATATGAACTATGAAAAGGTTCAAGGTTGGCATGGTATCATCATTTCACCCACATAGCATGTGCTAAAAAGTTGAGAGGGTTACGACAAAAACTGGATGCACTTCGTCTACATAATGGACAATCTCTTACGAAGTATCAGGGTTTCTGACGAAAACTCATCTGTTACAAAGGCATTTCATTTTTTTAAACTTATTTCAACTCTAGACTGTTTGTGCGTTCAATATGCACCATTCAAAGCCACGTCACCAATCTTCGACCCTTTCTGACTTCACTTGCTATTTTTCAGGCATTTACTGATTTTTTTGAGCTCAATAACCCTGAAATTGAAAAGCACTAAATATGAACTATGAAAAGGTTGAAGGTTGGCATGGTATCATCATTTCACCTACGTAGCATGTGCTAAAAAGTTGAGAGGGTTACGGCAAAAACTGGATGCACTTTGTCTACAAAATGGATAATATCGTTTGAAGTATCAAGGTTTCGGACAAAAACTCATACATTACAAAGGCATTTCATTTTCTAAAACTTATTCCAACTCCACACTTTTTGTGCGTTCAGTATGCACCATTCATAGCCACGTCATCAATTGTCAACCCTTTCTGACTTCATTTGCTATTTTTCATGCATTTACTGATTTTTTTGAGCTCAATGACCATGAAATCGAAGCACTGAAAATGAACTATGAAAAGGTTGAAGGTTGGCATGGTATCATCATTTCACCCACATAGCATGTGGTAAAAAGTTCAGAGGGTTACGGCAAAAACTGGATGCACTTCGTCTACAAAATGGACAATCTCTTACGAAGTATCAGGGTTTTGGACGAAAACTCATGTGTTACAAAAGCATTTCATTTTGTTTAACTTATTTCAACTCCACACTTTTTGTGCGTTCAGTATGCACCATTCCAAGCCACGTCATTAATTTTAAACCATTTCTGACTTCATTTGCTATTTTTCATGCATTTACTGATTTTTTGAGCTAAATGACCATGAAATCGAAGCACTGAAAATGAACTATGAAAAGGTTGAAGGTTGGCATCGTATCATCATTTCACCCACATAGCATGTGGTAAAAAGTTCAGAGGGTTACGGCAAAAACTGGATGCATTTCGTCTACAAAATGGACAATCTCTTCTAAGTATCAAGATTTTGGACGAAAACTCATACATTACAAAGGCATTTCATTTTTAAACTTATTTCAACTCCACACTTTTTGTGCGTTCAGTATGCACAATTCAAAGCCACATCATCAATTTCCAACCCTTTCTGACTTCATTTGCCATTTTTCATGCATTTACTGATTTTTTGAGCTAAATGAGCCAAAATTGAAAATCACTACAAATGAACTATGAAAAGGTTCAAGGTTGGCACGGTATCATCATTTCATCCACATAGCATGTGCTAAAAAGTTGTGAGGGTTACGACAAAAACTGGAAGCACTTCGTCTACAAAATGGACAATCTCTTTCGAAGTATCAGGGTTTACGATTTAAAACTCATACATTACAAAGACATTTCATTTTTTAAACTTATTTGAACTCCAGACTTTTTGTGCATTCAGTATGCACCAATCCAAGCCACGTCATCAATCTTCAACCCTTTCAGACTTCATTTGCTATTTTTCATGCATTTACTTATTTTTTGAGCTAAATGACAGGAATTGAAAAGCACTATAAATGAACTGAAAGGTTGAAAGTTGGCATGGTATCATCATCTCAGCCACATTGCATGTGCTAAAAAGTTGAGAGGGTTACGGCAAAAACTGGATGCACTTCGTCTATAAAATGGACAATTTCTTTTGAAGTACCAGGGTTTCGGATGAAAACTCATCTGTTACAAAGACATTTCATTTTTTAAAACTTATTTCAACTCCAGACTTTTTGTCCGTTCAGTATGCACCATTAAAAGCCACATCAACAATTTTCAACCCTTTCTGACTTCATTTGCTAGTTTTCATGCATTTACTGATTTTTTGAGCTAAATGACCCTGAAATTGAAAAGCACTACAAATGAGCTATGAAAAGGTTCAAGGTTGGCATGGTATCATCATTTCACCCACATAGCATGTGCTAAAAAGTTCAGAGGGTTACGGCAAAAACTGGATGCACTTCGTCTACAAAATGGACAATCCCTTACGAAGTATCAGGGTTTCGGACGAAAACTCATCTGTTACAAAGACATTTCATTTTTTAAACTTATTTCAACTCCAGACTTTTTGTGCATTCCGTATGCACCGTTCAAAGCCACGTCATCAATCTTCAACCCTTTCTGACTTCACTTGCTATTTTTCATTCATTTACTGCTTTTTTGAGCTAAATGACCCTGAAATTGAAAAGCACTATAAATGAACTTTGAAAAGGTTGAAAGTTGGCATGGTACCATAATTTCACCGCATAGGATGTGCTAAAAAGTTGAGAGGGTTACGACAAAAACTGGATGCATTTCATGTACAAAATGGACAATCTCTTTCGTAGTATCAGGGTTTTGGACGAAAACTCAACTATTACAAAGGCATTTCATTTTTTAAACTTATTTCAACTCGAGACTTTTTTTGCGTTCAGTATGCACCATTCAAAGCGATGTCATCAATTTTCAACCATTTCTGACTTCATTTCATATTTTTCATACATTTACTGATTTTTTGGAGCTAAATGGCCCTGAAATTGAAACGCACTACAAATGAACTCTGAAAAGGTTGAAAGTTGGCATGGTATCATCATTTCACCCACATAGGATGTGCTAAAAAGCTGAGAGGGTTATGGCAAAAACTTTATGCACTTTGTCTACAAAATGGATAATTTCTTTCAAAGTATCAGGGTTTCACCAGAAAACTCATCTGTTACAAAGGCATTTCATTTTTAAGTTATTTCAACTCTAGACTTTTTGTGCATTCAGTATGCACCATTCAAAGCCACGTCATGAATTTTTAACCCTTTCTGACTTCATTTGCTATTTTGCGTGCATTTACTGATTTTTTTGAGCTAAATGACCCTGAAATTGAAAAGCACTAAAAATGAACTATGAAAAGGTTGAAGGTTGGCATGGTATCATCATTTCACCCACATAGCATCTGCTAAAAAGTTGAGAGGGTTACGACAAAAGCTGAGTGCACTTCATCTACAAAACGGACATTCTCTTACGAAGTATCAGGGTTTTGGACGAAAACTCATGTGTTACAAAGGCATTTAATTTTTTTAAACTTATTTCAACTCCAATTTGTTTGCGTTCAATATGCACCATTGAAAGCCACGTCATCAATCTTCAACCCTTTCTGATTTCACTTGCTATTTTTCAGGCATTTACTGATTTTTTTGAGCTCAATGACCCTGAAATTGAAAAGCACTAAATATGAACTATGAAAAGGTTGAAGGTATGCATGGTATCATCATTTCACCCACGTAGCATGTGCTAAAAAGTTGAGAGGGTTACGGCAAAAACTGGATGCACTTTGTCTACAAAATGGATAATTTCGTTCGAAGTATCAAGGTTTCAGACAAAAACTCATCTGTTACAAAGGGATTTCATTTTCTAAAACTTATTTCAATTCCACACTTTTTGTGCGTTCATTATGCACCATTCAAAGCCACGTCATCAATTTTCAACCCTTTCTGACTTCATTTGCTATTTTTCATGCATTTACTGATTTTTTTGAGCTAAATGACGATGAAGTTGAAAAGCAGTAAAAATGAACTATGAAAAGGATAAAGGTTGGCATGGTATCATCATTTCACCCACATAGCATGTGCTAAACAGTTTAGAGGGTTACGACAAAAACTGGATGCACTTCATCTACAAAATGGACAATCTCTTACGAAGTATCAGGGTTTTGGACGAAAAATCATCTATTACAAAGGCATTTCACTTTTTAAACTTATTTCAGCTCCAGACATTTTGTGCATTCAGTATGCACCATTCAAAGCCACGTCTTCAATCTTCAACCCTTTCTAACTTCACTTGCTATTTTTCATGCATTTACTGATGTTTTTGAGCTCAATGACCCTGAAATTGAAAATCACTATAAATGAACTCTGGAAAGGTTGAAAGTCGGCATGGTATCATCATTTCACCCACATAGCATGTGCTAAAAAGTTGAGAGGGTTACGACAAAAATTGGATGCACTTCATGTACAAAATGGACAATCTCTTTCGAAGTATCAGGGTTTCGGACGAAAACTCATCTATTACAAAGGCATTTCATTTTGGAAATTTATTTCAACTCCAGACTTTTTGTGTGTTCAGTATGCAACATTCAAAGCCACGTCATCAATTTCCAACCCTTTCTGACTTCATTTGCTATTTTTCATGCATTTACTAATTTTTTGAGCTAAATAACCCTGAAATTGAAAAGCACTACAAATGAACTATGAAAAGGTTCAAAGTTGGCATGGTATCTTCATTTCACCCACATAGCATGTGCTAAAAAGTTGATAGGGTTACGACAAAAACTGGATGCACTTTGTTTACAAAATGGATAATTTCTTTCGAAGTATCAAGGTTTCGGACGAAAACTCATCTGTTGCAAAGGCATTTCATTTTTTAAACTTATTTCAACTCGACACTTTTTGTGCGTTCAGTATGCACCATTCAAAGCCATGCCATCAATTTTCAACCCTTTCTGACTTCATTTGCTATTTTTTCATTCATTTACTGATTTTTTTGAGCTAAATGACCATGAAATTGAAAAGCACTAAAAATGAACTATGAAAAGGTTGAAGGTTGGCATGGTATCATCATTTCATCCACGTAGCATGTGCTAAAAAGTTGAGAGGGTTACGGCAAAAACTGGATGCACTTCATCTACAAAATGGACAATCTCTTACGAAGTATGAGGGTTTTGGACGAAAACTCATCTGTTACAAAGGCATTTCATTTTTTTTACTTATTTCAGCTCCAGAATTTTTGTGCATTCAGTATGCACTATTCAAAGCCACGTCATCAATCTTCAACCCTTTCTGACTTCACTTGCTATTTTTCATGCATTTACTGATTTTTTTGAGCTCAATGACCCTGAAATTGAAAAGCACTATAAATGAACTCTGGAAAGGTTGAAAGTTGGCATGGTATCATCATTTCACCCACATAGAATGTGCTAATAAGTTGAGAGGGTTACGACAAAAACTGGATGCACTTCATGTACAAAATGGACAATCTCTTTCGACGTATCAGGGTTTCGGACGAAAACTCATCTATTACAAAGGCATTTCATTTTTAAAACTTATTTCAACTCAAGACTTTTTGTGTGTTCAGTATGCACCATTCAAAGCCGCGTGATCAATTTCCAACCTTTTCTGACTTCATTTGGTATTTTTCATGCATTTACTGATTTTTTGGTGCTAAATGGCCCTAAAATTGAAAAGCACTACAAATGAACCCTGAAAAGGTTAAAGTTGGCATGGTATTATCATTTCACCCACATAGCATGTGCTAAAAGGTTGAGCGGGTTACGGAAAAAACTGAATACACTTCGTGTACAAAATGGACAATCTCTTTCGAAGTATCAGGGTTTCGGACGAAAACTAATCTGTTAAAAAGGTATTTAATTTTTTAAACTTATTTCAATTCTAGACTTTTTGTGCGTTCAGTATGCACCATTCAAGCCATGTCATAAATTTTCAACCCTTTCTAACTTCATTTGCTATTATTCATGCATTTACTGATTTTTTGAGCTAAGTGACCCGAAATTACAAATCACTACAAATGAACTATGAAAAGGTTCAAGGTTGGCACGGTATCATCATTTCACCCACATAGCATGTGCTAAAAATTTGAGAGGGTTACGACAAAAACTGGATGCACTTCATGTACAAAATGGAAAATCTCTTTCGATGTATCAGGGTTTCGGACGAAAACTCATCTGTTACAAAGGCATTTCATTTTTCAAACTTATTTCGACTCTAAACTTTTTGGGCACTTAGTATGCACCATTCAATGCCACATCATCAATTTTCAACCCTTTCTGACTTCACTTGCTATTTTTCATGCATTTACTGATTTTTTGAGCTCAATGACCCTGAAATTGAAAAGCACTATAAATGAACTATGAAAAGGTTCAAGGTTGGTATGGTCTCATCATTTCACCCACAAATCATGTGCTAATAAGTTGAGAGGGTTACGACAAAAACTGGATGCAGTTCATGTACAAAATGGACAATCTCTTTCGACGTATCAGGGTTTCGGACGAAAACTCATCTATTACAAAGACATTTCATTTTTAAAACTTATTTCAACTCCAGACTTTTTGTGTGTTCAGTATGCACCATTCAAAGCCACGTGATCAATTTCCAACCTTTTCTGACTTCATTTGCTATTTTTCATGCATTTACTGATTTTTTGACCTAAATGACCCTGAAATTGAAAAGCACTACAAATGAACTATGAAAAGGTTCTTGGTTGGCATGGTATCATCATTTCACCCACATAGCATGTGCTAAAAATTTGAGAGGGTTACGGCAAAAACTGGATGCACTTCGTCTACAAAATGGACAATCTCTTTCGAAGTATCAGGGTTTCTGACAAAAAATCATCTCTTACAAAGGCATTTCATTTTTTAAACTTATTTCAACTCCAGACTTTTTGTGCGTTCAGTATGCACAATTCAAAGCCACGTCATCAACTTCAACCCTTTCAGACTTCATTTGCTATTTTTCATGCAATTACTGATTTTTTTGAGCTAAATGACCCTGAAATTGAAAAGCACTATAAATGAACTCTGAAAAGGTTGAAAGTTGGCGTGTTATCATCATTTCACCCACAGAGCATGTGCCAAAAAGTTGAGAGGGTGACGGCAAAAACTGGATGCTCTTCGTCTACAAAATGGACAATTTCTTTCGAAGTATCAGGGTTTCAGACGAAAACTCATTTGTTACAAAGGTGTTTCATTTTTTAAAACTTATTTCAACTCCAGACTTTTTGTTCGTTCAGTATGCACCATTCAAAGCCAAGTCATCAATTTTCAACCCTTTGTGACTTCATTTTCTATTTTTCATGCATTTGCTGATTTTTTTAGCTAAATGACCCTGAAATTGAAAAGCACTACAAATGAACTATGAAAAGGTTCAAGGTTGGCATGGTATCATCATTTCACCCACATGGCATGTGCTAAAAAGTTTAGAGGGTTACGGGAAAAACTGGATGCACTTGATCTACAAAATGGACAATCTCTTACGAAGTATCAGGGTTTCGGACGAAAACTCATCTCTTACAAAGGCATTTAATTTTTACACTTATTTTAACTCCAGACTTTTTGTGCGTTCAGCGTGCACCATTCAAAGCCACGCCATCAATCTTCAACCCTTTCCGACTTCACTTGCTATTTTTCATGCATTTACTGATTTTTTTGAGCTAAATGACCCTGAAATTGAAAAGCACTATAAATGAAATCTGAAAAGGTTGAAAGTTGGCATGGTATCATAATTTCACCCAAATAGCATGTGCTAAAAAGTGGAGAGGGTTACGACAAAAACTGGATGCACTTCGTCTACAAAATGGACAATCTCTTTTGAAGTATCAGAGTTTCGGACGAAAACTCATCTATTACAAAGGCATTTCATTTTTTAAACTTATTTCAACTCAAGACTTTTTTTGCGTTCAGTATGCACCATTCAAAGCGACGTCATGAATTTTCAACCCTTTCTGACTTCATTTGGTATTTTTCATGCATTTACTGATTTTTTGGTGCTAAATGGCCCTAAAATTAAAAATCACTACAAATGAACTCTGAAAAGGTTGAAAGTTGGCATGGTATTATCATTTCACCCACATAGCATGTGGTAAAAAGTTGAGTGGGTTACGGCAAAAACTGGATACACTTCGTGTACCAAATGGACAATCTCTTTCGAAGTATCAGGGTTTCGGACGAAAACTAATCTGTTACAAAGGTATTTAATTTTTTAAACTTATTTCAACTCTAGACTTTTTGTGCGTTCAATATGCACCATTCAAGCCACGTCATAAATTTTCAACCCTTTCTAACTTCATTTGCTATTATTCATGCATTTACTGATTTTTTGAGCTAAGTGACCCGAAATTACAAATCACTACAAATGAACTATGAAAAGGTTCAAGGTTGGCACAGTATCATCATTTCACCCACATAGCATGTGCTAAAAATTTGAGAGGGTTACGGCAAAAACTGGATGCACTTCGTGTACAAAATGGAAAATATCTTTCGATGTATCAGGGTTTCGGACGAAAACTCATCTGTTACAAAGGCATTTCATTTTTCAAACTTATTTCGACTCCAAACTTTTAGTGCGCTTAGTATGCACCATTCAATGCCACATCATCAATTTTCAACCCTTTCTGACTTCACTTGCTATTTTTCATGCATTTACTGATTTTTTTGAGCTCAATGACCCTGAAATTGAAAAGCACTATAAATGAACTATGAAAAGGTTCAAGGTTGGCAAGGTCTCATCATTTCACCCACAAATCATGTGCTAATAAGTTGAGAGGGTTACGACAAAAACTGGATGCAGTTCATGTACAAAATGGACAATCTCTTTCGAAGTATCAGGGTTTCAGACGGAAACTCATCTATTACTGTCAGGACCCCGATTCCAAGTCACATCGTTCTAGCCGGTAACACCTCATATCACTTTGCGGCCTCACGCACGGTATTCCCACGGGTGTCGCCTTACCATGGCCCGGGACCGTTTGCGTCTTTTGGCTCACGTATATGATAGTGTCGCTAGCATCCATATGACATAGAACCCGGGCCGACATGGCTAGTCGTGAACCCAAAGCGGCACTAACCCATGGGGACAGGCATACATGAATCACATCGAGCATGTCGGTCGCCAGCGTGTGAATCCGGGTCAGAGTAACTTTGGGCTAACAGGACTCCGGTAACCAGCTATTGTAGCAGGCTAGGCAGGACTCCGGATGTCACCGCGTGACATTTCCCGAAGGACAGAACCACGAGATCGAAGTGAAACACATGCCGGCCAGTCAAGTGTCCAGCGGTAGTCTTTGGGCTAGCGAGGACTCCGGTGAACCGGGCCGAAGCGGACTACTATCGCTCGAAGCACTAGACTACATTTCCCCATATGAGAGGCTGCCAAGGATAAACAACTAGATTGTCGGATCCCACACATACCAAGCATTTCAAACATACACACAATATGCTCGATATGTGTAAATACAACAAGGCATCACAACATAACTCTACGACTCAAGTATTTATTCATTAGGCTCCGAGGAGCGAGATATTACAAACATGGGTCTCATGACCCAACACTCGAAACATACAAGTCAAAGCACAAGCGGAAGCTTAACATGTCTGAGTACAGACATCTACAAATGAAAAAGGCTGAGAAGCCTGACTATCTACCAGATCCTGCCGAGGGCACAAGATCGTAGCGGAGGTAACAAGCTAAACATCGAAGTCCAAGCGGAACTACTAGCGAGACCAGCGTCTCTCGCAAAACATAAAATAAGCAAACGTGAGTACAAACGTACTCAGCAAGACTTACATCGAACTATCTACATATGCATCATTATCAACAAAGGGGTGGCGGAGTTTGACTGCAGCAAGCCAGCTTTGACTTGGTGGCTATCCCGAACTACATTCGCAAGTAACTCTTTTGAGGTGGCGCTGCAGTCCACATATTCACCATATCAATACACCACTATGGATCCGCTCCCGTCTACCTCACGAGAACGCCATCCATAGCACTCACGCTTATCTTGCGAGTTTTAGAGTATCCACTTTCACTTGTCTATGAACTATGCAAGGGGTCCAAGTTTCCATATCCGAGGAATCCGGCTATTCGAATAGATAATGATAACCCTGCAGGGTGTACTTCTTCACACACGCTCGCCACTTATCGCCTCAGACACGTCATGTACCTCGGCAACCTTCAAGCGGAAGCCGGGCGAGGAGTCGGCCACGACCGACTAACCACACAAGTCTCTCGTCCAGGTTTATCGCCTATTCGGGTTCCATCCGCAAGGAAATCCGGCGGGTGTCGCCACGGCCCCAAACGATGTGTACAGGGTTCCAAGCCCACCAAGCAGGCGGCGCTTGGCATACCCGCCACGGTGCCTAGTATGTCCCAAGCGCACCTGTACCGGGTGCCACTTGGTAGACTACTAACACAACCTACAAACACCAGCAACTAGTTGCAACTCCTGGACAAAGATCATGTTGATTAATAAGTCGAAAGGGGTCGAGTTACCGGAACCCAATGTGTGGTAGTAACTGTTCATGGATCACAAACACAAAACTCAGTTCACGAGGGCGGTTTCTATGAGACAACCCACCATGTACTCCTACATGGCCGCTCACCGCTACCTTTACCAAATCATGTTCACACACTTAGCTCTCACACAATAGGACATGTTCACGCACCTCCAATTCATCCCCGATGAATCAGACCTGACACAACTCTAAGCAATAGCAGGCACGACAAACAAGCATGAATGAGTAGGCACATCAGGGCTCAAACAACTCCTACTCATACTAGTGGGTTTCATCTATTTACTGTGGCAATGACAGGTCATGCAGAGGATAAAGTGGTTGAACTACCGCAACAAGTAACAGATGGATCGTTGTTGTCCTAATGCAATAAAAGAGAGCAGGAGCGAGAGAGTGGAATTGTATCAGAATGAACAAGGGGGTTTTGCTTGCCTGGCACTTCTGAAGATAACATTGAGTCTTCATCAGTGTCATCGATCTCGTCGTCGGAACATCGCTCACCGAGAGGGACGATTACCGGCAAACATGAAGGACACAATCAATGCAATGCGACAATATGATGCATGCTATGACATGGCAATATGATGTATGATAGGTCTAATGCAACTTGGGGGAGAAAGGTTTGAGTCGATTTGAACCAAGGATTCAAATGATCACCCAAAATAATAAGTGATATAAGTGCATTAGCTTGTTTCACCTAAACAGCAAGGTTAAAGTGTTCTGACATGCATGAAACTAGTACATATGGAAAGATTGTATTTTTCTGATCATTTTTCATATATAAATCTTTGCATTTGGAGTTATGGATTAATTTCTATGAATTTTAGAAGTTTACACTATTTTACGGAATTTCACGAATAAGAATAAATCCGTAAATCGAATTAATGCGTCAAAGATGACGTCCTTGTGATGTCGTGATCAACTGGTCGGCCAGGTCAAACCTGACCGATGGGACCCATACGTCGGTGTCTTAGGCTGGTTTAGGTGGATGACATGAGGGACGACCAAAGCTGACTTGGCCAAAAGTCAAACCGGCACGTGGGGTCCACGGCATTAACACTAATTTAACAGAAAAAAATATACTAATCCTAATTAAGCGCAGGGGCCCACATGGCAGTGGCTCATGGGGTGATTAGCCCCTAACTAAGTGGCCACGTCGGCCCGCCGGAGTTTTGCCGGCGGTGACCATGGGACACGGCGGAGGAACGCCGGAATTGCTCGGGCTCGCACTACAGGCGGCGGTTTGCGGAGGGGTTTGGCTCTACGGTGAGCTGGCGTTCGCGCGCATCTGCTAGGGCAGGTGGGAGGGGCTGGGACGACACAAGCTTGCCGGAATCAAGCTCGCGGCGGACGGATTTCGGGTGTGCACGGGGTTGCGGCTACGGTGCAGGGTAGGCCTAACGGACGGGTGATTCGAGCTCCTGGAGACTCCCTGAGTGCGTTGACATGCTCGGAGGCGAGCTTGCGTGGCCGTAGCCGCGGTGGCGGCATGGCCGGCGGGGAGGAGCTATCGGCTCCGGTGAAACTAGGGCTACGCGGCGCAAATGAGACGGGGAAGAGAGGGGTTCGGGGCGGGAGCTCACAGCGGTCACGTGGGGAAGCGCAAAGGGCTCGGGGAAGGGCTGGAGAGGTCGGGGCAGCGAAGGCGATCTCCGGTGGCCGGAGGTGAACACGACGTTGATGGCGGCGTTACGGCGCGCCCCTGGTTGCTTGATTCGTCGAGGACGATGTAGGCGACGAGGCGGAGCTCTAGGGCGTGGAGACAGGTCGAGGGGGATGCAGTGGCTACGGCTACGGCGAACGGCGGCGACGGCAGCGCTCGGGTCCGAGGGGGAAGCGAAGCAGAGAGCGGGGTGGGGGCGAATGAGAGGTCGGGCGGATCCCGACGGCAACGGGGTGATCATCCGCGGCGTCGACATGTCGAGGCAAGCAGGAGGTGGAGGCTGGTGCGCGTGCGGGCGCCACGCACCTGCCTGTCCTCCTGGCAGGAGGTGGAAGACGCCCTTGCCCCTGGTGGGCTGTGCTGTCTAGCTGGGCCGCCAGGTGAGCGCCAGGTAAGTGCTTTCTCCCTCTCTCTTTTCTTATTCTGTTTCGGTTTTCTATTTATTTTGATATGTTTTGAATTAGTAAAAATACTAACTCATTTTGTAAAATCCTGACAAAAATTGTGGGCACTATTTGAATTATTTCCAACAGCCCCCAATTGTTTTCAGAAGTATTGAAGCATTTAAAATATTTATAGGCATTAAATAATCCAATTCAAATACTTATGATTTAATCCAAAAACCTGAAATGACCTAGGGAAAAATATGCACCAATTTTTGTCAGAGGTTTTCACCAGTTTAAAAAATGATGGACTTTTCCTGAAGTCACTTTGGGTTTATTGGAAGTGATTTTATTTGAGCCTATTTGAATTCATTTGGTGCTAGGGTTTGAACAATCCCCATTTCAAGTTTCTGAGAAATTTAAACATGATGCACACATGAAGGGCAAGCCTAGAGCATACCAGAACTAGGGATGTGACAATTACAGAGGCATTTCATTTTTTAAACTTATTTCGACTCCAGACTTTTTGTGTGTTCAGTATGCACCATTCAAAGCCACGTGATCAATTTCCAACCTTTTCTGACTTCATTTGCTATTTTTCATGCATTTACTGATTTTTTGACCTAAATGACCCTGAAATTGAAAAGCACTACAAATGAACTATGAAAAGGTTCTTGGTTGGCATGGTATCATCATTTCACCCACATAGCATGTGCTAAAATTGGAGAGGGTTACGGCAAAACTGGATGCGCCGTCTACAAAATGGACAATCTCTTTCAAGTATCGGGGTTTACAGCGAAAACTCATACATTACAAAGGCATTTCATTTTTTAAACTTATTTCAACTCCAGACTTTTTGTGCATTCAGTATGCACAATTCAAAGCCACGTCATCAATCTTCAACTCTTTCAGACTTCATTTGCTATTTTTCATGCATTTACTGATTTTTTTGAGCTAAATGACCCTGAAATTGAAAAGCACTATAAATGAACTCTGAAAAGGTTGAAAGTTTGCGTGTTATCATCATTTCACCCACATAGCAAGTGCCAAAAAGTTGAGAGGGTTACGGCAAAAACTGGATGCACTTCGTCTACAAAATGGACAATTTCTTTCGAAGTATCAGGGTTTCGGACAAAAACTCATTTGTTACAAAGGCGTTTCATTATTTTAAACTTATTTCAACTCCGGACTTTTTTTTCGTTCAGTATGCACCATTCAAAGCCAAGTCATCAATTGTCAACCCTTTGTGACTTCATTTACTATTTTTCATGCATTTGCTGATTTTTTGAGCTAAATGACCCTTAAATTGAAAAGCACTATAAATGAAATCTGAAAAGGTTGAAAGTTGGCATGGTATCATAATTTCACCCACATAGCATGTGCTAAAAAGTTGAGAGGGTTACGACAAAATATGGATGCACTTCGTCTACAAAATGGACAATCTCTTTCGAAGTATCAGGGTTTCAGACGAAAACTCATCTATTACAAAGGCATTCATTTTTTAAACTTATTTCAACTCGAGACTTTTTTTGCGTTCAGTATGCACCATTCAAAGCGACGTCATCAATTTGCAACCCTTTCTGACTTCATTTGGTATTTTTCATGCATTTACTGATTTTTTGGTGCTAAATGGCCCTGAAATTGAAAATCACTACAAATGAACTATGAAAAGGTTCAAGGTTGGCACGGTATCATCATTTCACCCGCATAGCATGTGCTAAAAAGTTGATACGGTTACGGGAAAAACTGGATGCACTTCGTCTACAAAATGGACAATCTCTTTTGAAGTTTCAGGGTTTCGGACGAAAACTCATCTGTTACAAAGGCATTTCAGTTTTTAACTTATTTCGACTCCAAACTTTTTGTACGCTTAGTATGCACCTTTCAAAGACAAGTCATAAATTTTCAACCCTTTCTGACTTCATTTGCTGTTTTTCATGCATTTACTGATTTTTTGAACTAAATGACCCTAAAACTGAAAAGCACTACAAATGAACTATGAAAAGGTTCAAGGTTGGCATGGTATCATCATTTCACCCACATAGCATCTGCTAAAAAGTTTAGAGGGTTACAGTAAAAACTAGATGCACTTCATCTACAAAATGGACAATCTCTTACGTAGTATAAGGGTTTCGGACGAAACCTCATCAGTTACAAAGGCATTTTATTTTTTAAACTTATTTCAACTCCAGACTTTTTGTGCTTTCAGTGGGCACCATTCAAAGCCACATCATCAATCTTTAACCCTTTCTGACTTCACTCGCTATTTTTCATGTATTTACTGATTTTTTGAGCTAAATGACCCAGAAATTGAAAAGCACTATAAATGAAATCTGAAAAGATTGAAAGTTGGCATGGTTTCATCATTTCACCCACATAGCATGTGCTAAAAAGTTGAGAGGGTTACGACAAAAACTGGATGCACTTCGTCTACAAAATGGACAACCTCTTTCGAAGTATCACGGTTTCGGACGAAAACTCATCTGTTACAAAGGCATTTCATTTTTTAAACTTATTTCAACTCCAAACTTTTTGTCCGTTCAGTATGCACCATTCAAATCCACATCATCAATTTTCAACCCTTTATCACTTCATTCGCTATTTTTCATGCATTTACTGATTTTTTGAGCAAAATGACCCTGAGATTGAAAAGCACTACAGATGAACAATGAAAAGGTTGAAAGTTGGCATGGTATCATTATTTCACCCACATAGCATGTGCTAAAAAGTTGAGAGGGTTACGACAAAAACTGGATGCACTTTGTGTACAAAATGGACAATCTCTTTCGATGTATCAGGGTTACAGACGAAAACTCAGCTGTTACAAAGGCATTTCATTTTTGAAACTTATTTCAACTCCAGACTTTTTGTGCGTTCAGTATGCACCATTCAAAGTCACGTCATCAATTTTCAACCCTTTCTGACTTCATTTGCTATTTTTCGTGCATTTACTGATTTTTTTGAGTGAAATGACACTAAAATTGAAAAGCACTCATATGAACTATGAAAAAGTTGAAAGTTGGCACGATATCATCGTTTCACCCACATAGCATGTGCTAAAAAGTTGAGAGGGTTACGACAAAAACTGGATGCACTTCGTCTACAAAATGGACAACCTCTTTCGAAGTATCACGGTTTCGGACGAAAACTCATCTGTTACAAAGGCATTTCATATTTTAACTTATTACAAAATGACCCTGAGATTGAAAAGCACTACAGATGAACTATGAAAAGGTTGAAAGTTGGCATGGTATCATTATTTCACCCACATAGCATGTGCTAAAAAGTTGAGAGGGTTACGACAAAAACTGGATGCACTTTGTGTACAAAATGGACAATCTCTTTCGATGTATCAGGGTTACCGACGAAAACTCATCTGTTACAAAGGCATTTCATTTTTTAAACTTATTTCGACTCCAAACTTTTGTGCGCTTAGTATGCACCATTCAAAGCCACATCATCAATTTTCAACCCTTTCTGACTTCATTTGCTATTTTGCATGCATTTACTGATTTTTTGAGCTAAATTACCCTGAAATTGAAAAGCACTACAAATGAACTATGAAAAGGTTCAAGGTTGGCATGGTCTCATCATTTCACCCACAAATCATGTGCTAAAAAGTTGTGAGGTTTACGGAAAAAAGGGGATGCACTTCGTCTACAAAATTAACAATCTCTTTCGAAGTATCAAGGTTTTGGACGAAAACTCATCTGTTACAAACACATTTCATTTTTGAAACTTATTTCAACTCCAGACTTTTTGTGCGTTCAGTATGCACCATTCAAAGTCACGTCATCAATTTTCAACCCTTTCTGACTTCATTTGCTATTTTTCGTGCATTTACTGATTTTTTTGAGTGAAATGACACTAAAATTGAAAAGCACTCATATGAACTATGAAAAAGTTGAAAGTTGGCACGATATCATCGTTTCACCCACATAGCATGTGCTAACAAGTTGAGATGGTTACGACAAAAACTGGATGCACTTCGTGTACAAAATGGACAATCTCTTTTGAATTATCAGGGTTACGGACGAAAACTCATCTGTTACAAAGGCATTTCATTTTTTAACTTATTTCAACTCCAGAATTTTGTGCGTTCAGTATGCACCATTCAAAGCCACGTCATTAATCTTCAACCATTTCTGACTTCACTTGCTATTTTTCATGCTTTTACTGATTTTTTTGAGCTAAATGACCCTGAAATTGAAAAGCACTACAAATGAACTGTGAAAAGGTTGAAAGTTGGCATGGTATCATAATTTCACCCACATAGCATGCGCTAAAAAGTTGAGAGGGTTACAGCAAAAACTGGATGCACTTCGTCTACAAAATGGACAATCTCTTTCGAAGTATCAGGGTTTCGGACGAAAACTCATCTGTTACATAGGCATTTCATTTTTTAAACTTATTTCAACTCCAGACTTTTTGTGCGTTCAGTATGCACCTTTCAAAGCCACGTCATAAATTTTCAACCCTTTCTGACTTCATTTGCTATTTTTCATGCATTTACTGATTTTTTGAGCTAAATGACCCTGAAATTGAAAAGCACTACAAATGAACTATGAAAAGGTTCAAGGTTGGCATGGTCTCATCATTTCACCCACAAATCATGTGCTAAAAAGTTGTGAGGTTTACGGAAAAAACTGGATGCACTTCGTCTACAAAATTAACAATCTCTTTCGAAGTATCAGGGTTTTGGACGAAAACTCATCTGTTACAAACACATTTCATTTTTGAAACTTATTTCAACTCCAGACTTTTTGTGCGTTCGGTATGCACCATTCAAAGCCACGTCATCAATTTTCAACCCTTTCTGACTTCATTTGCTATTTTTCATGCATTTACTGATTTTTTTGAGTGAAATGACACTAAAATTGAAAAGCACTCATATGAACTATGAAAAAGTTGAAAGTTGGCACGATATCATCGTTTCACCCACATAGCATGTGCTAACAAGTTGAGATGGTTACGACAAAAACTGGATGCTCTTCGTGTACAAAATGGACAATCTCTTTTGAAGTATCAGGGTTACGGACGAAAACTCATCTGTTACAAAGGCATTTCATTTTTTAACTTATTTCAACTCCAGAATTTTGTGCGTTCAGTATGCACCATTCAAAGCCACGTCATTAATCTTCAACCATTTCTGACTTCACTTGCTATTTTTCATGCTTTTACTGATTTTTTGAGCTAAATGACCCTGAAATTGAAAAGCACTACAAATGAACTGTGAAAAGGTTGAAAGTTGGCATGGTATCATAATTTCACCCACATAGCATGCGCTAAAAAGTTGAGAGGGTTACAGCAAAAACTGGATGCACTTCGTCTACAAAATGGACAATCTCTTCAAGTATCGTGGGTTTGGACGAAAACTCATCTGTTACATAGGCATTTCATTTTTTTAAACTTATTTCAACTCCAGACTTTTTGTGCGTTCAGTATGCACCTTTCAAAGCCACGTCATAAATTTTCAACCCTTTCTGACTTCATTTGCTATTTTTCATGCATTTACTAATTTTTTGTGCTAAATGGCCCTGAAATTGAAAAGCACTACAAATGAACTATGAAAAGGTTCAAGGTTGGCATGGTCTCATCATTTCACCCACAAATCATGTGCTAAAAAGTTGTGAGGGTTACGGAAAAAACTGGATGCACTTCGTCTACAAAATAGACAATCTCTTTCAAGTATCGGGGTTTTGGACGAAAACTCATACATTACAAACACATTTCATTTTGAAACTTATTTCAACTCCAGACTTTTTGTGCATTCAGTATGCACCATTCAAAGCAACGTCATCAATTTTCAACCCTTTCTGACTTCATTTGCTATTTTTCATGCATTACTGACTTTTTTGAGCGAAATGACACTAAAAGTGAAAAGCACTCATATGAGCTATGAAAAGGTTGAAAGTTGGCACGATATCATCGTTTCACCCACATAGCATGTGCTAAAAAGTTGAGAGGGTTACGACAAAAACTGGATGCTCTTCGTGTACAAAATGAACAATCTCTTTTGAAGTATCAGGGTTACGGATTTAAAACTCATACATTACAAAGGCATTTCATTTTTTAACTTATTTCAACTCCAGAATTTTGTGCGTTCAGTATGCACCATTCAAAGCCACGTCATTAATCTTCAACCATTTCTGACTTCACTTGCTATTTTTCATGCTTTTCTTGATTTTTTGAGCTAAATGACCTGAAATTGAAAAGCACTACAAATGAACTGTGAAAAGTTTGAAAGTTGGCATGGTATCATAATTTCACCCACATAGCATGCGCTAAAAAGTTGAGAGGGTTGACAAAAACTGGATGCACCGTCTACAAAATGGACAATCTCTTCAAGTATCGGGGTTTGGACGAAAACTCATACATTACATAGGCATTTCATTTTTTAAACTTATTTCAACTCCAGACTTTTTGTGCGTTCAGTATGCACCTTTCAAAGCCACGTCAGTAATTTTCAACCCTTTCTGACTTCATTTGCTATTTTTTCATGCATTTATTGATTTTTTGAGCTAAATGACCCTGAAATTGAAAAGCTCTACAAATGAACTATGAAAAGGTTCAAGGTTGGCATGGTATCATCATTTCACCCACATAGCATGTGCTAAAAACTTGAGAGGGTTACGACAAAAACTGGATGCACTTTGTCTTCAAAATGGACAATCGCTTTTGAAGTATTAAGGTTTCGGACGAAAACTCATCTGTTACAAAGGCATTTCATTTTTTTAAACATATTTCAACTCCAGACTTTTTGTGCGTTCAGTATGCACCTTTCAAAGCCACGTCATAAATTTTCAACCCTTTCTGACTTCATTTGCTATTCTTCATGCATTTACTGATTTTTTGAGCTATATGACCGTGAAATTGAAAAGCACTACAAATGAACTATGAAAAGGTTCAAGGTTGGCATGGTATCATCATTTCACCCACATAGCATGTGCTAAAAAGTTTAGAGGGTTACGGCAAAAACTGGATGCACTTCATCTACAAAATGGACAATCTCTTACGAAGTATTTGGGTTTCAGACGAAAACTCATCAGTTACAAAGGCATTTCAGTTTTTAAACTTATTTCATCTCCAGACTTTTTCTGCGTTCAGTATGCACCATTCAAAGGCACGTCATCAATCTTCAACCCTTTCTTACTTCACTTGCTATCTTTCATGCATTTACTAATTTTTTTAAGCTAAATGACCCTGAAATTGAAAAGCACTATAAATGAAATCTGAAAACGTTGAAAGTTGGCATGGTTTCATCATTTCACCCACATAGCATGTGCTAAAAAGTTGAGAGGGTTACGACAAAAACTGGATGCACTTCGTCTACAAAATGGACAATCTCTTTCGAAGTATCAGGGTTTCGAACGAAAACTCGTCTATTACAAAGGCATTTCATTTTTTAAACTTATTTCAACTCGAGACTTTTTTTGCGTTCAGTATGCAACATTCAAAGCGATGTCAACAATTTTCAACCCTTTCTGACTTCATTTGGTATTTTTCATGCATTTACTGATTTTTTGGAGCTAGATGGCCCTGAAATTGAAAAGCACTACAAATGAACTCTGAAATGGTTGAAAGTTGGCATGGTATCATCATTTCACCCACATAGCATGTGCTAAAAAGTTGAGCGGGTTACGATAAAAACTGCATACACTTCGTGTACAAAATGGACAATCTCTTTCGAAGTATCAGGGTTTCGGACGAAAACGCATCTGTTACAAAGGTTTCATTTTTTATAATTATTTCAACTCTAGACTTTTCGTGCGTTAAGTATGCACCATTCAAGCCACGTCATAAATTTTCATCCCTTTCTGACTTCATTTGATATTTTTCATGCATTTACTGATTTTTTGAGCTAAATGAGCCAAAATTGAAAATCACCACAAATGAACTATGAAAAGGTTCAAGGTTAGCACGGTATCATCATTTCACCCACATAGTATGTGCTAAAAAGTTGAGAGGGTTACGACAAAAACTAGAAGCACTTCGTCTACAAAATGGACAATCTCTTTCCAAGTATCAAGGTTTCGGACGAAAACTCATCTGTTACAAAGGCATTTCATTTTTTAAACTTATTTCAACTCCAGACTTTTTGTGCGTTCGGTATGCACCATTCAAAGCCACGTCATCAATTTTCAACTCTTTATCACTTAATTCGCTATTTTTCATTCATTTACTGATTTTTTGAGCTAAATGACCCTGAGATTGAAAAGCACTACAGATGAACTATGAAAAGGTTGAAAGTTGGCATGGTATCAGTATTTCACCCACATAGCATGTGCTAAAACGTTGAGATGGTTACGGCAAAAAGTGGATGCACTTCGTGTACAAAATGGACAATCTCGTTCGAAGTTTCAAGGTTTCGAACGAAAACTCATATATTACAAAGGCATTTCATTTTTAAACTTATTTTGACTCCAGACTTTTTGTGTGTTCAGTATGCACCATTCAAAGCCATATCATAAATTTTCAACCCTTTTCGACTTCATTTGCTATTTTTCATGCATTTACTTATTTTTTTGAGCTAAATGACCCCAAAATTGAAAGGCACTACAAATGAACTATGAAAAGGTTCAAGGTTGGCCTGGTATCATCATTTCACCCACATAGCATGTGCTAAAAAGTTGAGAGGGTTACGGGAAAAACTGGATGCACTTCGTCTATAAAATGGACAATCTCTTTCGAAGTATCAGGTTTTCGGACGAAAACTCATATGTTACTAAGGCATTTCATTTTTTTAAACTTATTTCAACTCCAGACTTTTTGTGCGTTCAGTATGCACCATTCAAAGCCACATCATCAATCTTCAACCCTTTCTGACTTCACTTGCTATTCTTCTTGCATTTACTGATTTTTTGAGCTAAATGACCCTGAAATTGAAAAGCACTATAAATGAAATCTGAAAAGTTTGAAAGTTGGAATAGTTTCATCATTTCACCCACATAGCATGTGCTAAAAAGTTGAGAGGGTTACGACAAAAACTAGATGCGCTTCGTCTACAAAATGGACAATCTCTTTCGAACTATCAGGGTTTCGGACGAAAACTCATCTGTTACAAAGGCATTTCATTTTTTTTAATTATTTCAACTCGAGAATTTTTGTGCATTTAGTATGCACCATTCAGAGCGACATCATCAAATTTCAACCCTTTCTGACTTCATTTGCTATTTTTCATGCATTTACTGATTTTCTGGTGCTAAATGGCCCTGAAATTGAAAAGCACTACAAATGAACTATGAAAAGGTTCAAGGTTGGCATGGTCTCATCATTTCACCCACAAATAATGTGCAAAAAAGTTGTGAGGGTTACGGAAAAAACTGGATGAACTTCGTCTACAAAATTGACAATCTCTTTCGAAGTATCAGGGTTTCGGACGAAAACTCATCTGTTACAAAGGCTTACATTTTTTTAAACTTGTTTGAACTCCAGACTTTTAGTTAGATTCGGTATGCACCATTCAAAGCCACGTCATCAATTTTCAACCCTTTCTCGACTTCATTTACTATTTTTCATGCATTTGCTGATTTTTGAGCTAAATGACACTGAAATTGAAAAGCACTATAAATGAACTATGAAAAGGTTCAAGGTTGGCATGGTATCATCATTTCACCCACATAGCATGTGCTAAAAAGTTCGATGGAGTTACGGCAAAACTGGATGCACTTCTTCTACAAAATGGACAATCTCTTCACGAAGTATCGGGGTTTAGGACGAAAACTCATCTTACAAAGGAATTTCATTTTTAAAACTTATTTCAACTCCGGACTTTTTGTGTGTTCAGTATGCACCATTAAAAGCCACATCATCAATCTTCAACCCTTTCTGACTTCACTTGCTATTCTTCATGCATTTACTGATTTTTTGAGCTAAATGACCGTGAAATTGAAACGCACTATAAATGAAATCTGAAAAGTTTGAAAGTTGGCATGTTTTCATCACTTCACCCACATAGCATGTGCTAAAAAGTATAGAGGGTTACGACAAAAACTAGATGCACTTCGTCTACAAAATGGACAATCTCTTTCGAAGTATCAGGGTTTCTGCATTTAAAACTCATACATTACAAAGGCATTTCATTTTTTAAACATATTTCAACTCGAGACTTTTTGTGCATTTAGTATGCACCATTCAGAGCCACATAATCAATTTTCAACCCTTTCTGACTTCATTTGCGATTTTTCATGCATTTACTGATTTTCTGGTGCTAAATGGCCCTGAAATTGGAAAGCACTACAAAAGAACTATGAAAAGGTTCAAGGTTGGCATGTTCTCATCATTTCACCCACAAATCATGTGCAAAAAAGTTGTGACGGTTACGGAAAAAACTGGATGCACTTCGTCTACAAAATTGACAATCTCTTTCGAAGTATCAGGGTTTCGGACGAAAACTAATCTGTTACAAACGCATTTCATTTTTTAAACTTAATTCAACTCTAGACTTTTTGTGCATTCAGTATGCACCATTCAAAGCCACTTCAAAAATTTTCAACCCTTTATGACTTCGTTTTGATATTTTTCATGCATTTACTGATTTTTTGAGGTAAATGACCCTGAAATTGAAAAGCAGTACAAATGAACTATGAAAAGGTTCAAGGTCGGCATGGTCTCATCATTTCACCCACAAACATGTGCTAAAATGTTATGAGGGTTACGGAAAAAACTGGATGCACTTTGTCTACAATATTGACAATCTCTTTCGAAGTATCAGGGTTTCGGACGAAAACTCATCTGTTACAAAGGCTTTAATTTTTTTAAACTTATTTGAACTCCAGACTTTTAATTCGTTCAGTATGCACCATTCAAAGCCACATCATCAATTTTCAACCCTTTCTGATTTCATTTACTATTTTTCATGCATTTGCTGATTTTTTTTAGCTAAATGACCCTGAAATTGAAAAGCACTACAAATGAACTATGAAAAGGTTCAAGGTTGGCATGGTATCATCATTTCACCCACATAGCATGTGCTAAAAAGTTGAGAGGGTTACGGCAAAAACTGGATGCACTTCGTCTACAAAATTGACAATCTCTTTCGAAGTATCAGGGTTTCGGACGAAAACTAATCTGTTACAAAGGCATTTCATTTTTTTAAACTTATTTCAACTCTAGACTTTTTGTGCATTCAGTATGCACCATTTCAAAGCCATTTCATCAATTTTCAACCCTTTCTGACTTCATTTGATATTTTTCATGCATTTACTGATTTTTTGAGCTAAATGACCCTGAAATTGAGCACCACTACAAATGAACTATGAAAAGGTTCAAGTTTCTCATGGTCTCATCATTTCACCCACAAAGCATGTGCCAAAATGTTGTGAGGGCTACGGAAAAACTGGATGCACTTCGTCTAGAAAATTGACAATCTCTGTCGAAGTATCAAGGTTTCGGATGAAAACTCATCTGTTACAAAGGCATTTCATTTTTTTAAACTTATTTGAACTCCAGACTTTTTGTTCGTTCAGTATGCACCATTCAAAGCCACGTCATCAATTTTCAACCCCTTCTGACTTCATTTACTATTTTTCATGCATTTGCTGATTTTTTGAGCTAAATGACCCTGAAATTGAATAGCACTACAAATGAACTATGAAAAGGTTCAAGGTTGGCATGGTATCATCATGTCACCCACATAGCATGTGCTAAAAAGTTCAGTGGGTTACGACAAAAATTGGATGCACTTCATCTACAAAATGGACAATCTCTTAGGAAGTATCACGGTTTCGGACGAAAACTCATCTGTTACAAAGGCATTTCATTTTTAAAAATTACTTCAACTCCAGACTTTTTGTGCATTCAGTATGCACCATTCAAAGCCACATCATCAATCTTCAACCCTTTCTGACTTCACTTGCTATTCTTCATGCATTTACTGTTTTTTAGCTAAATGACCCTGACATTGAAAACCACTATAAATGAAATCTAAAAAGTTTGATAGTTGGCATGGTTTTATCATTTCACCCACATAGCATGTGCTAAAAATTTGAGAGGGTTATGACAAAAAGTAGATGCACTTCGTCTACAAAATGGACAATCTCTTTCGAAGTATCAGGGTTTCGCACGAAAACTCGTCTGTTACAAAGGCATTTCAGTTTTTAAACTTATTTCAACTCGAGACTTTTTGTGCATTCAGTATGCACCATTCAGAGCCTCATCATCAATTTTCAACCCTTTCTGACTTCATTTGCTATTTTTCATGCATTTACTGATTTTCGGGTGCTAAATGGCCCTGAAATTGAAAAGCACTACAAATGAACTATGAAAAGGTTTAAGGTTGGCATGGTCTCATCATTTCACCCACAAAGCATGTGCTAAAATGTTGTGAGGGTTACGGAAAAAACTAGATGCACTTCGTCTACAAAATTGACAATCTCTTTCGAAGTATCAGGGTTTCGGACGAAAACTCATCTGTTACAAAGGCTTACATTTTTTTAAACTTGTTTGAACTCCAGACTTTTAGTTCGTTCAGTATGCACCATTCAAAGCCACGTCATCAATTTTCAACCCTTTCTGACTTCATTTACTATTTTTCATGCATTTGCTGATTTTTTGAGCTAAATGACACTGAAATTGAAAAGCACTATAAATGAACTATGAAAAGGTTCAAGGTTGGCATGGTATCATCATTTCACCCACATAGCATGTGCTAAAAAGTTCAGTGGGTTACGGCAAAAACTGGATGCACTTCTTCTACAAAATGGACAATCTCTTACGAAGTATCAGGGTTTCGGACGAAAACTCATCTGTTACAAAGGAATTTCATTTTTAAAACTTATTTCAACTCCAGACTTTTTGTGTGTTCAGTATGCACCATTAAAAGCCACATCATCAATCTTCAACCCTTTCTGACTTCACTTGCTATTCTTCATGCATTTACTGATTTTTTGAGCTAAATGACCGTGAAATTGAAACGCACTATAAATGAAATCTGAAAAGTTTGAAAGTTGGCATGTTTTCATCACTTCACCCACATAGCATGTGCTAAAAAGTATAGAGGGTTACGACAAAAACTAGATGCACTTCATCTACAAAATGGACAATCTCTTTCGAAGTATCAGGGTTTCAGACGAAAACTCATCTGTTACAAAGGCATTTCATTTTTTAAACATATTTCAACTCGAGACTTTTTGTGCATTCAGTATGCACCATTCAGAGCCACATAATCAATTTTCAACCCTTTCTGACTTCATTTGCGATTTTTCATGCATTTACTGATTTTCTGGTGCTAAATGGCCCTGAAATTGAAAAGCACTACAAATGAACTATGAAAAGGTTCAAGGTTGGCATGGTCTCATCATTTCACCCAGAAATCATGTGCAAAAAATTTGTGAGGGTTACGGAAAAAACTGGATGCACTTTGTCTACAAAATTGACAATCTCTTTCGGAGTATCAGGGTTTCGGACGAAAACTCATCTGTTACAAATGCATTTCATTTTTTAAACTTAATTCAACTCTAGACTTTTTGTGCATTCAATATGCACTATTCAAAGCCACGTCAAAAAATTTCAACCCTTTCTGACTTCATTTTGATATTTTTCATGCATTTACTGACTTTTTGAGGTAAATGACCCTGAAATTGAAAAGCAGTACAAATGAACTATGAAAAGGTTCAAGGTTGGCATGGTCTCATCATTTCACCCACAAACATGTGCTAAAATGTTGTGAGGGTTACGGAAAATACTGGATGCACTTTGTCTACAATATTGACAATCTCTTTCGAAGTATCAGTGTTTCGGACGAAAACTCATCTGTTACAAAGGCTTTAATTTTTTTAAACTTATTTGAACTCCAGACTTTTAATTCGTTCAGTATGCACCATTCAAAGCCACATCATCAATTTTCAACCCTTTCTGATTTCATTTACTATTTTTCATGCATTTGCTGATTTTTTTAGCTAAATGACCCTGAAATTGAAAAGCACTACAAATGAACTATGAAAAGGTTCAAGGTTGGCATGGTATCATCATTTCACCCACATAGCATGTGCTAAAAAGTTGACAGGGTTACGGCAAAAACTGGATGCACTTCGTCTACAAAATTGACAATCTCTTTGGAAGTATCAGGGTTTCGGACGAAAACTAATCTGTTACAAAGGCATTTCATTTTTTTAAACTTATTTCAACTCTAGACTTTTTGTGCATTCAGTATGCACCATTTCAAAGCCATTTCATCAATTTTCAACCCTTTCTGACTTCATTTGATATTTTTCATGCATTTACTGATTTTTTGAGCTAAATGACCCTGAAATTGAGCACCACTACAAATGAACTATGAAAAGGTTCAAGTTTCTCATGGTCTCATCATTTCACCCACAAAGCATGTGCCGAAATGTTGTGAGGGCTACGGAAAAACTGGATGCACTTCGTCTACAAAATTGACAATCTCTGTCGAAGTATCAAGGTTTCGGATGAAAACTCATCTGTTACAAAGGCATTTCATTTTTTTAAACTTATTTGAACTCCAGACTTTTTGTTCGTTCAGTATGCACCATTCAAAGCCACGTCATCAATTTTCAACCCCTTCCGACTTCATTTACTATTTTTCATGCATTTGCTGATTTTTGAGCTAAATGACCCTGAAATTGAATAGCACTACAAATGAACTATGAAAAGGTTCAAGGTTGGCATGGTATCATCTTGTCACCCACATAGCATGTGCTAAAAAGTTCAGTGGGTTACGACAAAAATTGGATGCACTTCATCTACAAAATGGACAATCTCTTAGGAAGTATCACGGTTTCAGACGAAAACTCATCTGTTACAAAGGCATTTCATTTTTTTAAATTACTTCAACTCCAGACTTTTTGTGCATTCAGTATGCACCATTCAAAGCCACATCATCAATCTTCAACCCTTTCTGACTTCACTTGCTATTCTTCATGCATTTACTGTTTTTTAGCTAAATGACCCTGACATTGAAAAGCACTATAAATGAAATCTGAAAAGTTTGATAGTTGGCTTGGTTTTATCATTTCACCCACATAGCATGTGCTAAAAATTTGAGAGGGTTATGACAAAAACTAGATGCACTTCGTCTACAAAATGGACAATCTCTTTCGAAGTATCAGGGTTTCGCATTTAAAAACTAAATGCATTACAAAGGCATTTCAGTTTTTAAACTTATTTCAACTCGAGACTTTTGTGCATTCAGTATGCACCATTCAGAGCCTCATCATCAATTTTCAACCCTTTCTGACTTCATTTGCTATTTTTCATGCATTTACTGATTTTCGGGTGCTAAATGGCCCTGAAATTGAAAAGCACTACAAATGAACTATGAAAAGGTTTAAGGTTGGCATGGTCTCATCATTTCACCCACAAAGCATGTGCTAAAATGTTGTGAGGGTTACGGAAAAAACTAGATGCACTTCGTCTACAAAATTGACAATCTCTTTCGAAGTATCAGGGTTTCGGACGAAAACTCATCTGTTACAAAGGCATTTCATTTTTTAAACTTATTTCAACTCCAGACTTTTTGAGCGTTCAGTATGAACCATTCAAAGCCACGTCATCAACTTTCAACCATTTCTGACTTCATTTGCTATTTTTCATGCATTTACTGATTTTTTTTAGCAAAATGACACTAAAATTGAAAAGCACTCATATGAACTATGAAAAGGACAATAAAGTTGAGAGGTTTACGACAAAAACTGGATGCACTTCGTGTACAAAATGGACAATCTCTTTCGAAGTATCAGGGTTTCGGACAAAAACTCATCTGTTACAAAGGCATTTCATTTTTTTAACTTATTTCAACTCCAGACTTTTGTGCGTTTAGTATGCACCATTCAAAGCCACGTCATTAATCTTCAACCCTTTCTGACTTCATTTGCAATTTTTCATGCATTTACTGATTATTTGGAGCTAAATGGTCCTGAAATTGAGAAGCACTACAAATGAACTCTGAAAAGGTTGAAAGTTGGCATGGTATCATCATTTCACCCACATAGCATGTGCTAAAAAGTTGAGCGGGTTACGACAAAAACTGGATATACTTCGTGTACAAAATGGACAATCTCTTTCGAAGTATCAGTGTTTCGGACGAAAACTCATCAGTTACAAAGGTATTTCATTTTTTAAAACTTATTTCAACTCTAGACTTTCTGTGCGTTCAGTATGCACCATTAAAAGCTATATCCTAAATTTTCAACCCTTTGTGACTTCATTTCCTATTTTTAATGCATTTACTAATTTTTTTGAGGTAAATGACCCTGAAATTGAAAAGCAATACAAATGAACTATGAAAAGGTTCAAGGTTGCCATGGTATCATCATTTCACCCACATAGCATGTGCTGAAAAGTTTAGAGGGTTACGGCAAACACTGGACGCACTTCATCTACAAAATGGACAATCTCTTACGAAGTATCAGTGGTTCGGACGAAAACTCATCTGTTACAAAGGCATTTCATTTTTTATTCGGATTTCAACTCCAGACTTTTTGTGCGTTCAGTATGCACCATTCAAGCCACGTCATCAATCTTCAACCCTTTCTGACTTCACTTGCTTTTTTCATGCATTTACTGATTTTTTTGAGCTAAATGACCCTGAAATTAAAAAGCACTATAAATGAAATCTGAAAAGGTTGAAAGTTGGCATGGTATCATCATTTCACCCGCATATCATGTGCTAAAAAGTTGAGCGGGTTACGGCAAAAACTTGATACACTTCGTGTACAAAATGGACAATCTCTTTCGAAGTATCCGGGTTTCGGACGAAAACTCATCTGTTACAAAGATATTTCATTTTTTAAATTTATTTCAACTCTAGACTTTTTGTGCGTTCAGTATGCACCATTCAAGCCATGTCATAAATTTTCAACGCTTTCTGACCTCATTTGCTATTTTTCATGCATTTACTTATTTTTTGAGCTAAATGACCCGAAATTGAAAATCACTACAAATGAACTCTGAAAAGGTTCAAGGTTGGCACGGTATCATCATTTCACCCACATAGCATGTGCTAAAAGGTTGATAGGGTTACGAAAAAAACTGGATGCACTTCGTCTACAAAATGGACAATCTCTTTCGAAGTATCAGGGTTTCGGACGAAAACTCATCTGTTATAAAGGCATTTCATTTTTTAAACTTATTTCAACTCCAGACTTTTTGTGCGTTCAGTATGCACCATTCAAAGTCACATCATCAATTTTCAACCCTTTATCACTTCATTCGCTATTTTTCATTCATTTACTGATTTTTTGAGCTAAATGACCCTGAGATTGAAAAGCACTACAAATGAACTATGAAAAGGTTGAAAGTTGGCATGGTATCATTATTTCACCCACAAAGCATGTGCTAAAAAGTTGAGAGGGTTACGGAAAAAACTGGATGCACTTCGTGTACAAAATGGACAATCTCGTTCGAAGTTTCAGGGTTTCAAACGAAAACTCATATATTACAAAGGCATTTCATTTTTAAACTTATTTTAACTCTAGACTTTTTGTGCGTTCAGTATGCACCATTCAAAGCCATGTCATCAATTTTCAACCCTTCTCGACTTCATTTGCTATTTTTCATGCATTTACTAATTGTTTTGAGCTAAATGACCCACATAGCATGTGCTAAAAAGTTGAGAGGGTTACGGCAAAAACTGGATGCACTTCGTCTACAAAATGGACAATCTCTTTCGAAGTATCAGGGTTTCGGACAAAAACTCATATGTTACTAAGCCATTTCATTTTTTAAACTTATTTCAACTCCAGACTTTTTGTGCGCTTAGTATGCACCATTCAAAGCCATGTCATCAATTTTCAACCCTTTCTGACTTCATTTGCTTTTTTTCATGCGTTTATTGATTTTTTTGAGCTAAATGACCCAGAAATTGAAAAACACTCATATGAACTATGAAAAGGTTGAAAGTTGGCATGCTATCATCATTTCACCCAGATAGCATGTGCTAAAAAGTTGAGAGGGTTACGACAAAAACTGGATGCACTTCGTGCACAAAATGGACAATCTCTTTCGAAGTATCAGGGTTTCGGATGAAAACTCATCTATTACAAAGGTATTTCATTTTTTAAACTTATTTCAACTCTAGACTTTTTGTGCGTTCAGTATGCACCATTCAAGACCACATCTTAAATTTTCTACCCTTTGTGACTTCATTCGCTATTTTTCATGCATTTACTGGTATCATCATTTCACCCACATAGCATGTGCTAAAAGGTTGAGAGGGTTACGACAAAAACTGGATGCACTTCGTCGACATAATGGACAATCTCTTTCGAAGTATCAGGGTTTCGGACGAAAACTCATTTGTTACAAAGGCATTTCATTTTTTAAACATATTTGAACTCCAGACTTTTTGTGCATTCATTATGCACCAATCAAAGCCTTGGTATCATCATTGCACCCACATAGCATGTGCTAAAAAGGTTGAAAGTTGGCATGATATCATCGTTTCACCGACATAGCATGTGCTAAAAAGTTGAGAGGGTTACGACAAAAACTGGATGCACTTCGTGTACAAAATGGACAATCTCTTTCGAAGTATTAGGGTTTCATACGAAAACTCATCTGTTACAAAGGAATTTCATTTTTCTTAACTTATTTCAACTCCAGACTTTTGTTCTTCAGTATGCACCATTCAAAGGCACATCATCAATCTTCAACCCATTCTGACTTCATTTGCTATTTTTCATGCATTTGCTGATTATTTGGACTAAATGGTCCTGAAATTGAAAAGCAATACAAATGAACTCTGAAAAGGTTTGATGATGGCATGGTATCATTATTTCACCCACATAGCATGTGCTAAAAAGTTGAGCAGGTTACGGCAAAAACTCGATACACTTCGTGTACAAACTGGACAATCTCTTTCGAAGTATCAGGGTTTCGGACGAAAACTCATCTATTACAAAGGTATTTCATTTTTTAAACTTATTTCAACTCTTGCTTTTTGTGCGTTCAGTATGCACCATTCAAGGCCACATCTTAAATTTTCTACCCTTTGTGACTTCATTTGCTTTTTTTCATTCATTTACTGGAGGTAAATGACCCTGAAATTGAAAAGCACTATAAATGAACTCTGAAAAGGTTGAAAGTTGGCATGGTATCATCATTTCACCCATATAGCATGTGCTAAAACGTTGAGAGGGTTACGGCTAAAACTGGATGCACTTTGTCTACAAAATGGGCAATTTCTTTCGAAGTATCAGGGTTTCAGACGAAAACTCATCTGTTACAAAGGCATTTCATTTTTTTAAACTTATTTCAACTCCAGACTTTTTGTTCGTTCACTATGCACCATTCAAAGCCACGTCATCAATTTTCAACCCTTTCTGACTTCATTTACTATTTTTCATGCATGCATTTGCTAATTTTTTTAGCTAAATGACCCTGAAATTGAAAAGCACTACAAATGAAGTATAAAAAGGTTCAAGGTTGGCATGGTATCATCATTTCACCCACATAGCATGTGCTAAAAAGTTGAGAGGGTTATGGCAAAAACTGGATGCACTTCCTCTACAAAATGGACAACCTCTTTCGAAGTATCAGGGTTTCAGACGAAAACTCATCTGTTACAAAGGCATTTCATTTTTTAAACTTATTTCAACTCCAGACTTTTTGTGCGTTCAGTATGCGCCTTTCAGAGCCACGTCATAAATTTTCAACCCTTTCTGACTTCATTTGCTATTTTTGATGCATTTACTGATTTTTTAAGCTAAATGACACTGAAATTGAAAACACTATAAATGAACTTTATAAGATTGAAGGTTGGCATGGTATCATCATTTCACCCACATAGCATGTGCTAAAAAGTTGAGAGGGCCACGACAAAAACTGGACGCACTTCGTCTATAAAATGGACAATCTCTTTCGAAGTATCAGGGTTTCGGACGACAAGTCATCTGTCACAAAGGCATTTCATTTTTTAAACTTATTTCAACTCCAGACTTTTTGTGCATTCAGTATGCACCATTGAAAGCCACGTCATCAATCTTCAACCGTTTCAGACATCATTTGTAATTTTTCATGCATTTACAGATTTTTTTGAGCTAAATGACTCTGAAACTGAAAAGCACTGTAAATGAACTTTGATTGAAAGTTGGCATGGTATCATCATTTCACCCACATAGCATGTGCTAAAAAGTTGAGAGGGTTACTAAAAAACTTGATGCACTTTGTCTACAAAATGGATAATTTCTTTCGAAGTATCAGGGTTTTGGACAAAAACTCATCTGTTACAAAGGCATTTCATTTTTTTAATTATTTCAACTCCAGACTTTTTGTGCATTCAGTATGCACCATTCAAATCCACGTCATCAATTTTCAACCCTCTGTGACTTCATTTGCTATTTTTCATGCATTTACTGATTTTTTTTAGCTAAATGACCCTTTAATTGAAAAGCACTAAAAATGAACTATGAAAAGGTTGAAGGTTGGCATGGCATCATCATTTCACCCACATAGCATGTGCTAAAAAGTTGAGAAGGTTACGGCAAAAGCTGGATGCACTTCATCTACAAAATGGACAATCTCTTACTAAGTATCAGGGTTTTGGACGAAAAGTCATCTGTTACAAAGGCATTTCATTTTTTAAACTTATTTCAACTCCAAACTTTTTGTGCATTGAGTATGCACCATTCAAAGCCACGTCATCAATCTTCAAACTTTTTGTTCATTGAGTATGCACCATTCAAAGCCACGTCATCAATCTTCAACCCTTTGTGACTTCACTTGCTATTTTTCATGCATTTACTGATTTTGAGCTCAATGACCCTGAAATTGAAAAGCACTATAAATGAAATATGAAAAGGTTCAAGGTTGGCATGGTCTCATCATTTCACCCACATAGCATGTGCTAAAAACTTGAGAGGGTTACGACAAAAACTAGATGCACTTCATGTACAAAATGGACAATCTCTTTCGAAGTACCAGGGTTTCGGACGAAAACTCGTCTATTACAAAGGCATTTCATTATTAAAACTTATTTCAACTCTAGACTTTTTATATGTTCAGTATGCACCATTCAGAGCCACGTCATCAATTTCCAACCCTTTCTGACTTCATTTATTTTTCATATATTTACTGATTTTTTGAGCTAAATGACCCTGAAATTGAAAAGCACTACAAATGAACTATGAAAAGGTTCAAGGTTGGCATGCTATCATCATTTCACCCACATAGCATGTGCTAAAAAGTTGAGAGGGTTACAGCGAAAACTGGATGCACTTCGTCTACAAAATGGACAATCTCTTTCGAAGTTCCAGGGTTTATGACGAAAACTCATCTGTTACAAATGCATTTGATTTTTTAAACTTATTTCAACTCCAGACTTTTTGTGCGTTCAGTATGCACCATTCAAAGCGACGTCATCAATCTTCAACCCTTTCAGACTTCATTTGCTATTTTTCATGCATTTACTTATTTTTTGAGCTAAATGACGCTGAAATTGAAAAGCACTATAAATGAACTCTGAAAAGGTTGAAAGTTGGCATGGTATCATCATTTCACCCACATAGCATGTGCTACAAAGTTGAGAGGGTTAGGCAAAAACTGGATGCACTTCGTCTACAAAATTGACAATTTCTTTCGAAGTATGAGGGTTTCGGACAAAAACTCATCTGTTACAAAGGAATTTCATTTTTTAAACTAATTTCAACTCCAAACTTTTTGTTTGTTCAGTATGCACCATTCAAAGCCACGTCATCAATTTTCAATCCTTTCTGACTTCATTTGCTATTTTTCATGCATTTACTGATTTTTTGAGCTAAATGACCCTGAAATTGAGAAGCACTACAAATGAACTATGAAAAGGTTGGAGGTTGGCATGGTATCATCATTTCACCTACATAGCATGTGCTAAAAAGTACAGACGGTTACGGCGAAAACTGGATGCACTTCATCTACAAAATGGACAATCTCTTAGAAAGTATCAGGGTTTCGGACGAAAACTCATCTGTTACAAAGGCATTTCATTTTTTAAACTTATTTCAACTCCAAACTTTTTGTGTGTTTAGTATGCACCATTCAAATCCACGTCATCAATCTTCAACCCTTTCTTACTTCACTTGCTATTTTTCATGCATTTACTGATTTTTTGAGCTAAATGACCCTGAATTGAAAAGCACTATGAACGAACTTTGAAAAGGTTGAAAGTTGGCATGGTATCATCATTCACCCACATAGCATGTGCTAAAAAGTTGAGAGGGTTATGGCAAAAACTGGATGCACTTAATGTACAAAAAGGACATTTTCTTTCGAAGTATCAGGGTTTCGGACGAAAACTCATCTATTACAAAGGCATTTCATTTTTTAAACTAATTTCAACTCGAGACTTGTGTGCGTTCAGTATGCACCATTCAGAGCGACGTCGTCAATTTTTAACCCTTTCTGACTTCATTTTCTATTTTTCATGCATTTACTGGTTTTTTGAGCTAAATGACCCTGAAATTGAAAAGCACTACAAATGAACTATGAAAAGGTTCATGGTTGGCATGGTATCATCATTTCACCCACATAGCATGTGCTAAAAAGTTGATAGGGTTAAGGCAAAAACTGGATGCACTTCGTCGACAAAATGGACAATCTCTTTCGAAGTATCAGGGTTTCGGACGAACACTCATCTATTACAATAGCATTCCATTTTTTATACTTATTTCAACTCCAGGTTTTTTGTGCATTTAGTATGCACCATTCATAGCCACGTCATCTATTTTCAACCCTTTCTGACTTCATTTCCTATTTTTCATGCATTTACTGATTTTTTCTAGCTAAATGACCCTTAAATTGAAAAGCACTACAAGTGAACTATGAAAAGGATGAAGATTGCCATGGTATCATCATTTCAGCCACATAGCATGTGCTAAAATTTTGAGAGGGTTACAGCAAAAACTGGATGCACTTTGTCTACGAAATGGAAAATCTCTTTCGAAGTATAAGGGTTTCGGACAAAAACTCATGTGTTACCAAGGCCTTTCATTTTTTTAAACTTATTTCAACTCCAGACTTTTTGTGTGCGTTCAGTATGCACCACTCAAAGCCACATCATCAATTTACAACCCTTTCTGACTTCATTCGTTATTTTTCATGCATTTACTAATTTTTTGAGCTAAATGAGCCTGAAATTGAAAAGCACAACAAATGAACTATGGAAAGGTTGAATGTTGGCATGGTATCATTATTTCAACCACATAGCATGTGCTAAAAAGTTGAGAGTGTTATGGCAAAAACTAGATGCACTTCGTGTACAAAATGGACAATCTCTTTCGAAGTATCATGGTTTTCGACGAAAACTCATCTGTTACAAAGGCATTTCATTTTCTGAAACTTATTTAAACTCCAGACTTTTTGTGCATTCAGTATGCACCATTCAAAGCCACATCATCAATTTTCAACCCTTTCTAGCTTCATTTGCTATTTTTCATGAATTTACTAATTTTTTGAGCTAGATGACCTTGAAATTGAAAAGCACTACAAATGACCTATGAAAAGGTTCACGGTTGGCATGGTATCATCATTTCACCCACATAGCATGTGCGAAAAAGCTGAGAGGGTTATGGCAAAAGCTGGATGCACTTTGTCTACAAAATGGACAATCTCTTTCGAAGTATCTGGGTTTCGGACGAAAACTCATCTGTTACAAAGGCATTTCATTTTTAAACTTATTTTGACTCCAAACTTTTTGTGCACTTAGTATGCACCATTGCTACGTCTTGAGTTTGCGTTGGTTTTCCTTGAAGAGGAAAGGGTGATGCAGGAATGGTAGCTTAAGTATTTCCCTCAGTTTTTGAGAACCAAGGTATCAATCCAGTAGGAGGCTCCTTAAAAGTCCCACGCACCTACATAAACAAATAAGAACTCGCAACCAACGCAATAAAGGGGTTTTCAATCCCTTCACAGCCACTTGCGAAAGTGAAATCTGATAGAGATAATACGATAAGATAAATATATTATTGGTATTTTTATGATATAGATTGGAAAAGTAAAGATGCAAATAAAAGTAGATTGAAAGCTTATATGATAAGAGATAGACCTGGGTGCCATAGGTTTCACTAGTGGCTTCTCTCAAGATAGCATAAGTATTACGGTGGGTGAACAAATTACTGTCAAGAAATTGATAGAAAAGCGCATAGTTATGATCTTATCTAGGCATGATCATGTATATAGGCATCACGTCCGTTACAAGTAGACTGACTCCTGCCTGCATCTACTACTATTACTCCACACATCGACCGCTATCCAGCATGCATCTAGAGTATTAAGTTCATAAAGAACAGAGTAACGCATTAAGAAAGGTGACATGATGTAGAGGGATAAACTCATGAAATATGATATAAACCCCATCTTTTTATCCTCGATGGCAACAATACAATACATGCCTTGCTGCCCCCTCATCCTTTGGGAAAGGACACCACAAGATTGAACCCAAAGCTAAGCACTTCTCCCATTGCAAGAAAGATCAATCTAGTAGGCCAAACCAAACTGATTATTCGAAGAGACTTGCAAAGATAACTTAATCTAACATAAAAGAATTCAAAGGAGATTCAAATATTTCTCATAGATAAACTTGATCATAAACCCACAATTCATCGTATCTCGACAAACACACCGCAAAAAGAGTTACATCGAATAGATCTCCAAGAAAATCAAGGAGAACTTTGTATTGAGATTCAAAGAGAGAGAAGAAGCCATCTAGCTAATAACTATGGACCTGAAGGTCTGTGGTAAACTACTCACAACTCATCGGAGAGGCCTTGGAGATGATGTAGAGGCCCTACATGGTCGATTCCCCCTCCGGTGGAGCGCCGGGGCAGGCTCCAAGATGGGATTTCACGGATACAGAAGGTTGCGGCGGTGGAATTACGTTTTCGTGGTGTTCCTCGATGGTTTCAGGGTACGTGGGTATATATAGGAGGAAGAAGTAGGTCGGTGGACGCTTGAGGGGCCCATGAGGGTGGGGGCGCGCCCACCTGTATTGGCGCGCCGGGCACCCTCGTGGCCTCCTCGCTTGTTTCTTGACTTCTACTCCAAGTCCCCTAGATCACGTTTGTTCCAAAAAGATCACTCCCGAAGGTTTCATTCCATTTGGACTCCGTCTGATATTCCTTTTCTTCGAAACATTGAAATAGGCAAAAAAACAGCAATTCGGGCTGGGCCTCCGGTTAGTAGGTTAATTAGTCCCAAAAATGATATAAAAGTGTAAAGTAAAGCCCATAAACATCCAAAACGGGTAATATAATAGCATGCACTACTAGGGAAAAGCCTAGCAGCAGCGCGGGTTTTGGGCCTCTCAGTAGCGCGGGGACCGGCGCTACTAATAAGGCGCTAAAGCTAACGTATATCAGTAGGGCCTGTTGTCCCACGCTACTGCTATACATGAATAGCTGTAGCGCTCTTTAGAAAAGGGCGCTACTGATATTATCTGCAGCGCTGTTTACAGGGAAGCGCTACTGGTAAGGCGGCGCTACTGCTAATTTTCCCCCCTCAGTACTACTAGTTTTATTAGTTTTTTTCCTGCATATTTGTTTTGTATTTGTTTTGTATTTGAATAGGCTTTATACAATAATCTTTAGCATCTCATACACATACAAATGTAATCATAGCATATACATACAATTAGTCTCATCAAATCATGTCATCATCATAATCATCATCCAACACAAAGTGGTCTCTTGTCATCACTCTCGAAAATAGCGATACAAGTCTCGATTACTTGCAAATACTGTTGGGGAACGTAGCAGAAATTCAAAATTTTCCTACGTGTCACCAAGATCTATCTATGGAGAAACCAACAACGAGGGGAAGGAGAGTGCATCTACATACCCTTGTAGATCGCTAAGCGGAAGCGTTCAAGTGAACGGGGTTGAAGGAGTCGTGCTCGTCGTGATCCAAATCACGGGAGATCCTAGTGTCGAACGGACGGCACCTCCGCGTTCAACACACGTACAGCCGGTGGCGTCTCCCATGCCTTGATCCAGCAAGGAGAGAGGGAGAGGTTGAGGAAGACTCCATCCAGCAGCAGCACGACGGCGTGGTGGTGGTGGAGGAGCGTGGCAATCCTGCAGGGCTTCGCCAAGCACCGCAAGAGAGGAGGAGTACTTGGGAGAGGGGGAGGGCTGCGCCGGAACTTGGGTGCGGCTGCCCTCCCACCCCCCACATATATATAGGGGCAAAGGAGAGGGGGGGGGCGGCCCCCTCAGATCCAATCTGAGGAGGGGGCGGCCGCCAGGGGGGTTGCCTTGCCCCCCAAGGCAAGGGGGGGCGCCCCCTTTAGGGTTTCCCCCAAGCCCTAGGCGCCTTGGGCCTTGGTGGGGGGCGCACCAGCCCACCTGGGGCTGGTCCCCTCCCACACTTGGCCCATGCAGCCCTCTGGGGCCGGTGGCCCCACTTGGTGGACCCCCGGGACCCTCCCGGTGGTCCCGGTACATTACCGATAGCACCCGAAACTTTTCCGGTGACCAAAACAGGACTTCCCATATATAAATCTTTACCTCCGGACCATTCCGGAACTCCTCGTGACGTCCGGGATCTCATCCGGGACTCCGAACAACATTCGGTAACCACATACAAACTTCCTTTATAACCCTAGCATCATCAAACCTGAAGTGTGCAGACCCTACGGGTTCGGGAGACATGTAGACATGACCGAGACGTTCTCCGGTCAATAACCAACAACGGAATCTAGATACCAATGTTGGCTCCCAGATTTTCCACGATGATCTCATCGGATGAACCATGATGTCAATGACTCAATCAATCCCGTATACAATTCCCTTTGTCTAGCGGTATTGTACATGCCCGAGATTCGATCGTCGGTATCCCGATACCTTGTTCAATCTCGTTACCGAGAAGTCTCTTTACTCGTTCCGTAACACATCATCCCGTGATCAACCCCTTGGTCACATTGTGCACATTATGATAATGTCCTACCGAGTGGGCCCAGAGATACCTCTCCATCAACCGGAGTGAGAAATCCTAGTCTCGATTTGTGCCAACCCAACAGACACTTTCGGAGATACCTGTAATGCACCTTTATAGCCACCCAGTTACGTTGTGACGTTTGGTACACCCAAAGCATTCCTATGGTATCCGGGAGTTGCACAATCTCATGGTCTAAGGAAATGATACTTGACATTAGAAAAGCTTTAGCATACGAACTACACGATCTTTGTGCTAGGCTTAGGATTGGGTCTAGTCCATCACATCATTCTCCTAATGATGTGATCCCGTTATCAACGACATCCAATGTCCATGGTCAGGAAACCATAACCATCTATTGATCAACGAGCTAGTCAACTAGAGGCTTACTAGGGACATGGTGTTGTCTATGTATCCACACATGTATCTGAGTTTCCTATCAATACAATTATAGCATGGATAATAAATGATTATCATGAAAAAGAAAATATAATAATAACTAATTTATTATTGCCTCTAGGGCATATTTCTAACAGTCTCCCACTTGCACTAGAGTCAATAATCTAGTTCACATCGCCATGTGATTAACACTTACAGGTTACATAGCCATGTGACCAACATCCAAAGAGTTTACTAGAATCAATAATCTAGTTCACATCACTATGTGATTAACACTCAATGAGTTCTGGGTTTGATCATGTTTTGCTTGTGAGAGAGGTTTATTCAACGTATCTGCAACATTCAGATCCGTATGTACTTTGCAAATTTCTAGGCCATATTGTAAATGCTACTTCCACGCTCCACTTGGAGCTATTCCAAATGGTTGCTCCACTATACGTATCCGGTTTGCTACTCAGAGTCAATCGGATAGGTGTTAAAGCTTGCATCGACGTAACCCTTTACGCCGAACTCTTTATCACATCCATAATCGAGAAACATGTCCTTATTTACTCCAAGGACAATTTTGACCGCTGTCCAATGATCCATTCCTGGATCATTCTTGTACCCCTTGACTGACTCATGGCAAGGCACACTTCCGGTGCGGTACACAACATAGCATACTATAGAGCCTACGCCTAAGCATAAGAGATGACCTTCGTCCTTTTTCTCTATTCTGCCGTGATCGAGCTTTAAGTCTTAACTTCGTACCTTACATCTCAGGAAAGAACTCCTTCTTTGACTGATCCATCTTGAACACCTTCAAGATCATGTCAAGGTATATGCTCATTTGAAAGTACCATTAAGCGTTTTTATCTATCCTTATAGATCTTGATGCTCAATGTTCAAGTAGCTTAATCCAGGTTTTCTATTGAAAAACACCTTTCAAATAACCTGTATGCTTTCGGAAATTCTACATCATTTCGATCAACAATATGTCAACAACATATACTCATCGAAATTCTATAGTGCTCCCACTCACTTCTTTGGAAATACAAGTTTCTCATAAACTTTGTATAAACCCAAAATCTTTGATCATCTCATCAAAGCGCACATTCCAACTCCGAGATGCTTACTCCGGTCCTTAGAAGGATCATTTGGAGCCGGCATACCTTTTAGCATCCTTAGGATCGACAAAACTTTACGATTGTATCACATACAACCTTTCCTTACGAAGACAGGTAAGGAAACTTGTTTTGACATCCATCTGCCAGATTTCATAAATGCAGCTAATGCTAACATGATTCCGACGGACTTAAGCATCGCTACGGATGAGAAAATCTCATCGTAGTCAACTCCTTGAACTTTGTGAAAAACTCTTCGCCACAAGTCGAGCTTCATAGAGGGTGACATCACCGTCCACGTCCGTCTTCTTCTAAAAGATCCATTTATCTCAATGGCTTGCCGATCATCGGGCAAGTCCACCAAAGTCCATGCTTTGTTCTGATACATGGATCCTATGTCGGATTTCATGGCTTCTAACCATTTGTCGGAATTTGGGCCCACCATTGCTTCTCCATAGCTCATAGGTTCATTGTTGTCTAGCAACATGACCTTCAAGACAGGATTACTGTACCACTCTGAAGCAGTACACATCCTTGTCACCCTACGAGGTACGGTAGTGACTTGATCTGAAGTTTCATGATCACTATCATAAGCTTCTACTTCAATTGGTGTAAGTGCCACAGGAACAACTTCCTGTGCCCTGCTACACACTAGTTGTAGTGATGGTTCAATAACCATATCAAGTCTCCACCATCCTCCCACTCAACTTTTTGAGACAAACTTTTCCTCGAGAAAGGACCCGATTCAAGAAACAATCCCTATTGCTTTCGGATCTGAATTAGGAGGTATACCGAACTGTTTTGGGTGTCCTATGAAGATGCATTTTATCCGCTTTGGGTTCGAGTTATCAACCTGAAACTTTTTCACATAAGCGTTGCAGCCCCAAACCTTTAAGAAATGATAGCTTAGGTTTCTCTAAGCCATAGTTCATACGGTGTCATCTCAACGGAATTACGTGGTGCCCTATTTCAAGTGAACGTGGGTTTCTCTAATGCCTAACCCATGAACGATAGTGGTAATTTGATAAGAGACATCATGGTACGCACCATATCCAATAGGGTGCAACTATGATGTTCAGACACACCATCACACTATGGTGTTCCAGGGGGTATTAATTGTGAAACATTTTCCACAATGTCTTAATTGCGTGCCAAAGCTCGTAACTCAGATACTCATCTCTATGATCATATCATAGACATTTTATCCTCTTGTCACGATGATCTTTAACTTCACTCTGAAATTACTTGAACCATTCAATAATTCAGACTCGTGTTTCATCAAGTAAATATACTCAACATCTATTCGAATCATCTGTGAAGTAAGAGCATAACGATATTCACTGCATGCCTCAGCACTCATTGGACTGCACACATCAAAATGTGTTACTTCCAACAAGTTTTTATCTTGTTCCATCTTACTGAAACCGAGGCTTTTTAGTCATCTTGTCCATGTGGTATGATTTGCATATCTCAAGTGAGTCAAAACGATCCATCTGCATGGAGTTTCTTCATGCATATACACCAATAGACATGGTTCGCATGTCTCAAACTTTTCAAAACGAGTGAGTCCAAAGATCCATCAATATGGAGCTTCTTCATGCGTTTTATACCAATATGACTTACATGGCAGTGCCACAAGTAAGTGGTACTATCATTACTATTTTATATCTTTTGGCATGAACATGTGTATCACTACAATCGAGATTCAATAAACCATTCATTTTAGGTGCAAGACTATTGTAGGTATTATTCAAATAAACAGAGTAACCATTATTCTCCTTAAATCAATAACCGTACTGTGATAGGCATAATCCAATCATGTCTATGCTCAACGCAAACACCAAATCTCGATGGTAGAGGGAGCGTGCGATGCTTGATCACATCAACCTTGGAAACACTTCCAACACATATCGTCAGCTCACATTTAGCTAGTCTCCGTTTATTCCGTAGCTTTTATTTCGAGTTACTAACACTTAGCAACCGAACCGGTATCTAATACCCTGGTGCTACTAGGAGTACTAGTAAAGTACACATTAACATAATGTATATCCAATATACTACTATCGACCTTGCCAGCCTTCTCATCTACCAAGTATCTAGGGTGATTCTGCTCCAGTGGCTGTTCCCCTTATCACAGAAGCACTTAGTCTCGGGTTTGGGTTCAACCTTGGGTTTCTTCACTAGAGCAGCAGTTGATTTGCCGTTTCATGAAGTATCCCTTCTTGCCGTTGCCCTTCTTGAAACTAGTGGTTTCACCAACCATCAACAATTGATGTTCCTTCTAGATTTCTACTCTCGCGGTGTCAAACATCGTGAATACCTCAAGGATCATCATATCTATCCCTGATATGTTATAGTTCATCACGAAGCTCTAGAAGCTTGGTGGCAATGACTTTGGAGAAACATCACTATCTCATCTGGAAGATTAACTCCCACTCGATTCAAGTGATTGTTGTACTCAGACAATCTGAGCACAAGCTCAACGATTGAGCTTTTCTCCCTTAGTTTGCAGGCTAAGAAAATCGTCAGAGGTCTCATACCTCTTGACGTGGGCACGAGCCTGAAATCCCAATTTCAGCCCTCGAAACATCTCATATGTTCCGCGATGTTTCGAAAAACGTCTTTGGTGCCTCCACTCTAAACCGTTTAACTGAACTATCACGTAGTCATCAAAACGTGTGTGTCAGATGTTCGCAACATCCACAAACGACGTTTGGGGTTCAGCACACTGAGCGGTGCATTAAGGACATAAGCTTTCCATTGTCCGCATAATCGCTACTGTTAACTTTCAACTATATTTTCTCTAGGAACATATCTATACAGTGGAACTAAAGCGCAAGCTTACGACATAATTTGCAAAGATCTTTTGACTATATTCAGGATAATTAAGTTCATCTTATGAACTCCCACTCGGATAGACATCCCTCTAGTCATCTAAGTGATTACATGATCCGAGTCAACTAGGCCGTGTCCGATCATCACGTGAGACGGACTAGTCATCATCGGTGAACATCTTCATGTTGATCGTATCTACTATACGACTCATGCTCGACCTTTCGGTCTCTTTTGTTCCGAGGCCATGTCTGTACATGCTAGGCTCGTCAAGTCAACCTAAGTGTATTGCGTGTGTAAATCTCGCTTACACCCGTTGTATGTGAACGTAAGAATCTATCACACCCGATCATCACGTGGTGCTTGAAGCAACGAACTTTACATAGCGGTTGCCTGATTAGGGGAACACTTTCTTGAAATTTTAATGAGCGATCATCTTATTTACTACCGTCGTTCTAAGCAAATAAGATGCATAAACATGATAAACATCACATGCAATCAAAAAGTGACATGATATGGCCAATATCATATTGCTCCTTTTGATCTCCATCTTCGGGGCTCCATGATCATCATCGTCACCGGCATGACACCATGATCTCCATCATCAGGATCTCCATCATCATGTCTCCATGAAGTTGTCTCGCCAACTTATTACTTCTACTACTATGGCTACCGGTTAGCAATAAAGTAAAGTAATTACATGGCGTTGTTCAATGACACGTAGGTCATACAATAAATAAAGACAACTCCTATGGCTCCTGCCGGTTGTCATACTCATCGACATGCAAGTCGTGATTCCTATTACAAGAACATGATCAATCTCATACATCACATATCGTTCATCACATTCTTCTTGGCCATGTCACATCACATAGCATACCCTGCAAAAACAAGTTAGACGTCCTCTAATTGTTGTTTGCATGTTTTACGTGGCTGCTATGGGTTTCTAGCAAGAACGTTTCTTACCTACGCAAAACCACAACGTGATATGCCAATTGCTATTTACCCTTCATAGGGACCCTTTTCATCGAATCCGTTCCGACTAAAGTGGGAGAGACTCGCACCTGCTAGCCACCTTATGCAACAAGTGCTTGTCAGTCGGTGGAACCTGTCTCACGTAAGTGTACGTGTAAGGTCGGTCCGGGCCACATCATCCCACAATACCGTCGAAACAAGATTGGACTAGTAACGGTAAGCATATTGAACAAAATCAACGCCCACAACTACTTTGTGTTCTACTCGTGCAAAGAATCTACGCAATAGACCTAGCTCATGATGCCTTTGTTGGGGAGCATGGCAGAAATTCAAAATTTTCCTACGTGTCACCAAGATCTATCTATGGAGAAAACAGCAATGAGGGAAGGAGAGTGCATCTACATACCCTTGTAGATCGCTAAGCGGAAGCGTTCAAGAGAACGGGGTTGAAGGAGTCGTGCTCGTCGTGATCCAAATCACCGGAGATCCTAGTGTCGAGCGGATGGCACCTCCGCGTTCAACACACGTACAGCCCGGTGGCGTCTCCCATGCCTTGATCCAGCAAGGAGAGAGGGAGGTTGAGGAAGACTCCATCCAGCAGCAGACGACCAAGGCGTGGTGGTGGTGGAGGCGTGGCAATCTGCAGGCTTCGCCAAGCACCGCGAGAGAGGAGGAGTACTTGGGAGAGGGGAGGCTACGCGGAGAACTTGGTGCGGCTGCCCTCCCACCCCCCACATATATATAGGGGCAAATAAGAGGGGGGGCCGGCCCCCTCAGATCCAATCTGAGGAGGGGGCGGCGGCCAGGGGGGTTGCCTTGCCCCCCAAGGCAAGGGGGCGCCCCCCTTTAGGGTTTCCCCAAAGCCCTAGGCGCCTTGGGCCTTGGTGGGGGGGCGCACCAGCCCACCTGGGGCTGGTCCCCTCCCACACTTGGCCCATGCAGCCCTCTGGGGCTGGTGGCCTCACTTGGTGGACCCCCGGGACCCTCCCGGTGGTCCCGGTACATTACCGATAGCACCCGAAACTTTTCCGGTGACCAAAACAGGACTTCCCATATATAAACCTTTACCTCCGGACCATTCCGGAACTCCTCGTGACATCCGGGATCTCATCCGGGACTCCGAACAACATTCGGTAACCACATACAAACTTCCTTTATAGCCCTAGCGTCATCGAACCTTAAGTGTGTAGACCCTATGGGTTCGGGAGACATGTAGACATGACTGAGACGTTCTCCGGTCAATAACCAACAGCGGAATATGGATACCCATGTTGGCTCCCACATGTTCCACGATGATCTCATCGGATGAACCACGATGTCAAGGACTCAATCAATCCCGTATACAATTCCCTTTGTCTAGCGGTATTGTACTTGCCCGAGATTCGATCGTCGATATCCCGATACCTTGTTCAATCTCGTTACCGACAAGTCTCTTTACTCGTTCCGTAACACATCATCCCGTGATCAACCCCTTGGTCACATTGTGCACATTATGATGATGTCTTACCGAGTGGGCCCAGAGATACCTCTCCGTCAACCGGAGTGACAAATCCCAGTCTCGATTCGTACCAACCCAACAGACACTTTCGGAGATACCTGTAATGCACCTTTATAGCCACCGATTCGTTGTGACGTTTGGTACACCCAAAGCATTCCCTACGGTATCCGGGAGTTGCACAATCTCATGGTCTAAGGAAATGATACTTGACATTAGAAAAGCTTTAGCATCTGAACTACACGATCTTTGTGCTAGGCTTAGGATTGGGTCTTATCCATCACATCATTCTCCTAATGATGTGATCCCGTTATCAACGACATCCAATGTCCATGGTCAGGAAACCATAACCATCTATTGATCAACGAGCTAGTCAACTAGAGGCTTACTAGGGACATGGTGTTGTCTATGTATCCACACATGTATCTGAGTTTCCTATCAATACAATTATAGCATGGATTATAAACGATTATCATGAACAAGGAAATATAATAATAACTAATTTATTATTGCCTCTAGGGCATATTTCCAAAAAATACATCGTCATCCATCTAAACAATGAGTTCGTATCCCTCTCTCGCATTAGCGTGAACCTAAACTAACTACTGCCTGTCGCTCAAAAATCGGAAACTGGTACACTTCAGCCACTTGTCGTATATATACTCCTGGCGTAGCACTTATTCACCATCTATGATCTATGCACCTGCATCTTCACATGAGTCGATGATATGCAACATATATAGTTGAGCAACAGAAAGAGACAAACTTGGCAAAAATAGAAACAACCTATCATAAGCATAAATAACAAAGTTCATCGTACCCAAAATGCCCTAACTAGAGTGATTTTCGCTAGTCCAGGAGGAGGACGGTTTAATTACATCAGAAATAAAGTTTCACCGTGCATAACTCAATGTTTTTTCATACAGAAAGTATGGACTAAACGGACACATTGTCATATATCGACAATCACTCCACCATGTCGTGCCATCCATCCATGTCAGGGAGATAGTCCTCGAGCTTAGTGAAAGGCTTCATGTCGAGATGCTGAGAGGCTATCCATGTTCGGACGTCTTCCCGCGACATTTTTCCTTCTCCGTAGAACATCCCTGTTTTTCGGACGACCTCCTTCATGATGATTTGGGCAATTTCGCGCTGGATCTTATAGAACTCAGCTCGAAGTCGATGATCCTCGATATCTCCTATGTCCTTTGCCCATTGCAGAATATGGGCATCGCCAGATCTAGGTGACATGTGAAGGTTACGGTGATCCGTCTATACTCCGGCATGTGGTGTAGGACATAGAATCCATCATTAAGAGAATCGTTCGGTTCTTTGGATGCAGCGAAGTCGATCTTATGGCTGAAGGCGACCACGCCCCTTCTCTTCTTGTCCCTAACGTCTCCCCCCTTGCTTGGTAGTAAAACATAGCACTGTCGAGAACATCTTTGATGTGGGTGTAATCCTTTTGTGAATGTTCTTGACGAGTCCAAGTAAAGAGCGTGGGAGAATCGGGGTAGAGGATGATGAGGATGGCGGCGCCGCCCGCATAAAATAAGTACACCACAAATTAATTAGCCTCCTTTGTGCAAATGAATTATTGAAATCGAAGGAAGGATAGCAGCCTTGAGATGACTTACACGGGATGATAAGGCATGAGAATCGCCTCCTTGTCCTTATTGGCGAGCATGAGCCGGCGATGTAATCCCTCGCGTATTCACGGTGCTCTGCGCAGACTCCCAAGAAGCCTTCGTGCATGTAGTACGGGCCAGCGACACAGATATGACGTATCTGCTCAATCCCAATGATGTAATTCATGTGCAAGGTATGAAGGCGGACAAACGGAAAATCCAGCTTCTTCACGTGAAACATGTCGAATATGTAATCGAATCGGAGGAAGAACTTATCCGCGGGGAAGCTGTCGACGTACGACATTTGCTGCGGAACGTTAACCACGTAGAGTGGGTATCCTGGATCTTTCGAGGCGACGAGGCCTTTCTCTACCCACAGCACATCGTCATGAAGTCTCCTTAGATCGCCGAATCTGGCCCGTAGCGCTGTTGCAGGTAGGATTGGTTGACCGGGGATATGCCATTTATCCGCATCGGGGATATCTATACGGTCCTGAAGCCGAGGCTGCTGGATCATAGAATCAGCTTTTTTGCCTTTCCTCGCTCTCTTCCTAGACTTCTTTACTATCGGAAAGTCGTCATAATACGTTGAGATGGTAATTCAGGCACCTACTCATGACGCTCAAACCCTGAGGAGGCGCCAGTATAGACATACTGTTCAGCGCCATCGTCATCCTCATCCTCATCCATTGCGACGTCATCAGCGACTAATGGAGCCTCCTCCTTACCCCGTCCGCTATCACCCAACCCGACACCCGACGCTAATTGGGTAGGTGGGGTGTTGATGTTTATACCTTGCTGAGGCTGCGTGCTCGTGGGTGAGCTCCCGTCTGCTCGGGCGAAGCGGAACTCTTTAGCCACAGGACCCACCCATTGCAACAATCACCAAGCCGCTGCGGGGTCTCGTCGTCATCCCCCACTAGTATTAGAGGATGCAAATTCTCGTGGCCCGGTTTGACACTGGCCACGGAAACCTTGAAGACGTTCGGGGGGATCGACCGGCTATGGAACAATGGTTCCTTCGGCTCCATTATCGTCGCCTTCCCTACGTCCACCTTCTGTTCACCGATGGTGTACAATATGGTGCATGGGGTTTCGTCGGCCGGCAAAGAAAAGTCTGCGACGTGAGACATCCGAAAGGCAACGAAAACGGGAGATTATACACTTATATTGATGGGGGCCGGTGTGACAGATATCGTGAGGGGCGTCGAGCTCAGCCAAAGACGAGGCACCACCGAGCACGTCCAGTGCGGGAGTCGGTGTGGGAGCCGGTGCGGGAGCCGGTGCGGGAGCAGGTGCTCCCAAGAAGTCAGCAAGGGGAAAGTCCTCTGCATTTTTTTCTAGATTTTGCCTTGTCCAAGTGAAAACGCCCGTCACCAAGGAAGTAGACAAATCTGCAACCACCTGTTTTGCGGCTACTGCTTTATTCTTGTTGTTTGAGATGATTTCTTCTCAACCGCAATCTCAACCTTCTTGTTGATGTTTTCTTCAGTTAACTTCCGTCTTTCCTTTCTCTCCTCCGTGGTCTCATGGTAGTACTTCTTCCACGTGGCGCCGTCTCTGACACCGTGCACGCGTCCATACGACGGTCGAGTATCCACCGCCTGTCGTTTAATTATGTTCAACGCCCCGTTGAATGGAGTGTCCCACTTGGGCCTCGCCAATGCCTCAGACGGCGAGTCGCTTTCTACCGCAATCCGGTGCTGCTCTCTCTGCAAAAGGCACAAGGATCGTTTTCAAATATGACTAACATGTGCAGTCGAATTGATCAGAAACTAAAATTACCAGCAGTGTCCTGAACTCCGTAATGACCGGTGTTGTCTCGTAAACCTTCTTCACTGGGTCCCAACGATGCCGGGCCCTCAGGACGTCACGCTCCCGCGGGACGGTGAAATCTTGTGAAAAGTGCAGGATGCCCAGACTCGCGGCTTCTGCGTCCTCCTTGGCCCATTTGGACATCTTTCCGCCGTAACCACGTCTTCCGAGGTGGTGGCTCCCGATGTTCCTCTCTTGAAGCCCCTTCATGTACTTAGACTTCTTTTTGGCAGCTTCGGCCTCGCAAGCCTCCTTGAATATTTGAAACTGCTCTTCCGTGATTGTCGGATTATCCTTTACAATCTCGGAGTAGGGTTCCTTGTCGATGATCTTTGCTTTCACTTGATTTTTCCAGGCGGCCAACGAGTCGCTAAACTTGGTCATGGCGTGTTTGTTTATCTTCTTCATTGTCGGGTCCTCGTCTGGATCTTCGTAATCTTTCTCATTCCGGCCCGGGAACAAGAATATCTGGTGAAACTTATTTAGAAGGGAGCTCCTCATATTTTCTATCTTCTGTAGTTTCTCATCGTTGATGGTGACGGTTGTCCGTACGATGCAGCCTATTTGATTGCCGTAGCACGCGTGCGCTTCCTTGGGCGCCTTTGGCTCAAAATTGCCGTCGTCCACCTCCGTGACCAGCAGTCTAGTAGTCCTGAGTTTGTTAGGAACCCGTTGCCTCTTTGCTTTCGGTTCTACACCGGCTCCGCTCCCCGAGGCAGCACTGGTCTCAGCGCCAGTCTCGATGCCGGTCTGAATCTTAGCGCAGGTCTCAGTCTCAGCACCGGTCTGCGTGTCGGTCTCAGTCCCCGATGCCACCGGTGGGCCCAGCAACAACATCGATTGATCATCGGTAAGGCTAAAAAATTCGTCTGCCGCCCGGTAGACGTCGTCGCAATCACCAACCCTGTCCTATGATTAAATCTAGTTAATTAATTCTAGACCTAATAAAATGAATAATGACATTAAAAAGGCCTATTGTTTTGCAGGAATGTTGACTCCTTCCTGGTGCGGCAAATCCCAGGCACTCGATATGTCCTAGTTTGTAGCACAAGTCATGCCGAAATTCACGGAAAATTTCGGCATGACCTTTGCTAAAAAGTGGACAAATCGAGAACCTGAAATTGCTTAACAGAAATGAATCAACATTCCGGCAAAACTATAAACCACTCAACATCATTCACAGAAACAACAAAGCCACTTGGGCACAATTGAACAACTTCAAAGAAAAGATATAACATGACCACTTCAATGAAAAATAAAATTTGCCTAAATTCCTTTCCTTGAAAAATAGTGGTCTTTTCAAAAATCAAAAACCTTTGCAAAATGAGCTCACTAAACACTTCTCTGCCTAGGACAGAACCCAAATTATGTTGATCTAGCTATTCCTCTCTCTCACACAAACACACATTATTATCTCTAACCCTTCTACGCCTAGGATGAGAACCCAATTAAATTACAAAGGAACTCCATTTCTCTAACCCTTCTGACGTAATGCTCTAAAATAAAATTTTCCTCTAACCTAGCCAACCTACTTAACCTAGCTTGTTAATCCAACGAACCTAATTAACCTACCTATTTAACCTAGTTAGTTAATCTACTTTACCTAGATAATTAACCCTAATTAAACTAGTTAACGCAGCTAGTTCTCTGTCAAAGGCCAATTTTTTTTTGCACTAATTAACCTAGATAATTAACCTAATTAAACTAGTTAACCTGACTAGTTCTCTGTCAAAGCCCTAACTAAAATTTTGCACTAACCTAGATAATTAACCTAATTAAACTAGTTAACCAACTACTTCTCTGTCAAAGCCCTAACTAAATTTTGCCCTAACCTAGATAATTAACCTAATTAAACTAGCTAACCTATGCATGAGAGAGAGAGGAGGGGTGGGGGCTTATAGAGGATGGCTCAGGTGGTGGCGACGGAGGCAGTGGTGGCGAGGGAGGCAGGGCGTCTCTGGTGACGGCGAGGAGGCGAGGCGTCTCGGTGGCGCAGCGAGGCAAGTGGCGAGGAAGGATCCGGTGGCGTCGGCAGCGGCTCGGTGGCGTTAGCCGAGGCCCGGCAACCGTGGCGTTGGGGGCGGCTCCGGTGGCGTCGACGGCGCACGGCTCTGGAGGCATCAACATCGGCAGGAGACGGCGGCGAAGTGGGGCGACGGCGAATCGGGGAGACGGCGGCGCGCGGGGTGGGTTGAGCGATTTGGGGGCGAAGTGGTGGCCGGGGGGAAACAGTTTTTTGGTTAAGTCAAACTTAGCGGTAGCGCGTTTGGTAAAACGCGCTATAGCTAAGATAGCTATAGCGGTTTTTACAAAACGCGCTGCTGCTATAGCTACGTAATTTTCTTCTATTTTTTAATTTCCTTTTCTGTTTCTATAGCGGGGGTCTAGGACACGCGCTGCAGCTACGTTAGCTACAACGCCTCTTACAAACACACGCTGCTGCTATGCCTTCCTCCGTTAGCTACAACGCCTCTTCTATTTTACATTTTATTTTTTTCCTTTCTCCTTTTTCTATTTCTTTCATTTTCATTTACTCTTCTATTTGTTTTTCATCTTATTTTATTTCCGTTAGTAGTAGCGCTCTTCTTAGGAAACGCACTGCTACTTATGCCCTAGCGGTAGCGCGTTTCTTCCAAGCCCGCTCTTTGCTGTCGTAGCCAATCATTCTAGCAATGGGAATATTAGTAGTAGCGCTTTTGCCACTACACGCGCTACTACTAAGGTTGTATCTGTAGCACAGTTTTTCTTCAATCGCTACTGCTATCTAGCACTAGCGCCCTTTTTTGACCCGCGCTGTTGCTAAATTTCTCTGTATAAGGTTTTCCCTAGTACTGATGGAACAATCAAAAATTATAGATACGTTGGAGACATATGAACCATTCAAAGCCAAGTCATCAATTTTCAACCCTTTGTGACTTCATTTGCTATTTTTCATGCATTTACTGATTTTTTGAGCTAAATGACCCTAAAATTGAAAAGCACTACAAATGAACTATGAAAAGGTTCAAGTTTGGCATGGTATCATCATTTCACCCACATATCATGTGCTAAAAAGTTGAAAGGGTTACGGAAAAAACTGGATGCACTTCGTCTACAAAATTGACAATCTCTTTCGAAGTATCAGGGTTTCGGACGAAAAGTCATCTGTTACTAAGGCATTTCATTTTTTAAACTTACTTCAACTCCAGACTTTTTGTGCGTTAAGTATGCACCATTCAAAGCCACGTCATCAATTTTCAACCCTTTCGGACTTCATTTGCTATTTTTTCATGCATTTACTGGTTTTTTGAGCTAAATGACACTAAAATTGAAAAGCACTCATACGAACTATGAAAACGTTGAAAGTTGGCACGGTATCATTATTTCACCCACATACCATGTGCTAAAAAGTTGAGAGGGTTACGAAAAAAACTGGATGCACTTTGTGTACAAAATGAACAATCTCTTTAGAAGTATCAGGGTTTCAGACGAAAACTCATCTGTTACAAAGGCATTCAAAGTCACGTCATTAATTTTCAACCCTTTTTGACCTCATTTGCTATTTTTCATGCACTTAATGATTTTTTGGAGCTAAATGGCCGTGGAATTGAAAAGTACTACAAATGAACTCTGAAAAGGTTGAAAGTTGGCATGGTATCATCATTTCACCCACATAGCATGTGCTAAAAAGTCGATAGGGTTACGGCAAAAACAGGATGCACTTCGTCTACAAAATGGACAATCTCTTTCGAAGTATCAGGGCTTCGGATGAAAACTCATCTGTTACAAAGGCATTTCATTTTTTAAACTTATTTCAACTCTAGACTTTTTGTGCGTTCAGTATGCACCATTCAAAGCCACGTCATCAATTTTCAACCCTTTCTGACTTCATTCGCTATTTTTCATGGATTTACTGATTTATTGAGCTAAATGACACTGAAATTGAAAAGCACTACAAATGGACTATGAAAAGGTTCAAGGTTGGCATGGTATCATCATTTCACCCACATATCATGTGCTAAAAAGTTGATAGGGTTACGACAAAAACTGAATGCACTTCATGTACAAAATGGACAATCTCTTTCGAAGTATTAGGGTTTCGGACGAAAACTCATCTGTTACAAAGGCATTTCATTTTTTAAACTTATTTCAACTCCAGACTTTTTGTGCGTTAAGTATGCACCATTCAAAGCCACGTCATCAATTTTCAACCCTTTCTGACTTCATTCGCTATTTTTCATGCATTTACTAATTTTTTGAGCTAAAATGACACTGAAATTGAAAAGCACTACAAATGGACTATGAAAAGGTTCAAGGTTGGAATGGTATCATTTCACCCACATATCATGTGCTAAAAAGTTGACAGGGTTACGACAAAAACTGGATGCACTTCGTCTAGAAAATGGACAATCTCTTTCGAAGTATCAGGGTTTCGGACGAAAAGTCATCTGTTACAAAGGCATTTCATTTTTTAAACTTATTTCAACTCCAGACTTTTTGTGCGTTCAGTATGCACCATTCAAAGCCACGTCATCAATCTTCAACCCTTTCAGACTTCATTTTCTATTTTTCATGCATTTACTGATTTTTTGAGCTAAATGCGCTGAAATTGAAAACCACTACAAATGGACTATGAAAAGTTTCAAGGTTGGCATGGTATCATAATTTCACCCACATATCATGTGCTAAAAAGTTGACAGGGTTACGGAAAAAACTGGATGCACTTCGTCTACAAAATGGACAATCTCTTTCGAAGTATCAGGGTTTCGGACAAAAAGTCATCTGTTACAAAGGCATTTCATTTTTTAAACTTATTTCAACTCCAGACTTTTTGTGCGTTCAGTATGCACCATTCAAAGCCACGTCATCAATCTTCAACCCTTTCTCACTTCATTTGCTATTTTTCATGCATTTACTGATTTTTTAGCTAAATGACCCTGAAATTGAAAAGCACTACAAGTGAACTATGAAAAGGTTGAAGGTTGGCATGGTATCATCATTTCACCCACATAGCATGTGCTAAAAAGTTGAGAGGGTTACGGCAAAAACTGGATGCACTTCGTCTACAAAATGGACGATCTCTTTCGAAGTATCAGGGTTTCAGACGAAAACTCATGTGTTACAAAGGCCTTTCATTTTTTTAAACTTATTTCAACTCCAGAATTTTTGTGCGTTCAGTATGCACCATTCAAAGCCACGTCATCAATTTTCAACCCTTTCTGACTTCATTCGCTATTTTTCATGCATTTACTAATTTTTTGAGCTAAAATGACACTGAAATTGAAAAGCACTACAAATGGACTATGAAAAGGTTCAAGGTTGGAATGGTATCATTTCACCCACATATCATGTGCTAAAAAGTTGACAGGGTTACGACAAAAACTGGATGCACTTCGTCTACAAAATGGACAATCTCTTTCGAAGTATCAGGGTTTCGGACGAAAAGTCATCTGTTACAAAGGCATTTCATTTTTTAAACTTATTTCAACTCCAGACTTTTTTGTGCGTTCAGTACGCACCATTCAAAGCCACGTCATCAATCTTCAACCCTTTCAGACTTCATTTTCTATTTTTCATGCGTTTACTGATTTTTTTGAGCTAAATGACCCTGAAATTGAAAAGCACTATAAATGAACTCTGAAAAGGTTGAAAGTTGGCATGGTATCATCATTTCACCCACATAGCATGTGCTAAAAAGTTGAGGGGGTTACGGCAAAAACTTGATGCACTTTGTCTACAAAATGGATAATTTCTTTCGAAGTATCAGGGTTTCGGACGAAAACACATCTGTTACAAAGGCATTTCATTTTTCTAAATGATTTCAACTCCAGACTTTTTGTGCGTTCAGTATGCACCACTCAAAGCCACGTCATCAATTTCAACCCTTTCTGACTTCATTTGCTATTTTTCATGCATTTACTGATTTTTTTGAGCTAAATGACCATGAATTTGAAAAGCAATAAAAATGAACTATGAAAAGGTTGAAGGTTGGCATGGTATCATCATTTCACCCCCATAGCATGTGCTAAAAATGGACAATCTCTTACCAAGTATCAGGGTTTTGGACGAAAACTCATCTGTTACAAAGGCATTTCATTTTTTAAACTTATTTCAACTCCAGACTTTATGTGCATTCAGTATGCACCATTCAATGCCACATCATCAATCTTCAACCCTTTCCGACTTCACTTGCTATTTTTCATGCATTTACAGATTTTTTTGAGCTCAATTACCCTGAAATTGAAAAGCACTATAAAAGAACTCTGGAAAGCTTGAAAGTTGGCATGGTATCATCATTTCACCCACATAGCATGTGCTAAAAAGTTGAGAGGGTTACAACAAAAACTGGACGCACTTCATGTACAAAATGGACAATCTATTTCGAAATATCAGGGTTTCAGACGAAAAATCATCTATTACAAAGGCTTTTCATTTTTAAAACTTATTTCAAATCCAGACTTTTTGTGTGTTCAATATGCACCATTGAAAGCCACGTCATCAATTTCATAACCTTTCTGAATTCATTTGCTATTTTTCATGCATTTACTGATCTTTTCTGAGCTAAATGACCCTGAAATTGAAAAGCACTACAAATGAACTATGAAAAGGATCAAGGTTGGCATGGTATCATCATTTCACCCACATAGCATGTGCTAAAAAGTTGAGAGGGGTAAAGCAAAAACTGGGTGCACTTCTTCTACAAAAAGGACAATCTCTTTCGAAGTATCAGGGTTTCGGACGAAAACTCATCTTTTATGAAGGCATTTCATTTTTTAAACTTATTTCAATTCCAGACTTTTTGTGCATTCAGTATGCACCTTTCAAAGCCACGTCATAAATTTTCAACCCTGTCTGACTTCATTTGTTATTTTCCATGCATTTACTGATTTTTTTGAGCTAAATGATAGTGAAATTGAAAAGCACTACAAATGACCTATGAAAAGGTTCAAGGTTGGTATGGTATCATCATTTCACCCACATAGCATCTGCTTAAAAGTTGAGAGGGTTACGGCAAAAACTGGATGCACTTCGTCTACAAAATGGACGATCTCTTTCGAAGTATCAGGGTTTCGGACGAAAAGTCATCTGTCACAAGGGCATTTATTTTTTTAAACTTACTTCAACTCCAGACTATTTGTGCGTTCATTATGCACTATTCAAATCCACGCCAACAATCTTCAACCCTTTCAGACTTAATTTGCTATTTTTCATGCATTTACTGATTTTTTTTAGCTAAATGACCCTGAAATTGAAAAGCTCTATAAATGAACTCTGAAAAGGTTGAAAGTTGGCATGGTTTAATCATTTCACCCACATAGCATGTCCTAAAAATTTGAGGGGGTTACGGCAAAAACTTGATGCACTTTGTCTACAAAATGGATAATTTCTTTCGAAGTATCAGGGTTTCAGTCGAAAACTCATCTGTTACAAAGGCATTTCATTTTTTTAAATTATTTCAACTCCAGACTTTTTGTGCGTTCAGTACGCACCATTCAAAGCCACGTCATCAATTTTCAACCTTTCTTACTTCATTTGCTATTTTTCATGCATTTACTGAATTTTGAGCTAAATGACCCTGAAATTGAAAAGCACTAAAAATGAACTATGAAAAGGTTGAAGGTTGGCATGATATCATCATTTCACCCACATAGCATGTGCTAAAAAAGTTGAGAGGGTTACGGCAAAGCTGGATGCACTTCATCTACAAAATGGACAATCTCTTACGAAGTATCAGAGTTTTGGACGAAAACTCATCTCTTACATAGGCATTTCATTTTTTTTAAACTTGTTTCAACTCCAGACTTTCTGTGCGTTCAGTATGCACCATTCAAAGCCATGTCATCAATCTTCAACCCTTTCTGACTTCACTTGCTGTTTTTCATGCATTTACTGATTTTTTTGTGCTCAATGACCCTGAAATTGAAAAGCACTATAAATGAAATCTGAAAAGGTTGAAATTTGGCATGGTATCCTCATTTCACCCACATAGATTGTGCTAAAAAGTTGAGAGGGTTACGACAAAAACTAGATGCACTTCATGTACAAAATGTACAATCTATTTTGAAGTATCAGGATTTCGGACGAAAACTCATCTATTATAAAGGCATTTCATTTTTAAAACTCTGAAATGACCTTGAAATTGTAAAGCACTATAAATGAACTCTGAAATGGTTGAAAATTGGCATGGTATCAAAATTTCACCCACATAGCATGTGCTAAAATGTTGAGGGGGTTACGGCAAAAATTGGATGCACTTTGTCTACAAAATGGATAATTTCTTTCGAAGAATCAGGGTTTCGGACGAAAACTCATCTGTTACAAAGGCATTTCATTTTTTAAATTATTTCAACTCCAGACTTTTTGTGTGTTCAGTATGCACCATTGAAAGCCACGTTATCAATTTTCAACCCTTTCTGACTTCATTTGCTATTTTTCATGCATTTACTGATTTTTTTGAGCTAAATGACCCTAAAATTTAAAAGCACTAAAAATGAACTATAAAAAGGTTGAAGGTTTCCACGGTATAATCATTTCACCCACATAGCATGTGCTAAAAAGTTGACAGGGTTACGGCAAAAGCTGGATGCACTTCATCTACAAAATGGACAATCTCTTACGAAGTATCAGGGTTTTGGACGAAAACTCATCTGTTACAAAGGCATTTCATTTTTTAAACTTATTTCAACTCCAGACTTTTTATGCATTCAGTATGCACCATTCAAAGCCACGTCATCAATCTTCAACCCTTTCCGACTCTGCTTGCTATTTTTCATGCATTTACTGATTTTTTTTGTGCTCAATGATCCTGAAATTGAAAAGCACTATAAATGAACTCTGGAAAGGTTAAAAGTTGGCATGGTATGATCATTTCACCCACATAGCATGTGCTAAAAAGTTGAGAGGGTTACGACAAAAACTGGATGCACTTCATGTACAAAATGGACAATCTCTTTCGAAGTATCAGGGTTTCGGACGAAAACTCATCTATTACAAAGGCATTTCATTTTTAAAACTTATTTCAACTCGAGACTTTTTGTGTGTCCAGTATGCACCATTCAAAGCCATGTCATCAATTTCCAACCCTTTCTCACTTCATTTGCTATTTTTCATATTCATTTACTGATTTTTGAGCTAAATGACCCTGAAATTGAAAAGCACTACAAATGAACTATGAAAAGGTTCAAGGTTGGCATGGTATCATCATTTCACCCACATAGCATATGCTAAAAAGTTGAGAGGGGTAAAGCAAAAACTGGGTGCACTTCTACAAAATGGACAATCTCTTTCGAAGTATCAGGGTTTCGGACGAAAACCCATCTGTTACAAAGGCATTTCATTTTTTTATACTTATTTCAACTCTAGACTTTTTGTGCGTTCAGTGGGCTCCTACTTCTATGACAAAATAATCATGACAAAAAATGGGCTTTTCTTCCTGGGCGAGCCGGAGACGCAGCTGCATGACATTCTTTTGCACGTCCATGACGGAAAAAACCATGGTAGAAGCGAGGGCGAGGAAAATTTCCGGGAGTTCCCGGTTACGGTGGGCGGTCGGGGGCCGAGCGATGCGTGTTTCTCTCGTACACGTACGTGTGTGTGTGCGAGGCGTTGGCTCTAACTGAACCCGAGCGAGGCATTGGGCTCTAAGTGAACCCGAGCGATTGCACTGCAGGCTACGCGTTACTGAACCCGAGCGATCGATCGATGGCTGTTAACTGAACCTGATCAAGCGATTCTTTCGCTACTACTGCTAACTGAAGCCGATGGATGCTACCTCTCTGGATGAACAGTGAGCGTTGCGGGGGGGGGGGAGGGGGGTTGGATGAACAGTGAGCGGTGGCGTTGCCTCTAGATGAACATGACCCCGTGGTGTGGAGGGCTGGATGAATAGTAGACGGTGGAGGGGTGCCCGTGGAGGGGTGGTTGAACAGTAGCCGGTGGAGCAGCGCGCGGTGGAGGCTGGATGAACAGGAGCCCGTGGAGGCTGGAGGAGGTCGACGGTAGCCCATGGAGGCTGGAGGAGGTCGATGGTGGACATGAACAGTATCCCGTGGAGTCCTGTTTTGTGGTACGCCACACCCCTCCCGATGAACAGGACCCCCGTTTCGACCGTAGCGGTCCAACACAAGTCCGTTTCGTCCATTTTGCGGTACGCCACACCCCTCCCGATCAATAGGACCCCCGTTTCAACCGTAGGATGTCCGTTTCGTCCGTTTTGCGGTACGCCACACCCCTCCCGATGAACAGGATCCCCGTTTCGACCATTAGAATGCCTTAGCTGAAAAATCTTTAATACATCCACAATCAACAGCTAACCCTGAAATAATCCAGTGACATTAAATGGCATTGCTTAAATTTATCGGTGGCATTAGATTGAGAGCGGCATTAGTTAAATGTGGCATCACTTTAGCAGTAGCATTGCTTGACTTGACTGCTGTCGTTATACTAACAGCAAAAAAAGTGGCAATAAGAGCATGGGAGGCCCATTCGGACAGTGGCGCACCAGTACGATGTACCTCCACGGATGCAGAGTGGCGAGGGAGGTAAGGTTGCCCAGAGCAACAAATATCCAGGCAGCATATGTGGATTACGTCCCATTTTTGTTCTTTTTAGCCACCTTTTTCCTATGTGAGGGCAACAAACCGATCGACCTGGTCATGCTCTATTGCGTTGTCATGCCTTTCTACCCTTCTTCAACCAAGAGACACGAGACTCGTTCCTTAGCTACTAATTTTCCCCTTTTCAACCTAGATGCGGGTTCGATGCCTACTCTCTTGGATAGTACAGTCCCACTTCCTTTCCTTATTCAACCCAGACATGGATTAGTCTGCATGAAGTAGGGTTTCCTTTAATAGTGCAAATTATGTTTTTCGTCTGCATGGCCAGCAGAGTAGACGATAGCGAATTGGGAAGATTGTGGAGTGGAAAAAGATCCACATGCAACGACGTGGCAGACGGGGGCAATAGAACAAGGGTATGGTTCGAAAAGAGGTAGCATACGTGAGGGTCGGCGGGAAGTGGCTTTGCTCGTGGTCGTCGTCTTCCGCACACACTACGGCAGCGAGCTTGGGGACGGAGGCCATCCTGCGCGGGTGCTAGGTCTGAGAGGACGGCCTTGTCGTCAGTGCGTGACCTCGCTCGCCGACGATGAGTGCGTCAACGCTGCACGTCCTTTTCTTCCCTGGCAGATCTGTGACCACCACTGAGGAGGGAGAGAGAGGTCGTCTTTTTTAGATCTGGAGAGAGGGTGGTAGTGTGAGAAGCAAGTGGGCAGCCCTTAGCAAGAAAGTGCTGAAGCTCCAGCCTATATAACTTTTTTATACTACTAGTACTGGAGGTGGAGTAGTGGTAGAGTAGTTTATATTTTCTCTATGTACAGTACCAGTTAGTCGTGCTTCAAAACTGAACGACATGCCATTAAAAAATAAAGGTCGATAACTAATGCGGCACCTCGGGTCAACGCGGCCAGATCGCATTTTGCACGAGAAATTACACACCATGTTTCATTGACATGTGGTCCCGTTCCAACATATCAGTGAGATGACGGCGAGTCCTTTTCTACTAGTAGTATTTCCCAACGAACGTGTAGGCCGGGGTGCCTCTTCGTGAAGCGTGGCAAACTAGCAACCGTCCACCGACTCTATGCCTTTCCCTCTCGATTTGGAACTGCTGTCGCACGCTCTTCCTCTCCCTCCTCCATTTTCCTTCAGCCCTTCACCATTTCTTTTGCCATTGTTCGATCGTCTTCTCCATGGAGGGAACAGGACAAAAACGACCCCGTTATTCTTGCCCCGATCTGAAAGATGACGTGGTGGAGGAACTCATTGATCGGTGCGATGTGACCACCTCGGCTAGCATGGTAGGTTCGTTCAAGCCCATTCTCGACTCAACTGATAACATCATTACAAGGAACCCAAGAGTCAAGGAGCAGTTTGATCTCCCCTATCTTCTTCGTCGTGACCCCGATGACTGGCGCGGGGACGACGGAGGCCTCGCCCTGTGCAAGTTTATGCCGCTTAATAATGATACGTATGATGTTAAGATGCCATTGCTTGTGGGTATGGCTTGGGTAGGCGCAAATGGAGATTGGGTTGTTTACATTGGGTCCAACTACGAGTGGGAACTTGTGAATGTGTACACTCGTGACCGGGTTCCACTTCCAAAAATCTCAGCAGACTGCCCAGAGGTTGAGCACACCGGTATTGTACGCACGTTCAAATACGATCATGGTGACTGTCTTCTACGGAAGATAGCAATTTGTCGAGTTCCCAACCGCTCTTGGAATTACAACAACTATGAAGTTGTTGCTATCTTCGACAAGCTTGTTGCCGTCCTTCGTGGTTTGACTAGATGGATATTTCTCAAAAATTAGTTTCTGTACACGGATGAGTAATGTTATGCAATTCAATACGAGGGCCTTGTGTTTGCTGCCACCACTCGTGGCACTGTTTTTGCATGGAATCCTTATGATTTCGGTACGTTTGTCTTCCACCGTAATTATAATTGTTTCATCCACATGCATGCGGGTTAGCAAGTTTCCCTTTTCTAATTATCCTTCTTCTTGTGTTTCCAAGGTCCTGTGAACATTCCACCACCTATACTTGAAAAAATTTATAACCAAGGGGGAGATGACGATGGTGATGATCACGAGCATGAGGACGAGCAGCACCCATATACTCTGTGGCGCCTGGAAACTAATTCGGATGGATCACCTCTTCTTTTGTGTATACAGCCCACTGATGATGTTACTACTAAGGAAGCACGTGTAGTCTCCCATGGTCACACTGTCTGGACCTATTCCAACACCCGTTGCATGGTATTCGGGATGGATACTAGTGTTGTAGCACCAACTCCTTCTCCGTGGTACATAATCGATAGTCTTGGAGAAAACTCGCTCTTCCTTGGACAAAACTATCCAATGATGGTGAAAGGCGATCCAACAACTGTTGACACAACGTTACTACCATTTATGAGAAGCAATTGTGTCTATACCTCGAACATTTGGGTGGTTCCCTACCACGAATCGATATAGTAGGCTGCTTCAGCCTGGATGATCAGTCCTGCGTTGGTCTCCAGATCGACAATGGATGGCCCGTCCTAGAGAATCACTTGTGGTTCAAAGCAAGCGTTTCCAACACCGAGGAATGGTTGAGTTGAATTTCATTTCATTGCTTGTTATTTGTTGTGTGGTGAAAACTTTAGTATTTATAATGTATCCTCGCTGTCGATGTGGGTTGATGACATGTTGTATGTAATAAAATGATATGCCTGTGATAAACTTACTAAATTTATGAATGGCTTTCGAGTCGCTTCTCTGAGTGGTGCGACGAGGCAAAAAATATTTTCGAATACATAATTGTATGTGCATTGCAACAGGTTATCGGATGAGGCCAATCAACAATAGTAGTACACTATTTGTACTAGCTTCACATGCTTCAAGGCGTCGGGCGGGTGTTTTCTTTGTAGCCATATGTAAATGTGTTCGATGTACGTAACCAGCACCTCGAATCCTCGATACTAGTACTATATAGTAAGTAGTAGGAGTAGTAGGGTGGCATGGGCCAGAACAAGCATTCACGCCCAGGAGTACGGCACATGCCACCACCACGACATCCATCTCACACCATATTATTTATTGGAGTCCGTGCTAGAGCAATCTATTCAACCTCGTCGTTTCTCTAACTTCAGCCATCGCGCGGCGGGCGAGGTGGGGGTTTGCTGATAGTTGGTTTCCTCAACTGCGGTCCCACTTGTAAGGCCAACTCCAACGCACGACCCCAAACAGACCTCCGTTTTGCACGAACTCCAACAATAATTTTGACTAGGAAAGCAAGACCAAAGAAAACAAGAACCACAAGAATACATTTTACTACTCTAGAAGATATCCAACTTCCATAATTGCTCCTGTAAGTTGGATTAGTGCCTTCTTGATGCATTCATTGTTGATCTGCGGAGGCTCGATCTTGCGTGCTTCTTTCTTCTTCGAGTGTAAAGAATTAGACGTTGCTTCCTCGCATCTAGTCTCATGTCTAGCCTCTATTCTAGTAGGAGTATCAACAAGTGCACTAGTCTCATCTCTAGCCTCTATGCTAGCTAAAAGTGCTAGAACATCTACTAAATTGCGCTCTATCAATATATCAATGTACTCTTCTTCCCAATTCCAAAACTTGCATCCATTCTACTCCCTCCGTTGCACAAGACATGCCTTCTATTTGTCAAAATATATATGTATCTAGACATGTTTTAGTATATAGGTACATCCATTTTTGGACAAATGGAAGTCAAGTATTTTAGAACGGAGGGAGTACAATTTTTTTTAAGTTAGCACAACTAGTGTAATCCGAGAGCATAACCGAAGATTTGGTCGAGTTATTCCTCCTTTTGCCGACACGTGGGACATCCAGCATCTAGGTCGTGTCATGCAAGAAAATAGAGTGGTAGTTGAAGCCACGTGATGTGCATCTTGGGTTAAACTGTAAATAGAATCTTACTACTCTTGAGTAACTCCAAAAGCGGCCACCGAAGATCTTTATTGGATTTGTTTTTCATCACCAACACGTCGAGGTGAAAGATGTGCAGGTTCAGTGGGTCCTCTTGCGTTTACACTGACACGTGGGACCGCATGTGAGAAAACAGATGATGGGCTCCGCACGTCCGCTGGCTGGCTGAGAAGAGAGATAGAGGAGGGCTGAGCACGGACTGCAGGAAATTTGTTCTACGTTCCTTGATATAGGCTCGATATAGTGGGGTGGCATGGGACATAACTAGCATTCACGTCTAGTAGTACGACACACACCACCCACACGAGTCCCATCCGACACCAATTTTCTTGGAGTCCGTGCTACAGCCATCTCTTCTCCCTCCTGTTTTCTCAGCCATCGCACGGTGGGCGGGGTGGGGGTTTGCCGATATTCGGTTTGCTCAACTGCGGTCCCACTTGTAAGTGAAAATGCAACACCGCACGCAATCCCGCTTGAGCGGCATGTCGGACCAACCGTGTGGGGGTGCGACACGAACACGGCAGGCTTTTTCCTTTTGAACTCGTAACTTGTAAATTTTGGTTCTGCTCCATGGCGCGACTGATAGATAGAAAATAACGATTCTGCCTAGAGTAATGAGAAGTTTGGTTCCGGCGCCGTTCATGCATGTAGTACGTACGAAAGTTATGAAGTTGATGCGAAAGGTAAGATAATTATTAGTAGTATCATATACTACTACATGGATTTGACGGAAAGATAAAAATACATACGGATCCATCAACGACATCCTCATGCCCTAGTGCGCCGGGTCACCAACCGACGTGTGAGGACCAGCGGCGTTGGCAGCGAGCTCAACGTGCTTCTGAACAATGCCGTCCAAGGTTGACCTGCGGTCCAAGAAGGCCAGCATCCTATCGTCCTCCTCTTGCATGTAGTAGTCCTTGTGGACGATTTGCGCGTAGATGTGGGTGATTATGTCGATGGTGTCTTGCTACGCCGGTCGCTGCGTGGCGAGCGCGACCTCGAGGTGGACATTCTCCGCTGACGGCGGCGGTCGTGAGGCCACCGCGTCGAAGAGGTTGTCACAATAGTGGCCGTTGAGGGTGGCGGGCATCGCAGAGCCTGGGCGCGTCGCCTGGAGGTGTACGTCAAAGTCGTCTGCGAGCTTCTTGATGACGGTGAACTTGTCGAGGAAACCGAGGAGGACCTCATCGAACAAGGAGACAAAGCTGTCGTCCAAGCGGCCCCTCGCCCTGGCGGCCTCAAGCAATACTACCTGGAGACGTTCCTCGGTGCCGGGCTGCAGGCCGGCGTCGTGGACCATTTGGCATAGCCGGCTGATGCTCGCGCTCATCGCCTCCATGGGTCTAGCTTAGCTTCTAGTCAGCTGATCTTTCAATTCGAGTGATCACTCTTGCCCTTGGTTAGCGTGCGTAGGATTTCGTACTACTCCTTGGCCCTCTACTTCACCTGTCTTTGGCTGTATGATAGGCGGGCCAGCCGCCCCTTGGGCCCACGTGTCATTCACCCAAAGGCAGTTGTCGTAAGTCAATGAAGCTGCGTCGCCCTCCGTGCCGGTGCAGTATAGTCATCTCACCGGACCTCTAGTTGGGGCCAAACGAGAGAAGTTTGATCTTTACTAGTTTATTGGTCCCCTTTGCATTTTGCGCCAAGTTTTGACCTTTGATTTAACTTATAAAATGTTAATGCATGTAAACAAAAATGTTGTGTAAGTCACCTTACGAAAACCAAATAATCCCAAAACACTTAGGCATGGTGCATTAACTCCCTCCTTGTTTCTTATTTCGTGACATATCAACCAATGAGAGATGTGGGCCGTGCATGCTTTCAATGACTTGAGACTACCAAACATGACATGTAGTGTTAAGTTCATTGCATGTAATCCTATTAGTACTCTAGTTAGCAAAAAGACATTAAGTTCTCTCGCCGATAGGAATAAAACACCATGTATTTATTTACAGAGGGAGTAGTACATTTTTTGTGACATGCATTACTAGATATTGCTAGACAAGTACTAAAATCTAGATGGACGTGATAGTACTCCTAAATCCAGACGGTGGTGCTACTAGTACTAGTAGTAGTACTACCAATGTAGTAGTAGTAGGAGTACTAGCACTGTACTACCCATTGGTCAAATTATTACGTCTTTGCTCCTCACGGTGAAGTGACAAGACCTTGCGCGGAGATGACACTTGAGTATAGGCGCCGTGTTGACATACCATAGTCAGCCTCACCATCTGCAGTCACTATCATCATGGCTGTAGAGCTAGCCTGCTTACAACTAGCCGTGTTCGACATAATTTCCCATGCGTAGATGCCCGTGCATTGCACGGAACACCAAGATTGGGGGTGGACGGCGCCGGCAGCGGCCATCGCGCCAGATTTTTCCACGGCCTTCTAGATGTGGTGGGGAGGAGATAAGGCTGATTGTGAGAGACAAGGAGTTGTTTGTAAATAGGGAACAAGTGCGGGCATCTTCTTGCAAAAATGGAGAAGCTTGGTTTTTATGCGTCAGATCTAAATCTTTCGGCTATTGGTGAAAGATGGGAGGCACAACATCATCACCAACTAAGTACCTGTTTGATTCGCATGATTTTGAAAACGCAGGAATAGGACACGACAATATTACAAGTTTCAAACTGATATTACAAATGTTAGGAGTAATGTTGCACCTACGAAGAGGGAATTACTAGGAAGTTTACGTAAGAACATTCGTTACTTTAGGTGGATGCAGCATTATCGTACAAACTAAAATCCACCACCCTGACAAGTCACTAATGGGCAAATAAGTTTTCGAGTCTCTAGCCACTTGTTGTTTCAAAAATAAATTCAGCTTCTGCGGAGACTTTGTCATTTAGGCTTAGACACTTGCGGTGATCAGCACGCCATTCATTGTTGCGCCAGAGAACGCCAAACCTCTTTACCTTGAGGACACTTCCCTCCAGAACAAAGAACCTGGCCAATTTAATCTCAGATGTGCTGCCTCGGTAGTCGATCAAATCATTTTCTGTAAGATGGAGATCAAGGCATTCGATGAGATTGTTATAGTGCGGCACATTTTTCACTTTCGGGTCTTTTTTTATCTGCAAAAGAAGAGAACATATTAGAGAAGCTGGCTGTATAAGATTGCCGTGTCATCAAGAGGTACCAATAGCATTCGCTCATACGATAGGGTTGGCTGGCTAGTGATATTTTTTCACTCTCTCTCTCACTCTCTCTCTCTCTCACTCTCTCTCTCTCTCTCTCTCTCTCTCTCTCTCTATTTCCTCTCATTTAACTAGGAGCATGTGAAGAGCTTGGGCATTTGTTTCCTTCCACTATGTGGCCGATGCCATATTTCGCAAAAGTATGCCACATAATACGCATCAATGTCAAATCAAAATATTTTGGCACCGCTCTCGCGATGTGAGAGTTGGCACCGCTGTGCAAACAGACCCACATGTATAAACAAATCAATCAAACCAACTACACCAGCCTCTCACTCTCCCAAACAAGTGTTTTTTATTGCCTCAGTCCTCTCTCTCTCCCATGCAGTGTTTTTTCATTGCGTGAGTTAATTTGGCACCGGAGCAAAGTAGGTGATCCAGATTGGGGCACCAGGTGAGCAATGGAGGGGCATTGATGACAAATGCATCACAAGTGAATTTGGCACATGTTTTGGCCTACATAGCCCACTTTTGTACTCTCTCCGTCCCAAAATTCTTGTCTTAAATTGTCTAAATACGGATGTATCTAGTTACATTTTAGTGTTAGATACATATGTATCTAAACAAATGTAAGACAAGAATTTTCGGATGGAGGGAATACTACCTCGTATTTAGTATAAAATTTTGACCATAGATTTACCTAAGAAAATGCCAATGCGTGTCACTAAAAATTACGCCATTTGAAGTTATGTTCAAATACGAATCCAACGATAAAGTTCTTAGTGACATGCATTAACATTTTGTCAGTTAAATCTATGGTCAAATTTTGATACTACAAAATTGGAAGAGTAAACCAGGACGGAGGTAGTACTTGCTCTTAGGGTAACCATAGAGTTACTTGAGTAGTCTATGTTACTTTCCACTATGAGTAGCCTAGGCTACTATAGTAGTACAACATAAAAATGATGCAACTAATCACGTGAGAAAAAATTCTAAAAACATTTATTTCGGTGCAATGCGTAGATGCAGTTTTGAACACTACAATTGTCATCGTAATTCTGGAAAATTACGAAAAAATTGAGCTACGTTGTGATTACCGTTTACTTATAGGAAAGAAGTTTCACCTCAGTGAGTAGCTTCTCGGTGCACGGAAAGCATGTAAGGAATCCAACAACTTGATCCAGATTGGGGCCGATAGATTTTAGTGCTAAGATCTTCACTGTACACATGGACTGGGTCAAGCTTGTGGGAATCATTTTCTAGAAGATGGTCGTAAATGCATCAAGAAAAAATTTAAAAATGTGAGTTTCAAGAAGATGGAGAAGAAGACGAGTGATGTACCTGAACGATTACGGATTCAATAAAGAGTTCAGAGAATTTGGCAGACGAGTACACGAACGCTGTCAATTTCTGCGCGTCAATGACCCTGATTTTTGTTGGACCTTCTAGATCTGATAGAAGCAATCTCTCAAGGAAATGCGCATTCTCAATGACCATAACGTGGAACAGCTGGAGTGATCTCTTCCCAAGTGATGTCTTGTTGCAGGGCCAACCAGACAGATAAATCCATCGGAGATTCATCGAGGCGATGTGGAGGCTAATGAACCCGTGGATCTGCTCAAGACGAAGGTACTCGAGCGCAGTACAGCTGCGGAGCAGGTGCTCCATAGCCTTCTTCAAGATGACAACGTCGAAGAGGTCTAGATGCTTGAGTTGAGGGAGAAGAAGGGCGGGAGCGGCATTAATCTGGGGAAGATAGCAGGAGCTGAAGCTGGTGCGACGCAATGTTGGCGTGAGGCGGAGCGCGGACGGCGGCAGAGAGCGACATCGTCCTTCTTCAAACCTGAGCTCCTCGAGCTGATCTAGGGCGGGGGAGAAGAACCACTCGTAGAACTTGGGTTGGACCTTGCAGTTGGTACTGAACATGCGGATGTCAAGGCGTCTGGCTGGCCCAGGGTGCGATGAAAAGATCTTGGAGACTGCGGCCATGTGTTTGCAATCCCCATCGCAGAGGCAGATGTTGATGGTGAGGTTGAGGGGGACGTAGCGCCAGAGGGGGCGCCACCGCCGGGTGAGCAGGGCGGTCCGCACGACAGATTTGGTGGGGAGGAGGCCAATGATGACGAGAAGCATGTCGTCGGGGAGGCTGCTGATGAAGTCCAGGCTCGCCGGATGCGGTTTTGGCTCGAGCTGCCTCCACTTGTTGGCTGCCTCGCCGTCCATCTCAACCGGCAGCGACGCTGGTGTACACGTGTGCTGGTGTGTGTTGTGTGCTGGGTGTGCGCGAGTGCGTCCTTCTGTGCATGCCGCCGCGCAGTGGTGAATTGTGCGCGAGTGCGTCCTTCACGCGCAAGAAGTTTGTCCTCAATGCGCCCTCAATTTACTAGCGTGCGGGGTGCTACCCCGAGTGGTTTCAACTTTGTTTACTTCACCGCGTGTTATATGGGCCTCTAGTTTACTTATTTTCACCCACTGCAACATGGGCCAGCGCACGAAGATACAGAACACGAGCTGACAAGGTAGCATGTGGATTGGTTGACCGGTTAACTAAACAATCTACAGAGCTATACGCTGACACAATGAGTGTATAATCCGTCGGTATGGAGAGTTCGAGTGAGAGCGGATCAGGGGAGGCCCGCGAGAGATAGCAGAGAGAGAGAGAAAGAGCTACTCCCTCTGTTCGATAATGTAGTTCCAACATTTTTTTAAAGTCAAACTTTTGAAACTTTGACCAAGTTTATAAAGAAATTGCTTATATCTACGATACCAAAGATAAATGATAGTATGAAGTAAGTACATGTTGTGATGAATCTAATGATCGTTCCAGATGTAAATGTTTTTCTCCATATATACCTAGTCAAACTTTTCTGAGGTTTGACTTTTCAAAACATCCATATGCTTATGGACGTGACAGAGTCCCTAACTAGAGAGAGAGAGAGATACATAGAAAGAGTGAGTGAAAAAAGTGTGTGTGCATGTGTGAAAGAGACATGGACAACACACGATAAAAGTAGAGAAAAAGCGTGCGTGTCTTATGCAAACATATCACACATGCATCTTCGACAACGGAGGCAAGGAGAGGAGATGGTGTGTGGTTGTTTGAATCGAGAGAGCAAGACCCATAACACGTGGCCAAGAGGGGTCGACAAACAAGGGAGAGAGGTCGAGAGAGACGACGGAGAAAATGCAGACATGGGGAGGAGAGAGTGTATGTTTGTCATAGAGAGACCCCACGGAGATCGTGGATGGGACTACATGGGTGGGAGATTGAGTGACAAGGTGTGTGCGTGATAGAAGATGCCCCGAGAGATATCGAGATAGACGTATGGATGGAAGGGGACAATACGTGTGTTCCTGATGGCTAGTAAGAAATAATCATACTTAGGAGGGGGGGAGTGCTTGCGCCTATGATGGAGTGAGGGATTATGGTACTTAGGGGGGTGCGTTTCACATGGAGAGAGAACATGGGGGGGTGCTTGCGGCTATGATGGAGTGAGGGCTTATGGTACTTAGGGGGTGCGTGTCACATGGAGAGAACAAGGGCGGAGAGTGTTGGATGGGTCTATATGTATAGAGCGAGCGAGACATGTGTATGTGTGAACCAGGAAGATATAAGGTCAGTTTGGCTTGCGTCCTGAGCACCTTTTTCCTGGCCTGGGGTTGTGGCTGGATTTCATGCACGCTTGTTTGGTTGCTACCCTGTGAAAAAGAAAGCCCGCCTGGCCTGGGTTCCCTTGCACTTTCATTAGCCTGGCTGGACTGCAGACACTACAAGTAGCCTGGCCCAGGCGACCGATTTTGAACGCCTGGCCGTGCCTGGTCGTGCGGCCACGAGGCTAACAGCAACATGGATGGATATTAGCATTAAATAATTGTTGCATGGATTGATTGATGGGACGTTGATGCTTTGCCTGGCCCAGGCATGAACCAAAACGCTTCAACACCACACAAGCCTGGCCAGGCAGAAATATTTTACATCTCACGTCCACACCAAAAGATTGGCCATCAAGGCATGAGGGTCGATCACGAACCAAACTGACCAATAAAGTTTGAGAGAGATTGAGGAGCCCCGATAAGGCTGAGTGGTGCGTCAGATAGCTGAGAGGGGGAAAGAGATATTCCATCCGCTCGATAATGCAGTGCATGTAAATTTTTTAGAAGTCAAACTTTCAAAACTTTGATCAGGTGTACGCAAATGTTATTTATATCTACAATACTAAATATACATCATACAAAACTACATCTCATGGTGAAGCTAATGGTATATGTTTGCCGTAATAGATGTAATTGTTTTTCTCCATGTACATGGTCAAACTTTGTGATGTTTGACTTTTCAATAAATCTATATGCTATGGACCGAGGAGAGTGCCTAAGTCGAGGGCAGATCAAATGCACGTGTGAAGGAGAATGAGTAAGTGTGCAAAAGAGTATGTGTGTGAAAGAGAAAGTGACAACAAACGATAAATTAGAGAGAGTGTGTGTTTTTTCGTTTCTTATGCGAACATATCACGCATGCATCTCCGAGATGGAAAAGCGAGGAGAGGAGATACACGAAGATAGCTAGTGTGTGATTGTTTGCAATGGAGAGAGACACCCCTGTAGCATATGTCCAATAGATGTCTGGCTAACAAGGAACAAAGGTCGAGAGGGACACATGGATGGCATGGACGCATGGGGAGGGAGAGAGGGTGTGTTTGTGATAGAGAGACCCCCTCGAGATCGTGAGGGGACTATATGGGTGGGAGATCGAGGGAGTGCGTGCGCGATAGAAAGATGCCCCGAGAGAAATCGAGATAGACCATGCACATGTTTGTGATGGAGACTAAGATTAGATAGTCATATACATATAGAGGGGACTTCGTGTGCCTACAATTGAGTGAGAGACCATCATACTTCGCTAGCTAGGCTTAAGATTGTGTGTGTGTGCGTGTGAGATGGAGAGAGAACGAGGGAGAGAGATTGAGTTTTAGATGGGCCTATCGAGTGCGAGTGAGATATGCGTGTGTATGTGTGACCCAGGTGGATGGATAGTTTGAGAGAGGGGGGGAAGAGCTCCGAGACGTCAGAGTGTGTGTGAGAGAGTTACGGGCAAAGAGCCAAGGAATTTGTGTGCGTACGATGAGTGCACCGAAGATATCTAGCTTGGACTAGCTAGAGTATCATACATAGTGTGCCAGAGAGACCTATAGATGGTGTATATATGCATGCAAACTAGAAAGACCCCCCCCCCCACACACACACACACACACAGAGAGAGAGAGAGAGAGAGAGAGAGAGAGAGGGAGAGAAAGGGAGAGAGACCAACAAGGTTTTTGTGTGGGATGCGTGCTGTAATTGAAGATTGTCGGCAAGAGAGAGAGAGAGAGAGAGAGAGAGAGAGAGAGAGAACAGGAGTCCGGGAGAGGGGGAGGTCGCGTTTTATGCATCAAAGACTTATATAAACCATGTTTCGATATAAACTTGCATTCAAATATTTAAATTGTAGAACATGTTGTCTGCAATCCACACATGAACGGATATATGCGTATATCAAACAAGTTCATTAATTTGACTTTCAACATGTTCATGGAGTACTATAATATAATATTGTACAACATGCTACTCGATTGAGGTGTTCAATTTTGGATTTAGTTCACTATTTTGACCTACTGAACGAGCTATTTAATTGAATCGAGATATTTCATTTTGGGTTTGATTCGCGTTTTGAGTGGGTCAACTATTTGTATTTTTGTAAATAGCTAGATACGAGCATGTAAAAACACATTACTCCCGAGCATCATCTCTCCATCTAAAAAAGAAGTGGCAAGCTAATATTTCAAAATTTGATTCGAATCGACTTGGTAAGGTAGACATGGATGCTCGTTCTCCCAAAATTTGGACGAACCATTAAACATCCTCTCTGCCTGGTGGAATTCGCCCGAGCAAATAAATGGGAGACGCGAAGTTACCGTCCTATGTGGGACACACATCAATTGGCCCGTTGTACATCGAGGGTAGGTTCGTAACTTCATCCAAGCGCGCCTTCTCCTCGGCCGAAATGACATGTACCGAATAATTCGTAAACCATGTTCAGCAAAACACGCTCTCCTCGCCCGAAATAACTCGTGCCCACTATTTCAAAACACGCTCTCCTCGCCCGAAATCGCTCGCGCCCACTATAGTTCAAAACACGCCCTCCTCGCCTGAAATCGCTCCCGCCCACTATTTGGGTAGAAGCAAAGTTACTCTACTATCCCCGACCCTCAGTACACAGACCCAAGCCGATAAGCCTATAGGCAAGGGTATAACTGTAACTCCCCCTCACATTTCAGACAAATGCGTCCGTAAGACATGGTTCCACTCCCCTCCCAATTCCCCCCCCCCCCCCCCGCCCGCCCCCATTCATACCTCGTGGGCGCCAACACTACAAAAAAAATTACACATCCGTGACATTTTGGGCCGAATGAATTTTTTTCTGTCATACATATGACACTTCTATGACGATAATTGTGACAAAACCCGGTATCGTCATAGATGTGGTGGGCTCCTACTTCTATGACAAAAAATCATGACAGAAAATGGGATTTTCGTCCTGGGCGGGCCGGAGACGCAGCTGCATGATATTCTTTGGGCCGTCCATGGCGGAAAAAACCGAGGTAGAAGCGAGGGGGAGGAAAATTTCGGGGAGTTGCCGGTTACGGTGGGAGAGCGATGCGCATTTCTCTCGTACAGGTACGCGCGTGTGTGCGAGGCATTGGCTCTACCTGAACCCGAGCGAGGCGTTGGGCTCTAACTGAACCCGAGCGATTGCACTGCAGGCTACGCGTTCATCGAACCCGGCGATCGATCGATGGCTGTTAATCGAACTCGATGGAGCGATCCTTCACTCTGCCGCTAATCAAGCCAATCGATTGGATGAACAGTGGCGCTATGGGGGGGGTTAGATGAACGATGGAGCGGTGGCGTTGCCTCTGGATGAACAGGAACCCGTGGTGTGGAGGGCTGGATGAGCGGTAGATGGTGGAGGGCGGTTGAACATGACCCCGTGGTGTGGAGGGCTGGATGAACAGAGACGGTGGAGGGTGCCCGGAGGGGTGGTTGAACGATGGCCGTGGAGTAAGCGCGCGGTGGAGGCTGGATGAACAGGAGCCCGTGGAGGCTGGAGGAGGTCGACGGTAGCCCGTGGAGGCCGGAGGAGGTCGACGGTGGAGATGAACAGTATCCCATGGAGTCTGCTTTTGGCGTACGCCACCCCTCCCGATGAACATGACCCCCGTTTCGACCGTAGCGCTCCAACACAAGTCCGTTTCGTCCGTTTTGCGGAACACCACACCCCTCCCGATGAACAGGACCCCCGTTTGAACCGTAGGAGGTCCGTTTCATCCGTTTTGCGGTACGCCACACCCCTCCCGATCAACAGGACCCCCGTTTCGACCGTAGGAGGTCCGTTTCTTCCGTTTTGCGGTACGCCACACCCCTCCCGATCAACAGGACCCTGTTCCGAACGTGGCCGGTCGAACACAAGGCCGTTTCCTCTGTTGTGCAGTACGCCAGGCCTCGTTTTCATTGCATGTTCTGTCCAAGCCGGTTGGCTCCCACGCGTTCCGTTGCCTCCCAATGAACACGACGCATTCCGTTGCCTCCCCATGAACACGACGCATTCCGTTGCCTCCCCATGAACACGACGACGACGCTGTTTCTCCGTTCCAACCCAGCCATGTACGTATGCGCGAGTAGGCGTTCGAGACCCTGCCCGTATGTACGTACGTGGCCGTATTTTCTTTCTTGCACCCTCGCCGCTGTACGTACGTGTACATGCTACGTGCGCGCCTCTACTATGACATGTGCGCGCCTCTACATCGACCAGTATGTACGTACACGTTCGCGACCAGAATGACAACGCTACGTGCACGCTCGACCGGTGGGTTCCAAGCGCCGAGCACTTCCTCACTGTGAAGATGTAGCTGGTGGGTCCTAGAAGTCAGGGGGGCGAATCGTTTTGTTTTTTTTTTGCCCGGACGCACTTCCTTGAGTGCGAAGATGTAGCTGGCGGGTCCCAGCAGTCAGGGGGTGAATCGTTTTCTTTGCCCGAACGCACTTCCTTGCGTGCGAAGGTGTAGCTGGTGGGTCCCAGCAGTCAGGGGGGAAACGTTTTTTTCGCGAAATACGGCGGCCTGTCCGGTGGGTCCCTTCTGTCAGGTGGAGGAATAATTATTTTGCGCATAATAAGGAGGCACTTCCTTGCTACGGCCGTGGACCCAGCTGTCAGCCTCTCCACGCGATGATACTCTTCCGATGGAAGTCGGTCGTTGACCACATTGACCACGCCGCGCCGAGAGCACCAAGGCGGTGGACGACGGCGAGGCCTAGGAAGGGGACGACACGGAGCCGGGGAAGACGCGGCAGTAGATGCCAACGCGGAGGGGAGTACGACTGTACGAGGGTTTACTGGTTCGTTTGTCGTCGCCGGAGAATAACAGCAGGTGTGGGTGAGTCGAGGGATGGCTAGGCCAGCGATGGGTGTACGGTGGGGCAGTGAGGCCTGCGTGGCAGCACAGCCGGCCGTGGGGAGGAGGGAGCAGGCAGGCCCGCCGGCGCTTGTTTGAGCGGCTGGAGCAGGAAGAGCAGAGATTGAAGAAGCACGACGGCCGTTGGATGGACATCCAACAGTCACTGCTTGTACGTCAACCTTTTTTTAGGAAAGCCTCAAATCTGTGGAAAACAGCATACAGCCCATCTGCCATTATTTCTAATAATTTACAGCCAATTTGCTAATTCTTAAGGTATTTTTTGGAGCCCATATTCTTTTAACTATCATTACAGCCCATATTGTGGCCATGATTAAAAAATTATACGAAATTTTGCATATTTCGGTGCGGTCCGAACTGTTTTTAATCCCAAAATTTTGACTCACATTTAAACTGATTTAAAAAATAAATGTATATCAATATAAAATCCAACAAATTCTCCACGCATAAAAATTAATGCAATTTAAAATCTTGAAATGAAAAAAATATATTTGAAACTAATTGCCGATTTGATGTGTTTTAAAAATGTCCAACCCATTTATCATTACTGATGGGCCATTTTCTCGGCCAGCCGAATGAAAGCTCTCCTCGTCTTGAAAGATTTGCGGCCCAACAGGCCTGACAAAGCGACTTACTTGGCAAATCACAAAAAACTGGGTTGTGGCCGTGGACCCGGTATCGGCCTCTCCATGCAGTACTCTTCCGATGGAAGTCGTTCCTTGACCACGTTGACCACGCCTTGGCAGAGAGCACCACGGGCGGTGGACGACGGTGAGGCCTAGGAAGGGGACGACGCGAGCCGGGTAAGACGCGGCAATGGAAGCCTGGTGAAGAGGAGTCTGAGGTTCACTAGTTCGGCTGCGGTGTGAGGTTGCCGCCGCCGCAGTGGCCCGCCAGTGGGAATAGTAGGGCGGTGAGGCCTCCGTGGCAAAGACCGGCCACGGGAGGTAGGAGCATGCTTGGCATGACCGGTATTGCTTTGGTAATTTGGAGCAAGAAGACCAGAGGCTGAAGAAGCACTACGGCCGTTGGATGGACATCGTACGGTCACTGGAGCTAGAATCGTTCATATTGACTAAGTTGAGAAAGCCTTTCGTCCCCATCAACTTAGTAGGCCCACAAGTGGGTCCCAGCTAGCCACGGGAGTATTCATTTTTTGTGCGTAATAAGGAGGCACTTCCGGTGGGTCCGAGCTAACAGCGGGGGGAACGTTTTTTTTTGCAAAATACGGTGGCCCGTCCGATGGGTCCCAGCAGTCAGGGGGAAACGATTTTTTCGCAAAATACTGGTGGCCCGTCCGGTGGGTCCCTGCTGTCAGGTGGAGGAATAATTATTTTCCGCGTAACAAGGAGGCACTTCCTTGCGGCTGTCGTGGACCCAGCTGTCAGCCTCTCCACGTACAGTACTCTTCCGATGGAAGTCGGTCGTTGACCATATTGACCACGCCGCGCCGAGAGCACCACGGCGGTGGACGACGGTGAGGCCTAGGAAGGGGACGACGCGGAGCCGGGCCACGGGAGGCAGGAGCAGGCGGTAGCACAGCCGGCCACGGGAGGCAGGAGCAGGCGGCACGACCGGCGCTGCTTTGGACGGCTGGAAGAAGAAGACCATAGGTTGAAGAAGCACTATGGCCGTTGGATGGACATCATACGGTCACTGGAGTATTACTAAGTTGACAAAGTCCTCCGTCCCCGTCAACTTACTAGGCCCACAAGTCAGCCCAACAATATGGTGGGTCCCACTAGCGGGGGTATTCATTTTTGGGCGTAATAAGGAGGCACTTCCTTGCTGCGAAGATATAGCTGGTGGGTCCGACCCGGTCAGCGGGGGGCGTTTTTCATGAAATCTGAGGCTCTTCTGTGTGTCCTAGCTGTCGGTGGAGGAATCATTATTTTGCTGCGTAATAAGGAGGCATTTCCTTGCGTGCGGTCGTGGACCCAAATTGTCGGCCTCTCCACGTCTGATCCACTTCCAATGGATGTCGTTCATTGGCCACGTTCACCAGGCCGTGCCGAGAGCACCAGGGCGGTGGACGACGGCAAGGCCTAAGAAGGGAACGACACGGAGCCAGGGATTACTCGGCAGTTGTTTCCCACGCGGAGGAGTACGAGGGTTTACTGGTTCATCTGTCGTCGCTGGAGAATAACAGCATGTGTTGGAGAGTAGAGGGATGGCTAGGCCAGCGATGGGAGTACGGTGGGGCCGTGAGGTCTGCGCGGCAGCATAGCCGGCCGCGGGAGGAGGGAGCAGGCAGTCCCGCCGGCACTTGTTTGAGCGGCTGGAGCATGAAGAGCAGAGATTGAAGAAGCATGACAGCCGTTGGATGGACATCCAATAGTCACTGCTCTCCTGTGTTGACTAAGTTGACAGGGCATTGCGTGTGCGTCAACCTTTTTTTTATGAAAGCATACGCGTCAACCTGTACTAGGCGCACAAGTCAGCCTCAAATACATGGAAAACAGCATACAACCCATCTGCCATTATTTCTAATAATGTACAACCCATTTGCTAATTCTTAAGATTTTTTTTGGAGCCCATCTTCTTATTGTTAGCATTACACCCCATATTGTGGCCACGGTTAAAAAGTATCTGAAATTTTGCATATTTGTCAACTGTTTTTAATCGAAATATCGATTCACATTCAAACTATTTTGAAAAATAATTTATATAAATATAAAATCCAAATAATTGTCCATGCATAAAAATCAATGGAATTTAAGATCTTGTAATTAAAAAAAGTTGAAACTAATTCCCGGTTTGATGTGTTTTAAAAAATGTACAGGCCATTTCTGGGCAAACCGAATGAAACTCTCATCGTCTTGAAAGATTTGCAAAGCAGGCCGATAAAGCAAGTGGCCTTGTTTGGGTATTTCTTTTAAAAAAATAGAACTGGGCTAGCCATTTTCAGCAAGAAAAAAACACAACTGGGCTCATGATGTGGTAAACATAAATAAAACCCTTGCTAGACGGGCCACAGCCCCGCACAACCCCGTTGTTACCCTGATCCGTCGCTAAAACTAGTATAAATAACAATTGCTTGTTCCTCAAAAAAAAACTGCGCGACTTGCTGGGTCCCTGGTGTCAGCCGCTCGTAGTGTACTTCTCTCGTTTATTGACTACGTTGACAATGGCGTGAGCCCGAGATGTCCAACCATTAGGAGGAACCATATTTTTGGGCTTGTACAATAGAGGCACTTGCTTGCGTACTGCCATGACGCTGGTGGGTCCCTACTATCATCCTCTCCACGTACAGTCATCTCCTTGTTCCTCTCGGTTGTTGACGATGTTGACAACGCAAGACGGCGGCACACCGCGCACGGCGAGCGAACCAAGGCCGCAAGTCGGAGGATGACGGCGAGGCCTCGGACGGAACGAACAGGAGCCTTTGAAGATGCACCGGTCCAGTCGCCGGCGGAGGTGAGTACGAGGGTTGAATGGTTCGGGCACGGGTGCGTGTTGGGGCTGACATCGCCGGAGAATAACAGGACGTGTGGGGGAATAGAGGGAGGGACTAGCCAACGTTGGGGGTACGTACGGTACGGCTGCGGAGGCGCAACCAGCCATGGGAGGCGGGAGCAGGCGGAGCCGACAGGGTGGTTTGGTTTAGGCGGCTGGAGGAAGAAGAAGACAAGAGATAGAAGATACACGACAGATGTCAGAATCCAAATCTGTCACGGTCATGCAGCCTTTCCTATGAAAATTTACAGCCCATTTGATGTGCTAGTTTGAAATAAGTTTGTGGGTGCTGGTGGGGGCTAATCACTTGGCTTCTGTAATGCACAGTGAGCTCAAGCAGCCGGCGTGAGTGATGTTATTTCCCTTGGTTGTGATTTGTTACAATATTTCACTCTAAATTAAGCGAATGGCAAGCCATTTGCCTTGTTTCAAAGAAAATATGACAGTCACAGCCGAGTTGAAAAGGGCAGGAACATCTATCTCCAGCTTACAAACTGTACAAAAGCATGATGGTTGATTGTTCATCAGGTTTACAAAAGAAACCAGATTGAAAAGGGCAACAATATCTAACTCCAGCACTATTTTCGGCAGTCACAGTCAAATGGATCGGTCAGGTCCATAGAATGAACAACATGGGTCATAAAATTTACTGGATTATGACCACAATATGTTGTAAATAGAAGCCCGGCATGTTCAGAAGCTCTTTTGCCCACCTGGAACTCCTTTTTTTGCTAGTCGACATACCCATCCGTCAAAACCATGCTGCTGATAAACTTAAGCCTGATGGACAATAGTAACCTCGCATTCAGCAGGAAGAATGTGAAAAATCTTGTGTTTGCACGGTTGGCAACATATCGTTCTAGCGTTATTGTCTTCAATCGAATCTCATGACAAGTGAGAAAATCCCGATGCTTACGAATCCACCGATTGGTTATAACTTTCTTACCCCGTCCTGTTGCCTAAATAGACATGAAGATTGAAAACAGTTAAGGTCTAAAAGAAGAGTATCGAAAGAGCAATAGCTGAACGGTTAATTCTAGTACACTATATGCGGGCTTCCAATGTGCGTGAAATTATCACCTTTATATACAACTTCTCCAGACATGGAAAGCATTGCAGCAAGCCAATAATCTTGTTCAGATCAAAACTATTCATTTCGATATATAAGAACTTGAAAGAATCCAGCACCATTGATAGGCCATCCATGGAGAAACTCTTCATTGAGCATAGAACATAATATTAGTACAAAATGTGTACTCCAAGATGATATATAAATTATGCGCAGAAATTTAAAATGCAGCTTATGGTTACAAGTGTAGATGATAATATAAAGTACCTGAAGAACTGTGGAGCGAAACACCATATTGAAATGAGCACAGAGATCATGTATTACACCCAAGGTCTCAAGTATAGGCGCAGAGAGGACGGTTATTTGCAACGGTGAATAACTAGAATCAAGGATCAACCTTTGAAGTGAAGGGGCATCTTGGATGATGAGCTGCTTTCCGTCAAAAGAAATTCCAATTCTTACAAGGTTAGGCGACTTTATTTGGAGACAACCGATTCTAACTGTGAAAACAAGCACCAAGCACTCCAAATACAGGGCAATCGGAGTGGATGATGTTGTGCAATGAGGCCTCCGATATCTGAACCCGCACAAGTGAAAGTTTCTTGAGAAATGGGAAGGTTTAGTACCAAATTATGCGGTAGGTAGCACAACGCAAAGGTGGCGGTGTGGAGAGAGGAGGAAAACCGCGAGATGGACATCGGTGCTTTGAGGGCACAAGTTCATGGCGTTCGGTACATGGTATGTGATTTCGTGGAATAGTAGAACTCAAGCGGTGTGTAGTTCTGTGAATTCAGGGATTTCAGCCAGGCGTCCACCGTGCAGGGCATGGTATGCTTGCTCAGGTAGCATGACGGGATGCAGAGGCTTTGAACGGAGCCCTGGTGGGAGGAGATGATGGCTCTGGGGATTTCAAAATCATTGAAGAGAGATAGCTGACGACAGTCGAGATTAAGGGGCACGGCGCGCCATAGAGGGCGCCACCAAATTGAGAGGACTTGGGTGCGGCAACAATCCTTGGTGGGGAGAAGCGAGATGATCTCCCCAAGGACGGCGACCGGGATATCGCTGATGCGGTCCACCCGAGATTCTACGGGTTCTTGGGATCCAGTGGGGGCGGGGTCGCCGCTTCTTCCCGTGTTGTCGGGGGTGGGATCTACAACAGGCGTCCCCCGCTGGCGGGAGCCTCATCTTCTTGGCGCTGCGGTCAGCCGACTCCATTTTCCTCGAGTGTGTCACGTCGCGCTCACGGATTTGAGCAGAGTAACTAATGACGAGCCTAGTTGTAGTGCGAGCGAAGAAGAAGGGGAGCTGGGGGTTTTCTGTAGGAGTGGGGAAGAAGGGGAGCTGGAGTTTTCTGTAGGAGTGAGGTGAAGAATTTGGGGGTACGAGTGGAGCAAGCTGACGTGAGGTGGGTGGGAGCGAGGAGGAAGAAGAGCACCCAGGTTTTTTGGGGGGGTGTGCTGGGTGTGGGTAGCGCCTTTTGAATTGATTTTACTATTTACTAGTGTGGACTGGTTGTTTTGTCTTGGGCCGAGAGAAACAATTACTACTAGTATAGTGGAGACACTCTACAGCTACCCATAAGAACAATTACTACTAGTACAGTGGAGACGCTCTACCGCTTCTGGCTCCTCCTAGGTCATTGAAACGTCTCCCTCTACTGAATGTCGTTATACTTTTGATGAACGACATGCGGGCCATGCAGCGCGCGGGCCCAAATGCCATCCACCAAATTAGAAGGCAGTATGCAGGCGGAGAGTCACCCCGGTCGTGGCCGGGCAAGAACGAGCCGTCAGATCACAAAACCCCACCTCCCTGCAGTCTAAGTTTGACAGACGAAGCAACCATCATTTCACTCTTCGCTAAATCCCCTTCTCCCTCACTGTCTTCAAGAAAGGCAACACTCGCGTCTGCCACTTTTCTTCTCTCCCAACGAAGGGAAGGTAAGCGGATCCGTGATGTTGGTATATTTTCGTTCAGAGAAAAAAAACTTTTGCAAAGCAGTAACCGATCCTCACTCTCCTTTTTGTTTCATTGTCATTGCGATTGTGTTTTCCTTTTAGTGGTCTCCTAGTATTCGTCAGTTTCATGATGGACCAAGGAGAACCAGGCAAAGATCTGCTGATGTTGGAGCAGCCGCGGGAGGCTGATCCCTACGAGACAGAGAGCTCCAAGAAGGTGCATGGAGGCAACCACCGAGCCGACCCCAGATACGCTCATGGCCACTACTGAGATGGTTGACGCCCCGTTTGAGGTTACAGCCCCCGTGGCACCGCAGGACCAGTTTTCCCCCTTCGAGGATGTGTCCCCCCCGCTGAGCTGCCCAAGTTGATTTCCTTCTTTGCCGATCTCGATTGTGGTTTTTCATCTAAGTATGTGGTGATTTTTTTTAGAAAAGGAAGTATGTGGTGATTAATAATGCAAAATTTTATTAGCTTCGATGCCATGCTATACATAGTGGTTTAAATAACTTGTGTTTCTTATACTAAAAAGTAATTCAGAATTTGTTTCTGTTTCAATTAGAGCCCTGAGGCAAACAAGGATTGTGTGGTTGTGCATGTCACTCGCTATGAGGCGGACGACCTGAATATACGCCTTTGGGAAAACAGAGTTCTTAGGCTGTTGGATCCTGGAAGCCATTTGCGGTTATACCAATGAAGAGGTGTATTCCAGCCTCACTGTTGTCAGGCGTGTTGTCCAGGGTGTACTGAAGCACCAGAAGTTCAAAGCTAATCCTTTGTTTGTGAGGCATACTGTTCTTGTCAAGCTTACGCAGGAAGATGACGTGGCATGCCTCCACAAACAAGTTTATCAGTGGCAAGGCCACAAGGTTGTCTTCATGAAGGTTCACAGGATTGAGCAACTGCGGAACGTACTCGATGATATTCATGGCAAGGTCCGTCTTGTGTCCAGCCCAAATTAGATCGAGGCATGAAATAGTTGCCCCTGCTAGTGTTTAATAGTAGTTTGGATTGTGTCTAATTATCCAAACCTTGCCAGTTATCGACCCCTCTGGGGCTAGTACTCTGTTTGAATCCGTCTATGGGAACTGCTGCTACTTTTGTATGCCTGTGAATCATGTGAGAACCATCGTAATTGTTGCTGAAACAGATGCGTCCTCACTAGTTTTTTCATGAATATGGCATGGTAAGACATAAGTTGTCACGGTTTATCATACGAGCAGTGTGTGTTTTGATGAAATAGAGCACTCGTTCGAGAAACGTGCGCTGACGTATACATAAGTACTTGTAAACACTGTTGGTGCTATCCCACTTGTCAGCAGTTGTGCAAAACACGACACATTGGCTCAGCTCGCTTCAACACTAGGCTATCGACCAGCTAACAATCAACAATCTGTTATGCGACATATAAGCAACTATGTATCTTGTTACGATGGTTCATGTAGTTAATTGAGGCCACAATGTAATAAATTCCAAGCGTTCAACGCTAGTCCAAGCTCATGTGGAACACTCACATTAAACTCGTCTTCATAAAAATCTTGAAAAGCATAAGTTAAGCAGTTTTATACATCTCAATGATTCATAGAACATAACAAACATATACTAGTTCACATCAAAAGACAAAGTTGTGAGAAGGTTTACAAATCAGGAAAAAACAAGCAAGGCTTCTCTGAGCAAAGGGCCTCCCGGCAGGCTTAAATTTCCAGGAGTTCACTCTAGTTTTTTCTTGTTGCCACCATCCAGGGTTAGGTTCTGTCATTCTAGAATAACCAATTATAATTGTGGTCTCAGCTGGAATGCTGAACTGAACCATGCAGTGTACTGACCAGGTGAAATTCTTGTGCATTCCACTAAATTTAAGCACCGCTATTTGCAGAAATAAGCAGACCACAATGCCTCTTGTCCGCGCACCTGTCCAAAAAACTGTCGTGCAGCCGTGCCAGCTAGTCCTCGGTCCATGGATGAACTAGTAGAAAGTGCATTCCGGACTAGGATGCAGTTGTTTTCGCTCGTCCCTGCACTACAATCAAGAAGTAAAACGTACGAATCAGCTTCTTTTAGATTGCATCGGTCATTCTACCTTAGTTACTACCAATGTAGGGATACCTTGAAGACGGTAGGTTAGACGATGGCAATGAGGGATAGCCATCTCATTTTGCGCAGTTGTACTAAAACTGAGGTGTGTGCTTTTGATTGTGCGGACAAACATCCTGAAACGATATGGAGACACACATCCCTGTTTGCGCAAATACGGAATACAGTTATTTAAACAGTGACAGATATTACTACTTTCCCCCGTTTCCTCTTAGAACCAAGTCCTAGATTCATGCTATAGCTTTCCCACTTTCTTCCCTGTTTGAACCAACGCTTTGAGTTGACTGTATGAACTAGCTTTACTTGTAATAATAGTAGAAGTCTAGGTGGCTTTGGAACAGCGGACGGAAGTAGAAAAGGATCCACACGAAGGGGGAAGAGCTGGGGCAGTAGAGCAAGGCAGGTTTCGAAGGAATATATACTTGAGGGTCATTAGCATGTGGCAAAGACGGCGTCGGGAGGCCGCATCTTGGCCACAATACCGCAGGGAGGAAGAAGGGGTCGGAGGCCCTCCCGAGCCGGCGCTCTCTCGGAGAGAACGGCACGGCCGCTGATTGGGACGAGCGGCCAGCCGTTGGACTCCTCCCTCGACGCCGACGACAGCGTGAACGATGCACCTACACCCCCTGCCCCGGTCGAGGTTGTCCGGCCGGATTTGTGACCAGCCGTGAGCAGAGAGAGAGAGTGTGGCCACCTATGTCTTGCTTAGATCTGGAGAGCATGAGAGAGTGAACGAGAGGAAGCCTAGTAAAGCAAGCGCTAAGGCTCCTGCTTTTATATATAGTGGAGTGATTTTGTTGTATCGGCTTCAAAAAAATGCGCTCCTACGTGTACCCGTGAGTGGGTGTGAGAGAACTAGTGCGTGCGTGCACCGCTTCTCTTCGTGAGAGTACAATATATACTATGCCCAAAGAACGTTCGCCGCAAGAGTAATAATATAAGTGTGTGACCTGTGGGCTAAAATAAAATGTGTGCGCCGTCTTTTGTTTTTTAGAAGTTCTGAGGGTAGGGTGTGAAGAGCACATATGTGCGTGACGTCTACCTGCAGATAGACGATGGGTGCCACGTGCGAGTCTGCGAGAGGACTCAGGAGAGTTGTGACTCGTGAGGGTGCATGTGCGTGAGAGAGAGGGGGGCACGTACCAATGCAATGCATGTGCCCATAAATCATTATCCGAAAAACGTTCGCCACAAGCCTTTTCCTGACGAACGTCGTAAGAACCGTTAGATTGGCATCTGACAATGTCAGCTTTGCCATGTCATTTAACAGAACAGCCACTCCTCCTACAGACAAATCTTCCACGTGAGTGTTAGCAACTGCCGTATGCTCCCTCCGTTCCGAAATGCAGTGCATATAGCTTTATTGAAAATTAGAACCTCGCAAAGTTTTACCGAGTTTTCGTGTACCAAATTGCACATGTAGAATACCCTGTATATATCATTTCATTCATCTTCGAGAGGTAACTATAAAGATGGGTGAGGAGTCTACAAAGAAAGACCATCGTATCACCCGCAACAATTTCAACCATCCTTTAGTGTCGAGGAATATCATAGGAACTCTATATGATATGATTTTTAAAGGATTTTTTTCCTTTAGAGCCAATTGGTTCATAGGAATAGATTCATATACTCTACATTTCAAAGGAAATAAACATGATATCATTTCAATAGCTTTAGAGCCACTTGGTTCATATGAATGGATTCCTATACTCCCTTAATTTCAAAGGAAAATAAACATTAGCGTATATTCAATAGAAAAGTTCCTATGATATGAACCAAATTACATCTCTTTACTAATCCCTCCTCATAGGAATTGAGATACATGTCATCTCTAGATTCAATAGAAAAGTTCCTATGATGTGAACCAAATGACATCTCTTTTCCAATCCCTACTCATAGGAATTGAGATCCTCCATGTCATCTCTTTCCCTACAACTTCCATGTATACATCTTCTATTCCTAAATAGATAGTACAACCCACTAGTAGCTTTTTCCAAAACATGCAACTATGGCACAAGAACTATATAGTGTGCCAATAACTTTGAAAGATGGTCGCTGGATGAAGCTAACCCGACAAAGGTCAGAGATGGGCAAATCCGAGCACCATCGGGCCGTTGGATATCATCAACATTCCACCAGATCTGCCACATGTACAATTTAGAAGACTCCATGGTTGAACTTAAGCATAATGTACAAACCTCAAAACACAAGCACTTCTCCTTTGTTCTAGAATCTTCTGTATCATAATTAATTATTTTTTCTAAATGAATTGCCATTATTTGTTTTTTACTTTATGATTTACAATGCACAACCCCATGAATCTTAACATTTATAAAACTAATTGATTTTGAATGAGATGAACTATAAGAACTAAACGAACATCTACATCATGCATATATGACTCAAAGCTTTACATGCTATAGTGTGTATTTATTCATAATTTGGTTCCGAAATCTCATGCGTTCAATACATGTGTACCTTACTAGTTTTGAGTAGAGTAGCAAATTTCACGCGGCCCCGGGTATATCAAAATGAAGGGCCCATGCATCATTGCCTTTCGGTAGAACCTACGCCCACAATTTTTTGTACGTGCTATATCTCCACTGGTCCCCGAACCCAAAATGCAGCCTCGTTCCCGTAAAACCAAGCGGCCCACACATATTTAAGGCGTCGACTCGAACCCATTTACTACGACGTGGCCCCGCACACCGTAGTACTCCTACAAACCCTACCGCGGTACTCATCATCGGTTTTCTTCAAGAGGACGAGGGAGAAGCCGATTTGTAGTGGAGGCCTTTCAAAAAAAAGGATCTGTAGTGGAGACCCCTACCCTAGGGTGCCCTAGGTAGCTGCCGCATGCATCATTGTTTTCTCTTTTCTTTATGCTCTTGCGCGCTAGAGTGAAATGATGGTTGCTTCGTCCGTCCAGCTTAATGCGGGAAAGGTGGGGCTTTGTGATTTGACCTCTCATCGCTCATTTTCTACTACTGCGGCGCTACGACCGGGGTGCCTCCAATTCCAACCGCTGCTCCAAATTGTAATTTGGTGCATCGCACGTGGAACAAGACGGTGGATGAGCCACATGTCCGCCAAAGGGGTCTGTTAAGTGTGTCGCCATTTCGCATGCGGATCGACCTCGCTTGAGTTGCTACGCCAACACGACATGAGCAGCCTACCACTTGGTTTTGCACCTTGGTGAATCCCGACTATATTGATCTAAAAAGATACGTGCTGAACTACCCTCTCTGTCTCGGTTTTTTATTTGTAGACATCTCGGTTTATAGGGCCTGCACGTAGTTCTAGGTCATCGATTTGGCTAACTAAATATGAGTTACTATGTCACAAAAAGTATACCATTGGATTCTTATTGGTTGATATGTGAAGAAACAAGAAACGAGGTAGAAGTTAATGCACCGCGCCTTAGTATTTTGGGATTATTTGGTTTTCAGAAGATGACTTACTCACCTAGACGGAGGGAGTAGTTGTATTTAAAAGTCGAGGGCGGGCTTTTCCTGCATGGTAGGCGGGCAGTTCCGCCCAATGGTTCGACAGAGATGCGAGAAGACGAGGGAGTAGGCTCTGCAAACGTAGGGCTGTGTGTGATTTGACAATGAAGTTATCGCTGGACAGTTGGGGCCCCGTGATTTGACTTGCCATTATCATTTTAATCTGGCGCCACGACCGGGCGTGAGTCTCCCAAGTCCTGACCACCTCCATACAGTGCCTCTCCCAATGCTCCACCATGTAGTAGTAGAGGCTGGCTCTTGCATGAGAGCCCACTTCTCCACTTTTTCCTTGCCTCTCTTTCCTCCACATATGCAAAAATGCCATGTAAAGCGCACTATTGTACTTACTTGCTCCTACAGGTGCTTAAGCTTGTTACATAGGCATAAAGTCTGATGTGGCAATTTAATCAAGAAGAGAGAGACTAATTTGGTGACCCAAGGAAGAAACGGTGCTAAGCGCATGTACCTAGGTGAAAAGACCATTTTGAGTCTATAGCTAATTAAATGAAGCAAACTTAGAAACACCATTTCATTGGAAGAGGTCACTCCTTGGCAAATGCAATAAATACTAGTACTCCCTGTGTCCCATTATATAAGGACGTTTTTGACACTACACTAGCTAGTGTCAAAAATGTTCTTATATTATGGGACAGAGGGAGTACGAAGAAAGAGATAGAGAGGAGTAAAAAAATACACTTATAGCCAACCTCGTTGTAGTATGAGTGACTAAGTGATGACTATGTATGACATGCCAACATCAGATAGCTAACGCACCGTGTTAAATCTCCAAGGGCGCGACCGCGCGAGCGACGCGACGGTCGTGGTAGGCGTGAACATGATATGGGCTGCTGGCAGCCATTGGATCTTTGAGATCAAACGGTCGCATGCTAAGTTGCTGAAAATTTTAAGAATAACCCTCCAGGATAGGATATTCACCCATAGGTCTAGAATCACGCCATGCAACCGTTCGATCTCAGATCCAAGGGCTCTCAGAAGCCCGTATCATGGGAGAATGGAAAGCCACTACCTGCTCGTCAGACGCTAGCAGTTCGCTCCTACTCGTCCCCCGCCCGTCCTTTAATACTATGGCGGTTCGCTCCTAGTCGTCCGGCCCATTCACATTACGGCAGTTCCACTAATCCTAACCCTCCTCCCAAATCCATGGCGTCCCAAATCTCCCCGATCGGGCGGTGAGTACAAGGTTAGAACCATCACCGCGATGAGTTCGACGTCATCTACACCTGCATTTCCACGACGGTGAAAGGATGCCTTTCTCGCTTCAGACGCATGTTCGAAAACTCACATGATGAGTGGGTCGCTGGGCTAGATGTTGAGTACACCATAGTCGTGGGACGAGATAAGGATCTAAAGGACGAAGAGAGGAAGAAGCCCGCCGTGATCCAGGTTTGCGTACATAACGGTTGCTTGGTCTACCACATGCCATGCCGATGTTGAGTGCCAGGATTTTAAGAACTTCCTCAAGGACAAAACAGTCAAATTCATTACTATAGACTTTAAGAACGACAAAGAAGTCCTGCGTCGGATAGGCCTCGTTGTAGGCAACCCCTTCGACCTCCAAAATAATCGGTTGGTGCCCTCTCGTCGGCCTTCAATGCTGACCCTGGCAGGAGCCATGGTTCATCCTTCATACAGTAAACTGGAGAAACCTCATTACACGTTTCATCATCATGCATGGCAGCGGAATGTACTAGATATAGACCACATCCAAAGACGCTGCAATGGATGGCTACCTTTGTTTCAATATCTACAAGGGTTGGATGAAGAGCAACAGCCAAGTTGGCGGTTCAAGCAAAGAAGTATCGGCCAAGAGGAAGAGGGACAAGGATGAAGTCGAGGACGTGGACGAGGACTCCGAGTAAGGTGGAAGTGTTGTTGCTCATGGTGGTTCTAAACTTCTAATGCAGTGTCTACCGGATTAGTGGTATAGTTTAATTTCAGGTGTGCTTAGGTTAATTTGAGGGGTGTGTTGTGCTGAGCCCCCAGCAGAACTATGTTATGTTTCTTCTCGTTACTTTAACTCTTCAGTATGTACATACTAGTACTAGTATTTCTTTAATAGAATTTAGCACCCCAATTAAGCACGTACTAGCTTTTTAATAGTACTATATGCATAATTTGGCATTTAGCGCTCTATATGTACCACCTTTTTTTAAAATTTCAATTTTTGCTCCATGGCGCAATCTATCGATAGTGGAGTACTACTGTACAAAAGTATACATTTTTTAAAAGGCTAGCATACTGTTCATCACATATATATAGCCAGTTAAATTTTCAACCTAAAACGACATGCATGCCATGTAGTAAACCGATACAAAGGAAGTATAGTAAAAATGAGGTGATTTTACCGAGCGATCGGCGGGGGAGCATGGCCTGTCATGTGGTCCCACGTGTCATGATGTACCAAGGCGATGCGCGTGTCCCTCTTGAGGCAGAAGCAATACTAGTACTCCTACGTGGTTTGAGATGATGTCGAACCGAAGTGTGAAATAAAGGTTACTTCGCCCGTCTGGGAAGATGCGGCATTGTGATTTGACGTCTCATTGCTCATTACTACTACAGGGCCGGTACGAGTGGGGTGCGTCCCCCCTGCTGTTCTGCACTGTTATTTGGTGCTTGACACGTCGACCCGGTTGCTATATGTCCCACATGTCGGCGACAGGAAGTACATAATTCATGAAAGGGAGGGTCGACGGAGGTGTATACTACAGAATTCATGAAAGGGAGCGACTTAGTTTTGGAAAAATCTGTTTTACAGATGCGTACCCACTAGGGTTTATAGGGCTCATCTAAAAACATTCGTTTTTCTGTTTGATAAGTCTCAATTCTACTATACTAGTAGTAGTACCATTACATGTTGGATTTCGAGGTGCGTTAGATCACCCGACGCAAGCAGTGTCAAGAGGAAACCAATGCACGTATAAGTTCATGGAAATTTAGTGGTCATTCATGCATTCGTTCTAATTAATGCCTCGGTAAACATAACTTCTTGAGAAAAACGAGCGTACTGTGCAAACTACGAAATTAATTCGACCACTCACCGTCTACCTTGGTTGGAGAGATTTTGAAATTGAGCCATAAACTGGAAAGGAAGGAGTAGTAACTTTTGTCTCGATTACTATTTGTGGCCTTGTATAGATGCAAAATGTATTTTTTTATAGTGGCCTTGTATAAGTAAATAGAGGGAGTACTAACCAAAGTACATAGTAGGGACGAGGAGTAAACGGAGGGAGTAGTAAAAATCTCTCCTCGTGCTGCGAGCCACCACGCGCGTGGGCGAGGGAGCGGGCGTAAAGGCGTACAGTAGTACTCCTAGTAAGCTTCACCTCATCCTGCGAGCCATCGTGCCCGTGGGCGGGGGAGACGGCGTACTAAGCAAGTTTCTCCTCGTTCTGCGAGTTGACGGGACAAATCAAAAGTACTCCAGTGTATAGAGCCTTGCCTCTAAGGTAGGCCCCACATGGTTTGCCTCTTTTTTCAATTTAACATAACGCGTCAAGTCACCCGTGGTAGACGATCCTCCCTCCACCAAGTGGACAACCAGTACACGTGCCAAATTACCACGTGGGCTGCATTTTTCGTACATAAATGAGCTCCACCGTGTACCCGCACGGGTGTGGTTGGGAAAGAGACGGGAGTACGTGCGCCATGCGTCCTCTTCTCTTCGTGCACGTCCCCCACCTACATGGGTGTGTGTTAGAGAGATACAAACCTAGACATAATGCGTCGTCCATCCCCATGCCTCCGCCCGGTCCGACCACCAGTCACCACCACGGCACCACGCCCCACTCCTCCTCACCTTATCTCTCATATTTCTCCCTCCATTTTTATATACAAGGTGCCACTATCAAAATTAAAATTTGCAGATATACAAGGCCACTAACACTAATCGATGCAATATTAATGGTGTTTGCCTCGTGGTACTACTACGTCTGTTCGGGTTTATTAGTCCCCATTGTATTTCGTGCCAAATTTTGACAATAGATTAAACTAAGAAAATATTCACGCATGTCACCAAACATTATATTTTTCAAAACTATGTTCAAATACGAATCCAATGAGATAATTTTTCTTGACATGCATTAAAATTTTGTTAGTTAAATCTTTAGTCAGAATTTGGCACAAACTATAAAAGGGACCTATAAACCAGGACGGAGGTAGTAGCAAAGGAGGACATTAATTATCCCTTGCATGCATGCGGGAGTTTGTAAAAAAAATGCATCTTGATGTTGTGTGCAAAGCACGGGCATCTTGCTAGTCCATGAAAACAACACATGGCAAAATTCCACGGTGAATGAGGGATTTGAATCTGTTGGGAGGGGCTATTTGGATCTTGCCCGGGGTAGCCAAAATATTGGCGACCCTTTTGTACACCGGTGCCTTTGCCACCGATGAACGAGGAACGACTCGGGTGCTCATGCTGTCATGCATCCTCCAGCGCGCACGTTGGAGACGAGCTCGCACGAGCTGTGTTTTTTTGTCCCACAACACCGCCCGAGCCGCCCGCAGACCGACCGGCGACCCGCAAATTACGCCATCCAACCGTAGCCGCACACATTATGACAGCAACTCAACCAACCAGACAAAATTCACGCAAACACGTTGACAAACTGATATTTCATATAAACAACGACGGAAATCATATAAAATACCGGATTTTCACACAAACATGACGGATTTCATTACATTCAGATGAACTACGCAGGTTAGTTCTCGACAAGACAGGTATATAATACCTGGCCTAAATGGTCGCCCGCTGATCGATTTGTGTTCCTCATGTCCGGCAGCACGATCACCGGACTGCCGGGAGCCCCGGAGGTATATGCTTCAGCGCAAAGGACGACTCGCTTCCCCACCTCTCAACTGATATCATTGGCTGGTGCCGAAGATGATCGTGGCCGGCACCGGTTCGAGTTCATCACCGGCCACTACTTCACCATGGCCGGCACCGGCTCGAGTTCATCCTAACATTCCCCTCTTCCGTGGAGCCCATGCGGGGTCGACGAAGGTCCTCGCAACAAAAGGATCCGGCAAGACACCTGTTGTGTAAGCCGGCGTCACCTCCGCGGTGGACTTCATGGGACCCAAGCGGTGGCGGCCTCCCGTGTTCTACTTCTCCTCGATGATGGCGGCGGACGCGGAGACGCTAGCCACCAACTCGTCGCTCTCCGCGCACCCGGCTTCTGTCGCTGCTTGCATGGTGCGGCCACCGGCATGGGAGTCTCGGCCACAGAAACGGGAGACACGGTACGAGGCGGCAGCGAGGACGGCAGCAACGACGCCCGTGCGCCGCTCCTCGTCGAGCTGGCCTGGAGCGGCGAGTTGCTGAACCGCGCGCCGGCTTGGGGCAGCAACTGGCTCCTTCGGGAGAGGGGAGGGAGGTGGATCAGCAAGCTGCATAGCTCGTATCCGGCGGGCTACCCAGCCGGCTTGGATGCGGAATAACTACTCTTCGTAAGCGATTGTAAGAGTGGAGAAAATGGTGGAGGAGATAGGGGAGCAGCGGAGGTGTGCGATTCTTGGCCGGCGTTTGGCCTCGTTTAAATAGGAGATTAAATAGACGACGGACGGGAGGAGCTCGGCCGGCATTGCGTTTAACGCCGGCCCGGTCATGAACGGGCGTGTGTCCAGAGTGGGTTTCTCGGCTTCCACACGGGCGGGTTTCATGGAGGCGTTTGAATGCGGCACGGAGGCGTGTTCAGCCGGGCGTGCCGCGAGTGGCGCCCTCGACTCTGACCTAGGACACCGCGCTGTTCTTCCACTGACATGTGAGCTCTTTGGGTGCATGGCCTGCATGTCAGTGACCCAACGCAGGTAGCGCACAGCTGAGGAACCTTTGGTGGGCCAGGGCGGTCAGAAGCGGGCATTTCGTTAACCGACGATTGTTCATTGAGTGTGACATCATCTTTTTCATGTAGTTAAGCCTACTATGTTGATAGCCCGTTCGATATGTTGTGATTCATAAAGACCGATGCATCAATGTTCTGCTTATCACAGATAAGATTGATTAATACCCGTAACAATCCATGTCCTTAACAAAGGGTGCATGCACGTATAGGTTGAGCATGTGTCTTGCGTCGTGTGCTGTGCATGCAGCGGCGAGTGTTGCGTGCGTGCAAGGTGCGTTTCAGTGTTGCATGCATGGGTGCGTACGTGCGTGTGTTCGTGAGTGCATGTGTACGTGTCAGTGTTGCACGCCAGCATGCGTGCGTGTGTGTGTTATGTGTACGTGTAAGTGTTGCATGCCTACATGCGTGCGTGTCTTGTGTGCGTGCATGTGTACGTGCGGGGTGAGGCTACACGTCAGTCGACTGACTTTTTCATCTCTGGTCATTAGCTTTTCCAGCCCCTGGATACGAAATCAAGGGCCTCCAGTTTATCATCAAACTCCACCGCCCTGAGCCGCCAGCCACCACCGGCCGAACCGCCCGCCCCCGCCGCCCGCGGCCAGCCTGCCCTCCCCAAAACCACTCCCCACCGCCGGTCCGCCGCCGGACCGGCCATCCTCTAGCCCTCCCCGGCTGAGCTTTTTCTCCGGGGATCCCCACCCCACCGCCCAATGAACGCCCCCCCCCAACCGCCGGTGACTGCCAACCAGAGGTCTCACGACTTCGAATACCCACCGACCACTAGTTTATTACCATTTCTGTCCTTCATATATGCGCTGACGGGTGGGCCCTATGGTAATGTGCGCTGCTGAATGTGGACCATTTGACTGGTCAATTGATCGTGTTATCAACAAATTACGGAGTTGTATGGTGAGCCAGTGACCGTATGATCACCCTAAAATGTACTCCTATTTTATTAACACAGTACAAACTCAAACTACCATTTCTTTCTTTCGTATACGGGCTGATAGGTGGGCCCCACGGTTACGCACCCTGATGGTGCAAAACTAGTTGTGTCGTTTGACTGGTCAATTGATTGTGTCATCAACAAAATACGGAGTTGTACGGGTGAGCCAGTGACAGTATAATCATGACATGTATTTGTTTAACATGGTACAGATGCAAGGGCTCATATATACGCTCAGGCACTCACCGCTATAAGCGCACACACGCGAACCCTACCCCTATGAGCACCTTCGAGAGAGTGGGCCAGCATATATGATCTTGAGAATTTACGAAGTCACCATAGGTGCCTCGTAGTCAAGTGGAACGTCTCCTCCCACTGAACGTACGTCGCCGGAAAATACTGAAATTAACACAAGATAAATGCGAGCACCGGGGACTTTAACCTTGGTGGGCTCATGAAACCACTGTCCTCTAACCATCCAAACATATGTTGGTTAGCACGACAAAATGTATGTGGTGACCGTGGTGAGCTTATTCTGAAGTCCAGTGACCATATCGTGCTTTCGCTTCTAATACAATGACCGTAAGTGTCGTCAACAAAATACGGAGCACACATCAAATGCAAAGTCCGTCAGTGTCATCAACAAAATATGGAGACGTATCGTGAGCTAGATACCGTTGTACTATTGTATATGCTTATTTTCTTAGTGGCCGATTGCGTGTGTGGTGTGGTGGGCACATCATTTCTATTTGTGGTGGATCAACATGAAGACTCATGGGTCGGTTCCATCCTGAGCCACATATAGGTTGGACCGAGACGTGTTATACGGAGACCCATGTGGAGGACTCCGCGTACAACACGAAGGTACCAGAGTCGCGGAGGACTCTATCCCCACTGGTGATAAGCCGACTATATATGATTTGTAACCCTAGGCCCTTAGTATGTTATACAAGCTTGGGTGCTAGTTCGTCGATAGTAGACACACACGCACAATGCTCGGTATTCACGTGTACTTTGTACACACCCTATCACTAATATACTGCACTGTGAGTAGGCTCTTTCTTCAACTGCAAGGGTCTGATCCGAACTAGGGTAAAACTTTGCCTCATATTACCATCCAGCCTGACAGCCAGGGATATCCTACCGAATGATATGATGAAATCATATCTGCCAACTACTATTAGAGAGGTGTGTCGGGGGGGGGGGGGCAATGTGCACGAGAGATGCCTAAAGATAATGTGCGTGTGGGAGACACGTAGGCACATATATGTGCGTATAGAGGCCTAGTAGAGACCGTGCATGTGTATATATGCATGTGAGAGAAATAGTGTTTTCCAACTGAGATTAGTGAAAAGAGTGTACATAGTAGTCAGAAAGAGAGAGAGAGAGAGAAACAAAGAGAGCATGTGTGTGAGACACCCCGACACCCTGAGAGAGATTGTGATCATGTGTGAAAGAGAAATGCCGATGCATATAAAGTGTGTGCACTTATGCGTTAGATAGAGAGATATATAACACGTTTTTTAGAACGGGGCGAGTCATAGTGCATCTACGTGTAAAAGGCGGTTCTACGCATTAAATTAAAATATAAATGGCATTATTATTTTTGGATGAGATCATGAATTTTGCAAAATTGCGTATGGACGAAAATCGGTCTATCAGACACCCATACTCTATTGAATTCTAGCATGTGCATGTGTTTATTTCATATTATCGGTCCATAGAGTGAGAGCGTTTTGAAATACAGGCAATGGATGCTTTTGCAATTCATATATAAACATTAATTAGTGCACTCCATGTTGTTAGTGTGAAACACTTTATACATTTGTCACTTGCATGGATACATTCCAAATTGCTAGCTACGAAATAAAATACATGTCGAATTCAACATAAAGGGGGTTTCGAAGATTTCAATTCATAGGAAGTGCATTCATCTATTTGAACCCGAGATAATGGCAATTGTAAATCAGATGTAAAAGGGGGCATCAATCTTTGTTGTGAGTTTGAACATGCTATATATATTCATACGCATATCTAACTTTTTTTTTGCAACTTACCTGGAACCATGCATGAACTGAGGTAAGTTGCATATTTTTCAATATATACTCGTGTACAATGTATATTAAAATGTACCCCCTCCATTCCAAAATAATCGTAGCTATAGGATTTTCAAGAGTAAAGATTTGTGAAGTTTGACAAATCCTGAAAGTTCAATTCAAGAGAACCAAAAACGTTAATGCTTCTGCTCCCAAATATTGAACAAAGCGCCAAATAGGCCTCTGGTCACCCAAAACCGCGCGAGACTAATGTTTTGGTGGTAGGAAATTACTGTCCTGACTCTGGCCCGTGTAGCCTATCGGCCCGATGTCCAAAGGTGTAAACCGGGGTAGGTTTGTAACTTCACCAAGACACCAGTATCAACCGCCTCCGAGAAGCATTCATATGCCGTGGGCGCCTAAACACCCATGTGCTCGGCCGAAATCTATCCCGCCCACATTTGGGACACCTGACATGACTGTCCTACCCCCAACCCGCAATATATCTGAAATTTTAGATGGGGGCAAAGTTTGTTACTTTCCCCAAATTTCAAACCAGCGCGTCCTCAAACCGAAACATTGTTCCCCATTAGTTCCCCGCCTCCCTCCGTTTCCCCATTCATACTCCGTGGGCGCAAAAACGCCCTCTCCACCAGCCGCGAAACCCCAGCCTCCTCCGTCCTCCACCCCATAGCGGCCAATCCACCGCCGCCCTCCTCCATCACACAGGAGCCGGTACCCCGTCGTCGTCGTCCAACGCAACCGCAACCGCAACGCCCTCAAGGACTTAGCAGCTGAAACCGAGGCAGAGCTGCCTCCACCACACCGACGCCAACGTGCGCCGTACCAGAACCACTCCGACCACGCCGTCCTGCGCCTCACTACTGTGCCTCCATTGTCGCAACCGTCCACCGCACCGGAGCTGTTCCCGCTACACCGTCGTTCGCCGCCTCGGATCTACTTCCCCGCCTCCTACAGACGGCCACCGCACCACACTCAACAACTTGGCCATGGGTTCGTCCAAGGCCGCACCGTCCCCCACAACTTCTGGTTTCCGGCGAACAACAAGATCGTCAGAAAAATAGAAGGAGGACACAAGATCGCCAAGAAAGAGGTACTCCTCTTCCCTTATTCATGCAAATCTTACGTCTCCGCCACACCATATTCATCCCACGAAAGAAACTAGTTGAGCGCTTCTTCATCGCATCTTCTTCGTGATACTAAATGCACAAGGTTTCCTCCTTTTACTATTTCACCTTTGCTAGAGGTCGATGGCTACTTTGGATTTCAATTCAGGTCGGTCGAACCGCAATTAAAAGAAGCGACACCGCTTAGGCGCACGGAGCACCTAGTCCGCCTGTTCCCCGGGGAAGCGGTGCATCGGTGTCTATCATAGGGGTGTGGGGCGCAGGAGCTGCTTGCACCCGATCTGGAGGTCGGCGGGGCTTGAATGGATGGCCGGGGGGGCGGTGCCAAGCACGGCGGTGCGGTGAGGTTGAGGGGAGGGCGCAGGCAGGGGACGAATACTGGGCCGGTGATCGCTGGCGTTTCGAGGAAGATCGTCAACACTGACTGGCTGGAGGTAGAAGAAGGTGATCTGCCCGTTCTTTGTACATCGGATGGTGCAGAAAAAATGGACTGACCTATTTGCTTTCAGTCGACTGTTATTTTCATAGAATCCTGTAGTAATTGAGTGTGCCATGCATGTTGTAGAGCTATCATATGTCTCCCGTCATTTATTTCTCACCGACCTGCTATCTGCTACCTTTACACTATACTAATTGTGCACACACTTCACCAATACTCACACTATTGTTTTTTTATGCATGGGTATTTCAGACTCTGACGCAGTGTTGATGAATGTAGAAAAGAAAAGACAGAAGTTGCTCCAGTGTAATTCGAAGATAAGCGAAGGCGCTTTTAGCGCTCTAATGGGTGCAAAGGTCGCTAGCTGGAGACGAGAACGTAGCTATGCAGTTGATCATCTCAATTGCCACACACAACCATCCTGTGTGCTTGCTTTAACTTCGCTGTCAAATGTGGTTGCATGTTGCATATGGTGTCTAGCTTGTATTGCTTCCAATTTGGTTAAATTGCATCTGCTTACATTACACATTATACCTTTGATAATGACATGCCTTCCTGTTTTTGATACATACTACATATGTCTATTAACCATGTTCGTACATCAAACTAATGCTCTTTTGTATCCCTCGACAATCACTTATGATGAGGCAGTCACCCGGGTGGGTTACTGTGAGACGCCCTACTCGTTTAAAGAGTGCAGCGTCATCCTCCCCACATGATTCTCAAGAAACAGCAAGGCTAAATAAAGATAGTCAACGTAGCTCTCTAGTTGATCACCGCAATTCCCCCACACCACCATCACAGGTGCTTACTCTTACTTGGCAGTGTGATATGTGGTTGCATCTTGCATATGGTGTCTACCTTGTAATGCTTCTAATTAGGGTAAATTGCATCTGCTTAGTTAACACATTATACCTCTGAATATGACATGTCTTCCTGTTTTTGGTACATACTACGTCTTTCTATTAACCATGTTCTTACATCAAACTACTTCTCTTGTGTATCCCTCATCAATGCTCCTAATTTGTTAAATTGCATCTCCTTAGCTTACACATTATACATGTGAATATGACACGCCTTCCTGTTTTTGGTACATACTACATCTGCCTATCACACCAAGTTCTTACATCAAACTACTGTTCTTGTGTATCATGCGTCTATCGCTTATGATGAGACAGTCACGTGCGTGAGTTAATATGAGATGCAATACTCTTATAAAGAATGCAATTTCATCCTCTCCACATGATTCTCAAGAAACTGCAAGCCTAAATGAAGATATTGAACGTTGCTTTGTACCTGAAGACAGCACTTCCCCTACACCACCATCACAGGTGCTTGCTCCAACTTCGCAGTGTGATATGTGGTTGCATGTTGCATACAGTGTCTAGCTTGTAATGCTTCTAATTAGGGTAAATTGCATTTTCTTAGTATACACACTATACCTGTGAATATGACATGCCTTCCTATTTTTGGTACACACTACATCTATGTGTTAACCTTGTTCTTACATGAAACTACCTCTCTTTTGTATCCTGCATCAATCACTTACGATGAGTCACCTTTATTCGTTGCATATTGCATATTATTTCTAGCATGTTGCCATGTATTGCTTCTATGGTCAAATACATTTGTTAGGGCACCCTTTTAATTTGGCAGAGTGATATTGGTTTCATCTTTCATATGGTTTCTAGCTTGCATCGATTCTAACAAGTTCAAGCACCTTGTGCTTAGTTTACACTTTATACATCATACATGTCAATATGTCACGCCGTCCTGTTTTTCATACATATTCCATCCTCCTATCATGCGGCTGCCTTACATGAAAGTAGTGTTCGTCAGTATCATGCACCAATAAGTTCTGAAGAGCAAATTTTATTCCTTTTTATTGTGGGTTTGACTTGACAAGGCAAAATCAAGAAAGATGAAGGAAAAGAGTAAGGAAGGCGATGATGGTGGTCCTCTGCAGCAATGTAGGAGCATCTGTACCGATTCTCCTTGTACTGATAGTGCATTACATGGTCCAAGTCTCCTCTCCCCTACTCCACCATCCAAGGTGCTTGCTCTAACTTGGCAGTGTGATATCTGGTTGCATGTTGCATATGGTGTCTAGCTCGTATTGCTCATAATTAGTGTAAACTGCATCTGCTTTGCTTACACATGATACATGTGAATATGACACGCTTTCCTGTTTTTGGTACATACTATATCTGTCTATCACACCATGTTCTTACATGAAACTACTCTTCTTGTGTATCCTGCATCAGTCACTTATGATGGGACACCTTTAAGTTGGCAGTGTGATATTGGTTTGCGTCTTGAATATGATTTCTAGCATGTATTGCTTCTAGTTTGATGAACGCCACCTATGACGAGACAGTTTTAACTTGCCAGAGTGATATTGATTGCACCTTCCATATGGTGTCTTGCAGTGTTTCTAATTTGTTGAAGTGCCTTCTGCTTAGTTACCACATCATAGGTGTGAATATGTCAAGCTGTCCATTTTTTTCGTACATATTCCATCCTCGTATCATGACTTTGCCTTTCATCAGAGTTGTGTTCGTCAGTATCATGCATGAATGAGTTTTGAAGAGCGAATGATAGTCCTTTTTCTTGTCGGTATGACCTCACAATGCAAAATCAACAAAGCTGAAGGATATTGGCAAGGCAGTGGATGATGGTGGCCCTTCCGAGCAACTGAAACGGAGGTTCTCTACAGATTCTACTCCGCCATCCTCCCAACAAGATTCGCAAGACAACGCAAGGCTAGATAGTCAATGTAGCTGTGTAGATGATGAGCACATCTCCCCTACTCCACCATCACAGTGCTTGCTCTAACTTGGCACTATTATATGTGGTTGCATGTTGCGTATGATGTCTAGCTTGTATTGCTTCTAACTTTGTTGAATTGCATCTGCTTACTTTACTCATAATGCCTATGAATATGACATGTGTTCCTGTTTCTACATCAGACTACAATTCTTGCATATCCCGCATCAGTCACTTATGATAAGGCACCTTTAAGTCGCCACTGTGATATTGGTTGTGTCTTGCATATGATTTCTAGCATATACTGCTTCTAATTTGTTGAAACGCCATACAGTTTGATCTTGGCAGAGTGATATTGGTTGCATCTTTCATATGGTGTCTAGCTTGCAGTGCTTCTAATTTGTTGAAATGCCTTCTACTTAGTTACCACATCATAGGTGTGAATATGTCACACCATCCTATTTTTCATAATATTCCATCCTCGCATCATGTGTTTGCCTTTCATCCGAGTAGTGTTCGTCAGTATCATGCATGAATGAGTTCTGAAGAGCGAATTTTATTCCTTTTTCTTATCGGTTTGACTTCACAATGCAAAATCATTACAGCTGAAGGAAATTAGTCCGGCAATGGATGATGGTGGTCCTTCGGAGCAACTCAAACAGGGGGTCTCTACAGATTCTACTCCGCCATCCTCCCAATGAGATTCACAAGACAACACAAGGCTGGACAGTCAACGTAGCTGTGTAGATGATGAGCACATCTCCCCCACTCCACCATCACAGGTGCTTGCTCTAACTTGACACTATTATATGTGGTTGCATGTTGCGTATGATGTCTAGCTTGTATTTCTTCTAACTTGAATTGCATCTGCTTACTTTACACATAATGCCTGTGAATATGACACGTGTTCCTGTTTCTAGAACATACGTGTACATGATGAGCACATCTCCCCTACTCCACCATCACAGGTGCTTGCTCTTACTTGGAACTGTTATACGTGGTTGCGTTTTCCGTATGATGTCTAGTTTGTATTGCTTCTGATTATGTAGAATTTCATCTGCGTAGCTTACAACTTATACCTGCAACGATCACTTACGCATAAGACACATTAAACTTGGGACTGTGATGTAGGTTCCATCTTGCATTGTCTTCTAGCTTGTACTGCTTCTAATTTCTTGAAATGGCACTTACGACGAGACACTTTTTACCTGATAGAGTGATATTGGTTGCATGTTCATATGGTGCCTAGCTTTCATTTCTTCTAATTTTGTTGAAATGACTTCCGCTTACTATTTTTTCATACATATTCCATCCTCCTATCGTACATGTGAATATGAAACATTGTCTTTTTTTGTATATATTCCATCCTCCTATCCTGCACTTGCCTTACACCAAAGTAGTGTTCGTCTGTATCATGCATCAACCAGTTATGCAGAGCTAATTTTATTCATCTTCTTGTGGTTTTGACTTCATAAGGCAGTATCAGAAAATAGGAAGGAAAAGAGTAAGTTAGGGGATGTTGGTGGTACAACGCACCGACGCAAACAGAGACACTCTAGATTTGCCACTGCTACTGCTAATGAAGTTGAAGTCCCAAGTCTACATGATGAGTTCATCTCCGCACTCCACCATTGCAGTGCTTGCTCTAAATTGACGGTGTGATAATTGGTTTCATGTTGCATATGTTGTCTAGCCTGTATTTCTTCTATTTTGATTAAATTGCACCTGCTGAGTTTATACGTTATACATGTGCATATGACATGGCTTTCTGTGTCTAGAATACACCGCATCTATATATCATACCATGTTCTTACATCAAAGTACTGCTGTTGTGTATCCCGCATCAGTAACTCATGATTGGACGCTTTTAACATGGTAGTTTGATAGTGGTTGCATCTTGCATTGATTTCTACGTTGTACTGCTTCTAATTTTTCGAATTGCCACTTATGACAAGACACTTTTAACTTGGCAGAGTAATATATGGTGTCTAGCTTGCATTACTTCTATTTTCTAGAAAATCCTTCTGCTTAGTTTGCACATCATAGCTGTGAATATGTCATGCCATCCTGTTTTTCTTACATATTCCATCCTCATACGGTTGTCTTACATCAAAGTATTGCTTGTCTGTATCATGCATCAATGAGTTCTGAAGAGTGATTTTATTCTTTTGTGTTGTGGGTACATATTGACATGGCAAAGTCAAAAAAGAGCAAGGAAAATAATATAGTAGGGAGTGTTGTTACTCGTCGGGTGAAACGGAAAAGGATCTGCCGTCGAGATTCTGCTGGTACTTATAGTGGAGTATAAGGTCCAAGTCCACAGGCTAAATCTACAAACACAGCATCACCTGCTCCACCAGCTGTAGCATCCGCTTCAACTGTACCAGCATCTCAACCAGTTACTCATTCGTTTGCTCCGGAACTGGCCATTTCCCAAGCTGCCTTCACACCTAACACTACTTCCGAAGCACTGCTGACACCAACAGGACTTGGCAAGATCAGATGAACCTCATGAGCATCACGAGTCAAGTTGCAGTTGCATGCTCCTTTATATGTACTCTCACAGTTTGATGTACACTAACACTTTCCATATTCGTTGTTGAACTAGCACCACGGCGCAAGCGGAAACAGACATCAGGGATAATGCTTGACAGATCTAAAGGAGGAAGAATGGATATCCATTTTGAGGCAGGTTTAAAAAGGCCATGTGATGCTATAGAGTCAGCCAAGTTAGTATCAGAGGCAGCCGTTGCCGTTAGGTGTCATGCGCGTATCCTCCCAACGTGGATCCAGTATAGGAATGAGAAAGACAATACCCATTTTAACACCTTCCTTGACCATTTATCCGTAAGTAATGTTATTCATCGCAATTACTAATATTGTCTTGCTCTGTCCCATACTTTCTAGCTTCCTCCTAATAAGACTCACATTCTTTTTTCAACAGAAGAGGTTTAAGTTGGATCCGAAAGATGATGCCACTAAACAAGCATGCACTCATGTTTTTCACCGCTTTCTGCGACGATATCGGTACCACCTTAGAAAATCTCACTTTAAAGGCAAGGCTAACAATGAAATCGCCCAAACATCTCCAGTGGAATATATCACAGATGAAGACTGGACAGCCCTCGTTAAACACTGGTCTGATCCAAAGTATGAGGTAGGCTATATGTATTTGATCAGACCACATATTGAACATGTATTTATGTATGTGCGTTACAAGTGTATCTTCTTCTAGGCTAACTATTTGAAGAACAAAACCAACCGTTCTAAAGTGAAGTTCCAACAGACAACAGTATCTCGTAGCTATATTGCACACTGCGAGGCTCTTGTAAATAGATGCTACTTCCTTCTTCTTTTTTGTCATATTATCGTATCTATATTGACTTGTTCCAAATACAGAGGAAAGCCCGTGCGGACCAAAAAGAACCTGAACCGAATGAAGTTGAAATCTTCAAGGATTGCCATGCCAGCAAGATGAAGGGCATGAGCACACCAGTTCAAGCTGCTGTTGTAAGTGCTTACTCCTCCTGCCTTGAACTGATTGGTACTGTGATGTGTTCATTTAACTACTTGGTTTGTAGCCAATGTTAGTTACTCTGTTCACTTTTATACACTGTTGTCTTAACGTATCATTTCACCTTACATGGTTTAAAAGAGATGAAGGATATTCTTTTGGTCTTGATCTGTAATCTAGTTATTATGTTCATGTGTGCACAAATGATAAAATAGTCTGTTTGTTTTATATCTGTTTGCCCATGATATGAATGATTTCATACTATGTTCATCCTACTTTAAACCATGTCTCTTTATCCTTAGATGTCAACGAATGTGAGGAAATAGACAATACAAGAGGCATGCTACATGGACATATGTTCCGAAAGTGATTTTATTATGTAGTTGGCACTACAATACATGCTAATGTATTACGGTAGTTCACCAAAATAAGTTATGTATAAACGTTTAACCTACTTTGTTTGTTTTTGTCTCATTAGTAACTCACTAGTACACTAATCTACAAGTTCAAACTTCCAGGAAGCTATGGACCAAATGATTGAACAGCCACAACCACCTGAAGGTGACGAGGCTACTACAGGCACAATGTCACCTCTTGCTGCAGTGCGTCAGTATCTCTCCACTAACGATTGCAAAAAGCACCTTCTGCGTAATTACGGGTTGGTTGTCAAGGTAACCTCGTCCAAATCGCCTATTGAACAAAATCTTCCTGCTAGACAGAGTGATATATCTGTGCTCCAGACACAAGTCCAATCCCTAATGGACGTTGTTTCGGAAACAAGAATAGTGGTTGAGAAATGTCGTCAAGATATGAATGGTTTTCAAACCAGACTATCAGACATTTGCTTTGTTGTTGAATAGCAATGGCGGAACAAAGGTGGAGATCGTGCTGCTCCATCAGATTCTACAGCCTGAAACATTAGCACTTAGGTCAAATGATCTGTGCTTCTATACATCTGATGGTGCTTTTATCTGGAAGGACTGTATACTTTATGCCAACAGGCCTTTTGTTGTATGATTGGAATTTATTTTGTTGTGATACAACATTTATGATGCTGCCACAGTCGCAGTAATTATGACGCTATTTTTGTATAGTGTAGGTTTATCTTAGTAATGTATTCTAAGAAAGCTTCGTAGGTGCCCAACATGCCAACATTCTTCGGGCCTATTCCAATTGGGCTAAAAACGATTACGGGCCGAAATTGGCATGTAGCCCACTAAAATATCTGGGCTTAAATTAGCATAAGCTTACAAATTTTTCTGGTAGGCCTGTGCCCATAGTGGGCCTTTAACAGGCCTAAACATAATTTGGGTAGTAAAAATAGGCCCTTTACAGGTGTAAATATCTCGAGCCCATAAAAAACATGGGCCTTTAATAGACCGAAAGTGAGATTGGGCCCTGATTGTGCCAAATAACCCACTGGACTTAGCAGGCCGAAATGGTGGCCCATTTACGATGCGGATATTTGACAGGCCGAAATTCGGACTGGCCGTAAATGCGTCGACCTAATACATGGGCCATTAACAGGCCGAAACTTCGCTCGGGCTAGATTATCGTCATTTTTATATGGGCCGTTAATGGGCCCGATATGACGTTGGGCCACATATGGCCCGTGGTTTACGTCCGGCGTTAACAGGTCGAAAATGACAACAGGCCGAAAGTGGCCCAAATCTATAGTGGGCCTCTAACAGGCCGAATGACAGACATGGCCGATTATGACCCAAATCCTTCACGGTAGTTTATGGGCCGAAAGTTTTGATGGCCTGTAAATGGGCCCAAATGAAGCCAGACCTTTAACAGGCCCGAAATACACCGGGCCGTAATTCAGCCCAATTACTTAGTGGACTGTTAACATGATAGAAGTGACCATGGGCCGCATTGATGACAAGTTTAGACCAGGCCGTTGACGGGCCGATTTAACAGAGAATGTTGGGCCTTTAGCTGGGCCCATTATGGTCTGCAGAATCTTGTGGGCCTTTAACTGGGCCGGCCCATTGTGGTCCACAAAATCTTGGGGGCCTTTAGCTGGGCCGGCCCATTATGGTCCGCTAAATTTTGTGGGCCTTTAGCTGGGCCGGCCCATTATGGTCTGCTAAATCTTATGGGCCTTCGCTTGGGCCGGCCCATTTAAACTTTGTGGGCCACTTTTGGCCGGTCCACGTGTCAACATATCATAGGCCCATCTCGACCGTTGGATGAGTGACACCGTACAACGCCGAGTCGACACGTGGATCCGTCAGCCAATGAGAATTTTACATGTGGAAAATTCGCATTGGTCGTGGCTGTTAACGGGTTATCGGATCCAAAATCCGACCCGATAGCTTAACGGCGTTCCGTTAAGGTGGATGCCACGTGTCGGTCACCCTTAGGGGTGGAAACGGATCGGATGCGGATCGGATAGTGCTCTTACCACTTCCATTTTCATATTTTCAAAACGAATACGAATCCGAATACAGATGTTATCGGATACGGATGCGGCTCGGATATTATTCGAATACGGATATGTATCGGATATTTTCTTGATTCGGAACGGATACGAATAATATCAACATATTGCTTAAGTAAATTAGTCGATAGCTATGTGACCTGAAATAATCAACTCGTGACATACAATAAGTCAATGATAAATAGTTTTATGAATAAATACTATTGTAATGCATAATAATTTATAAGTTCAATCATATAAAGAGTAAAATTTGACCCTTATTTGGCTTTTATGTTGGATAATTGGAATACTGGGTCTAGAATTTTGAAAATTACCTCCCATAATCTTATTCGGATATGGATATATCCACTTCCATATCCATATTTGTGTCAAAATCTCCTACCATATTTTATTTATTATTTGTTTAATAAATTCGGATACGGATAATTTCCATATCCATTTTTGTTCGGATGCGGATGTTTCGGATACGAATAGGCATTTTCTCGAATACGAATATCGGATATTTCGGATTATCCGCTACCACTTTCCACCCCTAGTCACCCTTGACTAAAGCACTTCTGTGACGCGCGATTTATTGTCATGGAACACTTCTACGATAGCACAGGTATGACTATCTTGATTCTGTCATAAATTTGTCATGGATGTACATGCATGACAAAAAACGCGACCTACTGTGACAAACACGTATCATCGCGGAAGTGTATTTTTTTTAGTGCAAATCACCTTCTCCCCGGGAAGCTCCCTTCTCCCGAGCCACGAAACCTCAGCCCCACCTCCATGCCCCCCCCACCGCACCAATTTCACAGCCGCCCTCCTCCCTAATGCCGGAGACGCTGTCCATTTGCCGTCGTGCACTGGGCCATGTGCCTCTTACTCCGTGCTGCTGGTGCTGCCTCGACGACGGCCGCGTGAACCATACCGGAGCCGATTCACCCCCGCCGATGTTCACGGCGCTGGAGCGGCTCCAACTTCGGATCCGTCTAGAGTCCTGGCGCTGCTTCCCCGTAGCCGTCGACCGCCGCGGCATCGCTCTTTCCCTGCCGTTGGTCGCCACCGCAACCGGGCCGGCCTCACCGACTCGTCAGCTGGACATGCCTACTTCACCATGCCACTAGATAGGTCGCACCCTCATCTCAAATCACTTTATTTAGGTGTCAGTTTTCTGAATTTTTATTCTGGGCCAATCGATTCCCAATGGGAAGTAGCACCCCTCGAGGCGGCGGAGCTCCTAGGCTGCCGGTTGGCTGGTGTCTAACGTAAGGGTGCGGGGCCGCAAGTTCGCCATGAAGCAGCGCTTAGATGGCTATCTTTTAGAGTTGCGTGGGTTGAAGGTACTTCTGCCGCCGGATCTGGATGACGGGGAGTCTTTGTGGATTGGCCCGGGGGCGGCGCAACCACGGCAGTGTGGTGGGGCGGGAAGCGGGGTTTTGGTCGGGGCCACGGACGGCGGAGGCAGGCTGCTCTACCATTGGTCGCTGGCTCTTCGGGGAAGATTCCGAACAGTGTCAGGCGGGAGGCACAAGACGGCCACCAAGCCATCCGGCCTAGATCGGACAGTACCAAAATAAAATAAAATCGTGTGACCCCAATTTATTCTTCAGTCAACGGACGTGTGACCACTCTCGTACCTTGTTGTTGATCTCTTAGTGTATTTCTTGAGATCAAAGAGATATGTCGCTCTTAACATTATGCGTTATCTGCATCTTCAGACACACCGTCTTCCGACTCACCGCAACTGCTCCAACAAGGGAAGCATACACCAGAAGGGAGCTATAGTCCCCACTCAACAGTTCCCTGCATCGAATGCGCGTGCCCGACATGGACAACCACAACAACTACAGGGCCATCGACAAGTCAGCACATGATGCTCACTCCTATGGATGGCAGCCAGATAGGTTGTACCCTCATCTTACTTGCGTGCAACATTTATGGCTTTGTTATTCATCTAAACATGGAAAATAGATCATCGCATTTCACTGTATATCCATGCTGATCTGTTACGGGTCTTGTTCAGGAGTTAACGTTGTTCCATAGTTCAGCTAAGATACTTGTTCTTTAGGTAACGTTGTTCCATAGTTATCATCACTAGTAGAAAATGGGGTAATGGTCCAGGCCGGGCCAGCCCATTAGTCCCGGTTCAATCCAGAACCGGGACCAATGGTTGCATTGGACCCGGTTCGTGAGCCCCGGGGGCCGGCCGGGCCACGTGGGCCATTGGTCCCGGTTCGTCTGGACATTTTGGTCCCGGTTGGTGGGACGAACCGGGACCAATGGGCCTCGCTCCTGGCCCACCACCATTGGTCCCGGTTGGTGGCATGAACCGGGACCAAAGGCTGCCCTTTAGTCCCGGTTAAAGCCACCAACCGGGACTAAAGGGTTGGTCCTCGTTGTGGCCGGAGTTTAGTCCCACCTCGCCAACCGAAGGGGGCTCAGACCGGTTTATAAGCCCCTCCCTCTCTGCCTTGTTGAGCTCCTCTCAAAATGAAAATAGATGCCCTTATACAGGAAATTTAACCTAAATTCATACTAAATTTCTCTAAAGTTAGTAGAAATTTATTATGAATTTAGGTTGAATTTTCTCTATAAGCGCATCTATGCTCATTTCTGGGTATTTTTTTCTTTTCTGCTATATTTTTTTTATTTCTGAGTTGTAATAAGTCATTATAAATAAGCATCTATGCTCATTTTTTAGTAAAGTTAATCACAACTATTTTTTCTTCTATTTATTTCTGAATTGTAATAAGTAATTAAAAATAAGCATCTATGCTCATTTTTTTTAGTTAAGTTTATAACAACTATTTTTTATTCTATTTATTTCTGAATTGTAATTAGTTATTAAATATAAGCATCTATTCTCATTTTTTAGTAAAGTTAATCACAACCATTTTTTCTTCTATTTATTTCTGAGTAGTTTTTATATAGTTTTTTCTTTTCTGCTATATTTTTTTTATTTCTGAGTTGTAATAAGTAATTAAAAATAAGCATCTATGCTCATTTTTTACTAAAGTTAATCACAACTATTTTTTCTTCTATTTATTTCTGAATTGTAATAAGTAATTAAAAATAAGCATCTATGCTCATTTTTTTAGTAAAGTTAATCACAACTATTTTTTCTTCTATTTATTTCTGAATTGTAATAAGTCATTAAAAATAAGCATCTATGCTCATTTTTTTAGTAAAGTTAATCACAACTATTTTTTCTTCTATTTATTTCTGAGTAGTTTTTATATAGTTTTTTCTTTTTTGCTATATTTATTTTTTTTCTTTTATTTCTGAGTTGTAATAAGTCATTAAAATAAGCATCTATGCTCATTTTTTAGTAAAGTTAATCACAACTATTGTTTCTTCTATTTATTTCTGAATTGCAATAAGTCATTAAAATAAGCATCTATGCTCATTTTTTAGTAAAGTTAATCACAACTATTTTTCTTCTATTTATTTCTGAGTAGTTTTTATATAGTTTTTTTCTTTTCTGCTATATTTTCTTTTTTCTTTTTATTTCTAAGTTGTAATAAGTCATTAAAAATAAGCATCTATGCTCATTTTTTTAGTAAAGTTAGTCAAAACTATTTTTTCTTCTATTTATTTCTGAGTGGTTTTTTATATAGTTTTTTTTCTTTTCTGCTACATTTATTTTTTACTTTTTATTTCTGAGTTGTGATAAGTCATTAAAAATAAGCATATATGCTCATTTTTTTAGTAAAGTTAATCAAAACTATTTTTTCTTCTATTTATTTCTGAGTGGTTTTTATATAGTTTTTTTATTTTCTGCTACATTTATTTTTTCTTTTTATTTCTAAGTTGTAATAAGTCATTAAAAATAAAAAAGAGGCTTAATGCTCGTTAATTTGCTTCAAGCCTTTCGAATAGTGTCAACTCCAATCGCACATAGCTCATGCAGTCTACCGTATTCCTCAAGGCTTGAAGCTAACCAACGTGCAGGTGAGCATTGAGCCTCTTCTTCATCGTCTCTGTACTCAGGGCTTATAAACAGCTGCGAGTGCCTCTCGCATGGCGAGGTGGGACTAGAAAACAGCTGCAGAAAGAATCAACTAAAAACAGCTGCAGAAAATAAAAAAGTAATTAGACGGGTCCATTGGTACCGGTTGGAGGCTCCAACCGGGACTAATGCCACCCCTTAGTCCCGGTTGGTGGCCCTACCGGGACCAATGCCACTCTTTAGTCCCGGTTGGCGGCACCAACCGGGACCAAAGGTCTTCTTTTCCCGCCCTTTGGGCTGCTGAAAAGAGGCCATTGGTCCCGGTTGGCGGCTCCAACCGGGTCTAAAGGGGGCATTAGTCCCAGTTGGTTTCACGAACCGGGACCAAAGCCTTTGCTATATATACAACACTTAGCGCTCCTAACTTCGATCTCCTCCTCCACTCCCGTCACCGCGTCCCCTGCCGCCACCTCGCCGTCGCCGCGCCGCCCCGACGCCGTCGCCGCCCAGCGTCGTCGCCGCCCCATCCTGACCGTCGCCCCTCCCCACGCCACGCCCGCCGCCCGCCCAGCTGTCCCCCGCCATACTGCCAGCGATCGATGTTCTTGCCCGGCCCGCGCCGCCTCGACGCCGTCGCCGCCCCGCTCCGTACCTCTCCGTGGCCTTCGCCGTCACCGTCGCCAGCCGTGAGCAACTTTTTTTTTATTTTTGTTAGATTTTTTTTAGATTTTTTTGTAGTTCATAGATTTTTTTGTTAGATTAGATGTGTAGTAATTTAGATATGTAGTTCATAGATTTTTTTGTTAGATTAGATTTTTTTGTTAGATTAGATGTGTAGTAATTAATTTGTTCATATTATGTTAGATTTTTTTCTGTTAATAGATTTTTTTTGGTGATATTATTATTGAATATGCATGTTTGTGATATTATTGTTAATAGATTTTTTTGGTGATATTTAGATTGTGTAATTAATTTTGTTCATAGAATTTTAATGATTTTTTTGTTCATAGTATTTAGAAAAAGGAAAAAAATAAGAAGTAGTTTATATATAGTTGAACTAGCTAGTTGATTTAATAAACTAATTTATTTTACTATATATAGAAGTAGTTTGTTTTTAGTAAGTTCTACTTTATTTATTTATAGTAAGTGCTTAGTAGTTGAACAAGATAGTTGATTTAATTAATAAAACTACTTTATTTAACTATATATAGAAGTAGTTCCTGCATCAACGTCGGCGATGCCTATCCCGCATCCTCGCTGCCGCCGACTCGGCGGTGGAGGCCTGCTTGATCAGGGCCATGTTCGGACCTGGCTCACTGGCTGGTATTGGGAGGTGCTACCTTCCGGGGGATGTAGGTTGGTGAGGAGGCAGCCCATTGTTGACCCGATCCTTGCTTGGTGGCGGTCGCGTGGGCCACTGACGGTGGTGAGGCTTCAGGGATCTCACTGGAGCTATGATCCTGTGATGGTTCCTTATCTTTGGGTGTCCACAGCCCGCGTCGATACCCGTCGGGCGCTACGGTTCTAGTTGTATTAGTGATAATATTCGACGATGTACGGACACCAAGAGATGATGTACTTTTGCTTATAATTATTGAATGCATGCTAATTTGAATACTATACTTTATTTTATGATTTGGTTTTGCTTATTTTATGATTTGGTTTTGCTTATTGAATGATCATATTGGATAAGTTCTCCTTCATTCCCGTGTGCTAGACAATTTGGTATAATAATGCACTCGGGAATGAAAGGAGGAGCTACGTACATCGATCACCGATAGTCAACCCGTGATTAATAATAATGATCTAGTTTAATATTTGAATTATGAACATAGGCCGGAAATGTCGTACTGGTTGTGTTGTTGGTACGTGCCAACCAGCTATATTCGCCCGCGCAAAAGCGGGTCATGAGTGTCATGAGGGCTGCCATGGATTTTGTCTTCTCTTGGCCGAGATGTCGGGCGAGCCACTCATCACGGATGTTATGTTTAAAGGCAGCTAGGGCTTCGGCATCCGGACAGTCGACAATTTGATTCTTTTTAGTTAGGAACCGAGTCCAGAATTTCCTGGCTGATTCTCCGGGCTGTTGTGTTATGTGACTTAAATCGTCAGCATTCGGTGGCCGCACATAAGTGTCCTGGAAGTTGTCCAGGAATGCGTCTGCCAGGTTCTCCCAACTTCCGATGGAGTTTGTCGGCAAGCTGTTCAGCCAATGCCGAGCTGGCCCTTTGAGTTTTAGCGGGAGATACTTGATGGCGTGTAGATCATCCCCGTGGGCCATGTGAATGTGGAGGAAGAAATCCTCTATCCATACCGCGGGTTCTGTAGTACCATCATATGATTCAATGTTCACGGGTTTAAACCCTTCTGGGAATTCATGATCCATTACTTCATCAGTGAAGCATAGGGGTGTGCGCGCCTGCATGCCAGGCTATATCACGACGCAGTTCATACGAGTCTTGTTTGCTGTATTCGGCCCGGCCGGATTTGCTTTTAGTATATCCGGCGTGACGGTTGTCGTCACGCGTTGGGGCAGACCCCCGTGATCCGTAGATCGATCGTGCATGTCCTGCTTTGTTTTCCAATACGTCTCGCAGGTCCTGCGTGTTACCCCGGGCCTTGTTATATTTATTTAACTGGCGACGGGGTGCGGACACGATAAATTCTTCATCGCTGAGGCTCACCTCGCCTTCGGAGAGAGGCATGTAATTGTCATCCTCTGATTCTCCGTCTGCTGCATGTTCCTTAGAGCTAGCTTGCCTATACTCCCGCTCTAGGCCTGGCTGGAGGGGATTGTCTTCGTCTTTGGCACTATCTGCAACGTTATTGTCTCTTCTGCTGGTATCACCGCTTTTGCTATGGCGGGGCTTAGAGCGGCGCCGTTGATGCCGACGCTTAGATTGTTTCTCGAGGGGATTATCCTCTGTTGCCTTATTGCCATCGCTTTCTTTGGGGGTGTCCACCATGTATATATCATATGATGAGGTGGCAGTCCAGCGCCCTGTGGGCGGTGGTTCCTGTTCTTCTCCTACATCGTCGTCCATACCGTCGATGTCTTCGGAGCCGAAATCAAGCATGTCGGTTAAGTCGTCGACAGTGGCTATTAAGTGGGTGGTGGGTGGGGAACGAATTTCTTCGCCGTCCGTTTCCCACTCAAGCCGGACATAGTTCGGCCAAGGGCCTTCTGACAAGGAGAGAGACCTTAATGAATTCAGCACATCGCCCAGGGGCGAGTGCTGAAAGATATCCGCGGAGGAAAACACCATAATCGGCACCCAATCAGATTCGATAGGCACGAACGCAGGCGGTTCGGAGCCTGTGGCCGGGGACGAATCCAAGGGTCCGGCAACACAGGTCTCGGAGGAGGTGAATTCAGTATTCGGCTCTATCGCTGCTGAGTGTGCGGCCTCGGATCGAGGGCCGAAGTTGCCACAGGGGTGATCTCTCGAACACTGTCCGGCGACAGAGCTAAGTCATGCTCGTCGTGGATCGTGGCGGCGACTCGACCCGGCTCGAACCCGTCGAAGATCAAGTCTCCGCTGATGTCGGCAGTATAGTTTAAGTTTCCAAACCTGACCTGACGGCCAGGGGCATAGCTCTCGATCTGCTCTAGATGGCCAAGCGAGTTGTCCCGCAGTGCGAAGCCGCCGAATACAAATATCTGTCCGGGGGAAAAAACCTCTCCCTGGATCGCATCATTACCGATGATTGAAGGAGCCATCAAGACTTATGGTGACGGCGCAGTGGAATTCTCAATGAAAGCACCAATGACGGTGTCAAAACCGGCGGATCTCGGGTAGGGGGTCCCGAACTGTGCGTCTAAGGCGGATGGTAACAGGAGGCGGGGGACACAATGTTTACCCAGGTTCGGGCCCTCTCGATGGAGGTTATGCCCTACTTCCTGCTTGATTGATCTTGGTGATATGAGTACTACAAGAGTTGATCTACCACGAGATCGTAGAGGCTAAACCCTAGAAGCTAGCCTATGATTATGATTGTTGTTGTCCTACGGACTAAACCCTCCGGTTTATATAGACACCGGAGGGGGCTAGGGTTACTGAGTCGGTTACAAGGGAGGAGATCTACATATCCGAATTGCCAAGCTTGCCTTCCACACAAAGGAGAGTCCCATCCGGACACGGACGAAGTCTTCGCCTTGTATCTTCATAATCCAACAGTCCGCCAAAGTATATAGTCCGGCTGTTCGAGGACCCCTAATCCAGGACTCCTCAACGAGGGGCCCACGAGGTGGGGGCGCGCCTACCTCGGGCGCACCTCCTGCCTCGTGGCCGCCTTTGTTGCGTCTCGACTTCCACTCCAAGTCTCCTGGATTGCGTTTGTTCCAAGAAAGATCCTCATGAAGGTTTCTGCCTGCTTGATATTCCTTTTTTCTGCTAAACATCAAATAGGCAAAAACAAAGCAATCGGCACTAGGCCTCCGGTTAATAGGTTAGTCCCAAAAATAATATAAAAAAGCATATTAAAGCCCATTAAACATCCAAAATAGATAATATAATAGCATGGAACTATAAAAAACTTATAGGTTCGTTGGAGACGTATCAGTGGCAGAAGGGCGGGGTCATTGGCAAGGGATTATAGATTTTCCTGGGTTATGCTTCGGAGTTGTGTTCAATCTGGCCATGGGCACCCGCACAAAGCACAACGAGATAACTGAGTAGCTAGATATTCTGTGTCATGAGGTCACAATGCTGGGGCTCAAGGAGGATAAAATCTAAGACCAAATTGATGAAGTCAATACTCGGTTGAGCAAGGTTGAATCGCATCAGGTACAACTCAGCAAGCTGGAGGTAATCATGGAGAAAATTTTTGAGGTTCAAACAAAAATGTTCTCACACTATAAAACATGCCATCTCTTGTGACGAAAAATCATTGTGATGGGGAAATAACTATCATCTAAGATCATTTTCTATGACGGTGACCATCACAAGCTAATGGCCACCCGGAGCAGCCTCCCCCGGCATGTTGGGTGACGATTTGATCTGATATTACGTGACGCCGGTGAAGTGTCACAAGTCATGTGCATATTCAGTGATTGTTTTGCGTGTCATAAAAATGTTGGATGCGTTAGTGAAAGAAATATAAATAGAAAAATTACTGATTATTTTTCCAGCTGAATTGTTTTGTGGCATGTTCTTTGTTAATAGAAATTGCACTTAATGGAGATCATCCAGTTCCCTCATAAACAAAGGAATTGGGAACATCGGTATGATGATGTAAGGTTGTGCTCGACTACCACGTTGCATAGAATAAGGATTGTGCGGTTCCCTCGTAGGCAAAGGAATTGGCAACAATGGTACTGTGACACAGGGTTTTGCTCGACTACCACATCACTGACAATGCAAGGTGAGAGGGCGCCATGGTGAGGCGACGTGCACCTGCTGCACACCGAAGTGATGTGTGACTGTGGGACAGTGAAGTAAGGGTGATTTTAAATGAGATCTAGTTAATTATTGTGAGACATTCTAGCGAGATTTATTCGGTTTTCTCGATTAGGTGATGCAAATTATTATGCAATTTTATGTTTTGTGGCAATGGGTCAAAATGGATAACTGATTCAATCGAGATGACCCTGGAATACTCAAAAGGTGTTAAGTAGTTTATGCAATTCATGGTCGATAACAACAACGAAGGTGAAAATATATTGTGCCCATGAAGTATGTGTAATAATTTGATATGGCATGACATGATACAGACCTTATTGATAGTTGCATACAAATCAATGTATGTCCATCACCTATATTAGGTGGGTCTATCATGGGGAAGTTGTGAGCAATGGTGAGTGTCATAGTACCGATCATAGTGGTTAGTATTTTTTCTTTTCTTTCGAAAACCTATCCAACTTTTTTCCTTCACGTAGTATGGTGCAACATAATATAATTTCATATTAGTATCTTTTATGAAACAAGTCATCATGGTTACATATGAAAGCCTTGTTCATATCGAGGCTTTGTTTGGGAATCAAGGAAATCCGTATGAAATTTGAGAGATGATCATATGTAATAGTTCACTTTTTTAGCAACAATGGAAATTTGACACAATCATGTGGATTAAATCTTTAAATTTAATGCAAAGACTAGTCTCTACCCATGACTTAACTTTCTTGCATCATACACCCATGTGATCATTCACCAGTCAACCATATGTATATCTAAATCGTAATGTTTGTGTTGTGCATTAAATTGATGTGCATGTAGAAGAAATATTGAGCGGAGAAATATATATGCAGTTTGTGCCATTTATAGATTCTTTAGAACATCCTTTAGAAGATACACAAGATCAAGACTCTGATGTTAGTGTTTGACCTTCTACACTGTCACATGGCAAGTCAAAATAGTGTTCGTAATATCACGACTTATAGTAAGATACGCTTTGATTATATAGCACTTAATGGATCATATATGTGACGTAGGTGTATATATTTTGCGAGGCATTATTAGTACAATTGAAATATGTATTCATTGTCCACCGAAAGTATATTGACAATGGGATATGAAATTGGTAGTCTCAATATGTCATAAATCGGATATAATATTTCATACAGCAGATACATGTCACTAGCATTTATAGTCTTTTAATCATGTTTTACCATCAGAACAAGATTTGCTATATGGTGATGCTATAAATATCGTACCCTCCTCATCACCGTCTCCATACAAACACTCTTTCGGTATCATACCTCTCATATTTTTATCCCAACTCTCATAAGTTTTCCCCTAAAAAGCCTCAAATTTCCTCCATGAATCAAAGAGTCAACTAGGAGTGGAACCCCTCTAAGGTAGAGGGGGCGAGATCAATCATTGATCGTCTCAACAACTACTACAACAATGATGGCACCAGCCATGAGAAGAACAAGAAGCATGATATCGTGGCCAATCTCAAAGCATGGTTTCCTAGGAAGACCATGCAACAGGTAACAGACTTGTATGATGATCTTGTTATGGAGATGCATATGTTGCAGTGTCCAGAGAAGGAGTACAATGGTTCCAATAGTGACCATGGTGTGATTTACACCGTGGATGGCCTTGTGAATAAAAACTTTGGATTGCAAGAGGAGGTTGTCATGGAAGGAATGGGTATTTTGTTTGGTCTTCCATTAGAGAATGCAAACCATGGAGATACAATAAGAGGCGCAGATGGTGGAGGAGAACAAGGTGGTGTTGGAGAATAAGATATGCATCCCTCAACCAGTGCTTGCACCACGTGCCAAGGGGTTTTGGACCCCAGAGGAACACAGGTTATTCATGTTTCATCCTTCCTAATTATCCATGGGATTTAAAAAATTATTTCATTTCAATTATTCGCTTGGAGATGTCGGGTGTATTTTAATAGACAACATACTATTAACCATTATGTGGGTTTTCATTATCATGAATCGGAGGTTTGTTTTTTATTTTTACTGTACTCATAGTGCCCATTTCACATTTACCGGAAATAATAGTACCAAGATGTATATATTTTGTTTGTGAACAACCGACTTTATTTCATTATTGTGCTTCCATTAATAAGTTAATACCACCAACGCTTATCCTTACAACTAAAGATGGAGTAGTTAATTATATATTCATATTAAAGAATGAAACTAATATTGCAAGTATTAACATGGTCTATTTATATCTATTATCAACATATGACCATTGTAGTTATGAAATTCCTTATTCATTTATAATCATCTATTATCACATATTATATTATAACATCGTAAAAGATAAACAGAGATGTCCTTTCCTAGCACAAGGGTTAATATTTGATTACAAGTTTTAATACTCCAACTATTGCATTTTTTCACCAATATATTAATGATCAATATGTCCTTGAAAGAATTAACCTAACTAGCTCATCTTGAACATGGTTATTCTAGGCTCTTTCTCCATGGGTTGAGTGTATATGTTCGTGGAAAATGGATGGAGATATCAAAGTACTTTGTCACTAGTAGGACTCCAGCCCAGATTTCGAGCCATGCACAGAAGTACTTCATGAGGCTACAGAGAAAAGGGTCAGCAAGCCAACACTATAGCATCAACGACGTGGAGCTCGATGATGCTGGCCCATGGAAAATGGAGAATAGCTTTAATTTCTGGCAAGCACTCGCCTTGCAATCTACAATTGGTGGTGATAACAAAAATCCAAGTTTTGATTTGCAAACTCCTTCAAGTTCATTTGTCACCATGAACAATATAGTCTAGTTTGGAGTTGTTGTTCTTGAAGACAAGTAGTAGTAGTATGTTGTGAGAATTATATGATGAATTGTCGTCGTAGTAGGGGCTAGTGAACTTTGTTCCTACTAGTACACAAGTATTACTTAAACTTCCTTCAAAGTATTGTATGGGATATCATGTATAAGATGCTATGATTTAAATTATATTTGCATATGTGTTTGGAGATTCAATAATATGTGTTGTTACTATTTACTATGGTTGTTGTATAAACATTGCAACTGAGATTGATGTGGTATTGGTACGGACATACCATTTTTCTCTGGGTGGGTCCTACATGTAAGGAGGTGTGACGTGACAACGCTAATAGGCCAGTCAAGAAGGTGAAAACCAGCCTCATTAGTGAAAACCAGTGTCAACCAAGCTCGACATTGATTCTTGAACAGATTGACAAGCTGGATGTGTGTACTAACTAGTTTTGTAGTTCAGGGTTGAGAGCAAAGTGGTAAGTTGAGTATTGAAAAGTGAACTAATCTCAATTGGAAATGTTTATTTGAACTACATATACTGAATATGCATGTTCATGTTTTCTAAAGAACATATATACCTTTTCCACCTCCATGGAGGCTTCAAGAAAAAATGAAGGCTAAAGAGAAGCTTTATTTTGGAGACGAAGCGGGCATTTTGCCTATTAGACTTCAGTACATGTTTCAATTCTATTGGACCGTAGAGTACAAACACAATAGAATCTTGAAATGCCGCTACAGAGGCCAATTGGATCCCTAGAGCCAGTGAGAGGTTTGCGCTTGAGAAGCAAGCCTTTGAAAAAAAACACTATTTCAAGAAAAGTCGATCCCTTCTTAAGTTTTTATTGGTCTTTAGAAAAACTACAAGATCAATCTAAGGTTGAGAAACAAACCCAACAACACCAAAAATTGGTTTTTTTATTTGGATATTCGGATAAAATGTAGGGTAGTGACCGAATTTCCACTCCATGCACAGAAGTACTTCATGAGGCTACAGAGCAAAGGGCCAGGAAGAGAAGCTTTATTTTGGAGACGGAGCGGGCATTTTGCCTATTACACTTTAGTACCTGATTCAATTCTATTAGACCGTAGAGTATAAACACAATAGAATCTTGGAATGCGACTACAGAGGCCAACTGGATCCCTAGAGCCAGCGAGAAGTTTGCGCTTCATAAGCAAGCCTTTGAAAAAAAACATTGTTTCGAGAAAAGTCGATCCCTTCTTACGTTCTTATTGGTCTTTAGAGAAACTATAAGATCAATCTAAGGTTAAGAAATAGACTCACCAACACCAAAAATGGTTTTTTATTTGGATATTAGGATAAAATGTAAGGTAGTGGCCGAATTTCCACTCCTTGGGATACAAAATTCCTACACTCCACGATTTATGCACGACTTCTGCAGAAACTAGGAACGGTCAATTATTTTTCCAAGACCTCATCAAGCATACACCATCAAAGATGGTAGGGTAGTTGGAACAGAAACCCGAAAAACAATGTTTACAATGTATACAAAAGCAACACTAGGGGTAGCCTATGATGTCAGCTTTTCACAACTTTGTCGAAAAGCCTTTTTTTTCATTTTTACGCAATAGTCCTACAATGTCTAAGGCATCAACATGCATGCACACCAGATGCCATGGGTTCTAGCATCGCCACCGAACACGTATGTAGCATTACCCACCTCGGCCAAGGTCTTAACTTGAACAAACAGAAGAAGCCCTCTGGTGTGTCCAAAATCTCAGACCGAAAATGATACCAACTAAAGATTGAAGAAACAGAAAGTCTTGCAGAAAACACAATGTACATTTTTTGCTTCCTCCGCATTTATCACTATTGAGAAGACAAAATGGCGTATGAGATAAGCACCTAAACAACAGATTACATGATCTACAGACCTTGATTTGTTGAAATCTAATTGTACGAGCACCATGGCAGCACTAGAAGCAACATCACATCACACATACACAAATGGAGCCGAGAAAATCTTATTGTTTCACTACCACAATGACAATGTGTCAGACATTCCAACTAAGCAACAAACTGAACGTAGATGGTGGTTTTAATGCCGAAGCTAGCACATGAGGTGCAAGGACGGAGGCAGGAATCTTACTAAAGGGGGCCAATGGGAAAGAGAAAATATTCAGGGGGGGGGGGGGGTGTCAGGGACAAACATACAAATTTAGAGCCCTTTGAACTACCAATATATGGTTGTTTTCACAAAAAAAGTTTGCCCCGGGAGAGGGGGGGGGGGGGGGGCATGGCCCCAGCTCGCCCCCACTCGCTTCGTCCCTGGGGAGGAGCCAACATGATCCTTATAGACGACAGCGACTCTATCGTACTCTCCTCTTGCAGACATCTGCATAATTGCAGCAGTCCTTTACTTTTGGCACACGTAGAAGGAATTTGCCTTGCTCACGAATGAAGTCTGAGCGCTCATCATTGAGACCGACTCTGAACTAGCGGCCAACTATCATGAGATGAGAGCCAGATCGATCGGCCAATGCAGCGATTGTTAAAGAGATTAAACACCTACTCCAGCAGGATAATCAGTATGTCATCTCCATGATCCGTCGATCGAGAAACTGTGTGTCGCATCGCCTCACTTGACTAGGGTTTTTTTTTAAGGAAATGAAAGGTTTGTTCTCGCAAAAAAAAGTGAAACATCAAAGAATTGAACCACTAAAAAGTTGAGTAATTTTTCTTGAGAGGTAAAGTTGAGTAATTAACATTCAAGAGTTCAGTGAAACACTAAAAAGTGAGACACCAGCACCAGGCCTCGTGTTGTCATTCAGCACAACGTGCACACGCAGCATTGCGAGCAGAGGACACCGCGTAGGCAACTAAAACGCCGGGCGGACCCTTCCAAGCGCTAGCCGAGGAATAGCAAGCAGCAAATCCTCGCAGTCTCCTCCGTGCCGTCGCGCCGGCCAGGCGTGACGGCATACGTGCGCTCGCCGGAACAGTGCAACAAGGGAGCAATGCCGCCGGCCGCTTCGTGGCCGCAACGGCGCGCTGGGGCAGCGCGGCGCGTCTGTTTGGGGAAGGATGGAACCCGTGCGGGCCTGTGTGAGAGGAATACAGCTCTGGAGCGTGGGCCGGGCCGAGGAAACAGCCCGCAGGCCCGAGGCCCGAGGCCCTCCTGGGAGGCGATGGGGTCAGGCACCTTGAAATACCCCCGCCTTCGCCTTGGCGCCCAGCGTAACCGCCGCAACCAACAGCCACCAGAGCTCGCCGGAGCGCCAAGAAACCCACCTCTCGCCACCGCGCAGCAGCGCCCACCGCCTCTGCTCTCCGGCGCCGGCGACCTATGGACAGGTTCCACGACAGGCAGCACGTGTGGCTGCGGAGCTGCGTGCACGGCACGTACCTCAACGCCGACAGCGACGGGAAGAACGTCTCCCTCCGCCAGCGCCGCGAGTCGCTCAAGGCGGCGTGGGCGGTGCACATCTACCAGGGCGATGTGCCGTACCTGCTCCTCTACAGCGCCGCCTACGGCCGCTACCTCGCCGCCACGGCCACGCCCGCGCCGCTCGCCCACCTCGGCTTCCGCGCCGAGCAGCGCGACTACGACCAGCCGGTGGTGCCGGCCATCATGTGGCGGGCCACCGCGACGGGATTCGGGAACGACGTCCTGCTCCGCAACGTCGGCGGCCGCTACCTCCGCGCCAACGGCAAGCACACCAGCAAGTACCTCCGCTGGAACAACGGCGTCACCGTCGACGACGTTGACAACGTCAGCACCATGATGCACTGGACCGTCGAGCCCATCCCCCTCAGAGGGCCGGACATGCCTCAGCCTGGCTTTGCTGCCCCGATTCCGGTGAGTTCGCCATGACCCGAGGCAAATTGGGTGTCGTTTATTTGCACCGAGATTGTGATTTGTGTTAATTTCATTCGCCCGAGAGAAATCTCTGGTTCTGTTCTTGCCAAATGTGCAGTTCTTGCCGTTGGTTGCCAACTCTGGATCGCATTTGTGTTTGAGTTTTCAGTTAGCAAATTCAGAGTATATATCACCTGAACAATAATAACCATGGTTTTACTGCAGAGCCGCATTCCCCGAGAGCTGTCCGTGATGCTGGGACGTGAGCGAGGGGCGTGGCGGCTGATCCGGTTCGTGCGAGCGAGCGCCGAGGGGGAGTACGCCGAGGACGGCAACGGCTGGACCGAGTTCCAGTTCAGGGGGAGGTACGTGTACCACCTAAGGAACGAGCTGGCCAAACGCATCAACGCCGAGGTGCACTTGTTCGAGCTCGCCATGTGCGTCCGAGCGGGCCGCTACGGGCGTTTGACCCCGCTCATCACCAACCTGCCCCACGGTTGCAACGGCGAGACCCTCCAGATCGTCGCCTACCTCTCCGAGACCCCTGGTGAGAGCCTGCCACTCTCCATGTCCTAATGATCTCTCTCCTTAATGGTACCAGCAAGTAAAACAGTTTACTGAATTTGTATTAGTCTGCTTGTGCTTCAAAAACAGTTTACTGAAACTGTTATAGTCTGAGAAACAGTTTACTGAAGTTGTTGTTGTCTGAAAAACAGTTAACTGAAACTTTTAGGGGTTTGGAATTGTCTGCAGCTGGTGTTGTCTTGTGGATAAGTAAAAGATGGTCTTTGGCTAGTTGGTTATTGGTGGATGAAATCTTTTCACACTCAACCTTGATAAGTTGATATGGAAAGTGTTGGTTTCAAACTACTGGTTACTGCATGAACATTTTATTCAGAGTCTTACTTAGTGAGGAGCTAATCTGATCATCCTTGGAAAAAGGATATTATGATAGGTTCCGTTAGGACTTGGAACTTTTCTGAAACTGTTGTACTGTTGTAGAAAAGTGAAAGTAGTTGAATGGAAACAGTAGGTGCCAATGCCATGTGGATTTATCAGTCTGTAGTCTGTACACTGTGTAAATGTTGGTCTGAACTCTGACGCTAGTAGAAACAAACTGGTTCCACATTTCTTTTCTTGATTCAGATAATTCAGTTCGTCCATTTCGTATCATTTTACCGCTGGTAGAAATTATGGAACCTAAAAAGCCAAATCAAGATCAGTCATCTCGTTTCATCTTTGCAGAGAAGATACTATGTTTCTAACCTGTTAACAAAATTCAGATAGTATCCTACAATAGATAGTGCATAACAGCTTAATTCCTTGCATATTATATTGTTTCAGGTTTTGAGTTCTTGATCTTGTCATTACATTGTTATTGATTATTGGTCTGCTGCCTAACTGCCTTATTATTTCTGTTAATTCAGCCTATGATGAGCTGCGACACCCGGATGTCTACTCACAGTAGAGAAATATCAGAGCAGGAGTCCTGATAGTTAAACCTCCTCAGAAGTTTGGCCACGTCGGACACAATGACAGCAGAACTGGACGCCTACTTTTGCATATAGATAGATATAGGTCGAGAAAACTCAGCAGCTCTTGTGTTTCTTATGCTAGCTAAACTTGCTCTGTTCTGTCGACGGCACAGGGGGGGGTTCTATGATTGAGAACTGTGGAAAGTGTTGCGTGCAGCGGTTGTAGTAGTCGTTTGAGTGTCACTCTTCTGGCATTCATTTCTGTGGTGCTTTCCTGGATGAAGCATTTAACTGTAGGGGTTCTTGCAAAGAGTTGAATGATCTTCCATTCCTTTTAGATGATGAAAAATGCAGTGGTTCTTGCTAAATGAGTTGATGATCTTTCATTCCTTTTGTAATGAGTTGATGATCTTGTGGTTACCTTAGGCTATGCACTTGATACAAATGCAAAATGTAGCAGGTTCTTGCTGTGAGCTGACGATCGTGCTGGCACTTGTGCTGTTTTCAGTGTTGGCCATGGAGCAGGAAAAAGAATTTGTAATGTATGAACAAAATTCAGATTTTATCCAACAGCACTACATGAAGAAGACTAGTTTATGCACATTACATTGTTTTCAGGTTTTGTACATAAGCTGCCTTCTTTTTGTTTTGATGTCTTGTTTGAGCAGACACTAGCTAGGTTTCATTCTGATATACTGGAGCATCTTATTCACTTCATTGCTAGCTGCATTTCTCTTAGATGAAGCATCTGACATCAACACTGATTTGGTGGCTCTTTTTTTTTTTTTGCCAGTAATTAGTTGATGATCTTGAGTTTAGCTATGTGGCTTCAAATTTTAGCTGTGTGGTCCTTTCTAATCTTGTTTGTTGGTTATGTGAAACAACAGCTCCATTTGTTCTTAAGATCCATAGTTCGGAGAGGTTCATTCATGGAAAATAAACATGCATTGTTTGATGAGTTTGTCCAAATCACAGTCCAGTCATCTATCTGCTGAGTACTAGACAGGGAGTCCGAGAGAGTCACCGGAAAAGTTTCGGAGACAGCGAAAATGTTTCAGAACTGAAGTGTTTTGGAGAAACCGAAAATTGTTTCGGGGAAAACCATCATAACATAAATGTTTCAGACCGTCTGGTAATTCTAGGGGGTGCCGGAAATGTTCTAGCACACCAGTTAGTTTTTCTTCCTTTTTTAATTTTTGTTTTCTGTTGTTTTTATTCGGGTTTCTTTGTTTTTTTTGACGGTTTTCTACAATTTTCTTTATTCTTCATTACGTTTTGGTTTTGCTTTGTTTTTGCAACGGTTTTCGCTCATTTTTTCTTTGTTCTTTGTTATTTTTTCAGTTTTATTTGTTTCATATGGTATTCTTTGTTTTTTTGTATACTTTGTTTTTCTTGCTTATTTCTTGTTTCTTCACTTTTCTTTTGTGTTTTGTCAATTTGCTTTGATTTTTTTAAACATGCCTGCTTTTATTATTTTTTCCAACACATTTCTACTTTTGTACATTTTTCATATACATGTAAAACAAATTATACACATTTAACATTTTCAAATGCATGTTTAACCATTTTTGCAAAAACATGTTTTGAATGTATTTTTCAAATGCATGTTTAGCAGTTATTGCATAAATATGTTTTGCATATATGTTTCAGATACATGTTAAAAAAATTCGAATGATAATAAACATCTTTTTAACTATGTAAACACTTTTTGTACATTGTATAAACATTTTTGGAAAATGACACAAACACTTTTTTTGGTTGAGATTTTTTTTAAATGTGACGTACATTTTTCTGAATGTACGTAACGTTTTGTTTCAATTTTATAAATATTTTTTACAACATATAAACATTTTAAAAAATATCACGTCATTATTTTTGAAATGTGTGACATTCTTTAATTGCCACGAACATTTTTCGTACACGTGATTAACATTTTATGTACACATGATAAACATTTTTTGGTACACATGATACACATGTTTTCGTATACATCATAAACATTTCTATTTTTTCTTTCATGTTATACATATTTTTGTATACATCAGAAATAATTTTTCATATACGTATAACATTTTTCAAATACAAGAATAGCATTTTTTAAAACATTTTGTAAAGCATTTTTTCCATATGGCGACTGTTAGGCTGATCTTTGACAAAGATCAGCCGGCCCGCCAGCCATCCGATTGTGTTCTCCTTGCCGTCAGATCACAGGGAGCTCCTATTTGGCGATTTCAGCGCCACTTAGAAGCTCACACACAACTCCTAGCGAGCCGACCCAGCAATCTCCTTAGAAAAATTATGTTAAGTGTTTTTTCTAAATATGGCGACTGCAAGGCTGATCTTTGACAAAGATCAGCCGACCCGCCAGCCATCCGACTGCGTTCTCCTTGCCGTTGGATCATAGGGAGCTCCTATTTGGCGATTTAACGCCGCTTTGCACTCCTGGCGCTCACGCGCGACTCCTAGTGAGCTGGCCCAACAATCTCCTTAAAAAAGAGACACAAATCAAATATATTTTCAGCATCATTAGATATGGGAGAGGTGGGAATCGAACCCGGCCAAGACAACTTAGTTGTCTACAATGCGAAAACAGTGCTATTTAATACTTCTTTTTGGACAACATTAACATATATTCTCTACCCTTATAAATCATGGCGTGTCTCCAGCTTAGTTGCCTAGGATTTGCAGTAGGGGCTGGTACGTCCATTTTGCATCATGTTTTCATATTGATATTGATTGCATTATGCACTGTTATTTCACTTTATGATACAATTTTTATGCTTTTTTTCTCTTATTTTGCAAATTCACATGAAGAGGAGATTGCCGGCAGCTGGAATTCTAGATCAGAAAGGGCTATATCGGAGGCATTTATTCTGCACAACTCCAAAGACCTGAAAATTGATGGAGAATTATTTGAAATATATAAAAATATAGGCGAAGAGATCAACAGAAGGGGCTACACCAGGCAGTCACAAGCCTGGGGGGCGCCCCACCCCTAGGGCGCGCCCCCGAGCTTGTGGGGCCCTGGCAGGCCTCCGAAGCACATCTTCTGCTATATGGTTCCATTTTGACCTAGAAAAAAATCGAAAGAAGGTTTCGGATGAAGCGTCGCCGTTCCGAGGCGGAACCTGCGAGGAGCACTTTTGCTCTCTAGCAGAGCGATTACATGACGAGAACTTCACTCCGGAAGGGGTAAATCAAAGCCTCATCACCAACGATCCTCTCATTATAGGAGGACCAATCTTCATCAACATCTTCATCATCACCATCTTATACCCATCCCTAGTTCATCTCTTGTATTCAATCTTTGTCTCAAAACCTCAGATTGGTACATGTGGGTTGCTAGTAGTGTTGATTACATCTTGTAGTTGATGTTAGTTGCTTTATTTGGTGCAAGATTATATGTTCAGATCCTTGATGCTATTCAATACCCGTCTGATCTTGAATATGATTATGATTTGTTAGTAGTTAATTTTGTTCTTGAGGACATGGGAGAATTCTTGTCATAAGTAATCATGTGAATTTGGTATTCGTTCGATACTTTGATGATGTGTATGTTGTGATTCCCTTAGTGGCGTTATGTGAACGTCAACTACATGACACTTCACCATCTCTGGGTCTAAGAGAAGGCAGTGTAGAGTAGTAATTAGATGATGGGTTGCTAGAGGGGCAGTAGTTTAAACCCTAGTTTATCCGTTATTTCGTAAGGGGCTGATTTGGATCCATATGTTTCAGGCTATGGTTAGATTTATCTTAATTCTTCTTTCGAAGTTGCAGATGCTTGCAAGAGCGGTTAATCATAAGTGGGAGGCTTGTTCAAGTAAGAACAACACCCAAGCACCGGTTGTCAGGACCGGTTTTCCAATAAAATATATATTGAAAAATCGACCATTTTATCAGACCAGTATAGGAAAATCTTCCTTACTGGTAGACAAATCCTTGATACAGAAATCCAGAAGTGCTAAATATTATACAAGGTTGAGCTAAGGCTGCTCAATAATTTATTACAAGCACGCCGATATTATACACAAAGGCGGATATGACACAAAGGGTATGGTGGCATAACTACTGACTCGTAATAAAAGTGGTGGTGGATATGTCACAGTGAAGTGGGTGACATGACTCCAAAATCTTACAGCCCATCAAGCGCTGGAGCGAGGCTCGATGATTTTATTAGGGTAGCGGAAGCGTATGTAATACAAGTGACCAACTCTGAGGATCGCACGGATCGACTTGGACTCCTCTAGGCGCCGGACTCGATATCGTACTCTTCATCCATAAGATCGCTTTCACAACATCCGCCAAATCAACAAGCCAGGTGAGTACTTTGAATGTACTCGCAAGACAGTCTGGACATAAGATATAACAAATGCTAACATGATGCACATGAGCAGACTAGTAATGCGCACTCAGATAGTAAACTTGCACTGCATGTTAAATGAAAAGGAAGTCAGGCGGTAGTCCTCCCGAAATCCCAATAAAATAACTGAAGACCGATCGGGTGTCTGGAGCGACGCCTCGAAAGGTAAAAATAAATTAACATGCCGCACTCGGGCGTCAGGGCGACACCACATATAGGGCTTATATTGAAATGTAAATGATGATGCGTTACGATCGGACGTCTAAGCGACATCTCGAAAATGGCTTATAATGAAAGTAAATAACAAGGATGCCATAGTCGGACATCTGAGCAACATCACATAAAGGGCTTATATCAAAAAAAAATAACAAGAATGCCACAGTCGGACGTCTGAGCGACATCACATAAAGGGCTTATATCAAAAGTAAATAACAAGAATGCCACAGTCGGACGTCCGAGCGACATCACATAAAGGGCTTATATCAAAAGTAAATAACAAGAATGCCACAGTCGGACGTCTGAGCGACATCACATAAAGGGCTTATATCAAAAGTAAATAACAAGAATGCCACAGTCGGTCGTTTGAGCGACATCACATAAAGAGCTTATATCAAAAGTAAATAACAAGAATGCCACAGTCGGATATCTGAGCGACATCACATAAAGGGCTTATATTTTGTCATTTGAATTCAAGTAGCTCATGAAAGTAACATCATCCCAAGGAATACACGGTACATAATAATAAACTGGTTAGTCCATCCATAGGAATAACCTTTAGCCGGGTTTACCATTCTCAGTTTCGTGCTTATTTTCCGGAGACTGTCACTGAGACTGACACTGAGACTGATACTAGGACTGACACTGATATGTTGTCAAAGGCCTTGACCATGGACATGGTTACTCGAATGGTTTTGACTCTGCAGAGTTTGTGCTTTTTTCCCTCAGCCAACGGATTTCAGTAGTCACAAAGGACTAGTTTCGTTTACGGTATTTTAGAAGAAACACATCTAACCAGTACACACCCATTCCACATTCCGCTGCCAGGAATCACCCTGGGAAACCTTCAAGAAAAACTCTTAAGATGGGGAGGCTACAACCTCGAATAACATGGGATCAAATTTATATCGCGCGCTCTAAGGGGTGCCCCCCTCTCGGTCCCAACCGGAAACACCCATGCCCCCTGACCGGATGACTGGCTTTAATCCAGGGCCATGGAACCCTCATCACGGCCCCTCTATTTGGTGTGTACCAGGAAAGTGAAGGAAATATGCCCTAGAGGCAATAATAAAGTTATTATTTATTTCCTCATATCATGATAAATGTTTATTATTCATGCTAGAATTGTATTACCCGGAAACATGATACATGTGTGAATACATAGACAAACATAGTGTCACTAGTATGACTCTACTTGACTAGTTCGTAAATCAAAGATGGTTAAGTTTCCTAACCATAGACATGAGTTGTCATTTGATTAACGGGATCACATCATTAGGAGAATGATGTGATTGACCTGACCCATTCCGTTAGCTTAGCACTTGATCGTTTAGTATGTTACTATTGCTTTCTTCATGACTTATACATGTTCCTATGACTGAGATTATGTAACTCCCGTTTACCGGAGGAACACCTTGTGTGCTACCAAACGTCACAACGTAACTGGGTGATTATAAAGGTGCTCTACAGGTGTCTCCAAAGGTACTTGTTGAGTTGACGTATTTCGAGATTAGGATTTGTCACTCCGATTGTCGGAGAGGTATCTCTGGGCCCTCTCGGTAATGCACATCACTATAAGCCTTGCAAGCAATGTAGCTAATGAGTTAGTTACGGAATGATGCATTACGTAACGAGTAAAGAGACTTGCCAGTAACGAGATTGAACTAGGTATTGAGATACCGACGATCGAATCTCGGGCAAGTAACATACCGACGACAAAGGGAACAACATATGTTGTTATGCGGTTTGACCGATAAAGATCTTCGTAGAATATGTAGGAGCCAATATGAGCATCCAGGTTCCGTTATTGGTTATTGACCGGAAACAGTTCTAGGTCATGTCTACATAGTTCTCGAACCCGTAGGGTCCGCACGCTTAACGTTACGATGACAGTTATAATATGAGTTTATAGTTTTTGATGTACCGAAGACTGTTCGGAGTCCCGGATGTGATCACGGACATGACGAGGAGTCTCGAAATGGTCGAAACATAAAGATTGATATATTGGATGACTATATCCGGACACCGGAATAGTTCCGGGGGTTATCGGATATATATCAGAGTACCGGGGGTTACCGGAACCCCCCCGGGAACTAATGGGCCTTGTTGGGCCCTAGTGGAGAGAGAGAGGGGCCGGCCAGGGCAAGAGGCGCGCCCCCTCCCCTTGAGTCCGAATAGGACAAGGAAGGGGGGCGCACCCCTTGCCTTTCCCCTCTCCCACTCCTTCCTTCCCCCTCCTTCTTGGACTAGGAAAGGGAGAGGCAAACCTACTTGGAGTAGGTTTCCCCCTCCTAGGGGGCGCCACCCCCTGGGCCGGCCCCCTCCTCCTCCCCCCTTTATATACAGAGGAGGGGGGGCACCCCATGACACACAAGTTGATCTTCGTGATCGTTCCTTAGCCGTGTGCGGTGCCCCCCTCCACCATATTCCACCTCGGTCATATCGTTGCGGTGCTTAGGCGAAGCCCTGCGTCGGTAGAACATCATCGGCGTCACCATGCCGTCGTGCTGACGAAACTCATCCCCGACCCCCTGCTGGATCGGAGTCCGGGGATCGTCATCGAGCTGAATGTGTGCTGAACTCGGAGGTGTCGTGCGTTCGGTACTTGGATCGGTCGGATCGTGAAGACGTACAACTACATCAACCGTGTTATTCTAACGCTTCCGCTTTCGGTCTACGAGGGTACGTGGACAATACTCTCCCCTCTTGTTGCTATGCATCACCATGATCTTGCGTGTGCGTAGGAAAATTTTGAAATTACTACGTTTCCTAACAGTGGCATCCGAGCCTAGGTTTTATGCATTGATGTTATATGCACGAGTAGAACACAAGTGAGTTGTGGGCGATACAAGTCATACTGCTTACCAGCATGTCATACTTTGGTTCGGCGGTATTGTTGGATGAAGCGGCCCGGACCGACATTACACGTGACGCAACGCGAGACTGGTTCTACCGACGTGCTTTGCACACGGTGGCTGGCGGGTGTCAGTTTCTCCAACTTTAGTTGAACTGAGTGTGGCTACGCCCGGTCCTTGAGAAGGTTAAAACAGCACTAACTTGACAAACTATCGTTGTGGTTTTGATGCGTAGGTAAGAACGGTTCTTGCTCAGCCCGTAGCAGCCACGTAAATATTTGCAACAACAAAGTAGAGGACGTCTAACTTGTTTTTGCAGGGCATGTTGTGATGTGATATGGTCAAGACGTGATGCTATATTTTATTGTATGAGATGATCATGTTTTGTAACCGAAGTTATCGGCAACTGGCAGGAGCCATATGGTTGTCGCTTTATTGTATGAAATGCAACCGCCCTGTAATTGCTTTACTTTATCACTAAGCGGTAGCGATAGTCGTAGAAGCAATAGTTGGCGAGACAACAAAGATGCTACGATGGAGATCAAGGTGTCGCGCCGGTGACGATGGTGATCATGACGGTGCTTCGGAGATAGAGATCACAAGCACAAGATGATGACGGCCATATCATATCACTTATATTGATCGCATGTGATGTTTATCTTTTATGCATCTTATCTTGCTTTGATTGACGGTAGCATTATAAGATTATCTCTCACTAAATTTCAAGATAAAAGTGTTCTCCCTGAGTATGCACCGTTGCCAAAGATCGTCGCGCCCAGACACCACGTGATGATCGGGTATGATAAGCTCTACGTCCATCTACAACGGGTGCAAGCCAGTTTTGCACACGCAGAATACTCAGGTTAAACTTGACGAGCCTAGCATATGCAGATATGGCCTCGGAACACTGAGACCGAAAGGTCGAGCGTGAATCATATAGTAGATATGATCAACATAGTGATGTTCACCATTGAAAACTACTCCATTTCACGTGATGATCGGTTATGGTTTAGTTGATTTGGATCACGTGATCACTTACATGATTAGAGAGATGTCTATCTAAGTGGGAGTTCTTAAGTAATATGATTAATTGAACTTAAATTTATCACGAACTTAGTACCTGATAGTATTTTTCTTGTCTATGTTTGTTGTAGATAGATGACTCGTGCTGTTGTTCCGTTGAATTTTAATACGTTCCTTGAGAAAGCAAAGTTGAAAGATGATGGTAGCAATTACACGGACTAGGTTCGTAACTTGAGGATTATCCTCATTGCTGCACAGAAGAATTACGTCCTGGAAGCACCGCTGGGTGCCAGGCCTGCTGCAGGTGCAACGCCAGATTTTATGAACGTCTAGCAGAGCAAAGCTGATGACTACTCAATAGTTTAGTGTGCCATGCTTTACGGCTTAGAACCGGGTCTTCAACGACGTTTTGAACGTCATGGAGCATATGAGATGTTCTAGGAGTTGAAGTTAATATTTCAAGAAAATGCCCGGATTGAGAGATATGAAGTCTCCAATAAGTTCTATAGCTGCATGATGGAGGAGAATAGTTCTGTCAGTGAGCATATACTCAAAATGTCTGGGTATAATAATCACTTGATTCAACTAGGAGTTAATCTTCCGGATGATAGCGTCATTGACAGAATTCTCCAATCACTGCCACCAAGCTACAAGAGCTTCATGATGAACTATAATATGCAAGGGATGGAAAAGACAATTCCCGAGCTCTTCGCAATGCTAAAGGTCATGGAGGTAGAAATCAAGAAGGAGCATCAAGTGTTGATGGTCAACAAGACCACTAGTTTCAAGAAAAAGGGCAAAGGGAAGAAGAAGGGGAACTTCAAGAAGAACAACAAGCAAGTTGCTGCTCAGGAGAAGAAACCCAAGTCTGGACCTAAGCTTGAAACTGAGTGCTTCTACTGCAAGCAGACTGGTCACTGGAAGCGGAACTGCCCCAAGTATTTGGCGGATAAGAAGGATGGCAAGGTGAACAAAGGTATATGTGATATACATGTTATTGATGTGTACCTTACTAGAGCTCGCAGTAGCACCTGGGTATTTGATACTGGTTCTGTTGCTAATATTTGCAACTCGAAACAGGGACTACGGATTAATCGAACACTGGCCAAGGACGAGGTGACGATGCGCGTGGGAAATGGTTCCAAAGTCGATGTGATCGCGGTCGGCACGCTACCTCTACATCTACCTTCGGGATTAGTTTTAGACCGGAATAATTGTTATTTGGTGCCAGCGTTGAGCATGAACATTATATCTGGATCTTGTTTGATGCTAGACGGTTATTCATTTAAATCTGAGAATAATGGTTGTTCTATTTATATGAGTAATATCTTTTATGGTCATGCACCTTTAAAGAGTGGTCTATTTTTGATGAATCTCGATGGTAGTGATACACATATTCATAATGTTGAAGCCAAAAGATGCAAAGTTGATAATGATAGTGCAACTTATTTGTGGCACTGCCGTTTAGGTCATATTGGTGTAAAGCACGTGAAGAAACTCCATACTGATGGACTTTTGGAATCACTTGATTATGAATCACTTGGTACTTGCGAACCATGCCTCATGGGCAAGATGACTAAAACACCGCTTCTCGGTACTATGGAGAGAGCAACTGATTTGTTGGAAATCATACATACCGATGTATGTGGTCCAATGAATGTTGAGGCTCGTGGCGGATATCGTTATTTTCTCACCTTCACAGATGATTTGAGCAGATATGGGTATATCTACTTAATGAAACATAAGCGGAACATTTGAAAAGTTCAAAGAATTTCAGAGTGAAGTTGAAAATCATCGTAACAAGAAAATAAAGTTTCTACGATCTGATCGTGGAGGAGAATATTTGAGTTACGAGTTTAGTTTACATTTGAAGCAATGCAGAATAGTTTCGCAACTCACGCCACCCGGAACACCACCGCATAATGGTGTGTCCGAACGTCGTAATCGTACTTTACTAGATATGGTGCGATCTATGATGTCTCTTACCAATTTACCGCTATCGTTTTGGGGTTATGCTTTAGAGACGGCCGCATTCACGTTAAATAGGGCACCATCAAAATCCGTTGAGACGACGCCTTATGAACTATGGTTTGGCAAGAAACCAAAGTTGTCGTTTCTTAAAGTTTGGGGCTGAGATGCTTATGTGAAAAAGCTTCAACCTGATAAGCTCGAACCCAAATCGGAGAAATGTGTCTTCATAGGATACCCAAAGGAAACTGTTGGGTACACTTCTATCATAGATCCGAAGGCAAGACATTTGTTGCAAAGAATGGATCCTTTCTAGAGAAGGAGTTTCTCTCGAAAGAAGTGAGTGGGAGGAAAGTAGAACTTGATGAGGTAACTGTACCTGCACCCTTATTGGAAAATAGTTCATCACAGAAACCGGTTCCTGTGACGACTACACCAATAATTGAAGAAGCTAATGATGATGATCATGAAACTTCAGAACAAGTTACTACAGAACCTCGTAGGTGAACCAGAGTAAGATCCGCACCAGAGTGGTACGGTAATCCTATTTTGGAGGTCATGTTACTTGACCATGGCGAGCCTACGAACTATGAGGAAGCGATGATGAGCCCAGATTCCGCAAAATGGCTTGAAGCCATGAAAACTGAGATGGGATCCATGTATGAGAACAAAGTGTGGACTTTGGTTGACTTGCCCGATGATCGGCAAGCCATCGAGAATAAATGGATTTTTAAGAAGAAGACTGATGCTGATGGTAATGTTACTATCTACAAAGCTCGACTTGTTGCAAAAGGTTTTCGACAAGTTCAAGGGGTTTACTACAATGAGACTTTCTCACCCGTAGCGATGCTTAAGGCTGTCCGAATCATGTTAGCAATTTCCGCATTTTATGATTATGAAATTTGAAAAATGGATGTCAAAACTGCATTCCTGAATGGATTTCTGGAAGAAGAGTTGTATATGATGCAGTCGGAAGGTTTTTGTCGATCCAAGGTGCTAACAAAGTGTGCAAGTTCTAGTGATCCATCTATGGACTGGTGCAGGCATCTCGGAGTTGGAATAAACGCTTTGATAGTGTGATCAAAACATATGGTTTTATACAGACTTTTGGAGAAGCCTGTGTTTACAAGAAAGTGAGTGGGAGCTCTGTAGCATTTCTGATATTATATGTGGATGACATATTGTTAATTGGAAATGATATAGAATTTCTGGATAGCATAAAGGGATACTTGAATAAAAGTTTTTCGATGAAAAACCTCGGTGAAGCTGCTTACATATTGGGCATCAAGATCTATAAAGATAGATCAAGATGCTTGATTGGACTTTCACAAAGCACATACCTTGATAAAGTTTTGAAAAATTTCAAAATGGATCAGGCAAAGAAAGGATTCTTGCCTGTATTACAAGGTGTGAAGTTGAGTCAGACTCAATGCCCGACCACTGCAGAAGATAGAGAGAAAATGAAAGGAGTTCCCTATGCTTCAGCCATAGGCTCTATCATGTATGCAATGTTGTGTACCAGACCTGATGTGTGCCTTGCTATTAGTTTAGCAGGGAGGTACCAAAGTAATCCAGGAGTGGATCACTAGACAGCGGTCAAGAACATCCTGAAATACCTGAAAAGGACTAAGGATATGTTTCTCGTTTATGGAGGTGACAAAGAGCTAGTCGTAAATGGTTACGTCGATGCAAGCTTTGACACTGATCCGGACGATTCTAAATCACAAACCAGATACGTGTTTATATTAAACGGTGGAGCTGTCAGTTGGTGCAGTTCTAAACAAAGCGTCGTATCGGGATCTACATGCGAAGCGGAGTACATAGCTGCTTCGGAAGCATCAAATGAAGGAGTCTGGATGAAGGAGTTCATTTCCGATCTAGGTGTCATACCTAGTGCATCGGGACCAATGAAGATCTTACGTGACAATCTTTGGTGCAATTGCCTTGGCAAAGGAATCCAGATTTCACAAGAGGACCAAGCACATCAAGAGACGCTTCAATTCCATTCGGGACCAAGTCCAGGTGGGAGACATAGAGATTTGCAAGATACATACGGATCTGAATGTTGCAGACCCGTTGACTAAGCCTCTTCTACGAGAAAAACATGATCATCACAAAGACTCCATATGTGTTAAAATCATTACTGTATAATCTAGATTATTGACTCTAGTGCAAGTGTGAGACTGAAGGAAATATGCCCTAGAGGCAATAATAAAGTTCTTATTTATTTCCTCATATCATGATAAATGTTTATTATTCATGCTAGAATTGTATTACCCGGAAACATGATACATGTGTGAATACATAGACAAACATAGTGTCACTAGTATGCCTCTACTTGACTAGTTCGTAAATCAAAGATGGTTAAGTTTCCTAACCATAGACATTAGTTGTCATTTGATTAACGGGATCACATCATTAGGAGAATGATGTGATTGACCTGACCCATTCCGTTAGTTAGCACTTGATCGTTTAGTATGTTGCTATTGCTTTCTTCATGACTTATACTTGTTCCTATGACTATGAGATTATGTAACTCCCGTTTACCAGAGGAACACTTTGTGTGCTACCAAACGTCACAACGTAATCGGGTGATTATAAAGGTGATCTACAGGTGTCTCCAAAGGTACTTGTTGAGTTGACGTATTTCGAGATTAGGATTTGTCACTCCGATTGTCGGAGAGGTATCTCTGGGCCCTCTCGGTAATGCACATCACTATAAGCCTTGCAAGCAATGTAGCTAATGAGTTAGTTACGGAGTGATGCATTACATAACGAGTAAAGAGACTTGCTAGTAACGAGATTGAACTAGGTATTGAGATACCAATGATCGAATCTCGGGCAAGTAACATACCGATGACAAAGGGAACAACGTATGTTGTTATGCGGTTTGACCGATAAAGATCTTCGTAGAATATGTAGGAGCCAATATGAGCATCCAGGTTCCGCTATTGGTTATTGACCGGAAACAGTTCTAGGTCATGTCTACATAGTTCTCGAACCCGTAGGGTCCGCACGCTTAATGTTACGATGACCGTTGTAATATGAGTTTATAATTTTTGATGTACCGAAGGCTTTTCGGAGTCCCGGATGTGATCACGGACATGACGAGGAGTCTCGAAATGGTAGAAACATAAAGATTGATATATTGGACGACTATATTCGGACACCGGAATAGTTCCAGGGGTTATCGAATATATATCGGAGTACCGGGGGTTACCGGAACCCCCCGGGAACTAATGGGCCTTGTTGGGCCCTAGTGGAGAGAGAGAGAGGGGCCGGCCAGGGCAAGAGGCGTGCCCCCTCCCCTTGAGTCCGAATAGGACAAGGAAGGGCGGGGGGCGCCCCCCTTGCCTTTCCCCTCTCCCACTCCTTCCTTCCCTCCTTCTTGGACTAGGAAAGGGAGGGCAAACCTACTTGGAGTAGGTTTCCCCCTAGGGCGCGCCACCCCTTGGCCGGCCCCCTCCTCCTCCCCCTTTATATACGGAGGAGGGGGGCACCCCATGACACACAAGTTGATCTTCGTGATCGTTCCTTAGCCGTGTGCAGTGCCCCCCTCCACCATATTCCACCTCGGTCATATCGTTGCGCTGCGTAGGCGAAGCCCTGCGTCGGTAGAACATCATCACCGTCACCACACCGTCGTGCTGACGAAACTCATCCCCGACACCCTGCTGGATTGGAGTCCGGGGATCGTCATCGAGCTGAACGTGTGCTGAACTCGGAGGTGCCGTGCGTTCGGTATTTGGATCGGTCGGATCGTGAAGACGTACGACTACATGAACCGCGTTGTTCTAACGCTTCTGTTTTCGGTCTACGAGGGTACGTGGAAAATACTCTCCCCTCTCATTGCTATGCATCACCATTATCTTGCGTGTGCATAGGAAAATTTTGAAATTACTACGTTTCCCAACAGAAAGAGGTTTGCAGCTTACTAAACCGCATTCTTGGCAGAAAACATGTGGTAGCACGGACGGACGGGAACAAGACTTGATCCACGTGGATACTGGAGTTAAACAGTTGATATAAAACTGGCATGCTTCAACAATACCAGCTTACAACCTATCATGCCACCACCTGATCAGGTTATCTCACCATCATATGAACACATCAAATTTCGAAGATCACTTGTAGCTTGCCTTGCATGCAATATAACGTTCACAAATGCTTATTTAAACATGCCATGAGAAAACCACTCAAGCAAACATGCAAAACACTCATCATATCAAAGGTTCAAACATGCTTGCCTGGTTCGGAGTAGTCAGAGACTAGATCGGCAAAGTTTGCGGCTCAGTCACCTCCTTCGGTATCTACGTTATAAAAGAAATCGGATACTAACGTAAATACCGTGCGTGCATAAAAATTGTTCCAAATATTTTTCAAATAAATATGAAAAAAACTAGATAGAAAAATAAAGATGACAGAAAAAGAATCAGCTCAAAATCATCTTTTGTTTAAAAGTTATTAAGGTTTTAGTCCAGGGACTAATCTATGATGAAACAGAAACTTTTCAGGGGCTAGTTTAGAAAGATAGAAAACGCTTCAGTTAGAAATACGCCAACCCAGAGGGAAAACGTACTTTGCCCGAAGGCGCTTTCAGAAAACATTTCGAATAAAAGAGGAGAGGCTGACGAGGGGGTCCCACCCGTCAGGTTTAAAAATTTAAACAAAGCACACCGGCGCCCGAGGATCGTGGTGGTTGCCGGCGTCGATCCATGGCGGGGTAGGGGTAACGGAAAGTACCTACGGACTCACGGAGCTCTTCCGCGTCTGTGGGTGGTGGAGTTGGTCGTGGGCGAGCACCACGTCGACGGTGGCCTCCACTCCGGCGGACGGTGGTTTGGGCGGTGATGGATCTCACCGAGGAGGGCTGTAGACACCAAATTGGGGCTCGGGTCAGAAGAGTTGGTGCACTAGGAGTCTACTGGCATAGTTTGGGAAGTGGGGGGGGGGGTGCTCTCACCAGAGAGAATCCTGCCGGAGCCCGAAGCGGATAGGGGTGGCCGGAGTCGGGGAAGAAGGCTCTCCCGAGGCCCTCTGATGGGCATGGAGAGGTTCTGAGGCGAGGAGGGGAGGTGCTGGGTTGAGGACGAGCTCGGGGCCTCTATTTATAGCCGGCCCGAGGCGGTTGGTGAGAATGGGATCACTCCGTCGAGTGATTACGTCGAGGCAAAGGTTGGACGAGACGTTAAGGTGACTGGGCAGCTTCGTATTGGTTCACTGGTTCCATCCAACGGCTAACCTGGTCTGATTTGGCCTGCTCCCGCGGTTTCGACGGAACGGAGCTCACGGGCTCGTCGGCGGCAGGGAGCACGCTCTGCGCCTCTCAGGCCACGTCGACCGTTCTGCAGCGTGCACAGAGAAGGGGACGGCCACGCGGAGGCTCCTGGTGGTGTGGGCGGTGCTGGACGGCGCCGTATGGCAGGTCTGGCCCTTGCTGGCCGCCACGGGCGGTTCTGCCACCGCGGAAGACGCCGGAGCTGACGCGACACGTCGCCACCGACGCTCGCGACCGGCCAAACAACCGTGCGGCGCACCGGATAAGAAGAAGGAGCAGTGAGCAACGAGCCAACGAGAGCACTGGCGAGATTGACGCTGCCGACTGACGAAAACGACACTGTCTCTGAACTGAAACACTGAATTTCTGAATTTGAACAGAAACAGTGCACACCAGCTGTTCGACGAAATGATTTAGGCACGTGGAAAGTTTTTCTTGAGCTGGGACTTGGTGAGGTGATCTCTTGATGCATCTGGAGACTGCCTGAATTATCTCAGAATTTTTGGAAAGGAGAAAGAATGAAATTTACCAAAAATGGCAAATCTGGTCCAAACTTGCAGCAAGCAAATCTTGAAAAAATTGAACCATGGACTAGCAGATCTTGATGGATCTTGGTTGAGGGTACTAAGGACTAGCCATAGGAATTTATTTGGAACCAAAACTCAAAGGGAATCTAGTAGTTCCTTTATAAATCACTAAGGTCCCAATTAAATTATAGAAAAAGGTTTGAGGATAAAATAAATAGAAATAAAATCTAAAAGAGGTTGAAACTTGCTGGAATTGGATGCTTGGCTTGACCAAAAGTAGGGAGGTGGGTTTTTGGAAGAAAACTTTCTACATAGGCCATGGCAAGAGAGAAATTTTTTTGAATGGGGAAGAATAAATCCATAATTTATAGGAATTATTTTTAATAAAAAGGAATTGTAAAAACCTTCCAAAATTATTTGTGTTGAGCCAACACAAGATGAAAACCCTCAAGACCAAAAATCAAGGTTGGGAAGAACACATAAAATATTTGTCTTAAAAGAATTTTTTTGAGAAGGAGAGTCTTTAGAATTTTTTTAAATAACCTCCTTCCAATTAATTAAAGAATTTGATAAAAACCAAATCAAAATTTTTGGAGTGTTACAACACCTACCCCCTGAGGAAAAATCTCGTCCCCGAGATTTCAGGTGATCCTCAAATAGGTGTGGTTACTTTATCCGAAGAAAATCCTCTCTTTCCCATGTTGCTTCATCCTCGGTGTGATTTCTCCACTGAACCTTGAAAAACTTAATTGATTTCTGACGGGTCCTCCTCTCGGACTCCTCCAATATTCTTATTGGACGTTCCGCGTAGGTGAGGTCTGGTTGCATGTCAATGTTCCCGTGAGATACATGCTTTTTTGGGTTTCTTACACATTTCCTCAACTGTGAGACGTGGAACACGTCGTGGATGTCTGACAGTTCTTCGGGTAGGCCTAGCTGGTAGGCCACTGTGCCTCTTCGTGCAATCATACAGAAGGGTCCAATAAACCGTGGTGCTAGCTTTCCTTTAACTTTGAATCGTTGCAGGCCCCTCATAGGAGATACTCATAGATACACATATTCACCGGGTTCAAAGCTGACCTCCCGATGTTTTTGATCGTAATAACTCTTTTGTAGGCTCTGGGCTGTCTTGAGTCGATCCCTGATTAGTCTAACTTTCTCCTCAGCTTCCTTGAGCATGTCTGGGCCGAAGATACGGCTGTCTCCTGTTTCTGACCAATTTAATGGGGTATGGCATCTTCGCCCGTACAAGGCTTCAAAAGGTGCCATTTGTAGACTGGCTTGGTAATTGTTGTTGTATGCGAACTCGGCATACGACAAGCTTTCCTCCCAACTGGTTCCATAGGTGAGAACACATGCTCTTAGCATGTCCTCTAGAATTTGGTTCACACGGTCAGTTTGTCCTCGATGCAGGGGTGGTATCGTCTTGAATACTAGTTGAGTTCCCAGAGCTTGTTGTAAATGATCCCAAAATCTAGAGACGAATTGAGTGCCTCTGTCGGATATTATAGTCTTTGGAATTCCGTGCAGACAAACTATACGGGAGAGATAAAGTTTGGCAAGCTTCTGAGTGGTGTGGGTTGTCTTTACTGGGATGAAATGTGCCACCTTAGTTAATCTATCTGTGATGACCCATATGGCATCATTTCCGTGTCGTGACCGAGGTAGTCCGACAATAAAATCCATTCCAATCTCGTCCTGTTTCCACTCAGGTATCCTGTTTGGCTGTAATAGTCCTGCTGGTTTTTGGTTCTCGGCTTTAATAGGATGACATGAATCACAACATGCAATGAACGTGGCTATATCCCTCTTCATACCGAGCCACCAAATTTTTTCCTGAATGTCCTTGTACATTTTGGTTCCTCCAGGGTGGATTGAATATGGAGCAGTGTGGTCTTCAGCTAGAATTTTCTGTTTGAGGTCCTCTATATTTGGTACACAAAGTCTGTCTCCGTACCATAATATTCCCTTATCGCTCACGCATTTAATTCAAGTCTTGCCTGCACTCACTTTTCTTTTTATGCCTTCGATGCTGGGGTTTCCATGCTGAGCCTTCTTAATCTGTTCCATTAGGGTGGGCTGTATTTCCAAATTTGACACAGTGCCTTCAGTGACCATCACCAAGTTGAGTTTGGCGAACTCCTGCTGAAATTCAGGTCTCAAGTTCTGTAGACTGTCGTTGTCCGAGCTGGGGTTTTGACTAAGGGCATCTGCCACTACATTCACCTTTCTTGGATGGTAGTGAATGCCAACATCATAATCTTTCACTAATTCCAACCAGCGTCGTTGTCGTAAATTGAGTTCTGGTTGTGTGAAAATATATTTGAGGCTTTTATGGTCCGTATATATTTCACAACGATTTCCAAGTAAAAAGTGCCTCCACTCCTTGAGTGCATGAATGACTGCTGCCAATTCCAAGTCATGAGTAGGATAATTTTCTTCATGCTTTCGTAGTTGCTGTGAAGCGTGTGCGACTACTTTGCCTTCTTGCATTAATATGCATCCGAGGCCTTTCCGGGATGCGTCACAATACACTTCAAAACTTTTGTGTATGTCTGGCACAACCAATACCGGTGCTGTTGTTAATTTCCTTTTGAGTTCTTGGAAACTTTTCTCGCAAGCTTCAGTCCATACAAATTTCTTATCCTTCTTGAGTAACTGTGTCATTAGTTTTGCTATGGTGGAGAACCCCTCAATAAACCTTCGGTAATATCCAGCCATTCCGGAAACTTGACATACATTACGTTGGTCGGTGGTTTCCAGCCAAGCACGGCCTATAACTTTTTCTCGGGTCCACGGCAACACCTTCTTGGGTCAATACGTGGCCTAGAAAACCAACCTGTCTTAACCAAAATTCACATTTGCTGAATTTGGCGTATAATTGATGTTTCCTTAATTCTCCCAAAGACAATTACGAGATGTTCAACATGTTCTTACGGTGTCTTAGAGTATACGAGAATATCATCAATGAACACCACAACAAATTTGTCCATAAATTTCATAAACACTTTGTTCATGAGGTGGACAAAATATGCGGGCGTTTGTCGGTCAAACAACATTACTGTAAATTCATATAATCCGTGTCACGGAGGTGAATGCTGTCTTAGGGATATCTTACATCCGTACTTTTAATTGATGATACCCCGACCTTAAATCAATTTTTGAGAAAACCTTGGCTTGTGCGAGTTGGTCAAATAAATCATTTATCCGTGGCATCGGATATTTGTTTTTGATGGTGACCATGTTGAGCGCTCGATAGTCTATACATAATCTCAGTGTCCCATCCTTTTTCTTGGCAAATAATACTGGTGAACCCCAAGGTGAGGAGCTGGCCCGTATAAATCCTTTGTCCAGTAATTCTTTTATCTGCTTCTTTAATTCTACCAACTCGGAGGGTGCCATTCTATAGGGCTTCTTGTAAATGGGGGTGGTTCCAGGTGCTAGTTCAATGATGAACTCTATTTCCCGGTCTGGTGGCATGCCTGGTAGTTCTTCGGGGAATATGTCAGAGAACTCACACACCACTGGCACTTTTCTTAACTCTGAAATGTCCACCTTGTTCAACCTTGGTTGCCGTGATATTGGTCTTTCTTGAGCTGCAATTTTTATCGTCTTCCCGTGATAATGGGCAAGAATTACAGTCCGATTGAAGCAGTCGATAAATCCCTTGTTGGTGGTTAACCCGTCCATTCCTAGGATAACATCCAGTCCCTTATTTTCCAATACAATTAGGTTTGCCTGAAACTTTAGTCCCTCAAACTCAATAACCACACCTTGGCAGTAACTCTGAGTGATTTGCTTAATCCCGGGGGACTTGATGATCATGGATTTTTCCAAGGGAAGCATCGAAAAATCGCAAATTTCTTTGAAATGAACGAGTGAGAAGCTCCAGAATCAAACAAAACCGTGGCAGGTATTGTGTTGACAGAGAACGTACCGAGTACGATATCCGGGGCATTCTGTGGTTCCTCCTTGGTCACATGGTTCAAGTGACCCTTCTTGTGATTGTTATTGGGGTTGAAGTTGTTACGCTTGGGGGCTGGATTATTTCCACTGTTGTTCGGCTTGCGGGTCGAGTTTCTTGGTTTTGGGCACTTCTTGGCATAGTGTCCTTCCTCTCCACAAGCGTAGCAAGTAACACCTGGGCGATACGTAAAATCCTTGTCCCTTGCATGAATTTTTTTTTTGGGCGTGGAACATTGGCCGTGGATTTGTTTGCTCCATTTTTCTGAAAATTAGTCTTGTTCCGGTTGTTGCGAGCATGAGTAGTCTTGTCCCTTTTGCGCTTGCGAAAATCCTCCAAGCTGCGGTGCTCATTTTCCAATGTAATAGCTTTGTCCACAAGTGTTTTGAAATCCGGAAAGGTGTGTACTACCAGCTGGCATCTAAGTGCTGGTGCCAGACCGTCCAGAAATTTTTCCATCTTTTTATTTTCAGTCATATGCTCTTTGTTGGCATAACGAGATAATTGAGTAAACTGACTATTGTACTCAGTCACTGTCATGCTTCTCTGCTTGAGGTCATCAAACTCCCTTTTCTTGATCTTCATAATGCTTCTGGGAATGTGTGCCCCACGAAAACCTTCTTTAAATTCTTCCCAGATGATGTTATTTTCATTGGGTGCATGTGTAGGAAATTTTCCCACCATGATGCAGCTGCTCCAGTGAGGTAGCGAGGTGCATAAAGTACGTTCTCACGGTCCGAACATTGTGCAATACTTAACTTCCTTTCAATGTCTCGAAGCCAATCATCGGCCTCAAGAGGTCTATCAGTGTGAGAGAACGTTGGGGGACGTGTCTTTTGTAGTTCAGACAATTTGGAATGCTGCTGATATGGTTCATGGTGATTTCCCATATTGATAACATGGTTCATGATTTCTTGATGCTGCTGCTGGCTTTGCTCATAAAGGCGACATACTTGAGAAAATGCTGCTTCACTGCCTTGCTGACTTGACTGCCCCTGTGTGAAATTGTTACTTGTCTGGGTACCATAATTTTCTTCCGGCGGACTTGGCATGGAACGAGTCCAGGGACGAGGCATTTTCCACTCTGGGGTATTTTTGCAGAACTCATGAGAAAAAAAGAAACTGAGTGGCAAAAATAAATAATTTTGCAAAGGCGGAATTTTTAAAGACTCCAAGATTTTTCAAGAAAATACTTGATTGCGCATGGAGAAGGACCGCTCAGTACATATGTTACACGCAAGCCGTAATTATACAATACATCACTCAGGATGTGCGTACACATTCCTGACATGTTATTTAGGCTAGTGCACTTCTCCGAGTTCCTATATGATGCGCACACAAACTACTTCTCACCAAACCTATATACATATAAACATATCATACAAGCTGGTACATCGCACGGCTGCTAGGCGCACTCAGTCGGAGATGGTAAAAACTTCCCTCGGCCTGCCGAGGGTAAGACCCAGTGATGCTGGAGACTCAACCTCCTCCTCACTAATAGGCTCCAGGCGCGAAGTACTGGGTTGAGGAGCTAGTCTTGGCGCGACAGTGGTGCAGCACCTTGTTGGAGTAGGAGCAATGACCTGGTTAAACTCCTCAGTGGTAGGCAGGCGGCGAGCGGTGGCTAAGATGGCAGGTGTATAGGATGCTGAGGGAGAGACGTAAGTCAGGGATGGTGCTGTATGGTTACTACAAAAAAAAAAGACACATCCATGACATTTTGGGCCGAACGATTTTTTTCTGTCATACATATGACACTTCTATGGCGATAATTGTGACAAAATCCGGTATCATCATAGATGTGGTGGGCTCCTACTTCTATGACAAAAAATCATGACAGAAAATGGGCTTTTTCGTCCTGGGCAGGCCGGTGACGCAGCTGCATGACATTCTTTGGGCCGTCCATGATGGAAAAAACCATGGTAGAAGCGAGGGTGAGGAAAATTTCGGGGAGTTGCCGGTTACGGTGGGAGGTCGGGGGCCGAGCGATGCGCGTTTCTCTCGTACGTACGCGCGTGTGTGCGAGGTGTTGGCTTGAACTGAACCCGAGCGATTGCACTGCAGGCTACGCGTTACTGAACCCGAGCGATCGATCGATGGCTGTTAACTGAACCCGATGGGGCGATTCCTTCGCTGCTGCTGCTAACTGAAGCCGATCGATTGGATGAACAGTGAGCGTTGCAGGGGGATTTGGATGAACAGTGAGCGGTGGCGTTGCCTCTGGATGAACAGGACCCCGTGGTGTGGAGGGTTGGATGAACAGAAGCGGTGGAGGGTGCCCGTGGAGGGTGGTTGGACGATGGCGGTGGAGTAGCGCGCGGTGGAGGCTGGATGAACAGGAGCCCGTGGAGGCTGGAGGAGGTCGACGGTAGCCTGTGGAGGCTAGAGGAGGTCGACGGTGGAGATGAACAGTATCTCGTGGAGTCCCGTTTTGCGGTATGCCACACCCCTCCCGATGAACAGGACCCCCGTTTCGACCGTAGCGCTCCAACACAGGTCCGCTTTCATTTTTGCGGTACGCCACACCCTCCCGATCAACAGGACCCCGCCGACCGTAGGGAGGTCTGTTTCCTCCGCTTTTGGCGGTACGCCACACCCTCCCGATCAACAGGACCCGTTTGACCGTAGGAGGTCCGTTTCCTCTGTTTTTGATGCGCCACACCCCTCCCGATCAACAGGACCCCGTTTGACCGTAGGAGGTCCGCTTCCTCCGCCAGCGCTACGCCAGGCCTCGTTTCCATCCCCTGTTCCGTCCAAGCCCTCCTGATGAACACGACCACACATTCCGTTCCGACCCAGCCGGTTGGCTCCCACGCGTTTCGTTGCCTCCCGATGAACACGACACATTCTGTTGCCTCCCGATGAACACGATGCATTCCGTTGCCTCCCCATGAACACGACGACGACGTTGTTTCTCCGTTCAGACCCAGCCATGTACGTATGCGCGAGTAGGCGTTCGAGACCCTGCCCGTATGTACGTACGTGGCCGTATTTTCTTTCTTGCACCATCGCCGTTGTACGTACGTGTACATGCTACGTGCGCGCCTCTACTACGACACGTGCGCGCATCTACATCCACCAGTATATATGTACGTACACGTTCGCGACCAGAATGACAACGCTATGTACGCTTTGACGAGGTGGGTCCCGACTGTCAGGCAGTTCTTGGGTGCGAAAATGTTGCTGGTGGGTCCCAGCAGTCAGAGGGGCGAATCATTTTTTTCCCGGACGCACTTCCTTTGAGTGCGAAGATGTAGCTGGTGGGTCCCAACAGTCAGGGGGGAGAATCGTTTTTTTGCCCGGACGCACTTCTTTGCGTGCGAAGATGTAGTTGGTGGATCCCAACAGTCAGGGAGCGAATCGTTTTTTTTGCCCGGACGCACTTCCTTGCGTGCGAAGATGTAGCTGGTGGGTCCCAAATGTGGGGAAACTTTTTTTCGCGAATCACGGTGGCCCGTCCGGTGGGTCCCCGCTGTCGTGGAGGAATCATTATTTTCCGCGTAATAAGGAGGCACTTCCTTGCTGCGGCCGTGGACCCAGCTGTCAGCCTCTCCACGTACAGTCCACGTCCGATGGAAGTCGTTCCTTGACCACGTTGACCACGCCGCGCCGAGAGCACCACGGCGGTGGACGACGGCGAGTCCTAGGAAGGGGACGACTCGGAGCCGGGGAAGACGCAGCAGTGGATGCCCACGCGAAGAGGAGTACGAGGGTTCACTGGTTTGGCTGCGGTGTGAGGCTGTTGTCGCCGCAGAATAACAGGGGGTGTGGGTGAGTAGAGGGATGGCCTGGCCAGCGGTGGGAGTAGTAGGGGGCGGTGAGGCCTCCGCGGCATCACAGCCGGCCACGGGAGGCAGGAGCACGCGGCACGACCGGCGCTGGTTTGGGCGGCTGGAGCAAGAAGACCAGAGGTTGAAGAAGCGCTACAACCGTTGGATGAACATAGTACGGTAACAGGAGCTAGAATCGTTCATATTGACTAAGTTGACAAAGCCCTCCGTCCCCGTCAACTTGGTAGGCCCACAAGTCAGCCTCGATATCGGGTTCCAGTGTGGGGAGTATTCATTTTTTTGTGCGTAATAAGGAGGCACTTCCTTGCGTGCGAAGATAGCTGGTGGGTCCGACATGTCAGCGGGGGGCACGTTTTTTCGCAAAATACAGAGGCCCTTCCGGTGGGTCCCAGATGTCAGGTGGAGGAATCATTATTTTGCGCGTAATAAGGAGGCATTTCCTTGTGTGCGGCCGTGGACCCAGCTGTCAGCCTCTCCATGCATAGTCTACTTCCGATGGTGTCATTCGTTGACCACGTTGACCATGCCGCGCCGAGCGCATCCAAGGTGGTGGACGACAGGCGAGGCCCCGGACAGCAACGAGCCGGAGATGGGAAGACGCGGGAGTAGAGTCGCAGACGGAGAGGTGTACGAGGGTTAACTGGTTCTAGTGCGGTGTGGTTCGGCAGTCGGTGGAGAAGAACAGGAGGTGTGGAGGGGTGGAGGGATGGCCTGGCCAACGGTGGAGTAGCGCTTCATAGCGAAGCGTGCTAAGCAGAGCTGCTAGCAGCAGGAGGCGGGAGGTGGTCCCGGCGGCGCTGGAGGAAGAAGACGAGAGATTGAAGATGGATGCCGGTCGTTGGATGTAAATCCAACGGCTAACATGTCAGAATCATTTGTTGACTAAATTGACAACGACTTCATGCTCGCTTCGACCTATTGGCCCACATTTCAGCCTCCAAAAATGTGGCACGTATTCAACCCATTTTTTCAGAATTTACAGTCTTTTTTTTTGCGCGGTAGAATTTACAGTCAATTTGATCTTTTTTTTGAATTACAGCCATTAGCTGGGTTGCGTGAACAATTAATGTAGCGTCCATGCGGCCCATTTATTTTATTTCCTAAAAAATTACAGGCCATTTGCACGTTATCTAGATACACGATTTTGCTGGGCTGATTCTAATTATAATGTTGGGTTGGGCCAGCAATGTTATCAAAAAATAAAAAAGGGCTGAGCATTTTTTATAAATATATTTAAATAATAAGTGATATTATTTCATTCTTCCTTAAATCTTACCAAGCTTTTGTACACAATCACTAGGATTTTCGTGCCAAAACAATCCAGGATTTTATTTTGTTAAGAAATTATTTTTATAAGTTAATAAGATGTGGGATATTGTTTTCTTACATATGTAAGTATCATTAAATATATAATGACAATAAAAATAATATATAATAACATATAAAATAATTTAAATATATATAATATAGTTAGAAGGGAAACATAAGTTGTACCTGGCGTTCCTATTCTTATATAGAAAAATAGAACAGACCTCTGCGTTTTCTTCAAAAAAATACATAAATTGGGCTGCCAAAAATAAAACCTCGGATGGGAGGTCCATAGGCTGGTCGATACATGACGGCCCTAAGAAAATACAAACAGGCCCTCCCATCCGAGGTCGTGGGCTGCGCATGTTAAAAATGAAAGCCTAGACGGGGCAGCCCAAAACCACGTCCAACACTTGCCAAAACTTTGTCCCTCATTTTCTCTGTGTTTCGCACACTCGACATTGTGTGGGCATTTTGACTATGCATCATATGAAGATGTGCTATGCATGAATGTTGATCAGCATGATGTTAACTGGCTGGTAGTTGCATTTTCGACCATGAATAAAACTTCCAACGTGATGTTAACCCTGTTTGAAAAGGCCGTGTTAATATAAATGCTCTGCCTCTGGAAGTTGCAGCTTCTTATCTGAAACTGAACTTGCAGTTTCTTATCTGAAACTGAAACTTGCAGTTTCTTCTCGTCTGCACTTTTATACTCCTATGAAACTACATTTTTAAGTGCTAAAAATAGATCTCTAGAATTCATAAAATTATTCATATGCTCAATACTGCAAATCTGAAATTCAAAAGACATTCATATCTGAAAGTACTCTCAAAATACACAACACAAAACACAATTGACAACCTGCAAATACTGACAACCCTAAGCTCCTCCTGACAATTCACAACCTGCCCGACTATTCCTCGGCGGCAGACAGCCGCCCCGTGAGACAATGTGAACGGCGAGGGAGACGATGGCGGGGAAGTGTCGTCGGGCCAACTGCTTTTCTCCTCTTGCAGTTGGGTTCGGTCGACGAAGACTCCACCGGCTCGCTCTGGCAGGACACCCTCACAAACGGCACCCTGTAGATGCTCGATCCTTCAATCTCTGGTGGATGCTCCATCTAGGATCGATACTCCCCCCACCGCTCCCTCATGATCGGATTCGGTGAATATGTTTGCTCCATGGCCTAGAGGAGCAGCTCTATGTACTCCGGCGCGACTCCCTCCGGGAGTATCGCCGCCTTTTCGCTCTGTTGCAGATATTTGGCCATGGATGTCGCCGTCGCCGCTAGTTGGTCCTTGTTGTCAAACCAAGACTGTATCTCCAACGTCCTAGCTAGCTTCACAGGGTCGCCGTCTGCGATCCTCACGTATAGGTTGTACTCCTCCATCGATCTACTTCTCCACAGCACCTTCACTCGCCGGCGGTGGTTTTTGAATGGAAGAGGAGAGGAGCAGCGCTGGTTTTGGATTAGAACGGAAGAGGAGCGACGCTGGTTTTGGACTGGAACAGGAGAGGAGGGGCGGTGGTTTTGAAATAGAAGAGGAGAGGAGCGGCGTTGGATTTCGATTGGAACAGGAGAGGAGCGGCGGTGGTTTAAGAGGAGAAGAGCGGAAGAGCAGCGCTTGTCTTGGAAGTATTTTTTTGTTGTTTTGCGTATTTTGGGTCAAAGTTGGACCACGTACTGTATGTGACAAGCAAAATGTGAATGCATGTCACCAAAAATTGTATCGTTTGGTTCGTAACTGAATGTACTTTCAAATTATATTATTTTTGCAAAGTATAACATATATTTTATGTGCGAAAATCATGGTCATTTATGACCCAGAATAAAAGGGAGACTAGTTAATGTGGGGTAGCTTTCTTAATTGAAGGGTAAATTGATTTTGATTTTGATCCAGTCACAGCGCGCCGGCCCTCTCGCCCAATCCTAAATCGCTCCCGCACGCCTCCTCTCCCTCTTCTCCATTGCAAAACCACCTCCTCTCCTCTCCATCATCTCCATTCCAAAACCACCGTCTCGCCTCTCCCTCTTCTGATCTTCTCCATTGCAAAACCATCTCCTCTCCTCTCCATCATCTCCATTCCAAAACCACCTCCTCTCCTCTCCATTATCTCCATTCCAAAACCACCGTCTCGCCTCTCCCTCTTTTGATCTTCTCTCCATTGCAAAACCACCTCCTCTCCTCTCCATCATCTCCATTCCAAAACCACCTCCTCTCCTCTCCCTCTTCTCTATTTCTAGACCACCGTCTCTCCTCCCATCTTCCAAAGATAGCACCGGACCACTCAGAATGACATCTATGGAGAGGATGCAGCAGATCGCCGGCGGCGACCAGGCAAAGTTAGCCAGGTTGAAGGAGATCTGTTGGGGATATTACTACTGGGTGTAAACCGGCCTATCTGGGCCGGGTTAACTTCATCAGTAGTTCAAAAGGTGTAAAATCCCAAGAGGCATGAAAGTAAGGGCCCAAGGCCTATAGTCGGTTTAGAACACATGGCCGTAAACCGGCCTGATATGTAAACTTGTATTGTAAGTTAGGAATAGAGAGAGACCAACCCGGATACGAATATGAACCGGAGATTGGGACTCTCTGGAACCGACGGGCGTCACCCGTGTATATAAGGGGACGACCCGGGGCGGTTCAAAGGAGAGACAACAACAACTCGAGGCCTAGGCGAAGCTTATTTGCTCCCTAGTCATCGAGACCACATCAATTCCATCACAACTAGACGTAGGCTTTTAGCTTCATCGAAGAGACCAAACTAGTATAAACTCTTGTGTCTTTGCGTCCGTTTTAACCCCTTCAAGTTAACCCGTTGCGATGGCTCCACGACTAAGTCCTTTCATGAGGACATCTGCCGTGACAAAACCACGACAGTTGGCGCCCACCGTGGGGCTATCGCACAATGGTTTGATGATCTTGGAGGGCATGTTCGAAGGACTTGAAGGCTACGCTATGGGCCGGATGACCAAGAGTCGTCGCGGCAAGCTCTACATCGACGATGCAGGCTGGGGCCCCAAGGCCGGCTCGATTGAGTACGGGTACCGGGTCCCCTTTGGTGGCATACACGTTTTCATCGGCAAGATCGGTGAGCTGTGGATCGAGCGGACATCTGCACCGACCTCGCCGAGACGGCTCAGCGTGCGAGACCCGCCCAGGTTAAACCGGCGTGAAGCGTGCCTTTGTGGGAGTCATCCACGGAGGAAGCTATGAGGGCGGATCAGAATCTGGTGGCGAAACCGTCGTCTACTCTGACGACGAGTCGTCGACCGGAGAAACTGAATCTCTATATCAGCTACAAGATGGCCGGATTGGGGGCTGTTCCGATGGTGACAGTATTCCGGACCCCTCTGATCTGCCCAACCGAGTTGGAATATTCATGGCCGGTACACAAGCAGTGCTTCACTCTTCGACCGCTGCGACAATGGTTGCTGGTTCAACAGCGGTGACGGCTGCCGGGGCAGGAGGCCCTGTGCGCCCGCCGGCTCAAGTTTTATCAGACGTATTCGATGCGTTGGTTGTGCTCATGGCAGAGGTTAACCCGGCGGACCAGGACGCTCATAACGCGGGATTGCGAAGGTGGAGGAACAAATCACTCAGGCTAAAGCAGATCTGGCAGCTACAGACGCCAGGATGACGGCAGAGCGGGCCGCTTTAGATGCGCAGGCTTATAGGCTCATCTTTGGATCGTAGCGTCGCATGAAGTCATGAAGAGGAAATACAGGTCCGTTTACCTTCAGTCTTCGAGGAAGAGATCTCTTCAACACCCCGGGCGGGAACGGTAATCCGCCGGTGGTAAACCGGGCGGAAGCACTGACGGCGCGCCGTTCAGCCTTCGCGTAATAGATCTACCTCGCCATAACGCCAGTAGGCCTCAGGCTGTGCCAACACCCCCAGGTCACTACTCCAACCAGGTGGATAACCTTGTTGCAGCTGCGGCACGACTGGAGGCTATTCCAATTGAAGGCAATTCACCACAGGCAGTAGATACGCGCCGGGTCAAGGAGCTCCTTAGGACAGCTTTGGTCCAACAGGAAGCATATTCATACAGCCGCGACCGAATCCACTCTACCCCCCGCCCAAGCCGGAGCTATAGCAGGCACGTGGATGTACCAGCCGTATCAAGTAATGCACGGCGTGGTGCACCCCGTGGCAACAACCCGGCAGGTGGCGTCGATAACGCCTGTGGAGGTGGTGGATCGGGCCCGGCGTCGAGGAGGCCGATTTAGCAAAGACAAAGATCGGCTTATCCGCTTACGCCGGTTCGTCCGACCATCTCGATCGAGCCTGGGATTACCTCTAGTTCTTTGGGGGTGCCTTTCCTCGTCCCCGCTTTACGCGATGTGCGCTTGCCCAAGGATTTCAAGGGTCCGCGCAAGGTGCCAAATCACACCGCCGATTTGGCTCCAGAATCATGGATAGAGAGTTATGAGATGGCCATGGAGATGCTGGATGTGGATGAGGCCGCATGTGCAAAGTACTTCACCATGATGCTCGAAGGCACGGCCCGTACTTGGTTGAAGAGCTTGCCACCCAATTCTATCAATTCGTGGGCTCAGTTGCGGACCCGGTTTATCCAGAATTTCAAAGATACCTGTAAGCAGCCCATGTCCGTGGTGGACTTGGCGGCTTGTGTCCGTGGTGAAGGGAGTCAACAACCCATTGGGTACGTAGCGTTCAGAAATCTTGCACTCACCGCATCGGATCAACGCCGACTCGCGATCTTAACCACGGAGGGCAATTGCGGTTTAAGCCTTTGAAGTTGAAGTTGGGGCGTATGAAGCGGTTTTGTAATGACATGGGCACTCTCATGGGCGCTTTAGTGAAGTATGCTGATTACGGTAGTACCAAGGATCCCGAGTCCGATGATGACGAGACAGGAAGGGAAAGAAGAATAGCAACTCAAGGCCAGCAACATCACTCGGCAGGTAATGGTGGAGGCAAGCGTAAAGCAAATGGCAACATGGACTTCGTAGCCAACACCAGCGCGCAGGACAAGGGCCAGCGGCGCAAGGGTAAACAGCCGAATTGAGGTGGAGCGCCTAATCCCAATCCGGACCGCTTGAACTATCTGTTGAATCAACCCTGTCCGAAGCATGGGACGAAGGAGGCGCCAGCAAATCACCTCTGGAAGGATTGTTACATTATGCAGGAGTTCAAGAGTTCTAATGCTTTCCGGTATGATCAAGGCTCTGGCGGCGGTTCAGGATCCGGGCCGGGTTACGGTGGAGGAAATTCCGGTTCAGGATTTAATGGTAATCCGGGCGGACATAACAATCAGAACAATCAGAATAACCAAGGTGGTTACAATCAGCAGCAGCAACAGTCGGGTTATCAGAGCAACCCAAAGCAGTTGAATAGTGGGCAGTACCATGTCTTCACCACCAGCTTAGACAAGCGAGACCGGAAGCTTCAGCGGGCGGTCAATCTTTGGTGAACCGGCCGTGCCTCATTACCTGCGCTGGTCAGAGCAGCCCATTGTATGGAGTAGAGAGGATCATCCTCCCCGGGTTGACAATCCGGGTCAGCTAGCCCTGGTGGTGGCACCTCAGGTGGGAGGTTATAAGTTCACCAAGGTGCTCATGGATGGAGGGAGCAGCATTAACATCCTGTACTATGAGACCTTCCGTCGTATGGGGTTAACTGATAAACATCTCAAACTGTCCAATACAGTGTTCCATGGTGTGGTGCCTAGCAAGTCAGCATATCCGGTTGGTAAAATAGCTTTGGAAGTGGCCTTTGGAGATGAACATGACTCCAGATCGGAAACATTGACGTTTGAAGTGGTGAAAATCCAAGGTCCATATCACGCCCTGTTTGGGCGGCCGGCTTATGCCAAGTTCATGGCACGACCTTGTTATATCTATTTGCAGCTCAAGATGCCGGGTCACAAGGGGACAATTACGGTTCATGGGAGCCGCAAGATCGCTTTGGAATGTGAGGAAGGCGATGCGGCTTACCCAGAGTCGGTTTGTGCCACCGAGGAGCTGAAGTATTATAAGGACAATGTTGATCCGGCGGACATGACTCCATTGAAGAAGCCAACTACAGAGCATGATCCGGCCCTGAAATTCAAATCGGCTGAGACTAAGCTTGTTGACTTCGGTTCCGGCGATTCGTCCAAGCGATTCAAAGATCGGTGCCAACTTGGATCCGAAATAGGAAAGCGCGCTCATCGAGTTCATCCGTGAGAATCGGGAAATTATTGCATGTAAGCCTTCTGACATCCCAGGTGTACCGAGGGAACTAGCTGAGCACACTCTTAATGTTGATCCCAAGTACAAACCGGTGAAGCAGTTTCTCCGCCGGTTTAACGAGGAAAGGCGTAAGGCCATTGGAGAGGAGGTGGCCAGGCTCTTAGCAGCTGGCTTTATCGTTGAAGTTTTCCATCCAGAGTGGCTTGCTAATCCGGTGCTGGTTCTTAAGAAAAACGGCACTTGGCGCATGTGTGTGGATTACAAAGATCTTAACAAGGCTTGTCCAGCAGATCCTTTTGCCCTCCCCCGCATTGACCAGATTATTGATGCCATGCGGGTTGTGAGCGCTTGAGCTTTTGGATGCGACTCGGGTATCATCGAGATCAAGATGGCAGTTAAGGACCAGGAGAAGACGGCGTTTATCACCCCCTTTGGAGCCTTACGCTATGTGTCTATGCCTTTTGGGCTCAAGAGCGCCCAAGCAACTTATCAACGCGTATGTACGTAATTGCTCGCATAAACAGATCGGCCGTAATGTGCACGCCTATGTGGATGATATTGTGGTCAAGTCAAGGGAGAAGGAAACACTGATTGACGATTTGAAGGAAACCTTTGACAACCTGCGGGTTTACAAGATGATGCTCAACCTGGCCAAATGTGTCTTTGGTGTTCCGGCAGGCAAGTTATTGGGTTTTCTCGTGTCCAACAGGGGAATTGAAGCTAATCCGGAGAAGATTACGGCTATCACATCCCTGGCTAAACCGACGTGTATTAACGATGTTCAGCGTTTGGCAGGCCGGATTACGCTGAGCAGCGGTTTATCACCGCCTCGAGAGAAGGCCATCCTTTGTACCGAATCTTTGAAGAAGACAGATCGGTTTGTCCGGAGTCCACCCGCCGATGAAGCGTTGGAGGACTTAAAGCGGCAATTGGCCAACCCGCCGTGCTCGCCGCTCCCATCGACAAGGAGCCGTCATATATGTTGCTGCTAACGCCAGGGCGGTCAGCGTGGCCATTGTGGTGGAGCGGAAGGAGGCAGGGAAGGAGCATCCGGTTCAACGTCCGGTTTATTATATCAGCGAGGTGCTTATTGAATCTAAGCAAAGGTATCCGCATTGGCAGAAGCTGGTGTATGGGGTTTTTATGGCAAGCCGGAAGCTGAAGTAGTATTTCCAAGGGCACCCCATCACGGTGGTCAGTTCTGCTCCCTTAGGCGATATCATACAGAACCGGGAAGCGACTGGCCGGATTGCTAAGTGGGCTATAGAGCTTGGGCCGCACGGTCTGAAGTACGTACCTCGGACGGCGGTGAAGTCTCAAGCACTTGTGGATTTCATTAATGATTGGACAGAGTTGCAAGCGCTCAAGAAAAGCCGGATCACACATATTGGACCATCCATTTTGACGGATCCAGCAATTGGAGGGCTCGGGGCTGAGTCGTGTTAACTTCCCCACGAGGTGACAAGTTACATTACGTTCTCCGCTTAATGTTCCCTTGTACTAACAATGCAGCTGAGTATGAAGCCTTGCTCCATGGTCTCCGGATGGCTAAAGAGATGAATCTAAGCCGGGTTAAGTGCTTCGGTGACTCGGACCTAGTGGCTCAGCAGGTGTCTGGCACTTGGGATTCAAAGGACCCACTCATGGCTGCATATCGTCGTGAGCTGGATATCGTCGCAGGTCATTTCAAGGGCTATCAGGTAGACCACGTGGACCGTCGGAAGAATGAAGCGGCGGACGCTTTAAGCCGGTTGGGCTCTCAACGCAAACCGGTCCCGCCCAATGTTTTTTTGGACGTTCTGCACAACCCGTCAGTCAAGCTCCCTGGTGAAGCGGATTTGGCTATTCCTGATCCGTAGGCTCAATTGGTGGCAACTCTTCACGTCACTCCGGATTGGACGCTTCCTTATCTTGCGTACATGAACCAGGGCGAGTTACCAGAAGACGAGACGTTGGCCCGGCAGATAGTCCGGCGGTCTAAGTCTATGACCATTGTTAATGGCGAATTGCATCATTGCAGCGTGTCAGGGGCGTTTCAACGTTGTGTGTCCCCTGAGGAAGGCTGTGAAATATTGCGTGAGATCCACGAAGGAGATTGTGGTCATCACACCGGTTCAAAATCCTTGGTGGCTAAAGCGTTCCGCCACGGTTTCTATTGGTTGACTGCCCATGCTGATGCGGAAGATCTGGTCAGACGATGTGATGGTTGCCAAAAGTTTTCCAGACGTGCTCATTTACCGGCCCAAGAATTGAGGATGATTCCAATTACTTGGCCGTTTGCAACTTGGGGGCTGGATATGGTTGGACCTTTTAAGAGGTCCAAGGACAAAAAGACCCACCTCCTCGTGGCGGTTGACAAATTTACAAAGTAGGTGGAGGCAGAACCCGTTAGCAAGTGTGATGCAGCTACGGCGGTTCAATTCATCAAAAAGGTGATTTTCCGGTTTGGCTTTCCACACAATATCATCACAGATAATGGTACCAATTTGTCCAAAGGTGCCATGAAAGAGTTCTGCGAACGTGAGCACATCCGGCTTGACGTTTCTTCAGTAGCCCACCCACAGTCCAATGGTCAAGCGGAAAGGGCTAATCAAGAGATCTTGAGAGGCATCAAGCCCCGGCTTATGGTTCCTTTGCAGAGGACGCCGGGTTGCTGGGTAGAAGAGCTACCGTCTGTGTTATGGAGTATCAATACTACGCCTAACAGATCCACGGGATACACACCGTTCTTTATGGTTTATGGAGCGGAGGCGGTTCTCCCCAGTGACATCCGTCATGACTCACCTCGTGTGGCAGCTTATGTTGAAGCGGATAACGAGACGGCACGACAGGACGCTTTGGATCGGTTGGATGAAGAGCGTGATATGGCAGCTGCCCGCTCGGCGATTTACCAACAGGATCTTCGTCGTTACCATAGTCGCCGGGTCAGAACCAGAACCTTTCAAGAAGGAGATTTGGTGCTTCGGCTCATCCAAGATCAGACTGATATGCACAAGTTATCCCCACCTTGGGAGGGACCTTTCGTGGTCAGCAAGAATCTGCACAACGGGTCATACTATCTGATCGATATTCGAGAGTATAAAGACTCGCCAAGACGCCGAGGAGGAGACCAACAGGCCGTGGAACATATCTCATCTTCGGCCTTATTATACGTGAGCCATCGGCTCTACTTATGTACATATTATGACAGTGTATATATTATGAATAAAGTAATAAACCGGAGCCTCAGCTAAAGTGGGGTATCTGTTCTGTTAAATCATGTGTGGTTACATGGAGTTGTTCTGTCTTAAAGCGGCCTCCGGTTTACCTCTGAGTTTGCTTTCTAAAAAGCTTTATGATATCACTTGGGGCTTGGTCGCGTCCGAACCAATGCAACACCTTTTGATAGGCGAAAGCCACCAGATCACTTGGGGACATGGTCAAGTCTGAACCAGTCATGCCTCTTGATCGGCCTAAGGCCATAGAGTCACTTGGGGGCTTGGTCGAACCCGTACCATTGCCACGCCACTTGATCGGCATAATGCCACGGTTTCAGTTGGGGACCTGGCTGACTTGAACCATGGCTACACCTTGTAAGGAGCTTGGTCGTGTCCGACCATGGTAACACCATCTGATCGGCTCAGTAAAGCCTTGTTTTTTGCAAAAGGTTTATCATTGCCTTTGCTTCCACGTTTTTTCATAACTATTATTTGATTCTTGTTGTGTTTCTTAAACCGACAACATTTTTAAACTGGTTTCAAAACTGTCAGTTGACGGAATTCGGTCAATTTTTTAATCCGGAGATAATTTCACCGATTTGATGTTTTTTCTGTTAACATCCTATTATGGAGTAACAGGGGGATTATCATGACCCGGCATGGTTTACGTGGTAAACCGGCATTATAAATAATAGGAGTTGTTTTCTCCTTTGACGGTAAGGGTTTATACAACCTCCACTTCAAGATTGGCTAGGCGAACTTTATGCCCAGCGATGGCAGGTATTTTGTATCATAAATTTTGATTATATACCTTAATATTTCATTTCATATTTATATGAACGCCACAAGACTTGGCGGCACAAAGCTGCCGTGGCGGTTTAATATTTTGTGACCGCAGGCAATATAAGATTGAAAGTTTCGATCATTCAAGCAAGAGTATCAAGACCTATGCACGAAGGCATATTCAAAGCAAGAGTGTTGGCTATCCTATTACAAGGCAACATGGTGCCCAAATAAGATCATTGTTTCTTGGCGGAATGTAATGAAGCAGCTCTTCAAACCGGCTTCCGGTTCATGCTTGCTCGCCGCCCCGGTCTGATGGTTGTGGGTCGTCCTGCGCCGCTTCCGCTTCTTCATCTCTACCCAGCTGCTGGAAGTCAACAGTGGTCCAGTCGATTACCATTAAAGCTTGAAAGACAACCTCCTCATGGATCAGGGAAGTTGGGTCAATATCAGGAGCGTAAGTATGCTTACGGATCGGAGGGATCAGGTTCTTCGCTTCAGGAATAGGTGCAGCTACTCGCTTGTTCTGATCGTTATACTGAGCTTGATAATGCGATAAGTTTGCCTCTTCAGCTAATTGGCAAGCCAGAGGGCGCATGCCCGGTTTATCGCTCTCAGGTCATCTTCGTTGAACTCTGAGCCGTCTTCCTTCAAACTGGGATAGCCTTGAGCTGCTTCAACATGATCGAAATCTGGCACCCATGCTTTGGCCCGGATTAAGGCGTTGATGGCGCCGGTTCGAGCAGCAGATTTCTTCAGCTCTTCAATCCGGGCGGGAAGCATGGACAACCTCCTAAGAGTATCTTGAATTAAGGAAGGTGCTGGATTGTTGTGTGATGCAGTGGAGATGATCCGCTGCGCTCCAGTGTACAGCTGCTCTATTAAGGTATAAGCAGCCTTCAATTTCTTCCGAACATCTGACCCCAAGTGACCAATGCGTGTGCCTACAGCATTGTAAGAGAAATCACAAACCGGACTTATCATACGAAGGTCAAGATTATCATATAAGCCAAAGGAAACTTACCGAAGATGGCAGCAGTCATGGAATGCACTTGCCGCTTCACTGGGTCGACTCATCTACCACCGGTTTGAGGGCAGCTTCAAGATTTTCAACCTTTTGGTTAAAGCGGCCTTTTCAAGATCCCACCCGCCCGCTCAGACTTGAACCACTCCTTGAGCTGCTCCATGGTAGTCAAGGTGGTTTTCAGCTCATCCTTGGCCTTGGAGGTTTTCTGCCTGTTGAGACTTCAGATTTTCTTGAAGATCATTGATTTGGGAGGCTTGTTGGCGTATCTCATTCTGCAACAAAAAGGGAGCATGTTAATATCTCCATTGCAAGTCCCAAATGCATAACCAGTCATACACATGGCACTTGGGGACTAATGCATATTTGATCTTTGTCTATCAATAAAATCACAAAGTCCCAAGGTCAATACAGGTATTCAACTTGGCACTTGGGGGCTAATGGCTATTTGCTCGAACATGTTCTGAGGCGGCGATATGAATTACATTCCCGGTTTAACTATGCTATGTTGAACCGGCCCTTGGGGGCTACATCAGTGGATTCTGAAGCATTGAGTTTACACTAAGTCCTGGTTTAACTATGCTAAGTTGAACCGGCCCTTGGGGGCTAGGAGAGTTAACAAAAATTGAAATATTCAGGCGAGAAAAGAACATGGAGGTTACCTCGAATTTCTCTTTCATCATCTTCACCAGGCCAGCTTCATAGTCACGGCTGGTATACAGCCGGTTCAAATAGCCAGAATGAAGGTCTTGGGGGTTCAAAGCGGCATAAGTTGCCAGATCAACATCCCACTTGCCCTTGCTCATAGTGGCAAACTCTTCTTTGGCAGACTGTTTGGATAAAGCGACTGGATTACCCGGTTCGCTATGGCCAAAGCCAGTAATCACGACGTCATCGTCCTTGGTATCACCGGTTTGGCCAGGGGCAGTCGGTTTGTCAGCAGGCCGGATTGGACTGGTGGATTTTTCAATCCGGGTCGGGCTTCTGGGCTGGTCAGCAGGAAGGGCGGTGTCAACAGGCCTTTCTTCAGCAACAAAATCGTCATCTTGCTGTGGCGGATCATTGGGCGTGTCTTCACAGGTGGCCGCTTCAAGATTTGGGGCGCTGCCCGGTTCAGGGGCAGTCTCTTCGTCGGCCGCTTTGTCCAGACGAGCCTTTTTGCTCGGCCAAGGCTTGGCCCTGAAAAGGCACAACAATAGTAAAATACGGCGTATACTACACAATGATGCAGTAGAAACAATATGAAAGGTATGACTTACCCGAGCACCGTTTTTAGTGGTGGCAGCTGAGTGGCTGATGACTCGCCAGATGAGGAGTGGGAATTGACCTGATAATCGGAATCAGACGGATTAAGGGGTTGACGAAAACAGCCCGCTTTAGGATAAGCACTGACAAGCAAATTAGAGACCTCTGAACGACGTTTTCGAACCGGACTGTTCGGTAAACCGGTGGAGGTAACTACCTGGCCGCTGTGCCGAGTTGTGCGGCGAGCTTCATGTTGTTGAGTCTTCATAAGAAATTTGGGATCCAAGTAAGCAAGGGGATGAGAAAATTTAATTTTCCGGTTTGCCTGACGGTTTTTTAGTGAAGGCAAAGGATTTGAGTCAGAGGAGAGAATAGTTACCTCTACAACATCAGTATTACTGGTTTCAGCATCATCCTGACAAACATCATCATTAATTAGGTGTGTGAAAAGTAAGCCAAGTGAATCAAGTTCTACCTCAAGGTCCGGATTACCCACATCATCGTCCGCAGCCGGATCAGAAGATGCAGTGGTTTTCCTCTTATGAGCAGTATTCTTGACAGCTTTGGTCTTTTGCCGGATTGTCTTTTCCGGTTTATCTGGCTTCTCTGGTTTCTCTTGTGGACGTTTTTTACTCCAGAATGGATCATCACCCTGATTAAGCAGCAGTGGATGTTAAAAATGATGCCAGAAATAGCAGTAATATATTCAGTAAAAAATAATCAGAAGTCTTACAGATGGCGGTTTGTTGGTAGCACAGAAGGGGAGCAGACCGGTTCGGGCACAGAGGTGTTCCGGTTCATTCAACATTTTCTTCACAGCCTCGGTGACCTCATCATCGGTGAGCTGGATATTAACGTGTCAGAGTGGGTCGTCAACACTACCAGTGTACTCACACATTAAACCGGAGCGCTAGGAGAGGGGCAGTATGCTCCATGATATCCAACAGCGTGCGAGATCAATTCTCGTTAAACCGTTGGCCATGAAGGCTCTGAGCTTGGAGAGTTGAGGAGCATATTTACTTCTTTCATTGGCAGTTAATCTTTGCGGAAAGGGATGTGTGTTACTGAGCTGCTCCGGATGAAAACCGGGCAAAGGATTCTCATTGGCAGGTGAAGTGTCTCTGCAATAAAACCATGTTTGATTCCATTCCTTGGGGTGGCTATGCAGTTTGACATGAGGATAAGTGACTTCCTTTCTTTTCTGAATAGCCACACCACCCAATTCTGTGTTGGGCCCACAAGAATTCTCAGGCGGGCGGTTTAGATGGAAGCAGTCTCTAAACAGTTCAACTGTGGGTTCTTCTTGAAAGTACGCCTCACAGAGCACTTGCAAGTGACAAATATTGGTAACAGAATTGGGGCCTGTATCTTGTGGACGGAGTTGAAAATTGGCTAACACATCCCGGTAAAATTTTGAACCGGGCGGGCTGAAGCCCCGGGCTAGGTGATCTGCGAAAACTACAACCTCTCCTTCTTGAGGTGTGGGTGGACATTCTTTGCCAGGAACCCTCCAATGGATAGTATTTCTACTGCCTAAAGCGCCAGTCAGGACCAGATTGTTTAGTTGAGTTTCGGTAACACGGGAAGGAGCCCAGTTGCACTCATATACTTGTTTGGCCATCTACAAAAAATATAAATCCGGTTCAAGAAATATGTTGGGACAAGAGAGAACCGGTGTACAATGCTAAATCGAAGACAAATACATCTAAACCGGAGTTCTATGAAGCGACAAAGGTTCGATCTGTGAGTTCGCGGTTCAACAAGGGGACTAATGGTGTATACCGGTTTGTCTAATTTTTCTATGTTAAGTTAAACCGCCTGGTCTAAGGTCTAAATATTGAAAACAATTGAGGTTGCGAACGGCTAAGTGTGCGTAAACAGGTTTCACGTAAGATTTCTCTACAACGAAGGATCCAAGCCGATCGTAAAAGAAGAAAAATATCCTAAAAGGAATACAACAGAGCAGTATTGATGTAATGAGCAGAGATGATGTGCGAGATCTATGGACATGAGCACGAGACTACAAGCGGATGCTAAAAGCTACCACTAATCAGAGCAAGGTGTCACAGACCCATCTAGGAGTCTGGTATGAGCAGGAACAGTTCATGGAGCACGACAAGAACAGGAAACCCTAGAACGGATCTAGGTTCAGGGAAACTGAGGACCTACCTGAGTTGAGGAGATGCAGAAGAGTCTGCGTTTCTCTGGTGCGTTCAGGTTGATGCAGCAGCCCAAGGCGGTGCAGAGGTCGACGGCGGCGGCGGAGCTCCGAGGCCAGCGACGCGAGGAAGACGAAGAGAAAGGGGACGGAGGGGAAAAGGAATGACCCTTCGGTCCTATTTATAAGGCAAGATACCTGTGTCAGGCGCGGGAATCAAGGAACCACAAACCTAGGAAGCAGAGCTGTCGCCTCGATTATTGCGGATCTATTAAACAAAGAAGATATCGTGAATGCTATCTTTATGAGGACGTCATGCCGGTTTACAAAGAATCGGAGAAGGTGACATCATGGCGGTTCAACGATTTCAAGAAGGTATTGAAGATGAAGGTTTTTATCAAGGATTGACATGTACCTGCTCAAATCAACTGGGGCCTAATGTTGGGGATATTACTATCGATGAAACCGCCTATCCGGGCCGGGTTAACTTCATCAAGAGTTCAACAGTGTAAAAGCCCAAGAGGCATGAAAGTAAGGGCCCAAGGCCTATAGTCGGTTTAGAACTCAGAGCCGTAAACCGGCCTGATATGTAAACTTGTATTGTAAGTTAGGGATAGAGAGAGACCAACCCGGATACGAATATGAACCGGAGATTGGGACTCTCTGAACCGACGGGCGTCACCCGTGTATATAAGGGGACGACCCGGGGCAGTTCAAAGGAGAGACAACAACAACTCGAGGCCTAGGCGAAGCTTATTTGCTCCCTAGTCATCGAGACCACATCAATTCCATCACAACTAGACGTAGGCTTTTACCTTCATCGAAGGGGCTGAACTAGTATAAACTCTTGTGTCTTTGCGTCCGTTTTAACCCCTTCAAGTTAACCCGTTGCGATGGCTCCACGACTAAGTCCTTTCATGAGGACATCTGCCGTGACAAAACCACGACAAGATCCTTAGTTGGTTTGACAATGAGTGGGAGATAGGACGGTGCGGGCCATGTGGCAATGTATGCGAAAGAGCGAGATGGCGGCGATGAGGGCGGCGATGTACATGTACTCCTCGGCGGCAGTCACGCTGCGGTCCTCCGAGTTCATCGAGTATCTCCTATGGGCGATGGAGCAGACATATTCGCCCGAGGAGACAGTGAGGCGGAGGTGGTGGGCGTACAGGTCGAAGGTCGAGCACCCAGAGGATAATGAATCGATCGAGTATGGTGTGCCGTTCGTGAGGGAGAAGAGCCAGCTGGAGCCACATGAGTATTCGTTCTCCCACCGCAAGAGGAGGCCGGATGGCGCGACGTCGCTTCCCCGACGTTCTCCACGGTTCCCTCGACGCTCGCCTCGTTTCAACGGGCGGCGTAGGGTTTAAGGTAAGCTTCACACTAACCTAATCTTCCACCTGCTCATGCTTACAATCAGTGTGACAGCTAATGAAAATCATGCTTACAATCAGTCTCCGAGTACTACACCAATCACCATAAAATAGCTCTGGACCTTTGGGTCAAAGTTGTGACACAGTGTAGAAATAAAGAAAAATAGATTGGTGCTTCTTTCAGAAAAGAGTACTCCCTAGAAAACTGCCAATATAAGCTACTAGTATTTGGTTAGAAGATTTGCTGCCGAGAAAGATCCGTCCACAGAGAGCGCCACACATCCCACTGATTGTGGTGGATGCCAATGCATGCATGCAGCATGGTTGGTGTCGGTAATTTTTACTTGGCACACCTAGCACTCTGCATATATGCCGGTTCCGTACGTACATTTGTGCAGTTCCACAAAAATGCAGCTGAATAACCCAGTTTGCACAGATAATGAAAAAGCGTGATTACATTATAGTGGCACTAGTTGATGAAACACACAAAATAAATAGAAGAAAATATTGCGATAGTATCATAGTATGCCATGTCATGAGGGCGAGATGGGCCTCGCGACGCCTCATACGGCACGCCTCATATCGGACATCGTCCCAAGTCTCCCAGATACACCTTACGCCAGTTGATGAACATCATTGTACAACAAGAGTACAAGGAGGCGCCTTTGAGACATTCAAATCTCTATTTTTGTACATATCAACTAAAATTAAGCACCCGGTTTGCGTAAACGCTTAAACATTAACGATGGGACTAGTTGATGAAACATACTTTAACCAAGAGAAGCACTTTCTTTATCTACATTGGAAATGAAATGATAGAGATGACACTCGCTCTATTTTAACTGTATTATTACTTCATTTTATCAAAGGACACTAGGGTCGAAGCAGGTGGCAAACGAGGTGTACCGCAAGGCCGTAAGGATGGAGGTCGGGGTGCTTAGGCGGGATGCTGAAGCTGGCTCTTTCAGTCACCAATATGGATGATTCAATTCATGGGACGTTTTGGTGCAGTTCACCTAAAATGAAGCAATGTCCCGTGAGCTAGCAGCTTCTTCTTCAATTTTTTTAAGAAAAGGACTCCAGCCCCGGTTTCATTTCAATCAGAAAACGAAACCCACAGAGCTTCTTCTTCATTAGTTGCGATAAAATTGAGCAACATCAAGGTTGGTTGTGAAGCTCTTGGAATGCTCAACTATAATTTGGATAATGTATATCTCTGTTTGCACAAAAAAGGTGGAAAGGAGGGTGACTAACAAGTGATGAAACATGCATCAAATGAAAAGAAGCATGTTCCTTATCTGAATGGCAATCCTACAAGGACAGTAGCAATTTCTAAAGCAGTGGCATTGCTAGATATTAGTGTGGGCATTAGGATTAACTATGACAACCGTTAAATACGTCATTACTTTGGGCACGGGAGAGTAGGCGGACCAGGACAGTTGCATTTCTAATGAAAAGAACCAAGTTATCTTAATGGGAAATTTTAGCAGGGCATGTAAAGAAGTGCGATTGATTCATATTACTGGAGGCATTACATTGAAAACAACATTGGTTTAACGTGTCCTTACTTTTAACAAAGGCGATCGCTACATTTTACCAAAGTGGCATTACATAAGAGTGGCTCGGGGCAACAAACATCGTAATGTGATATCTGGGTTGGTCCCATTTTTGTTCGGTATAGCCACCTTATACTGGCCATGTTTGGATCATGGGGTTAGAGCTAGTTTGGGTTAGTTGGGGCTTAAATAACCAAAAAGTATCCAAACAGATAGGGTTAGAGTGGGTTAGTTCCATATAACCCAACTATCCCGGTAGAGAGGTGCTTATTTGAGTTACAGTGGGTTAGAAAATAACTCTAACTTTAACTGTGTTAGAGTATCCAAATAGGGCCACTGTGTGAGGCTAGCAAATATAGTGCTGGACTTACTCTGTTGACTTGTCCCCCAGTCCCCACTTTCTTTCCTTTTTCAACCAATATATCGGGTTTATATTGAGTTTGTACTGCGTTTCCCTTTATTTCCCTATTAGACCTAGAGACCAGTTGGATAGCCAGTCTCTGCTACTTTTCACCCCCATTATTCCTCTTTCGACCAAGTCCTAGATTCAGGTAACAAATCCTCCCCCACCCTCACCCCCTTTCTTCCTTGTTTGAACCAAGTAGTACTAGATTCGAGTGCATGAACTAGTTTTACCTCTTAAACGTAAAAAAATTATGTGGTTCTCGAACAGCCGATCGATCCTATCTACGAGGGGGCCTGAGAAATAGTAAAAGTTACAAATGTGCGACGTCAGGAGCTCGGGAAGTAGAGCAAGGCCGATTTCGAAGGAAGTTATACCTGATGGTCGCCGGGATGTCGCTAGGTGGGCGGCGGGAGACCGGATCTGCCCACACTACGGCAGCGAGGAAGAAGGGGTCGGAGGCCCTCCCTCGCCACTGGTGCTTGGGAGAGAACGACAAGGCACGCTGATCGGGACGCGCCCAGCAGTGGGTATGAGCCGTCGCCGAGGACGACTGCGTGAATGTTGCACTTTCTTACCTTCCCTGGCGGAGAGGATCCGGCTGGATCTGTGACCTGCGGTGAGCAGAGAGAGAGAGAGAGAGAGAGAGAGAGTGTGGCCACCGTTGTCGTGTTTAGATCTGGAGAGGCCGAGATAGTGTGAAGAGAGCAACACTAGAAAGCAAGCGCGGAGGCTCCTACCTATATAGTGGAGTAGTACTTAGTTTTCTTTTGTCTACCGGAGCCGGCTTGACCTCGTCAATGACTGTCGAGAAGTCTTCATGCACGTGGCCCGGAGGCGCATTTGTCGTCATTTTGATCTGAAGCGCCAGATTATAACATATAACACCTAAAAAATGCCACATGACAAGAAATCATAACCTCACTGCCCAAAGGAGACAACATGAATCCCGACGGACAAACTAGACGAGGAACAAAGCTCAAATTAAAGATAAACTCGCAGAAAAGGGGTCCGTCGATAGATGTCCTAATTAACATAGCCGGCTTGACCTAGATGGCAGCCGAGTAGTCACTGCTCGTGCATGTGCCCCTCAATGACTAGCCCAACTCAGTTGTCGCTGTTTAACCCTCGCAATGATCCGAAGCACATGACACATAATTTTGCGAGATGACAAGAAACCTTTTTTTAGATTTCTCAACACAACTACAACCATGTACAACACAGCCTGCACGATATGTAGACGATAGCCAATCCAGGCGTGTCTGCTGGAGTCTAGTCACATGCGTGGACGAATTGATCTTCCGTGTCTTGCAGGGATCGTCCATGCACCAACGTAGTACAACACTTCTCTAGTACTATCGCTCGTCTCCCTCTTCTATTAAGTTACCCGACTTGCGGGGCCGGGGAGTGTGCCTATGGTCGGTTCTCAATTGCTGTCCCACATGTGTGTGCGAACGCAATATGACGCGCGTTCCATTCGGAGAGCAGCGTGCCAGATCGACAGACCGACCGTATGGGGTGCGACGCGAACGCGACGGGCATGCTGTATACTCCGTACATGTGTGCCGCCGTTTTCTAGACGCTTTGCTCCATGGCGCGGGAGCAATCCATGGATACAAAATTAGTATCATGTATACTATTTAAAAGTCGAGGGCGGGGCTTTTCCTGCCCGGTAGGCGGCGGGACAGTTCCGCCTAGTCGGTTCGACAGAGACGCGAGAAGACGAGGGAGTAGGCTGCTGCAAACGAGGGCTGTGTGATTTGACAAATGAAGTTATCGCTCGGCAGGTGGGGCCCGTGATTTGACTTGCCATTATCTCCTTGTTGAAGAGAGTAAAATTTTCTCCTAAGTGATGACTAACCTTATAGCTAACCTTGTTGTAGTACGAGTGACTAAGTGATGACTATGTATGACATGCCAACATCAGATAGCCTAACGCACCATGTTAAATCTCCAAAGGGCGCGACGGCAAGGCGACGCGACGGTCGTGGTAGGTGCGACCATGATACGGGTGCCGCAGCCCTTGGATCTGAGATCAAACGGTCGCATGCTAAGTTGCTGAAAATTTGAAGAATAACCCTCCAGCGGCAACCGGGAAATTTCCTCCCGCGGGCTGGAGTAGGTTTCTCGGTTTGCATGCGGGTTTAATGGAGGCGAGGAGGAGTGTTCAGCCGGGTGTGCAGCAGACGGCGCAGTACTATTCAATTTGACAACTACAACTAGTATATTATAAAAAACAAAGAAGAGTAGTAGAGATAGAGATAAGAATAGAGACTAGGGAGGAGCACCGCTCATCGCTTCGTGGGCTACTCCTGCGCTCCATTCGGGCGGCCGCAACGCCCCTACAGCCACTCCCTCCTGCGCTCCATTCGGCGGGGGTTGTTGACATTTGGGGAGCGCACTCTCGCGACTGCTAGCAGCCACGACTTCACCGACGACGACTTCTTCCCCGACCTCGGCAACCTCTTCCTCAACGACATGGGTGACAACCTCAATGCCGATGGTGCTGCTCCCGTTGCACCGTATGTGTTTCTGTCCTTCCTGTTTGAAATCGTGGTAGAATTCATGTTTCTAGTCTGTGTCCTAGACTCGATCTGTTCATCTACTATGCTAGTCCGCATGATTAGTTTAATCTCTGTTATAGCCGTCATGATTTATTTTGTAGTAAATTTCGTAGTAACTTGCTCATATATTCAACTAGCGGAACGTCCCCTACAGCCACTCCTGTTTCATGGACGGCCTGGTCGATGCCTCCAAGGAGCCCGTCGTCTACTGCTATGAGTGCCCGGTGCCGTTTTCGGGCTCGCCGGCGGACATCGTGCATCACCTGACGCAGGCGTGCGGCGATCACTACTGGCTCTTGGTGAAGAATATCAAGTACGAGACGTGCTACCCGTTCACCATGCCGGAGTCGCTGGAGGATCAGCGCCGCCAGCTAGTCTCGGAGGAGGACGGCAGCGTCTTCCTCTTGATTGGGGCCACCGGCGAGGCCCGCGCAGGCCGCCGCCACATCTCTGTAGTGTGCGTCAGGGGCGACGCCACTAACACTGACACTGACACGAGGCCGATGTACGGGTGCGTGCTCACTATTACTACCCCTCGGAGGTCCGTGGGCGGCGATGGCTACGTCAAGCTGACTTGGACTCTGCCGAGCTGGGACCTTCCGCCGATGTGGACATGGAAGACGCATGGTATTATTTGACCCCAACAATGTGCATGGGGACTCCAAGGAGGTTCACTGGACATATGCATTACTAAGTTAAATGTTGATCATTAGTCTTCACTCAATGTAATCCATTGCCTAAGCATGTGGAGACTTCCATGCATGATCTTGCTCTATTGGAGTATCGCACATGAATAAAAGTGTATCAATTTATGGTATAGTCTAGAATCTTCCATGTATGAATTTTTACTACAGTACCGTGAAAGACTTATGATGAACCGTTTCCGCAAAGCACAATAAGAGTTATTTCTTCACAAGTTTTGGATGCAGGTTGAGCAGGTTGAACGCTTTTGTTTGCAAAAGATACTTTTTATCTATTTCACCCGGATGTTTCTGAGCTCTAGAGATGAAATAATATCCGAAGAAACCTATCGATACCTGTTACACATGAGATGACCCCCACATCCTTTGTCAAAATAAACAACACCCTGATCAATGCATTTCACTCTTTCGTGCAACGGACGGGCACCTTACTTGCTCCTACAGGTGCTTAAGCTTGCCACGTAGGCATAAAGTCTGATGTGGCAAGTTAATCAAGAAGAGAGATACTAGTTTGGTGACCCAAGGAAGAAACGGTGCAAAGCGCGTGTACCTACGTGAAAAGACAATTTTGAGTCTATAGCTAATTAAATGAAGCAAACTTAGCAACACCATTTCATTGGAAGAGGTCACTCCTTGGCAAATGCAATAAATACTAGTATTTTATGTCCCATAATATAAGAACGTGTTTGGCACTACACTAGTGTCAAAAACGTTCTTATATTATGGGACGGAGGGAGTACGAAGAAAGAGATAGAGAGGAGTAAAAAAATTACACTTATAGCCAACCTTATAGCCAACCTTGTTGTAGTATGAGTGACTAAGTGATGACTATGTATGACATGCCAACATCAGATAGCCTAACGCACCGTGTTAAATCTCCAAGGGCGCGACCGTGCGAGCGACGCGACGGTCATGGTAGGCGCGACCATGATACGGGCTGCTGGCAGCCCTTGGAAATGAGATCAAACGGTCGCATGCTAAGTTGCTAAAAATTTGCAGAATAACCCTCCAGGATAGGATATTCACCCATTGGTCTAGAATCACGCCATGCAACCGTTCGATCTCCGATCCAAGGGCTCTTGGAAGCCCGTATCATGGGAGAATGGAAAGCCAGTACCCTGCCATTCGCACGCTGGCAGTTTGCTCCTACTCTTCCCCGCACGTCCTTTAATACTACGGCGGTTCGCTCCTAGTCGTCCCGTCCATTCACATTACGGCAGTTCCACTAATCCTAACCCTCCTCCCAAATCCATGGCGTCCCAAATCTCCTCGATCGGTGGTGAGTACAAGGTTAGAACCATCACCGGCGATGAGTTCGACGTCATCTACACCCGTTCTTCCGCGACGGTGAAAGGATGCCTTTCTCGCTTCATACGCATGCTCGAAGACTTAGATGATGAGTGGGTCGCCGGGATAGATGTTGAGTACACCACAGTCGTGGGACGAGAGAAGGATCTAAAGGACGAAGAGAGGAAGAAGCCTGCCGTGATCCAGGTTTGCGTGCATGACTTATGCTTGGTCTACCACATATGCCATGCCGATGTTGAGTGCTAGGATTTTAAGGACTTCCTCGAGAGTAACCTAGTCAAATTCGTTACTTTAGACTTTGGTAACGACAAAGAAGTCCTGCGTCGGATAGGCCTCGTTGTAGGCAACACCTTCGACCTCCAAAAGAATCGGCTAGTGTCCTCTCGTCAGCCTTCACGCCGACCGGCAGAGCCATGGTTCATCCTTCAGACGGTAAACTGGAGAAACCTCATTACACGTTTCATCGTCATGCATGGCAGCGGAATGTACTAGATATAGACCACATCCACTACGCTGCAATGGATGGCTACCTTTGTTTCAATATCTACAAGGGTTGGATGGAGAGCAACGGCCAAGTTGGCGGTTCAAGCAAAGAAGTATCGGCCAAGAGGAAGAGGGACAAGGACGAAGTCGAGGACGTGGATGAGGACTCCGAGTAAGGTGGCAGTGTCGTTGCTCATGGTGGTTCTAATGCAGTGTCTACCGAAATAGTTGCAAAGTTTAATTTCAGGTGTGCTTAATTTAATTTGAGGGGTGTGTTATGCCGAGCCCCCATCAGAACTATGTTATGTTTCTTCTCGTTACTTTAACTCTTCAGTACGTACATACTAGTATTTCTTACATTTCATCTTTTAGTTGGTATAGTACTACCACTGCTTATTCACATTATATACGTACAATATATATGGCCAACATCATATAGCCAGCAGTTTAGTTGTCAAAGAATTTTAGGGTGCTTAGTTTTGTCAAAGAATTCCAGGGTGCTTAGTTTTGTCAGAATTCCAGGGTGCTTAGTTTTATTTTAGGGGTGGGTTGTGTTGGACACCATTATTGTGACTAGCCTTTTTAATAGTACTATATGCATAATTTGGCAATTTAGCGCCTCTATATGTACCACCTTTTTTAATTTCAAGTTTTGCTCCGTATGCAATCCATCGATACTACTGCTGTACAAAAGTATACATTTTTTAAAAGGCTAGAGGGCGGGGCAGTCTAGCTTGGTCGGTTTCACGAGAGGCGAGGGCCTTTGTGATTTGACGGCTCATTACTGCTGGAAGGCGGGGCCTTGTGATTTGACTATCCGTATAAATGCGCCGACGACCTGATCGAGGAGGAGCAAAGAACCGTCAAGGTATACTCAAGTTTTCCAATCGGAGTAGTATCGCGACGGAGGAGCACGAAACACGGCAGCCCAGTGCCATATGGAGATAAAAAATGATCTAATTTGCTAGTCATCTCATTTTTACTAGCATTGTTCTATTCATTCCATCAAAAAACAAAAACCATTGTTTTATTCATGCCTCGCAGAGAACGTGACACGTGCGGCGAAACACCCGAAGCAAAAGATGAAACACAGCAGCAAAAGAAGAAGGAAGATTATCACCCCAAATGATCTAATTCGCCGCGGAGTCGTGAATCGCTTCTTCATCGCGTCCACGACCTCCATCTCCTTGCGCGTCTCCTCCGCCATCTTCTTCATTCTGTCCATAACGTGGGATTTCTCGACGCGAGCCTTCATCATCTGTTCCACGGCCGCATTACATACCTTGACAGCAGCCGGGTGCTCGACGCGGAGCTTCGCCAACTCCTCCTTCTGTTCCATGACGAGGGCCTGCAGCATCTTCATCGAGGAACTACTATTCTCATGCAGCTTCTTCCAGCCGGTGTTCTTCTCCTTCAACATGTCGATCTCGTGGCGTAGCTTCGCCTTTGTCCTCCTGAAGTTGCAGGATTTCGCGGTCGCCTTTCTTCTTCGAGGCAATGCTCTTCTTCAAAGCATCACCAAGCCGGGCGGTCAACTCCCCGCTGATTGAGCTCGGCCGGGCATGTCGTCGAGGCTCTCCTTCAAGAACTCCGTCAAGCCTTGGATGAACTCCTTCGCTTATTGAGGTGCTTATTGAGCTGATCGGGCATGTCGTAGAGGGATAATGACTCCAGCTCCGCTGGCTCGGCATGTTCGCCTCCGAGGCTAGGGCGCTCCTGGGAGCCATCGCCTGCCCGTGAGAGATCTTTCGAGGTCTCTGTGTGGTGGCGAGCCCTCTCTTTTTTCTCCACGGCCTTGGTTGCCGCTTCCTTGTTATGAGTAGTTCTCGACCTAGAGCTCTGCTCACCGGCCATGGCAACGACGGACGAAGAAGAAGCACTTATGAGGAGGAAAGGTAGAGTAATTTTCTGTTAGGTAGTTCCCCTTTTTATAACCTAAGTACTAGCACTAGTAGTACTAATACCTGCGTAGTGGGAACACGTTCAGGTTTGGTACGTACTAGTAGGTGTGAGCAGGCTTTCGAATGTGATGGGAACAAGGTAAAGATTAATTTATGGTTTTGGTTTCGAGGCCCGAAACGGCTCCCGACGAGTTTAGCGGAACATAAATTTCAAGTACTACACTGTCAAAAATTTGCACAAAATACGAAGGAGACCAATGGAAGTACTACTAGCAACCCACGATTTAACTACTCGCATGCGCGCAGTGGAGTAATAATGTCTTTCTTCCGCCCTCACGTCCACTCAATTTGCATGCGCTGTATTAATTGACCATCAATGAAGTGAACGACTTTACACACGTCAAATTATCACATGGGGTGGATCTTTGTACAAAATTGCGTCCGTCCGTGTACCCGCGTGTGTGTGCGAGGGAATGAGTGCATGCATGGCGTGCGTGCACATCTTCACTTCGTGCATGTACCGCCAGTATGGCTCAGGGAGGACGAGTACATTCTTCTGAAACCAGCAGCACGTCACTGTGATCAATCCATGCAAGGAGGTCGCGACAACGCCTCCACATGTACCACGTGGCTTCATGAACTGTAAGAGAGACACCGTAGCGTGCCATTGGTATTCTAATTTACGTGTTTTGCACATACTCGAAGTACTAGTAATGTACACATGCATTGCACGCATCAGATTTTGCAACCAAATTATGAATAAATACCACACTATAGCATGTAAGCTCTGAGTCATATATGCGTGATGTAGCCCTTCGTTTAATTCTTATAGCTCATCTCATTCAAAATCAAATTAGTTTTTATAAAAAAGCTAAGAACGCGTGAATAGGAAAAACATGGGATTATAGTGGAATGTCGTCTTGAATCCTACAGGATTGTACGAGTGTTTGATTGTGCATAGAAAAAACGCATAATTCTTTCAAAGAGGTTTGAGTGGATGGGATGTTTCCTATGAAATCTAGTGCAAATGAATCATATGGAAAAATTCCTATGGTTTACAATCTTACAAATCAAACAACCAAGATAGGAAAAATTCCTAATGATTAGAATGCTCCAAAATTCCTTTGAGAATCCTTTGAATCAAAGAAGCCCTTAATCTATTTTATGATTCATGGAATTGTGCGTTGTAAAGCGTAAAGTAAAAACAAATAATGGCAATTCAACTACAAAAAAAAGTTTGGGAAGTTATGATACGGAAGATTCTAGAACAAAAGAGAACCACTGTTGTTTTGAGGTTTGTGCATTATGATTAAGTTCAACCATGGAGTCTGCTAGATTGTACATGTGGCAAAATCCGTGGGGGCTAGAAGATGGTGCGAGGGGCCGAGTGGAGGGAGACTATGAAGGAATGCACAAGTGCGAGATCGATATTAGAGAGAGGGGCGAACACGTGCGCTTGTTGTAACGCAGTGGCGGAGCCATGAAAAATAAATGAGCTAGGGGGCCAAGCATTGCTAATCCTATACGAGGAGGGTCAATTCATGAAATTAAACCTTTTTAGCAGCAATTGTCTAATGATCACATTCATATTAGCCTCGATATATAGTGATGTTAGGGGGGGGGGCAGGGTCCTTACTGCCCCATGTCTTCGCCATTGTGCATGCTTGTGAGAGATGAAGCGGAAGGCATGGATGATGAGAGGGGGACGTTGGATATATAATTAATGTGGGTGTATTAGCTATTTATGTTAATCCTATATAGAGAGGTATAGATTGATCGATGTGGATGTGGGAGAGGTATAGATTGATTGATGTGGACGTGGTAAAGAGGGTGAGACCTCACTGGATATATCGATTGATCGGTTTGTGTGGAAAACTATGAAAGACCTAGCTATATACACACATACATAGAGGAACATCGATCGTTGCGCATGCACGCGTGAGAGATAAAGAATGCCTGGTATGATGGAGAGGGGTGGGTGTGTGCCTTCATGGGAGACCGACCTGAAGAAAAAGATTGCATGCGTGCGATTTATGATGCCGACTGGTAGTGTGTGTGCATGCATGCACGAGAGAAAGTTAGTGGTACAATTATAAAGAGAAGACTACTGTGTGGGTGTAAAAGAATAGGTGAGGTCATAATCAATGTAAAGTTGAATTCAAATATTTGAATAAGAGATCCCGATGTTTGAAACCCATGCATGCATGAATATAACGGAGATCTGCGCGGTGTGGTTTGGAAACGAGCATGTTGTAATTTATACACATTGAACAAGGTCAGACTGATTTGAATTTGAGATACCGATGGCAGACATCATTTGCCCACGTCGCATCCGTGCATGGACACACTGTTCTAATTGGAGATGATGGGCGGCTTTCGCATCACATATCTATATCTATACCCCTATATATATATATAATATTTTTTTATATTGTGTGCGGGTAACTTTAACTTTGAAAGATGTTCGTTGGATGAGGCGAATCCGATGGTCCAAAGTTGGCAAATTTGAGGACTATTGGCCGTTGGATATCATCTAGATTCCACCAGATTTCGCCACATGTATAATCTAGAAGACTCCATGGTTGAACTTAAGCATAATGCACAAACATCAAAACACAAGCACTCCTTATTTGTTCTAGAATCTTCCGTATCAGAATTGCCGAAATGTTTTTCTACATGATTTGCCAATATTTGTTTTTACTTTATGTCTTACAACGCACAATTCCATGAATCTTAAAATAGATTAGCTTTCTTATAAAAACTAGATGATTTTGAATGAAATGAACTATAAGAATTATACGAACATCTACATCATGCATATATGACTCAAAGCTTGCATGCTATAATGTGGTATTTATTCATAATTTGGTTGCCAAATCTCATGCGTGCAATGCACGTGTACCTTACACTAGTCTAAATGGTGTTTGTGTGTGTGTTGTGCGTGTTGAGGTGCAAATTGTCATTTTTTGGGTACATGTTAAGCTTGTTCTTCCGAAATTTCAAGCCGCGCCTTGTTATGCCAAAAATTGAAGCTAGCGTCTCTGTCTATCGTGCTGCGAAACTCCCGCCTCTTAAACCCGCGCCTTGTTAGCCCGAAATATTTAAGATACATCTTTGTCTCATTGTTCTCCGACAACTCCCTCCATCTCAACCCGCGCCTTGCTATTCCGAAATTACAACGCGCGCGAAAACTCCCACCTCCTGTGAAATCCCGACACGTGAAATGCCGGTGGTACCCTTGAACCGAAAGAACCGCCTCAAATCGGTGGGGGGTACTTTCATAACTTAACCCCACATTTCGGACAAGCGCGTCTCTAAGCCATGGTTCCCCACTGCCATCCCATCCGCCCACCCATTCGTACACCAAGGCCGCGAAAACCCACGACGAAACACCACACCCTGCTCCATACCGGATGAGGATCTGTCGCCGATCTCATCATCCCGCCGGTTCAGCCACCCCGTCCTCCACCTCCAAGGAGCTGCCCCCACGTTCCCCTCGTCTTCCGCGCCACCTCCATTCCCACACCGCCGTCTTCACCTGCACCACCGAAAGAGCATCATCATCACCGTTTCCTTGGATGAAGCTACGGCCTAATCGGCGCCACCAAAGAGGTTGTACACTAATCGCCGCATTTTCTTCTTGATTCGATCTCACGGTGCTGCCGACGCTCGGTCCCGATCCGACACAGCGCGGCTCCATCCACGGCGCCGTCGCCGACCACTTCCTCCACGGTGTCGCTCCCGCGGCGGCGACGTCCACATCAGTAGGAGCTGCTGCTGCTTTAGCTCTCGCCAAGACCGCTTTGCTCGCTCTTGCTCGGCCCCCGCCTGGTCCGCTCTTGCTAATGCTCTTTCTCGCCGCTGCTCTCGCTCTTGCTCTTGCTTATGATGCTGCTCGATTTGGCTACACTTCACGATCGAATCGACTTTTGGGTCAGTCGATTTTCGAGGGGTGGGCTCGCCGGGGTGAAGGAAGAACCAGCCGCAGCGGGGAGAGGGGCTCGCTGGAGAGGTACCCCACTATCTATCTTAGGGTTCAGGATTGGGGCGTTGGTCGCCGGCGGTGGCGTGGGGATCGCCAGAGAAAAAGATCGGCACGGAGGGGGGGGGGCTAGAGGGATGGCCGGGGCGGCGGCAGACCGGCGGTGGGGAGTGATTTCGGGGCGGGTGGGGCTGCTGTTTGGCCGGTGGTGGCTGGCGGCTCAGGGGGGTGGAGGTTGAAGATGAACCGCAGGCCCTTGATTTCGTATCCAACGGCTGCAAAATAGACTGACCAGAGATGAAAAAGTCAGTCGATCGACGTAGCCTCACCTTGCTAGTGCGTTCAGTTTCGACAACAAAATTCAGTTTCGACAGCAAAATTCAGTTTCGACAGTTAGGTTCAGTTTCGACAGTTAAGTTCAGTTTCGACAGTTAAGTTCTGTTTCGACAGTTAAGTTCAGAGATGAGCGGCTGATGTATTTTACATCTAGCACTTTGTGGTTATGTATTGTATGTCATGTATTGGAGATGCTATTAGAATTCCACTCAAGTCAACGTTGTTCGTTGTCTCTCTTGTCCTGCTTCAGCCTCGGCGTCGTACAACTCACCGGAGCTGCTCGAACGACGACACCCTCCATCACAGCAGAGCAGTACCTCGGGCTCCATCTCCAGATGACTAAGATCTTCTTCCCCTCCTCCGACAGCAAAGTCAGCCGGAGCATCCTCACCGGCCAACCCAATCGCGCTGAGATCAACATGGCTTCGCCAAAGAGGTTGTACACTTGTTGCATCTCTTTTTTACTCTACATGTTATATATATTGTCCACTGAGCACTCGTAGTAACGGGTGAGGGAGTCCTAGATTAGGGGGTGTCCGGATGGCCAGACTTTGACCTTTGGCCGGACTCCTGGACTATGAAGATACAAGATTGAAGACTTCGTCCCGTGTCCGGATGGGACTTTCCTTGGTGTGGAAGGCAAGCTTGGCGATACGGATATGTAGATCTCCTACCACTATAACCGAATCTGTGTAACCCTAACCCTCTTCAGTGCCTATATAAACCGGAGGGTTTTAGTCCGTAGGTCGAACAACAATCATACCATAGGCTAGCTTCTAGGGTTTAGCCTCTCTGATCTCGTGGTAGATCTACTCTTGTACTACCCATATCATCAATATTAATCAAGCAGGAGTAGGGTTTTACCTCCATCGAGAGGGCCCGAACTCGGGTAAAAACATCGTGTCCCTTGTCTCCTGTTACCATCCGCCTAGACGCACACTTCGTGACCCCCTACCCGAGATCCGCCGGTTTTGACACCGACATTGGTGCTTTCATTGAGAGTTCCTCTGTGTTGTCATCTTTAGGCCCGATGGCTCCTCCGATCATCAACAACGATGCGCTCCAGGGTGAGACTTTTCTCCCCGGACAGATCTTCGTATTCAGCGGCTTTGCACCCCGGGCCAATTCGCTTGGCTATCTGGAGCAGATTGAAAGCTACGCCCGCCATCGTGTCAGATTTGGAAGTTTGAACTACATGGTCGACGTCCATGGAGAGTTGATCTTTGACGGGTTCGAGCCACAACCAAGCGCCGCCAGACCTGTCTCGAGGGGCATGATCTAGCTCGCCACAACAAAGGTCCTCCGAGGTCAAGACAAAGGTCCGGCCCGACCTTTAGCTCGGAGCCGACTGCGCTGATCGAGGATGGGTGGCTGGACACCGCCTCGGGGGCTGCGATCTCTACCTGTCCTTTGCGAAGCTCGTGTCTCCAAGGTGTCAGACTCCTCTCCGGAATCCGAGCATTCCGCACCCCCGCCAATCAAATTCGATTGGGCGCCGATCATGGAATTCACTGTCGCGGACATCTTTCAGCGCTCGCCCTTTGGCGACATCCTGAATTCACTAAGGTCTCTCTCTCTCTATCAGGAGAGCCCTGGCCGGATTATGGTTAGGAAGGTTGGGATGCGGACGACGAAGAAATTCAAAGCCCACCCACCACCCACTTTGTAGCCACTGTCAATGATTTAACCTACATGCTCGACTTCGACTCCGAAGACATCGACGGTATGGACGACGATGTAGGGGAGGAACATGAACCAGCACCTGTAGGGCACTGGAGAACCACCTCATCCCACGATGTATACATGGTGGACACACCTAAAGGAAGCGACGATGAGGAACAACGGGACGCTACGAATGATCATTCCCTTGAAAAGCAGTCAAAACGGCGACATAAGCGCCGCTCAAAGTCCCGCCTCGACAAAGATAACAACCATAAAGCAGGGCCAACCGGTGGACGACGAACATGCTATCGAGCAACCATCCTAACAGGACAACCTGGATAAACAACCCGTCCCCAGCGAAGATAACAGTCCGGACGATCTCACGCCGGACAAGTTGCTGGAGCAGAAGAACCTCCACAAAAGGCTCGTCGCCACTGCACGTAGCCTGAAAAAGCATAAGCGGAAGCTCAAAATAGCGGAAGATGCACTCAGAATCAGATGGAGCAAAGTACTAAACACCGCAGACAAATACGGCGACAGTCGCCGAACAAAGAGCTACCCAAAGCGAAAACTACTGCCCAAATTTGATGAGGAGGCCGTAGAGCCCCCGCCATCAAAGAACAAGGAGGCCCGGTCGAATGGACGACCCCATGGCAAACAGAGAGTGGCAAACGGCGCCGCACACAAGCCGGCACGCGATCCGCACAGAGATTCGCATCAAAAAGATGGCCCAGTTAGATCTATCTACGGGCCAAGAAAGCAAGCTCTAGTAAGCAATGCAACACATCAAGTATCCGAACATCACGGTACACCTAAAATATAGGGGTGCCACACACCCCCTATGTTTCACCGTTGAGGTGCTGGATTATGAATTTCCAGCAGGATTCAAGCCCGTAAACATAGAGGCATATGACGGAACAACAGACCCTGGAGTCTGGATCGAGGATTACATCCTCCACATACACATGGCTAGAGGAGATGATCTCCACGCCATAAAATACTTACCCTCAAGCTCAAAGGGCCAGCTCGACATTGGCTTAAAAGCCTCCCCGAAAACACCATTGGAAGTTGGGAGGAGCTCGAGGATGCTTTTCGGGCAAATTTTCAAGGGACCTATGTCCAACCTCCGGATGCCGACGATTTAAGTCATATAACTCAACAACCTGGAGAGTCAGCCCGGAAATTTTGGAACAGATTCCTTACTAAAAAGAACCAAATAGTCAACTGTCCGGACGCCGAAGCCATAGCAGCTTTCAAACACAACGTCCGAGAAGAATGGCTCGCCAGACACCTCGTCCAAGAAAAGCCAAGAACAATGGCCGCGTTAACAAGCCTCATGACCCGCTTTTGCGCGGGAGAGGATAGCTGGCTGGCAAGATGCGGTACCAAATGACCCAAGTACATCCAAGTCGAGGATGGAACGGGAAACCACGACACAGCAAGGACGAGCGTCGGACCAAGGGAAATAGCCCGAAGAGCACGGCAGTCAACGCCGGATTCAAAAGCTCTCGGCAGAATCATAAAAAACAGCCCCCTAAGGATAACAGGGACAAGCTATCTAACTTAAACAAAATCTTGGACAAGATATGCCAAATCCATAGTACTCCCGGGAAGCCTGCAAATCATACCCACAGAGATTGTTGGGTCTTCAAGCAGTCCGGCAAACTCAACGCCGAACACAAGGGGCTCGACACACCAAGTGAGGATGACGACGAACCCCACAAGCAGAGCACCGAAAAACAAAAGAATTTCCCATAAGATATCAAAACAGTAAACTCACTTCATGTGAAAAAAGGGAAAAATAGAGCGGCGCCCATAGAGGTACGCGCCATACGGCCTATCCCGGAGGAGTCCCGCCACTGGTTGTTAAAACCAATCACCTTCGACCATCAGGATTACTCTAGGAGTATACGGAATGCAGGATGGACTACCTTGATATTAAATCAGATAATTGGCGGACTCCAATTTACACAAGTCCTAATGGATGGCGGCAGTGATCTAAACCTGCTATATCAGGACACAATCCGCAAAATGGGGATAGACCCAACCAAATTTAGCCATAGCAACACTTCCTTGCAAGGGTAATGCCCGCCCATATGCCCATTGTATCGTTTCATCTGCTAGAAGTTGTGTTCGGCTCACCCGACAACTTCCGCCGCGAAAAGTTAACCTTCCACCTCGCCCCATTTACAAGTAGCTATCAAGCACTATTGGGACGTGAAGCTTTCGCCCGCTTTAACGCAATACCGCATTATGCATCTCTTACACTTAAAATGCCCGGTCCACGCGGCATCATCTCGTTAAAGGGAAACATCGAGGGCTCCTCGAGTCTGGAAAATTGTGCGGTTGCCTTGACAGCCACACAATAAACCGGCTTCACCAATACAAGCACTTCGTCAGGTCGTCCAGACCCCGGACACGGCTGGACGAGTCCGGCATAAACATGCAAGGGCTTACTAGCCGCATAGCCCCGTACAAGGGGCTCCGCGCATGCACAACAAGAGATAATAAAGCTCAATTTTATTCATTCTTCGAATTGTACTTCGTTTATTTAATATAACTTACATTTCTGCATGATCTTTTTCACCTAAGTTCCTCTCTTTTACAGATGAACACCGTGCTACACCCGTCCAAGATACGGCACAACCGAGACACAAAAAGTGCACGCAAGAGGGACCCGTTGCAAGGATTCTTTTCAGATTAAGACCCTGCGTAAACCTTTTTTACTGTCTCTTGTTGATACACATCCCCCGGTTTCTTGCTATAACCGAGGAGGAGGCTGGCGTTTTGGCATGGGTCACGTCAGAATTTTGTGCGTACCTGGACACCAGGGGCTTATTACCAAGGGCGTTGTTCGGCCCGTTTTCATAAAGACCGAATACCTTAGGGAGTGTTCGGCGTCTCGAGTTAGGCCTTATATGCATCAGCTCCGAATCATGTCTTTGGTCAAATGTTGGGTTTGCCTGGCTCCTGTGTTTTGCTGCCTTACGTTCCGTTCTATCGGCTAATGCGGCACCAGGAGAACTACTGCGATTGTGCCCCGGTTCGGCCAGGCGAGCACCTCAGTAGAGAAAGCCGAAAACTGACGGTCATGATATAGCGTGAGACTGGTCAACCACTCGATGACCCGCTGGAATCTTTAGAATTCCTCTGCATTGATGAAGGGTCGTTTCCCGGTCAGGCACATACGGCTAATTTTTTTTAAATAATACATATTTTTTATTAAGTTTCAGAAATATTACGCCGTAATTATATTTTTCAAAAATAATACTCGATCGGCCTCTTGTTGGCGATTGGATCGATCAGCCTTCGCTGGCCGATTGGACCTCGGCCCATCAGAGCGATTGGATCGATCGTTGCCCTATAGGCCCCGGGGCCTCATTGCTGGCCGATTGGCGCCAGTTTGCTTCCTCTAGGCCGACAGTGCATGCACACATTTATCTTTGGAATGAGTATTTAAAAAATGTTGAAGAAGTATTTAAAAAATGTTGATCATGCATATAAAAATGTTAGTTAAGCATTTGAAAAAATGTTGAACAAGTATTTGAAAAATGTTGAAAAATATTTGAAAACTGTTGAATAGGTATTTGAAAAATGTTAAAGAAGTATTTAAAAAATGTTGATCATGTATATAAAATGCTAAACAAGTATTTAAAAATGTTGATCATGTATATAAAAATGTTAAAGAAGTATTATAAAAATGTTGATCATGTATATAAAATGTTGAACAAGTATTTGCGAAAATGTTAAACAAGTATTTTAAAATTGAACAAGTATTTGAAAAATGTTTAACATGTGTATAATATACATGACCAATATTTTTATATTGATCAACATTTTTATATACATGATCAACATTTTACAAATACTTTTTCAACATTTTTATATACATGATCAATATTTTCAAATACTTTTTTAGCCTTTTTCTTCAAATAATTGTTTAATTTTTGCAAATGCTAGATTAACATTTTTTATACATGATCAACATTTTTACAACTACTTTTTCAACATTTTTATATACATGATCAATATTTTTTCAAATACTTGTTTCGCTTTTTTTCAAATAATAGTTTATTATTTTTTGCAAATGCTAGATTAACATTTTTTTATACATGATCATCATTTTTAAAATACTTCTTCAACATTTTTCAAATATCTATTCAACAGTTTCAAATATTGTTTCAATATTTTTCAAATACTTGTTAAATATTGTTTTTTCAAATGCTTGATTAACATTTTTATATGCATGATCAACATTTTTTTAAATACTTCTTCAACATTTTTCAAATATTCATTCGAAAGATAAATGGGTGCATGCATCTGTCGGCCTAGAGGAAGCAGACTGGGCGCCAATCGGTCAGCAGTGGGCGATGGGGCCTATCGGCCAGGTCGATCGATCCAATCGGCCTATAGTGGGTCAGGGCCCAATCGGCCAGCAAGAAGTCGATCGATCCAATCGGCCAGCAGTAGGCCGACTGGGTATTATTTTTGAAAAATATAATTACGGTGTAATATTTCTGAAATTTAATAAAGAATATGTATTATTTTAAAAAAATTAGCGCACATACGCGCCCTGAATTCGGGTGAGCGCAGTGCCCCTAGGGGCTATATAGTAGCCCCACTGTCGAACTCCTATGGCTAAGTGAAAGTGATAAAGCATTATAGTCCGGTTGCCTAGTTTGCTACGCTATCACCTCCTTTGTAGGACCAAGACGTTGGGTCAAGTGTGAAAATGCGTTTTCTGCAAACACCCCCGCATTATATGCGTGGGGGCTGAAGCCAAAGACTGCCATCTTTCAGGTTATATACACATATACATTAACGGCCACACATGAGGTATTTTAATTCTTGAAGGCACAAGTATAAAAAGCTTTCATATTCCATCGAAACATTGTTTCACAATAATACATGATATTCGAACATAACATCCTTCGAGCACTGCGTCTCTATTAAATGAGCGCCCTGCAGAACTTCCTGAAAATAGTGCTCGACAGGTACTCAGCTTCCGTCCGAATCTTGGGATGCAACATCGGTGGCCTTCATCTCCGCCCAGTATGTCTTGACACGGGAAAGAGCCATCCGCGCACCCTCTATGCATGCTGACCGCCTCATTGCTTTGATATGCGGCACCGCACCAAGGAACTGCTGCACCAAGCCAAAATAACTCTTCGGCTCGGGCCCTTTCGGCCACAAATGAGTCACGACAGCCTTCATGGCAAGCCCGGACAATCTATTCAGCTCCGCCCATTCGGCCAAACGATCGGTTAATGGAAGTGGACGCTCTAGATTAAGGAACTGCGACCAAAACAACTCTTCCATCTCGTGATCCTTTTGATCTCCGAAGTGTTCGGCCGCGTCCGCGGCACTCGCCGCCAAGTCTAGATAAGCATCCTCCGAACTCCACAACCGGTCCAACTGAGCATATTTAGGATTCGTGAACTTCCTCCGCAGTAGAACGGGCTTTCCAGCCGCGATATCTCCGGCCTGACGTAGCTCCTCCTTCATAGCTCTCATCGCAGAGCGAGCATCCTTGGCCTCGGTGGGGCCTTCTTCAGGTCCTCTTGCTCCGCTCGACCTTCTTTTTCAAGAAGCTCGCAACGGTCAGTAGCATTCTTCAACTTCACGGCCATCTCGGCCATCTCCTTCTTGCTTCGGCAGTGAGCAGCCTGTTCGGCTTTTAGCTCTTCGGCCGCCTTTAAGGCAGCCGCATCACTTTTTCTGGCCTGCTCCTTGGCTCGGGCAAGCTCCGCCCGAAGGTTCTCCATGGCAGCGGCACCATCTGCATCAAGCATACATGTTGTAAGGCACTGGCATCATGCTCCCTTACCAGGTGTCCGCGGAGAAACTGCATACCTTGTGACTCGTCAAGCCGCTTATTGACAAGTGCGATGTCGACATCCGCCACGTCAAGTTGCCGCTTTAGTTCGGCACATTCATTAGTCCGGCTAGCCACCGGACGCTCCGCCACCTACATAGGAAGGGCAACATATTATAGCTGGGATTATGATCCTCGGCACACTGTCATTTTTGACAACGCACCGAGTCTCAGGGGCTACTATCTACACAGGGCGCATCTTATATATGCAGAACCGTCAAAAGGTACATCATTGCACGTACCTCAAAACCCGTCAAGAAACTCCTGGCGGCCTCGCATACAACCCGCTTCCGCATTTAAATTTTTTCAATCACCGTACCCATCAATGCATGGTAATCCTCTGAGATAGATGCTCCCCCGAGCAGATCTTTCAACTCCTCCGACCGTGCACCAGGAGGTGCCTGACTCGTCTGCTGGCCTTTTCCAAAGGCCGGACACGGAGGGCTTCGGGGGGCCCTACGACCGCCCTCCGCCCCTGCCGGATTCGGAAAAACCCTCTGCGACGACACTTCAGGATCATCCGCCTCGCTAGGCGGTACGGCAGGGGGAGGCGTTCCGCTCTCCATCATCTCCGGACGAAGAACCCCTGAAGACGAGTTCTGCTGAGAAGGGCTGAGATCCGAACTACAAGGTAAAATTTCGGTCATCTTCAGAAATAAAACAGGGATGTCACTTATTTTAAAACTCCCCTCTCTACTTACAGCTCGCTGGAGGGCTGTTCTCCTTGGGAAAATAGTGCGGCCGAGGCATCTCCCGGTGCAGGACCCTCTGGCGAAGATTTCTTCCCCCGCTTTGAGGCCTTGGTCTCCGGATCTTCAGATGCGGTCCTCTTCTCCCCTTGGATGGAGGAATTCTCGATCCCTCCTTTCTTGATAACCTCCTTCGCGGAGGCAGTAGCTTCCATGTCCCCCCTTCGCCTTCTTCCAAAGGTGCAGCCTCCAGCATCTTGGTTAACATGGGATCCGGCGTGGTCTCAGGGAGGGGGGCCGGACACCTGATCAGTTTTGTTTTCGCTATCCACTCCTCTTTAAGGGACAGCTCTTTTAAGGGTAAGTTTATGATAAATATACAGATAGCGTGTCCGGGTACAGGACTACTTACTTGAGTATCCGGGCGATTGCAGCTCAGACCTGCGTCCTCGGTCATATCCGGACACATTGCTTGTGATCCGAAGAACAATTTGTACATCTCCGCGGGCGTTGCGCCCATAAAAGGTTGGAGAGCTCGTGGTCCCCCCGGATTGAACTCCCACAGGCGGAGGGGGCGACGTTTGCAGGGCAGGATGCGACGAATCAACATGACCTGTGCTACTACGACCAGATTGATCTCCCTCTCTAGGAGGTCTCGACACGGCTCGCAACAAGGGCACGTCCTTGGACGGCCCCCAGTCAAGCCCTTTATTGACCCATGACGCCAGCCGCGATGGAGGACCCGAGTGAAAGGCAGGTGGCGCCACCCATTTGGTGCCCCTAGGAGCTGTGATATAAAACCACTCTTGTTGCCATAGACTGGGCTCCTCTTGAAAAGAGCCCTCGGGCCATGGAGCGTCAGCATTCTTGCTTATAACAGCCCCTCTGCACTCTGCCTGTTGCCCCTTGATCATCTTCGGCTCCACCTTGAAGGTCTTGAGCCACAATCCGAAGTGAGGGGTAATGCGGAGGAAGGCTTCGTATACGATGATGAACGATGAGATGTGGAGGATGGACTCCGGATCCAAGTCGTGAAATTCCAGCCCGTAATAAAACATGAGCCCCCTCACGAAGGGGTCCGTCGGGAAGCTTAGCCCCCGAAGGAAGTGAGACGCGAACACCACGCTTTCACCGGGCTTGGGAGTGGGAATAACCTGCCCTTGGGCAGGCAGCCTATGCGAGATTTCGCCGGTTAGATACCTGGCATCTCTTAGCTTTAGGACGTCTTCTTCTGTGACGGATGAGGGCATCCACCGGCCTTGGAGGTCGGAGCCGGACATCATCGAAGGTTCGCAACGCCTGAATCTGGAGCTTTGGGTGTTGGAACTCGAGGCGAGGGGCGGATTCGATTGAGATTGGGAAAAAGGAGCGGGGCCTTGGTCTCTTTATAAAGAGGTTGAATACCAGGAGCCCTCCCTGTGACCGTTCGGGACTCGCCTTCGATAGAAGAGGCATGCCAAAGGGCACGATTGGGTTACCCACGCTCGTATTAATGAGAATCCCGGAATAAGGGGACACGATCTATGCTTTGACAAGACGTGCCAAGGAAACCACCTCGCTAAACGCGCTGAGGTAGGACAGTGAAAACGATTCGAATAAAGGCTTGGCCGTGGTGTGATGTCACGCTACGGAATACGTCAGCAGATTGAGTTTGTCTAAATAGTATTCTCTCTATGGTGGTATGTGGAACTTATTTTGCAGAGCCGGACACTATCCTTGTGTTCAAAATTTTCTACGAAGAATTCGGAGGAGGAACCCGCCTTGCAATGCCGAAGACAATATGCGCACCGGACTTGTCGTCATTGAAGCCTGGTTCAGGGGCTACCGAGGAGTCCTGGATTAGGGGTGTCCGGATGGCGGACTATGACCTTTGGCGGACTACTCGACTATGAAGATACAAGATTGAAGACTTCGTCCGTGTCCGGATGGGACTTTCCTTGGCGTGGAAGGCAAGCTTGGCGATACGGATATGTAGATCTCCTACCATTGTAACCGACTCTGTGTAACCCTAACCCTCTTCGGTGCCTATATAAACCGGAGGGTTTTAGTCCGTAGGACGAACAACAATCATACCATAGGCTAGCTTCTAGGGTTTAGCCTCTCTGATCTCGTGGTAGATCTACTCTTGTACTACCCATATCATCAATATTAATCAAGCAGGAGTAGGGTTTTCCCTCCATCGAGAGGGCCCGAACCTGGGTAAAAACATCGTGTCCCTTGTGTCCCTTTACCATCCACCTAGACGCACAGTTCGGGACCCCCTACCCGAGATCCGCCGGTTTTGACACCGACAACGGGAAATACGATTATTTTATCCTAGTATATGACAAGCAGTGAGGTACCAGGCAACTTAGCTATCAGTGATGGACTCTCTTGAACGCCATCATTATTTATCTCTGCGTGTTTGAGCTGTGCATTTGTCGATGGGCCTGGGAGTTGAGCTAGTACGGTAGTGGCCTGAGTCCAAAGTAATAGAAGTAGCACACAAACATTTTTTTAGTGTAGGATTTTCCTTGCTCAAGCCTGCCTACTAGAATCGCCAGTGCTTGAAAGGAAAAGTGAATGAAAAACATAGGAATTGGAAAGTTTCCTATGGTACTACTTTTCATGAATTTGGTGCAAAGGAATGGAGCAAAGGAAAACTGTAGTATTTGTTCCTTTAGTGTCTCCTTGAAACAAAAGCCGTAGGAATTCTAATTTCCACTTGTCCTCCTTTTCATATTCCTATTCATCAAGCACAAGACTAAGAGATAGTAGCATAATAGCATTATAACCGTACATTTTCTTGTGGTTTGACTTAATATCACCATGCTTTTTGCATCCTGTGATCTTCCAATTGTTGTGAATCAAACACCCAGATTGGCAGAAATCCTGTGTTTTTAAATTCTTTGTTTTGAACGTGCATTCCTATCCTACTCCTGTCTATTTCCTATCCCTGCATTGTTAGAATCCTCAAATTCAAACAAGCCCTTAATCAATTACTTCTGTTACAGATATGTGTCAAAGAAAACCTTGTGTGGTTTGTCCTGCTCATGCGGCGCTGTGTTCCACCCCAGCTCAGCTGCTCCAACGATGGAAGGGTTCACCACAGCAGGGATCCGCTCTCCAGACTGTCTTTCGCCGCCTCAGATCTTCTTCCCCGCCGCCGGCAGTCGCGACAACTGCATTACCATCATCAGCTGAGCAGATGACCTTGAGGACTACTTGGGTTCGCAAGAGAGGTCGCACTCTTCGGTGTCTGCTTACGTTATGCGTCGCATAATATGATGACATGCTACATTATCATCGTGTTCACCTATTAGACTCCGAGTCAGGTCCAAACTAATGCTGAAACTTGAGTTTTTAAATGGTTGTGGGGTACATATTGGGGAAGCAATCAGTACTATCTGTCTACTATCTGGTTAATCTCCGGTGTCTACTATGAGTTTCATGTTGGGTGCAAACAAACATTAAAGGAGCCATTATCTGTATTTTTTAACTAAAGATATTATCTATCTGCTATCATTGGTTTTGGGTCTATCCACAGTTTGCTACCATCACTCTGGATTTGTGCATGCACTCCTTACATAATCTCACTATGTTTTATTCCTATGCATTCCAGTTATTGTACACAATGGAACTGATCATGTAGAGCAAAAGAGACGAGCCTTGCGTGGCAATAAAATTTCATGCAGACGTCGTTCCATGGTGGGCGAAAGGCAGCCCCCTCCACCCATTTCGGATCGTAATCAAGAGGAAGATAACTGCTCGAGGGGATTCGAAAGGAGAAGACCACTCCTATTTACCCCATGAGGTCTTCGCTCTAACTTGGCATCTTGATGTTTGTAATATCATGCATATGGTGCCTTGCATTGCTTATCGTATACATTAAAGATGTTATCCGCTTAGTTTAGACATGCTTTGTGTCAATGCCATCTGCTTAGTTTCTTTATCGTATATGTGAATCATGCAATGCCATCTTGTCTAGCCAGGCATCATATATGTGAATTTTGCAATGCCACCCTGGTTAGCCAGTCATCTTATATGTGAATTATATCATGCCATCATTTTTTTATTATGTGTTAAATTTCTCAACAATTTTAGTACATTCAATTACTCTTCCTGTGCATCAGCCATTCGGCACGGTCATGGAAAAATCTGGAGTGGAAACAAGGTCTTCAGAGCAGACAATGCTATCTGACGAAGCGCATGTCTTGCTAGTTACCGATAGCTCCTCAGAGGAGGATTCAGAGACAGATGACCAGTCATATTTCCCCCCTGAGGTGCATGCCCTAACTTGGCAGGGTTATGTTACTCATATCGTGCGTATGGTATCTTGCATTGCTATGTCATTTCCTTAGTTTAGACATGCTTTGTGTGAATGCCACCTGTTTAGTGTCTAATTACCATATGTGTGAATTATGCAATGCCATCTTGTTGCAAGACATTATATATGTGAATTATGCAATGTTATCTTGTTGCAAGGCATTATGTATGTGAATATGCAATGCCATGTTGTTTAGGCAAGCGTCATATATGTGAATTATATCATGCCGTCCTTTTTTTGTATTTCTCATTGCTTTTGTTGACAATGTTTGTATATTCAACTGCTCTTCCTGTGCATCAGCCATTTGAATTGGTGATGGAGAAATCTGGAGTGAAAACAAGGTCTTCAGAGCAGACAATGCTACCTGCTGAAGCAGATATCTTGCTGGTTACATATAGCTCTTCAGAGGAGGATTCAGAGGCAGATGACCAATCCTATTATCCCCCTGAGGTGTATGCTCAAACTTGGCAGGGTTATATTACTCATATAATGCATATGTTGTATTGCAATGCTTAGTTTTTACATCATATACACAATATTGAATGCCATCTCCTTAGTTGACACATCATATATGCAATTGCCCTCTGCTCACTTCCTTAGTATATAAATCATATATTTGAATTATGTCATGCCATGATGTTTACATAGACAACATCTATCTGAATTATGGCATGCCAACCCATTTTCTAAAGACATAATATAGTTATATCATCTCATCTAGTTTACATAGTCATCATATTTTAAATTATGTCATTCTATCAATGAATTATATCATGCCATCATGTTTCCATCGACGGCATGTTTGTGATTTATGGCATGCCAACCACTTTAATAGACACATCGTATAGTTATATCATGTCATCCTGTTTACATAGTCATCATATTTTGAAGTATGTCATTCTATCCTGTTTAGTTAGCCATCATACATGTGAAATTGTGTCATGCTATCCTGTTTAATTAGCCATCAGATATGTGAAAGTATGTCCTGCTATTCTGTTTGCTTAGACAACATAAATGTGAATTATTTCATGCCCTGTTTTCTTCCCTACTATCCATTGCACCTGTCTATCTTACAATGTCTGTACATTCAATTACTTTTCTTGTTTATCAGCCATTTCAATTGGAGGGAGTGATGGCGATATCTGTGGGAGTAAAAACATGGTCTTCAGAAAAGATCGTGCTACCTGTCGATGCAGATAGAACCACGGTTGTACTTGCCCAAGAATCAGCCCCACCACACATAACCCACACTCATGTAGATTGTACCCCTACCCAGTTGGACAGAGAACCAGCTACACCCCTTCTAACCCCAAACCTAGCAGATAGACACCTGGGCCTCGCTGACACAACACCGTCTCCACCACAGAGCACCCAAACACGAGCAGTTAGTAAGGCAACTGCAGTGCCCAAATCACGAGGACCACCACTCCAAACCCGAAGTCAACGCTTAAAGCAGAAGAAGAATTGTTCTCAGGTCAGGTTCCATAGCTATGGTTCATACTACTTTGCTCTTGCATCACTGTATTTACTGACACCAACCAATTTCAAATTTGAAGGTTGCAATTGAAACTCCAATGGCGCAACAGGTATGTTTTAAACCTGTTTCTTCAACATGTTTGGCTATTTGCTGTTGTAACTTGCTCTATGTTGATTTCAGTTTCAATTGAATAAACAGTTATGTTCTCATGCCATGCACATTACAAGTGTTGTTATTGCTGTGTAGTTTCCCACACTTCTATTCTATCTATGCTGCTTTGTCTTAAATAGATATGATTCGAACTGTATCTATCTTGATTTGGCAACATAAACTAGAATGATATAGACCATACAGTGACCATACTACATAGATATATGTTTGTTTCATGCTGTTATCCTGACCACCTTACTACTGAACTGGTTTACCAAAATGAGTTTCATATACTACATTGTAAACCTGAGATGTGTTTGTTTGTTTCTCTTTTAAAACGCGGATAAAATATTGGAGAAGAGTACCCTGTTATGCAATGGTAAAGGAAGTAATGCAGATAAGGTTCAAGATAGTGATACATCCCTGTTGGTCTCCAAGAAAGCTGATAAAAACTATATTGAGGACACTGAGACAACCGCAAAGTCCTGTCTTGATGTAGTGTTCGAGTTACTAGCTACCACTGCTGGCACCAGCTCTTCGAACTCGTTTCCTGAATCAGTTCGGCTTCTTGAGTCTCAACTTCAAGTTGAAAGACATCGATCAGATGTTATGCGACAGGAAGCCAAAGGACTGAGGAAGTCCTTGCATAATTCAGATGCATACTTTATGGTGCAACAGCTGGCGCTGGAGGACTTAAGCGCCAAACAAGAGAAAGTTAATAAGCTTGCTAAGCATCTTGCCAGCATTATGGGTACCCAGGATATTGTTTCTTGAGCTCTTCTGAAGTGGTTTCAGTTCTTGGCTTGTTTTGCTGCGGCGTTTATATACTGCTGTGTTCCCTATATTTGCACTGGTGGCGAACTTTGATGCCCAGTGGATGTAATATGTGTAATAGCCGTGATAGCCTAGTGTAAGTTGCTTGCTTATTTATTTCCTTGTTGTCTTGTTTATTTGTTTGCTTGTAGGCAGTGTAGTTCTTTTTCCGCGGTTTGCTAGTGGCTGCAATAACCTATTTTTTAAAACTAGGCCACAATAACCATGGGCTAATATTTACTGTAGTGACATTGGACCTACGGGGCGTAGAAACAGTGGGCCTTCTACGGGCCATATAAACAGTGGGCCTTCTACGGGCCGTAGAAACAATGCGCCTTCTACGGGCCGCAGAAACAATGGGCCTTCTACGGGCCGTATCATCAATGGGCCTTATACGGGCAGTATGATCGATTGGCCAAACATGGGCCAATAACATGCCGCATTATGGCCGTAAACGGGCTAGAGTTGGAATCGTCCGTTCATGGGCCAACCATGACGGGCCATCGTTAATAGGCCGTATTTCATGACACTATGAAAACGGCCCAACGTGTTAACGGACCACAAACGGGCCGACTGTAACCACGGGCTGAATTTGGCCCATAAGCAGAAAATGACAGTAACAGGCCGTAAGTAAACGAATGCTGGAAATGAGCCCAAGAATAAATGGGCTCTGAGAAGGCCGAAAGATAACATGGGCTGGAAATGGCCCAATGGAATAACGAGCCCTTATTGGGTATAAAGTGATACATTGTTCATTACGTGCCAGTTTCACCACGGACCGTTAATGGGTGTAAACTAATACACTATTCATTACGGGCCAGTTTCACCATGGGCCGTTAATAGGCCAAGAGTTACATAGGGCCTCATATGGGCCGAAAGACGTCATGGGCCATACATGGGCCAGAAGTGAAAACGGGCTGGAATCATATTGGGTGGCCCAGATGACGCTACTGGGCCTATTTCGGATATGGCGTAACGGGCCTTGGGTTAGCAGGCTGTAAATGGGCTATATGCGAACAGGACGTTAACAGGCTTTACATGGGCCGGCCCGCCAGCTTTTGACCAAGTCAAACGGGTCGGCCTTTTCACAGGAATGGGCCTCTGTTGGGCCGTGCCATGTGTCGACGTATCATAGGCGCCTTCTGTCCAATGATTGGATGACATCTGTCCCAACCGTGAGCCGACACGTGTTTCCTCCAGCCAATGATGATTTTACACGTGGAAAATCCCGATTGGTCGGGGCTGTTAACGGGTTATCGGATCCAAAACCCGGCCCGATAGCTTAACGGCGTTCCGTTACGGTGGATGCCATGTGTCGGTCACCCTTGACGAAAGCACTTCTGTGACGCGCGATTTATCATCATGGAAGTGGACACTTCCGTGATGATAATTTTGGTAATGTCATGGAACACTTCTACGACAAAGACAGGTATGACTATCTTAATTCTGTCATAAATTTGTCATGGATGTACATGCATGACAAAAAACGCGACCTACTGTGACAAACACGTATCATCACGGAAGTGTATTTTTTTTGTAGTGGGAGGAGCTCCCTCCTGTTGGCGGAACAGCCCTGAACTAAGTCCATAGAGCAGCCACAAAGTTGTCCACGAGGTTATCAAAGGATGCCTCAAGAGCTTTGAGATACTCAACCAACATTTCAATAGCCTCATCTCTCTCCCCCCTAGCGCAAGCGAACGCATAGTGACATGTGTATGGCACGTGGCATGAGAGGTAGCGGTAGCGACGAGCCTTCATCGAAGGGAGGGCATCCCGGACACGAGCTATCGCCTCACGGGCAGCCATCTGCATGGCATGCCTCTCCGTAGGCATGGCCCTTCCCACAAATCGGAAGCGGCGTGACTCAGTACGTCCTCCCTTGAATTGCACCGCGGCCTGGTGCATAGACACGCTGTCGCCGATCTTGTGCTGGTAGAGTGTGAACTCCGGACGAGCCAATGGCCCGATCGCGACCTTGATGATGGAGACGAGAAGCTTGATAAACCCCTCAGGTACATTGGCGAACACCTGTGACTCACAGTCGCTACCAGCCATCTACAAAAGTAGGCAAATATTCCGAATAGTCAAGTCATAAATTTATGATGATTAACAGAAAATTGCTACAATTTGCAAAATGTTAAAATAGCACTTATTTCGTAATAACCGATTAGCGATCGCACCTAGTGCCTTCCTACAGTCAGCCTCGCTCTGATACCAAGGTTGTCAGGACCGGTTTGCCAATAAAATATTTACTGAAAAATCGACCATTTTATCGGACCAGTATAGGAAAATCTTCCTTACTGGTAGACAAATCCTTGATACAGAAATCCAGAAGTGCTAAATATTATACAAGGTTGAGCTGAGGCTGCTCAATAATTTATTACAAGCACGCCGATATTATACATAAAGGCGGATATGACACAAAGGGTATGGTGGCATAACTACTGACTCGTAATAAAAGTGGTGGTGGATATGTTGCAGTGAAGTGGGTGACATGACTCCAAAATCTTACAGCTCATCAAGCGCTGGAGCGAGGCTCGATGATTTTATTAGGGTAGCGGAAGCGTATGTAATACAAGTGACCAACTCCAGGATCGCACGGGACTGATTGGGACTCCTCTAGGCGTCGGACTCGCTATCGTACTTTTCATCCATAAGATCGCCTTCGTCAACATCTGGCCAAATCAACAAGCCAGGCGAGTACTTTGAATGTACTCGCAAGACAGTCTGGACATAAGATATAACAAACACTAACATGATGCACATGAGCAGACTAGTAATACACACTCAGATAGTAAACTTGCACTGCATGTTAAATGAAAAGGAAGTCAGGCGGTAGTCCTCCCAAAATCCCAATAAAATAACTAAAGACCGATCGGGAGTCTGGAGCGACGCCTCGAAAGGTAAAAATAAATTAACATGCCGTGGTCGGGCGTCAGGGCGACACCACATAAAGGGATTATATTGAAACGTAAATGATAGTATCGTACAAATCGGACGCCTAGCGACATCTTGAAAAGGGCTTATAATGAAAGTAAATAACAAGGATGCCACAGTCGGAGATCTGAGCGACATCACATAAAGGGCTTATATCAAAAGTAAATAACAAGAACGCCACAGTCAGACGTCTGAGCGACATCACATAAAGGGCTTATATCAAAAGTAAATAACAAGAATTCCACAGTCGGACGCCTGAGCGACATCACATAAAGGGCTTATATCAAAAGTAAATAACAAGAATGCCACGGTCGGACATCTGAGCGACATCACATAACGGGCTTATATTTTGTCATTCGAATTCAAGTAGCTCATGAAAGTAACATCATCCCAAGGAATACACAGTACATAATAATAAACTGGTTAGTCCATCCATAGGAATAACCTTTAGCCGGGTTTACCATTCTCAGTTTCATGCTTATTTTCCGGAGACTGTCACTGAGACTGACACTGAGAGGGACAGACACTGATATGTTGATCAAAGGCCTTGACCATGGACATGGTTACTTGAATGGTTTTGACTCTGCAGAGTTTGTGCTTTTTACCCTCAGCCAACGGATTTTAGTAGTCACAAAGGACTAGTTCCGTTTACGGTATTTTAGAAGAAACACATCTAACCAGTACACACCCATTCCACATCCCCCTGCCAGGAATCACCCTAGCTAGGCAACGTTCAAGAAAAACTCTAAGACGGGGAGGCTACAACATCGAATTACATGGGATCAAATTTATATCGCGCGCTCTAAGGGGTGCCCCCCTCTCGGTCCCAACCGGAAACACCCATGCCCCCTGACTGAATGACGGGCTTTAATCCAGGGCCATGGAACCCTCATCACGGCCCCTCTATTTGGTGTGTACCAGGAAAGAGGTTTGCAACTTACTAAACCGCATTCTTGGCAGAAAACATGTGGTAGCACGGACGGACGGGAACAAGGCTTGATCCACGTTGATACTGGAGTTAAACAATTGATATAAAACTAGCATGCTTCAACAATACCAGCTTACAACCTATCATGCCACCACCTGATCAGGTTATCTCACCATCATATGAACACATCAAATTCTGAAGCTCACTTGAAGCTTGCCTTGCATGCTATATAACGTTCACAAATGCTTATTTAAACATGCCATGAAAAAACCACTCAAGCAAACATTCAAAACACTCATCATATCAAAGGTTCAAACATGCTTGCCTGGTTCGGAGTAGTCGGAGTCTAGCTTGGCGAAGTTTGCGGCTCCTTCACCTCCTTCAGTATCTATGTTATAAAAGAAATCAGATACTAACGTAAATACCGTGCGTGCATAAAAATTGTTCCAAATATTTTCAAATAAATATGAAAAAAACTAGATAGAAAAATAAAGATGACAGAAAAAGAATCAGCTCAAAATAATCTTTTGTTTAAAAGTTATTAAGGTTTTAGTCCAGGGACTAATCTGTGATGAAACAGAAACTTTCCAGGGGCTAGTTTAGAAAGACAGAAAACGCTTCAGTTAGAGATATGCCAACCCAGAGGGAAAACGTACTTTTCCCGAAGGCGCTTTCAGAAAATGTTTCGAATAAAAGAGGAGAGGCTGACGAGGGGGTCCCACCCGTCAGGTTTAAAAATTTAAACAGAGCACACTGGCTCCCGAGGATCGCGGTGGTCCCCGGCGTCGATCCACGGCGGGGTAGGGGAAACGGAAAGTACCTATGGACTCATGGAGCTCTTCCGCGTCTTTGGGTGGTGGAGTTGGTCATCGGCAAGCACCCCGTCGAAGGCGGCCTCCACTCCGGCGGACGGTGGTTCGGGCGGTGATGGATCTCACCGAGGAGGGCTGCAGACACTAAATTGGGGCTCGGGTCAAAAGAGTTGGTGCACTAGGAGTCTACTGGCATAGTTTGCGAAGTGGGGGTGCTCTCAGCAGAGAGAATCTTGCCGGAGCCCGAAGCCGATCGGGGCGGCCGGAGTCGGGGAATAAGGCTCTCCCGAGGCCCGCTGATGGGCGTGGTGAGGTTATGAGGCGAGGAGGGGAGGTGCTGGGTTGAGGACGAGCTCGGGGCCTCTATTTATAGCCGGCCCGAGGCGGTTGCGGAGAACGGGATCACTCCGGCGAGTGATTACGGCGAGGCAGAGGTTGGACGGGAGGTTAAGGTGACTGGGCAGCTTCGTATTGGTTCACTGGTTCCATCCAACGGCTAACCTGGTCGGATTTGGCCTGCTCCCGCGGTTTCGACGGAACGGAGCTCACGGGCTCGTCGGCGGCAGGGAGCGCGCTCTGCGCCTCTCAGGCCACGGCGACGGTTCAGCAGCGCGCATAGAGAAGGGGACGACCACACGGAGGCTCTTGGTGGTGTGGGCGGTGCTGTATGGCAGGTCTGGCCCCTGCTAGCCGCCACGGGCGGTTCTGCCACCGCGGAAGATGCCGGAGCTGACGCGAGAGGTCGCCACCGACGCTCGCGACCGGCCAAACAACCGTCCGGCGCACGGGATAAGAAGAAGGAGCAGTGAGCAACGAGCCAACGAGAGCACTTGTGAGATTGACGCTGTCGACTGACAAAAACGACACTGTCTCTGAACTAAAACACTGAATTTCTGAATTTGAACAGAAACAGTGCACACTAGCTGTTCGACGAAATGATTTAGGCACGTGGAAAGTTTTTCTTGTGCTAGGACTTGGTGAGGTGATCTCTTGATGCATCTGGAGACAGCCTGAATTATCTCAGTATTTTTGGAAAGGAGAAGGAATGAAATTTACCAAAAATGGCAAATCTGGTCCAAACTTGCAGCAAGCAAATATTGAAAAATTTGAATTGTGGACTAGCAGATCTTGATGGATCTTGGTTGAGGGTACTAAGGACTAGCCATAGGAATTTATTTGGAACCAAAACTCAAAGGGAATCTAGTAGTTCCTTTATAAATCACTAAGGTCCCAATTAAATTACAGAAAAAGGTTTGAGGATAAAATAAATCGAAATAAAACCTATAAGAGGTTGAAACTTGATGGAATTGGATGCTTGGCTTGACCCAAAGTAGGGAGGTGGGTTTTTGGAAGAAAACTTTCTACATAGGCCATGGCAAGAGAGAATTTATTTTGAGGGAAGAATAAATCCATAATTTATAGGAATTCTTTTTAATAAAAAGGAATTGTAAAAACCTTCCAAAATTATTTGTGTTGAGCCAACACAAGATGAAAACCCTCAAGACCAAAAATCAAGGTTGGGAAGAACACATAAAATTTTTGTCTTAAAAGAATTTTTTTGAGAAGGATAGTCTTTAGATTTTTTTGAAATAACCTCCTTCCAATTAATTAAAGAATTTGATAAAAACCAAATCAAAAATTTTGGAGTGTTACACCGGTCCACCCATATATCAAATTATCAAAGTAACGAATGCAAATCAAACAAACATGATGGAAGTGACTAGATGAATTCCCATGTGTCCTCAAGAACGCTTTGCTCGCTATAAGAGAAAGTTACGGCCTGTCCTTTGCTATAAAAAGGATTGGGCTACCTTGCTACACCTTTGTTACTATTACTACTTGTTGCTCGTTACAAATCATCTTGCTATCAAACTATCTGTTGCCGATAATTTCAGTGCTTGCAGAAAATACCTTACTGAAAACCGCTTGTCATTTCCTTCTGCTCCTCGTTGGGTTCGACACTCTTACTTATCGAAAGGACTATGATTGATCCACTATACTTGTGGGTCATCAAGACTCTTTTCTGGCGCCTTTGGTGAGTGGAATTTGGTAAGGAAACATTTATATTATGTGCTGAAATTTACTGTCACTTGTCACTATGGGAAAAAAAATCCTTTGAGGGGTTTGTTCGGGGTATCTTCACCTTGACCGGAAGCACAAAGAGTTGCCCCTCAAGCTACTGCACCTATTGGTCAACCACCTGATTGGAACTTGCCTTTTGAAATTATGTGTGATGCCAATGACTATGTTGTCGGTGATGTTCTAGGACAAAGAGTTGATAAGAAATTGAATTTCATCATATGTTAGTAAAACTCTAGACAATGCTCAAAGAAATTATGCCACTACCGAGAAAGAATATTTAGTAGTTGTGTTTGCATGTGATAAATTCAGATCTTATATTGTTGATTCTAAAGTAATTGTTCACACCAATCATGCTAATATTAAATATCTTATGGAAAAGCAAGATGCTAAACCTAGGATGATTAGGTGGGCTCTTTTGCTACAAGAATTTGACTTGCATATTATTGATAGAAAGGAAGCAGAGAATCCCGTAGCTGATAATTTGTCTATAATGGAAAATGTTCTTGAAGACCCACTGTCTATGGATGATAGTTTTCCCGATGACAATTAGTTGTTATAAATGCTTCTCGTAATAGTCCTTGCACTAAAAAAAAGACACATCCGTGACATTTTGGGCTGAATGGATTTTTTTCCTGTCATGCTTATGACACTTCTATGACATTAATTGTGACAAAACCCGGTATCATCATAGATGTGGTGGGCTCCTACTTCTTTGACAAAAAATCATAACACAAAATGGAATTTTCATCCTGGGCGGGCCGGAGACGCAGCTGCATAACATTCTTTGGGCCGTCCATGATGGAAAAAATCGTGGTAGAAGCGAGGGCGAGGAAAATATCGGGGAGTTCCCGGTTACGGTGGGTGGTCGGGGCCGAGCGATGCATGGAGGGATTGCGCGTTTCTCTCGTACACGTATGCACGTGGGTGCGAGGCATTGTGCTCTAACTGAACCCGAGCGAGGCTTTCGCCTACTGAACCCGAGCGATTGCACTAGCTACGCGTTACTGAACCCGAGCGATTGATCGATCCCTGGCTGTTAACTGAACCCGATCGAGCGATTCCTTCGCTACAACTGCTAGTTGAAGCCGATTGAACCTGCTGCCTCGTGATGAACAGTGAGCGTTGTTGGGGGTTGGATGAACAGGACCCTGTGGTAGAAGAGGCCATTTGCCGCTGGATGAACAGGACCCCGATCGAGCCGGTTGGGGGTGGATGAATAGGACCCCATGGTGGGCTGGTTGAACAGTAGCCGGTGGAGGCTGGATGAATAGGACCCCGTGGAGGGCTAGTTGAACAGTAGCCGGTGGAGGCTGGATGAACAGGAGCCCATGGATGAACAGTAGCTGGTGGAGGCAGGAGGGAGACGCCGTGGATGAACAGTCGCAAGTGGAGGCTGGAGCGATGCAGTATACGGTGGATGAATAGTAGCCCGTGGAGTCCCGTTTTGCGGTACGCCACACCCCTTCCAATGAACAGGACCCTCGTTTCAACCGTAGGAGGTCGAAGAGAAGTCCGTTTCCTCCGTTTTGCGGTACGCCACACCCCTCCCGATCATCAGGACCCCGTTTCAACCGTAGGAGGTCGAAGAGAAGTCCGTTTCCTTTGTTTTGGGGGTAAGCCAGGCCCCTCCCGGTGAACAGGATCATGTTTTGATCGTAGTTAGGAGGTCCCGAGCAGGAGGCCTTGCCTTTTCGATCGTTGCTACTTTTGTGCTAGCCTGCTTAAGGCAAATTTTGTTTAACTTATGTTTGTACTCAGATATTATTGCTTCCGCTGACTCTCGTGTATTCGAGCTTATGTATTCGAGCCCTCGAGGCCCCTGGCTTGTAATATATAAAGCTTGTATTATTTTAATTTGTGTCTAGAGTTGTGTTGTGATATCTTCCCGCGAGTCCTTGATCTTGATCGTACACATTTCCGAGTATGATTAGTGTATGATTGAATCGAGGGCGTCACAAGTTGGTATCAGAGCCGACTGCCTATATGAATCCCCGTTTCCAACTCCTAGGCCGAAGTTGAGTCTAGTCAATGCTAAACTCTTACTAACATGGCTGTGTGGCTTACGAGCCCACGTCGCCATTGGGTGGTATTAGGATCTTTTATTCCTCGTCTATACTCTGGGACTCTGATCTCTCTTCTATTCGGGTTAAATGATTTTAATAACTCTGACTCTAGGTTCTCGTAACTACTTCCTCCCGGAGAGCCCCTCACTCCAGATGATTACTTCGTGCACCAGAAGATTCCGAAGATAATCTCCAATGTTCTCTCGAGACTTTGTGCCCACCGCTTTGCTTTTCCCGACCACCGATAAATCCTTATGGATAATTACTTACGCTTGTCGTTCATACCTTCGTTCCTTTTTACCCTTGTTATCACTTGATACCCTGAAAAATTCTCTGATATTGCGAGAATCCTTTGAGCCTATTGCTTTGCAGCTCTTTTCCGCATTAATACGCCCACGAACAATTCTGCACACTTACCTGGGATCCGTCCATCCCCAGTTGTTTAGGTGTCACACACAATTCTTCGAAATACTACCCAATCTTTCGAGAATCCTCTGCAGCCTATGGCTCTTGAAATTCTTGTCTGCCTACATTATGGTTAATTCCAAATGCCTAGAAATATTCATTGACGTCCTTGCCTTATCATCTTGAGTCCCTTGATTCAATATGTTGCGAATGCTCGCAATCCTCAGTCGGATCCTAGAATTCATGCTTCCAACTCAGACGTCATTTTAAACATGAGCTGGATCGCAACCAATCAAATTGCCATCGATTGTACCCCGAATCCTACTCAACTTGTCCATCCTTTATCAGAGTGTTTGCTTCTGATCCCTTGATTTGGAAATCATAATTATTTTGCATTTGAGCTTTGAATTAGTCAGTGGTTTCTATAGTTCAATGCCTTTGCATTGTTTCTTCCTCTGATTGTGTGCCGATGCTCACCTCAACTCCGTTATGGACCATCAGATCCTTTGATGAATTATCATCCGACAGTGTCCTTCATATAAAAAAACCTCAAGCAGTTCTTTCCTTGATACATAATGCCATTGGTGAATCCTATTCTCTGATTTGTCCAACCATGCTCTGCTTCGAGCTGGTAATATTTACTCCTGAAGCTTCTGGTATATGTTCCTAAGATACCCCGATGGGATGGACCTATGCCTTCCTTAATCTTTGTGAACCCGAAAAGTTTTCACGGGTCATACTCCTCCAGCAATTCACCAGGTAGGTTCTCACACTCAAATCATTTTTTATAAGAGCGGTGAATGGGAGAAGTGGGAGTCGACCTTGAACCTTGTATTCATGCCCATGGACATGATGTAGATCTTATCATGGCATATTCTCTTAAAATTAACTGTCCTCTTGGTTTAATTTCATCTTATATCTGGGGTTTGGTCCTTCGCAACTGTTGTTCCGACCATGATTGTTCTCCTTTGATTCTATTTCTCGGACAAGTTAAAGTACTTGCCTTATGCAGATCAATACACATGCCCAACCTCTATTTTGATCTACCTTCGAGTATTACCCCCTGGTATCTCGAGGATATCAACCCATTGCACTACATCTTATGCATTTCTTATGAAGTAATGCCTTTCCTGTCATAGTCACTCCATGGGTTCTGGGGTGTCATCAACCGAGAACACCGATTAGTGAATCAAATCAACACTGTGATTCAGTACTCCTAGTAATTTGTTGTTGAGAAGTTTAATACTCCATCACGTCATTCCTAGTCTAACCGGCTATATCGTTATTGTGCTAAATTTTAACTGTGCTACATGGTCCTTCTTCCCAGAGCACAATTTTTGACGATGAGATAACCTTACGCCGATCTTCCTCGCCGTATCATTTCGCCTTGAACAACAAGCTTGATTCCTAATTGGTGCCATATCCGTGATCCCAATAATCTTTCGCTGCATCAGTCCTTTTGCTTAATGCAGACGATGTTTGATTGCTTCCTTATGTAGCCTCTCGACAAAATTTGTCGTGATCATCATCAACATTTTGAATTCTTCCAGGATATCAATCAAATTCATGACGGTAAGTACCATCCTCGTCCCTGGTAATTTGAGTTACCATCGACAACATCCTTACCTTCCTTTCGTCACAAACTTATTCATGTTATGGATGCAACATGCTATCCAACTTGTATTATGTTCTACCTTGAAGTATTACTGTCTTTTATCTCAAGGATGTTTTGAGAATGTCACCACCTCTTAAGAATTCTTGATTCAGTGATGCTTCTCGCCATCACCATTCTTTTCTTGGTCCCCGTGTTGATTCTAAGCATGATACCAACAGGTGAACAGTGCTATTTGGATTCTGCCCTTCTAGCAACCCTATTGCTTTGAAGTTAATTGTCGATCGTTCATTCTTAGACTATTGGTTATTGAATTACCACTCTAACATTGATAATGCTACCTAAGCCCATATTTCGGGTGCACCTTTCAACCAATGTTTAATTGTGTATGTTTTCCTTGAACATACATCATTATATTATACCAATTGATCTAACAAATTTTATCTCCTTGTTCACATAATTGTTGAAAACCATCTTGTTGAAATTCTCGATGAATTGTCGCTGAGCCCATCGGCCAGCTCCTCACCCTCTCCTTGGTTAAATGATGAACTATTGTTTCGGAACTTGCTTCCATAGTTCATTTCCCCGAGTATCTTACAATGTCATCTCTACAATTTTTTTTGCACCTTCTTCTCAGGCATTCCGAGTCTGAGGTATCCTGACACCAATCGGACCTGAATCTCTATCAGATATGATGGTTGGAACATGTAACATCCCAAAATTCTAAATTTTGGAATGTTATATTAAATAAATAGTTTTGGTTGATTGCTTGATTGTGGTGTGGTTGCTTGTGTGAAATTGAGTGAAATTTGAAACTTTTTGAAAGTTAAATGAGAGGGAATAAAAGGACTTTCCCAAACTTTCACCTTGCATTTATTAAATTCCATGAATTCAAATTCTTTTTAGATAAAAACCCTAGAGAGAAGATGACATGACTTCTTCCATTTAAAATGAAAAGGGTTTCCAAAAATATTTAAATTTCATTTGGAAATATTTCAACTTCAGGAACTTTATGCAACTCAATGATTTTCATGAGAGGAGATAAAATGACTTCTTCAAAACATATGAAATATGAGTTGGAAGTTTAAAAAGAATCAAATTTAAAGTCCTTTTGTAGTTATTTTGAAAACCATTTTCAATTTGGAGTTATTTGGTTTTATTTCAAATTATTTTTCTCCAAAAATAAAATATATGGAAAATAGGGTAAAATGATTCCCTACATCACGAAATTAGAGAGAAATACATTAGAAATCATTTTGGTAATTCTAAAATGATTTTTATTGGGTTTTATTATAGCTATAGCACTCTTTACTTTATTTAATATTTTGTGGATTTTATTTGACGCTAGAAAACTGTTCATGATGTAGAAAATCTTTTTCTAATATATTTCATATATTATATGCCTACATTGTATTTTTATTTTTCGGTTTTTCATTTTATTTATTGTCTGTTTAAAAAAAATCCCGGGTCGCTGAACTGGGTCGAAGTCCAGCCAGGCTGCGGCCGAGCACAGCGTCCGCGTCGTCCCCGAGCTCCCGCAGGAGACCGCCGCCCGTATGCCATCGCCGCCGCGCCACCTCGGTGTCCGTGCCGAGGCCGGACTCTCTTGTCCCCTCCTCCACGCCTCGGAGCCGCCCCCTCCCTCCTATAAAAGCCGCACCCCGACCCCCACTGCCGGTGTCACAACCGGCGGATCTCGGGTAGGGGGTCCCGAACTGTGCGTCTAGGTGGATGGTAACAGGAGACAAGGGACACGATGTTTTTACCCAGGTTCGGGCCCTCTTGATGGAGGTAAAACCCTACGTCCTGCTAGATTAATATTGATGATGTGTGTTACAAGAGTAGATCTACCACGAGATCAAAGAGGCTAAACCCTAGAAGCTAGCCTATGGTATGATTGTTGTATATTGTATATATGTCGACTAGCCTGGCCCTGGTTTATATAATGCACCAGAGGCCTAGGATAATAAGAGTCCTAGCCGAATATGCCGGTGGGGGAGGAGTTCTTGTCTTGATCACCAAGTCTTGTGGAATCTTCCTTGTATGCGGCACCTGTCCGGACTGGACCATGAGTATGCGGCCCTGGCGGTCCTCGGCCCAATCTAACCGATTGGGGGACGACGTAGTGAGTACCCCCTAGTCCAGGACACCGTCAGTAGCCCCCTGAACCGGTCTTCAAGTTAGGGACGCTCCTCGATTCTTCCGAACTGTTCTTCATCTTGGGTTGCCGGTCTTGAAAACTAGTACAACAAATCTTCTCATCTTCGATCTTGAGGATTGCCGAAATGCATTCGGCGAGTTTATACGTCGGGTATCCGAGGAGCCCCTTTAAGTTTCCGGCCTTTATCAATGCCTTGTTATTTTTATGCCACACCTCGGGGTTGAAGTTGTTCCCGGGTGGCAGCGTCCTCTTGCGTCCGAGCTCCAATACCGGACTGCATTCAAGGTATCTTTTGCAGCCGAGCACCAACGCTGGAACCGCTTCCCAGCTCTAACGCTGGAATGTATCCGAGCTCCAACGCCGAACTGTATCCGAGATCCAACGCCGGACTATGTGTCCGAGCTCCAACGCCGGACTATGTATCCGAGCTCCAACGCCGGACTGTATCCGAGCTCCAACGCCGGACTATGTGTCCGAGCTCCAACGCCGGACTATGTATCTGAGGTGTCGTAAATCACCTTGGTTCAAAGAAGTTTGAAGGAGTTTAGCCGAGCTTAATGCGGAAATGCCCTCTAAGGAGCCAGCCACTTGCATCCGAACTATATGCCGAATTGCTTCGAGGTGGTGCACCACCGAATGTGGGCTGATTTTTGGTCAATATTTTTATTGATGCAATTTATTCTCCGACGAGATATATAGCCATAGCCCTCAAGGTGTGTATCGGTCTAAAACCCGAGATGCACCTGAAGGATGACATAAGACCGTTGATCCCAAAGAATCACGAGACTCGTAGATTTGCCAAATCGGCCTGACGATCAAGTCCTAGCTCGGCAGGATACTTCGGGACGCAAAAAACGGCGTGCTCAGACCTTGAGACTCAGGTTGGGTGCGGCCGACCAACCTGAGGATCAAAATCTCCTCGGAAACTGTATTGCACTTAAGATTTTCTGCATAGAACAAGCCATGCAGTAGCCCCGAGACACCGGGTCGGGTGGCAACACCAGATCAGGGGGATCAATGTGCCCTTTAATATTTGTAAATAATAAGCCCGAAGCCCAAGAGCCCCGAGCCTTAATGCGGCACGGGTGGTCAATTAAGGATTGATATCCATAGTAAAATCACAAATTATGTGTAATGACTCTATGTATCCAAGTAATTTACTTCATTAATGCTCGGATCCGCATTGTACAAAACATTGTTGAACGAAATCGGATTCAACCTCATCAGCCAGTAGCCGAGGAGTGTTTGTCCTACTTTATAAAGCCTTTATGAGGGCAAAGATTTACGACAAACAAGGCAATCTGGCCATACGGTTTTATAAACAAAGGTACGCAAAGAGATATGTTATATTACTGTTTAACAGAAGAATTGTCTTCCAAATAAAATAGTCCCTCTATCGGTTCCTTTCTTTGGGTTGTCATGCTAAGCATGATCATGAAACCTCAGCTCCAATGTAAGAGCAAAAGATCGAGGATTTAGTTTGGGAGGCCAGTTAATAGCCCCCGGTAGTGTTCGTGACAGCTTGAGGTCAAGCCGGAAACACTTCGGCCATTGTTATGAATGGCCCGTCATTTAACACCGTCATCGGATCGCTGACCAGTTTACGCTTATTGTGACAGTCAGTTTTCGGCTTTCTCCACTGAGGTGCTTAACCATGTGAGCTGGAAGCACAATCGCAGTGGTTCTCCCTTTGCACACCTAGCCGAACAAAGCGGAACGTAGGAGGAAAGCGCAGGAGCCGGGCAACCCAACCATTGACCGAAGACACAATTAACCGATGCATATATAGCAATATCCGAGAATGTTTTTGCCAAATCTCTAAAGGAGTCCGGCGTTGCACTGCGAGACTTGTGCTGAAAACACACAAATAGTTTAAAAGTGCCAAAAGCTTGGAAAACCAAAAAACGTCAGTAAAGCATGACGTCCGAACAAGATCAAGTGTTCGGTGCCAATCCGAAAATTGGACGTTAGAGAGAAAAAAAGTGCTTCTGCCGTGCTTTAACATGACACATCCTATCTCAAGACTTCAAGCGGGTCAGCCTACGGCTTCAGTCTCCCATCCCGAAGGCGGAGTACTTCCCATTAGGCCAGTTTAGAAAACTAAACCCTAGCGGTTTTGAGAGAGAAATTAGGCTCCCCGGCTAGTGACCGCACACTCGTGTCGAAAAAAAAGAGTGATAAATAATAAAATTTTGCAACGACTAAGAAGAAAAACACTTAGTATGAAACGGCTCAAATAAACATAAGAGCCCCCAAGTGACTTGGGTAAAAGTTGACTATATAATGTAAGGTGACATGTAGAATGCCTTCTAGCCGGATTGTAGATCGTTCGTCGAAGCGGACCTTTTCGCTTCAACCTCTGGACCCAATACTCGGAGTGTGTCCGAATACCCTCACGGTTATGGAAAAACCGGGGCATGCGTGGAGACCAGGCGTAGGGGTCATTCGTGCTTTATCAGACAAGTGCCCAACTAGTCATGTTATATTACATGGTTAGTAAGAAACATCTTCCAGGGAGAATAGTTCCGTTAGGGGTTCCTTTCCCTGGGAGGCATGCCCTAAATTGCATGTCCGTACTGCGAAAAGAGCAGAAAAACATCTGGGGGCAGGTAAATAAATAGGTAAGAAATCATCTTTTAGTTCACCGCCGAGTATTCCCTTAAGAACGCTTAGCTTTCGGCTTCACCAAGTCCGAGGTACACATCCGCTGACCCGGCAGTAATAATCGCAGAGGTGCTCCCTTTACCACCTAGCCGAACAATCGGGAACGTAGGGGTAAGCACAGGAGCCAGGCAACCCAGCTGCCAAAACTTAAGTCATATCGATGCATATAATGGTGAATAAAAGGTACATGTGGAAGTGTGACACATGTGTTGGGCATAAAGCCCGTATTAATAAGCTTCATTAAAGAAGCCCCAGTATAATGAGCGCTGGTAGCGTCAAGTATCTTGAACAAAGTTTGGACAAGGAAAACTTTTACAAGCAACTTTTTTTCCAAACAAGTATAATGCTTGGTCGAACCGAACACAAGTTAGAAATTTAGAACTTTGAGCATGAAGGCAACTTAGCTGGTTAATGTGTTCGGTATTGACGACGCGGTAAGAGCTTGATGCGGGACAAGGTTCCATCCCCCAAGCCGGTCCCGAGGTGGTGGAGCAAAGAGGTCGGCACTCCGAAGTGGTGACATAGCACGGTCAATGCAGGACGGCAGAGTGATGCCGAAGTCCCTGGCATGGGGTAATGAAGTGTTGACGAAGCCCCCGTCCAGCCGAGGTGACGTCAAAGGATATAGTCCGGCTGGATCATTTTCCTGTGCACAAAAAATAGTGCAAACCAGAGATAATAGTAATAATAAAAAAAAAATCGTTGCATAATGAATAATTTATGCAAAGTGAGTAATAAAAGAAATATGGCCTGGCGCCGAAGTCAATGTCGATGCAGGGCGGCGGTGTGATGCGGTAAAGGCATGGCAAGGCCTGAATTCACTGTGTCGGTTCGAGTTCGGATGCGGCGTCACGGACTATGTCTGAAACTGACCGAACCACCATGCAACCGTCGTTAATGCGGCCACCATTTGATAGACCTGCGTACATATGATGGACAAACCAGAGTAATAATTCGTTGGGAAAAATGAACCCAAACAAGCAAAAAATACTAGGATTAATAGCACCTGGTTTATTTGTTGTAGCAATCTGAAGAAAGGTGATTCCCAGAATCGGGACTCGATCCGCGCACCCATTGCCTGATGGGCGATAAAACGACGGCATGGTAATGCTGGCAAAGGTTGGCTCGCCGAGGCAAAGCCCTCGGCCCAGCTAACGTGACGGAGCTGGTCGGCTAGTGACGCCGAAGTGTACGGAGTAGGTTGATGAAGAGATGATGAAGCCCCCGGTCCAGCTAACGTGATGAAGCCTTAGTGTCAGCCGATGAGTCGAAGTAGGTCGGTGTGATGGACACCAGCTTGAAAAATCAACAGTGCGGCCCTGCCGATGCAGGTCCTGACGTGGTCGATGCTGGCTTGACGAAGTGACCGTGCAGCGATGCAGGTGTGCCCGCTCCGTGTAATCCGTGGGGCGGTGATGTTGGTAATGATTTATCCTTCGCGATGCCGGACTCTTGTTCGGCTTGCCGAGATGATGATCCGAAGAAGTTGAGCGCGGCTCAACAAAGTGACGACGTGTCTAGCGCAGGTCGGCAGCCGTGGAGCAATATTGCCGGACTGGTTTGACACCAACATGATGTTGAAGATCATGTTCAAAAGATTGTAAAGTTAGTGGGATGTGTTCGGAAACAAAACACAATACCCCATACAAAACTTCCTTCAAAAAGGATGTCCGAAATCCCGTTCATAAAAAAGACGAACTCGGGTCGGATTCGTTTTCACGCAGAAAACAGATCGAAAAAGTGATGTACTAATCGGAAGGTTCCCAGAGTTTGGACGGTTGGATCGAGCTGAAATTTGGAGGGGTGGTAGATATAGGAATTCCGCAGCCGATCAACGGTTGGATCTTCCAAAGGACGTCCGAGCTAGAAGCTGGACACCACGCCCTAAACTCGTCCAGATTCTCGTCCAGATTTGACAGGGCTCCTGTATATCGTGGATTGCCAGAGATTCCTCCATCGGAACTCGACGAAATTTTCCAGGGTTGTTGTAGACTCAATTCCGCACTATTTCACCGAAGGAAACATCGAACCGACGCTCGAGGAGGCGGTGAGGGCGGATACAAGTTCGCTGTCCAGGAAAACAACACGGTCGCCCGAGGGAATTGTTGACGTTGAGCCCCCGAGCTCACTGGATGATTCCTCCATGATCTTGATAGAGATCGGAGCTGATGTTGATGAAGGCCCTCATCCAAACATGACGATCGGAGATAGGGCGCAGTCCTTGGTCGAACCAAGGTGACGAGTCGAGCTGGTGACGAATATGTCAAGTCGCAGTTGACCTGCGGGCGAGCCATCAACCTTTTGCTGAACACAGAGAGGAACTCTCAATGAAAGCACCAATGTCGGTGTCAAAACCGGCGGATCTCGGGTAGGGGGTCCCGAACTGTGCGTCTAGGCGGATGGTAACAGGAGACAAGGGACACGATGTTTTTACCTGTGTTCGGGCCCTCTCGATGGAGGTAATACCCTACTCCTGCTTGATTAATATTGATGATATGGGTAGTACAAGAGTAGATCTACCACGAGATCGGAGAGGCTAAACCCTAGAAGCTAGCCTATGGTATGATTGTTGTATATTGTATATATGTCGACTAGCCTGGCCCTGGTTTATAATGCACCAGAGGCCTAGGATAACAAGAGTCCTAGCCGAATACGCCGGTGGGGGAGGAGTCCTTGTCTTGATCACCAAGTCTTGTGGAATCTTCCTTGTATGCGGCACATGTCCGGACTGGCCCATGAGTATGCAGCCATTGGGGTCCTCGGCCCAATCTAACAGATTGGGGGACAACGTGGTGAGTACCCCCTAGTCCAGGACACCGTCACCCACCTCTCCTCGCATCTCGCCGCCACCGCCACAACCACCGCCGCCGCACTTCCCACGCCGCCGCCGTCGCCTTAGCCGGCACCGCTCTGACCGCTGCCGTCAAACGCCTCCGTCGCCGGAGCCCCGCCACCATCTCGTCGCCCTCACCCGAAGCCGCCGCCACCGTCGAGTCTGCAGCCATCACCGTCGGAGCGAAATCCGACGGCTTAAATCCTCACTTCTATTTTTTCAAATATTCTAATTTGTGAGCATTCGCTCATTAGCTTCTGTTAGCGAACGTTTTCCTTCTGTTGGATTCTTTAGTTAACGTTCGTTCGATAGGATTTTTATTTTTATTTTAGTTCTTTGCAGGGACCTATCCGTAGTTTTATTTTTACACATTAGTCCATCTGTTTCAAACTAGGACAACTTTTTACTCGTCTGTCCAAATCCAACGAAACCAACACCCACTTATTCGTTATGATCCCATCTATCCAGATAACCAACTTATACATATTTTTGAAAGTTTAAAATTTGGTTTCAAATAGATTGGAATTCTAACTTCTTTTGTTCATAACTCGAGTTTTATAACTCCAATTTAATTGATTCTTTATGCTAATCGAAGCTCTTGACCTAAACTTTCTGATAAGACCAAATCCCCCCAATTTGGTACTGTTAGAAACTGTTTTCTGTTGCAAGAGTTAATTGCTTGTTTTCGAAGTTTTCCGAGATCTTTTCTTCAATTCTTTTGCATGAGTGCTTATGTATGCAATTGCTTGCTCACAATAGATTGAACGGAGTGTGACGAGTAGAACTATCAGGAGTTATGAGTGCGAAGGATCTTCACCAATAGTACAAGGCAAGTTCACACTTTGATCATATCCCTTTATTACCCAGTTTTATGCATCAGTTTCAACCCTCAAACATTGCATGAGTAGGATTTGATAACATTTGGGTACTGGGAAATAGTTGAGGAGGTAGGAACCTATTGTCTTACATCAAACAATGCGTTTATTATGTTATGCTCATACTGCTTTGCTATGCTCGTAGACGTGGATTGGTATGTGAGATTCATGAAAGTTGCAAGAGTAATATTATCTAAGGGAAACTTAAGGTGGCTACTTTAACACACATCTAGGTGGATTGGTTGGGGCACCCTGGGATATACCATTGGATTGCCCGAGCACCTGGGGTCATACCAGTGTTGTCCTAGGAGATCCCGGGGAACCCGCGTGATCATCGTATGGTTCTCCACCCAGGCTCAAAGGGATCATAAGATTATTCATGCTACAAACTAATCATGATTAGTCGTGTCCCCGGTTAGTAAGTTGTGGGAAACCTTTCCATGATGGGCTAGCAGATGTAGGGGATTGTAGGTGTACCGGCCTATCTATGGGTTAAGGGGACCTCTTTGGAAAGACTGTGTCTCGATCATCCGTTTCTCAAATATCATGTAGTGCGAGAAATTCAACGGAGGAGGTTGAGTCTTGTGGGGGAAAGTGCGCAAACCTCTGCAGAGTGTACAAACTAATCATGATTAGTCGTGTCCCCGGTTATGGACATCTTGAGTATCTAGTACTTGAATTATTGATTTGAGCTCATCACTTTACTTAATTAATTTGTTGGGTTATTAATATAATTTTGGGATTGAGTTGGGGTTACCATCTCAATATTGTCATCAAACTTTGTAGTTAAATAAAATCTATTCCTTTGTTGTAGGAAAAGATTGGCTTTATGCAAATATTAAACTTAGAGCCTCCACCAGCCAAATATGCATGTAGTGATAGATATTGTTCATCATTATCCTATGGTGTGAATTTGCCAGTACATTCAATGTACCGTCCTACATGGCTGCAACGTCTCATGTTGCAGGAATCTTACGACGAGTAAGTGATACGTTAGGGTTACGATGTCTACACTCAACTTTGCCATTGGTGTTGTTGGGACTCCACAACCATGTTGTTACTTCCGCTATATGGATTGAGGTAATAGTATTTACATTACCTTATACATGTGATTTAACTCTGTTATAAATCCTCGAGTACTGTGTGTGTCAGCATACCGATCCAGGGATGACACTTAAGCACAGAGACTTGACCCATTAGGGCCGGGTCACTACAAGATGGTATCAGAGAACATGTTGACTGTAGGACGTGACCCCTAGAAACTTGCAAGCCCATAGGAAATTTTTTCTCTAAGACTTTATTTTCAAAAAGATCTTTTACCTCTCTTCTTTTCTGAGCTTTATAAAATATTCCCTTTTAGTTAGACTATACCCCTTTCCCCTTTTGACCACACAAAGATTCAGCTGATGAGACCACTCCAAGAAGTTCAAGATATCGGACAACTAAGACCACTTCGGAATGAAGAGGATTTTTATCAAGCATTATAATAGTGGAAACTACAATGGTTGAAGACTCCGAAGACTAGGAGAATTTGAAGGCTATGTAGAATTCCTAGATTAGTATGACCTAGGAAGGCTACCCTTATGGAATTTGTCAGACTATTGAAGCTGTCAATACCCGAGATCAAGGTGTGTCGGAGAAAGACCGGAACATGGAGCGTTGAAACTCAAAGTTTTTTTGTCAAGAAAACCCTAAGGCAGGAGATATAACCTATGGAATGATAGCTCATGGCAATGACATGGGCATAAACACGGCTATCCATGACGTTATTGCCCGCTTATGCTATTGTCACCATGCTGAGTTAAGCATTCATTTCTTCAGAAGTATTGGATGACAAAAGGGCTAATGGAGCACCTATCAGCAAAATATGAAGTTTTAACCTTAGCTGGTGTATCGCTAGGATCTGGAGTATTACATCAAAGAATTTTAAGATGGACCTTCAGTTAGCTATATTTGACAAGGAAGCAGTTCGTGAAGAACTCATGACCTAGAAGCTGAAAGTAGCCGAGTTGGAGGAGCAAAACCTCGAGATACTGGAGATTCGTCAGGAACTGAAGGACAGTACGACCATGGTTCATGCCAAGGATGTTGAAACCCAGAAGTGTGGAATGCAACTCCAGAAATATTAAAGGACATCACGAGAGACTTCACGTCAACAGAGATGATATGGCAAAAGGACTTGAGAAGGACAATCACGATCAGAAGAAGCCCCTAGGACACATGAACAAGACTTGAAGAGTTTGGCGACTTTGAAGTTTTATCGACCTTTAGAAGACCAAACCCCTGTTATATACTTGCGTTAGATGCGACGGTTGTGAGCTGTCATTTGTTTGATGTTTCTTCGACAGCCACAAATAAAATCCGTCTCTTCAAAAACTATTGTTTGTATTGTGTGTATCCCTCTCTATCTCTCTTATCTCACCCCAAAACCCTTGGAACCAATAGAGGATGAGTGGAGATGAACACATATTTTCTGGACCGATGACTCAATTGGAGACGGACCGATGGATTCAGAACATGGAAGATCACATGAAGAATAACACTATAACCGGAAAGAATATGGCCCAGCATGCTCTTCAGTGATTTTAAAGAGGTGCTGCTACTTGGTGGAGGATGTACCAGACCATAAATGGATGGCAAGGAGTAACCACTTGGGAAGAATTTAAGTTGACTCTGCTAAAGTCTCGGCTTGTGTCCCAGAAGTTGAAACCTTATGGAAATGACATGAAGAAACCTTGTGCATGCAAGATTTGTGGAGAAATAGGACACAACCATAAAGAACACAAGGATGAATGCCCTCATTGTGAAGAAAGTCACCTAGCTAAAGAATGCCCAACTAGGCAGATTACTTGTTTCTTGTGTGAAGGGACTACCCACTACCCTGCTCAGTGTCACATTTACCCCATGGTACAACGAACCATCCAGCAGAAGAAAGAAGCAATAAAAGGAGCCCTCCTAGAAATTTTAGAAGAACCTGTGATGAAGGAAGAGGTGGAGGACACACCCGAAGAAGACCCAATTTAACCCTGCACCAAGTCATGCTATTCATGTGGAGAAGAAGGACACATCTCCCAGAATTGTCTGAATGGGGATCTAGTAGAATTCCCGAGAGAGGAAGTAGAGTATGACCCACAGGAAATAGAAGCCCTGATTGGCATGAAAAAGTCCAGGAAGACAAATAGATTGGATTGCAGGAACAACCCAATTTCTACAAAGAAGGACCTAAGTCATATCATATGTTTTAGGTGCAAAGATTCAGGACACTACTTCAATGATTGCCCAAAAGGGAAGATGAGGACCCAAGAAGGCTATGTAATCACAAGGAAACCTCGAGACTTGTCAGAAGTAATATGGTTCCATTGTAATGAAGTAGGGCACTTTGCCAGAGATTGTCCCAAAGAGAAGGAGGCTTGTGCTAAATAGTTGAGTTTGCAAAAAAGAAGAAATATAGTAGTAGTAGTGGGAACAATTCTTTTATATTGAGGTGTTGAGTTGAGGCATGTAATGGAAATGCAGGAGATTGTAATAATTTGAGAATCAATAAAGTTAGCATCATTGGTACTGATTTGGATTTCATGAGTTGTTACTCTATGAAGGACGTTTGACCATTTTCGAGGATATGAGAAATATGGTCTATGGAAGAATTTGTGCATTTTAAGGGTGGTAGTACCCTGTGAGGACACTTAACCCCTGGAAAGGTGATATTCCACGGATTGGACTTCAGATAAAATAAGTACGAGTTTTATCTCGATATGTGGAATACCCCAAGAGTATGAAGGGATGAAGTGCTATTGGTATAATGTTGGTAATATGGAGCAATTTTAACTCCATGATGAGTCTGAGTAATCACATGTTAGTTTGGTACCAATAGAAGGAAGGGATACAGTACAATTGGATGGATTTAAGAATGCTAGGAAGCTGGATGTTGGAATAGTGATTAGTTGCCCCGATGATGAGTTCAAGGTTTAAAAGTGATGAGGTGAGCCCATAACCCACAGGCTCCAGGACCTGCCAAGAAGCAAGCACACTCTTGCTGAAGGAAAAACCCTAGAAGAAGTTACGACTTTATCAACAGACAATCTTATAGGAGTAACATAAAACCTGAGAGTTGTGAAGGAATGATAGATGTTTGTTTGGCTTGCAGAATCAATGGATTGTTCCGAACTTGGTTCATCCACAAGAGAAATTCTGCAATGCTTGTGAGGATGACCGAGTGTTAGAATGCGGGATTCGCTAAACCATATACAAGGTAATGATTTGGGTGCGGGATGGATTAATCACCATATTGACTTACTCTTATTATTCGCCTTGATATATGGGATGGTAAATCTGAGTGACTTACCCATAGTAGAGCGACGATGATCAAAACCTTGTTTGAAACTTAGAATGGTATGACAATTTTTGCCCTTGTACAAGGCAGTTGTTGCCAACCGTAGGTCATACGGTGAGGTTCCGCCTAGACCCATTCTCTGCAGGGACCCAGTCGAATTGTTTGCTGACCACCATGAGATATCGATAGTTGTTTAGTATTGGCGCCAGACCCGTCACCTAAGAAGACCCAGTCACAGAAGAACTTTACCAGGATGAAAGGACACATGAATTGAGGAAAAAGGTTATGCCACTACCAGAAGAGCCCAGAGAAGGAATTATCTTGAGGATCTGAGAAGATCGACAATGTCAACAATAAGGATGGAGTATATGAGTTTTGATGGAACCGTAATGTTGTTTCTAAGGGTGGTAGCACCCGAGACCTTCGTGCCAATCAATGGATTTTTTAGGAGACCCCTGAACCTAACCTATTTCTTGCTAGCCTTTCCGAATATCGAGGGCGGAATTCATTTTAAGGGTGGTAGGTTTGTAACATGCCAAAATTCTAAATTTTGGAATGCTATATTATAGAAATAGTTTTGGTTGATTGCTTGATTATGGTGTGGTTTCTTGTGTGAAATTGAGTGAAATTTGAAACTTTTTGAAAGTTAAATGAGAGGGAATAAAAGGACTTTCCCAAACTTTCACCTTGCATTTATGGATCTCCATGAATTCAAATTCTTTTCAGATACAAAACCCTAGAGAGAAGATTACACGACTTCTTCCATTTAAAATGAAAAGGGTTTCTGAAAATATTTGAATTTCATTTGGAAATATTTCAACTTCAAAAACTTTATGCAACTCAATGATTTTCATGAGAGGAGATCAAATGACTTCGTCAAAACATATGAAATATGAGTTGGAAGTTTAAAAGAATCAAATTTAAAGTCCTTTTGTAGTTATTTTGAAAACCATTTTCAATTTGGAGTTATTTGGTTTTATTTCCAATTATTTTTCTCCAAAAATAAAATATATAGAAAATAGGGTAAAATGATTCCCTACACCAGAAAATTGGAGAGAAATCAATTTGAAATCATTTTGGTATTTCTAAAATTATTTTTATTGGTTTTTATTATAGCGCTAGCACTCTTTGCTTTATTTAAATTTATGTGGATTTTATTTGACACTAGAAAAATGTTCATGTTGTAGAAAATCTTTTTTTGAAAATTTTCATATATGATATGCCTATATTATATTTTTATTTTTGTGGTTTTTCTTTTTATTTATTGTCTTTTTAAAAAATTCCCGGGCCGCCGAACTGGGTCAAAGTCCAGCCAGGCCGCGGCCCAGCCCAGCATCCGCGCCGTCCCCGAGCTCCCACAGGAGACCGCCGCCAGTACGCCATCACCGACCTCGGCGTCCGTGTCGAGGCCGGACACTCCTGCCCACTCCTCCACGCCTCGGAGCCGCCCCCTCCCTCCTATAAAAGCCGCACCCTCGACCCCCTCCTGTCCTCGCATCTCGCTGCCGCCGCCGCAATCACCGCCGCCGCACTTCCCGCACCGCCGCCGTCGCCTTATCCCGCGCCGCCGCCCGCAGCTACCGCGCCGCCTCCGACCGCCGTTGTCGAACACCATTGTCGCCGGAGCCCCGCCACCACCTCGTCGCCCTCACCCGAAGCCGCCGCCGCCGTCGAGTCCGCCGCCGTCGCTGTCGACCGCTGGTAGCCCCTAGATCCAATCTCGACCGTCGGAGCGAAATCCGACGGCTTAAATCCTCACTTCTGTTTTTTCGATCATTCTAATTTGCGAGCATTCGCTTCTTAGCTTCTGTTCGCGAACGTTTTCCTTCTATAGGATTCTTTAGTTAACGTTCGTTCGATAGGGTTTTTCTTTTTATAACAGTTCTCTGCAGGGACCTATCTGTAGTTTTATTTTTACAGATTAGTCCCTTTGTTTCAAACTAGCACAACTTTTTACTCGTCTGTCCAAATCTAATGAAACCAATGCCCACTTCTTCGTTATGATCCCCTCTATCCAGATAACCAACTTAAACTTATTTGTGAAAGTTTAAAATTTGGTTTCAACCAGATTTGAATTCAAACTTTTTTTCTTCATAACTCGAGTTTTATAACTCCAATTTAATTGATTGTTTTTTCTAATCGAAGCTCTTGACCTAAAATTTCTAATAAGACCAAATCCCTCCAATTTTGGTACTGTTAGAACTTGTTTTCTGGTTCAAGAGTTAATTGCTTGTGTTTCGAAGCTTTCTGAGATCTTTTCTTTGATTCTTTTGCATGAGTGCTTATGTATGCAATTGCTTGCTCACGATAGTTTGAACAGAGTGTGATGAGTAGAACTATGAGGAGTTATGAGTGCGAAGGATCTTCACCAACAGTACAAGGCAGGTTCACACTTTGATCATATCCCTTTATTACCCAGTTTTTATGCATTAGTTTCAACCTTCAAACATTGCATGAGTAGGATTTGATAACATTTGGGTACTGGGAAGTAGTTGAGGAGGTAGGAACCTATTGTCTTACATCAAACCATGGGTTTATTACGTTATGCTCATATTCTTTGATATGCTCGTAGACGTGGATGGTATATGAGGATTCATGAAAGTTGCGAGAGTAATATTATCTAAGGGAAACTTAAGGTGGCTACTATAACACACATCTGGGTGGATTGGTTGGGGCACCCTGGGGATATACCAGTGGATTGCCAGGACACCTGGGGTTATACCAGTGTTGTCCTAGGAGATCTCGGGGAACCCGTGTGATAATCCTATGGTTCGCCACCCAGGCTCAAAGGGATCATAAGATTATTCATGCTAGTAACTTTCGTGTGCATCCACATGCCATTATGGGCTCTGGCATAGTTGAGTAAGTTGTGGGAAACCTTTCCATGATGGGCTAGTAGATGTTGGGGATTGTAGGTGTACTGGCCTATCTATCGGTTAAGGGGACCTCTTCGGAAAGACTGTGCCTCGATCATCCGTTTCTCAAACATCATGCAGTACGAGAAATTCAACGGAGGAGATTGAGTCTTGTGGGGAAAAGTGCGCACACCTCTGCAGAGTGTACGAACTAATCTTGATTTGCCGTGTCCCCGGTTATGGACATCTTGAGTATCTGGTACTTGAATTATTAATTTGATCTCATCACTTTACTTAATTAATTTTTTGGGTTATTAATATAATTTTGGGATTGAGTTAGGGTTACCATCTCAATATTGTCATCATACTTTGTAGTTAAATAAAATCTATTCCTTTGTTGTAGGAAAAAAATTGCTTTATGCAAATATTAAACTTAGAGCCTCCACCAGCCAAATATGCATGTAGTGATAGATATTGTTCATCATTATCCTATGGTGTGAATTTGCCAGTACTTTCAATGTACTGACCTACATGGCTGCAACGTCTCATGTTGCTGGAATCTTACGATGAGTAAGTGATACGTTAGGGTTACGATGTCTACACTCAACTTTGCCGTTGGTGTTGCTGGGACTCCACAACCTTGTTGTTACTTCCGCTATATGGATTGAGGTAATAGTATTTATGTTACTTTATACATGTGATTTACCTCTGTTATAAATCCTCGAGTACTATGTGTGTCAGCATACCGATCCAGCGATGACACTTAAGCACAGAGACTTGACCCATTCAGGTCGGGTCACTACAGAACATATTTTCAAGAGTTGTAACATTGGTCCTCATATGACCTGGTAAGGTGATGTCATGAATAGCACACCTGGCCGGAGGACCTATTGTTATAGTTTCCTTTTTAGCAAGCCTAGTGATTATTCCATGAGGAAATCGTAAGACCTATTTTATAAGTTGTTCCTGATGGATCCTTTGTGTATCCAAAGTCCGACATTTGCTTGAAGACCATGTCAATGCTATCTTGAAGCAGGTTTGTGGTACTCCGATTTTCAATAAGAACAATTAAAGCACAATGCTAAATTTTCTTTATCAATTATCCTAACACCGTTGTATGGGTAATGTCATAAAATTCCTCTCCCATTACCTAAATGGTTTTCTACATTATATCCTGTCATGGATATCATGCTCTGCTTGTCCTTGGGAAGGATATACCCTAAAATATGTGTTCAAACACATTTTCCTTTCCATTGTTCTGTTTAATCTGATAATCATATTTTCATTTCCCTTGTTTGGTTTAAACTTTCTTGTGATCTATATGGTCTAAGTAGTAATATTCTCCTGCTTATGTAAACACCTCGGTGTACAATTCTATCAGCAAGACCCTGTTACTTGTTGATGACATTCTGGTAACCATCGATGGACGAGAACTTTGCCTATTGGTCCGCCTCGTTCAACGAGTAGGAAAATGGTTCTATTCGCCCCTCGCCCTTGGTACCGATGTTGTTGCCGACATAACTGACGGACTATCCTTGGACATACCTTGCTATCATAACCGTGCAAGATGTCACTGCTCTTTCTACTTTTAACCCACATGGTGGGCCCATAACCTATAGGTCTCAGGACCGAAACCTGACTCTCCTGTACAACCCTATTGCCAAAGTTATTCCTCGTGTTTGATTCCGTATGTAATTCACGGGTCACCTTCCTAGAGATGATCTACTATGGTATCAAACGCAATTTTTATTTTCGTTGCTATGAAACCCCTTGAACTTTTGATTAGGCATCGAATGATTCCCTGCTCGCCTGAAATTTCTTATTGTACCTTCTTACTTGGCTCTCGATGTTTTTCTTAAGTTTCAAATTTGAGGGATACTTTTTGTCGGTGCGGGGACGACACCTATGGGATCACAAGAATCCCTACTACGGTTGCGGGGCACGGGGTCGTGAGAAGAGCGGATCAAATAGATAGCACACAGGTTCTTTATCCAGGTTCGGGCCGCGAGGATGTGTAAAACCCTACTCCTGCTTTGGTGGCTTGTTTATCTGTGTTCTTGAGCTAGCAATGGGGCGTGAGGAGCTCCAAAAATCCGAATCCTCCTCCTGGTCGCCTTGGGCCTCCTTTTATAGGGAAAGGGGTTGCCACCGTGGCACACAGGAGGTGGAAAGGCATGATGATGCGAGTTTATCCTCGCATTACATGACAAGGCGCATTTAATGCGTCTTGCTTAGGTGTCCTTGCTTTATCGGGGACGGGGGAGAGCCCAGTCTCGTCCGTCGCCGCTCCCTTTCGTGTTGACACGCGCCCTGGCCAGCGGTGCCTGTGGTGCCATGTAGGCAGGCAGGCAGCTGAGGTGGCGCAGTGGTGGGTCTCCACGAAGATCTGCTCGCCGCCACGCAGGTGCCAGCCCAACTGGTTGGGTCGGCAGCTGCATGCGAACGGTGGTGGAGGTTTGACTGGCGTGGGCCTGATGGTGGCCCCACGGGTGTCCTTGGCAAGGGCCTCGCCGTAGCCCCGGCAAGGGTCTTGCCGTGGCGCCTGCTGTCATCCCCGGCAAGGCTCTTGCCGGGGGCCTTATCAGTCCTCCTTGGCTGGGATCCCGCCAAGGGTCGTCGTCTTCTATAGTGTGTATCTAATCTTGAATGTCTTCTCAAAGATCTGCATGCCACCACGGGGATGTCTCCCGAATATTTGCCCCATGGGGGCAGTGGACTCAAGGGTGACTCGCTCCGGAGGTGTGGGACGAGCTGCCCCGGCAAGGGTCTTGCCGGGTTTGCTAAAACCGTCCCCCGGCAAGGGTCTTGCCGGGGGAATCCGCTTCGTCCCCTTTGCTCTTTGTGGTCTTGGTCTTGGCGTCGTTATGCTCCTTTCGAGCTTCGTCCTTACCTTGGCTCACCTCCCTTGCCTTGCTCAGTGCGGTGGTGCCCGTGGCTCAGACTGCCCGTGCACAGTTATAGGGGTACAAAAAGTGTACCCCTATTTTTGTACACCGACAGGAGCCCCCGGGCCTGGGCCACACGTAAGCGCAATCGCGTCGTTGGGCTCGGCCCAAGAACGGTCTTGTGGTAGGCGGGGTAGTTTTACATGGCAGAAGTCTTTTCGCGCGCTGCGCTTCCCATGCCTCCCGCGCGTGGCTCATCATGGGGAGGCGTGCGTGACGTGGGCGGCATGCGTGGGGCTGGGCTCTGCACACATGCGTCACGCCGCAGTTAATGTGAAAGGAGGCGGCCCGCGTTTTCCCCCATAAGAAGGAATAACCGTGGGCGCGCTGCTCACTTTCTCCTCCTCTCTCGTATCTTTCCCAATCTCAGAGCCGCCGTTTCCTCTCTTCCTTCCCTCCTAAGCTTTCGCCGTCGCCCGCCGTCGCTGCTTCGCCACCCTCCTTCTTCACTCCTATAGACTTCTTGGCCGCCATGGCGCCCAAATCCGCCAAGGGCAAGGGGGTGGCTAAGAGCTCCGGGACCGTGGAGCCACGGAGAGCGCCTGTTGTCGGGACCGGACGAAGTCCGCCTTCTTCTTCCCCTCGTCGGTTAATGTTCATGAGCTCTAGGCCTCCTTCAAGCCTTTATGGGGAGTGAAGACGGGGGGAAAGAATTCGGGGCACCCGGCGATGTGCGTCATTCCTGCCGCTTGTGCCGATCCTGCTCCAAATCGGTAGCCCTTTTTTGTCGATTACTTTTCTTGCGGGTTGTGCCCCCCTTTTTCCGATTTCTTCTGCGATATCATGCACACCTTCGGTTTTCGCCTCTTGGATTTCACTCCGAATGCGGTGGCATGCATGGCTCTCTTCGCTCATCTTTGCGAAGGATTTGCCGGGGTGCAGCCCAACACGGCACTCTTTCGCCATTATTTCTCCCCTCGAATCTAGCCCGGAGGCGCCGTCTCCGGATGCGTCGCCTGGATCTCAAGATCCAAGGGGGCATACCCAGATGGTGTCATGAAGGAGAGGTGGGATGAATGGCGTGGCCGGTGGTGCTGGATCGAAGACGAAGACCCGCCGGAATTCTGCAAGGTCCGTCGAGCGCCGCCGGTCCGCGGCAGCGACTGGGGTGATGTCGATGCTGCCGATGGGAGGCTTACTGTCGCCAACACCAGGATCCTCCGGCTGACCCGGGCTAGGCTCACCCTGGAGATGATCGGGGCGGACTTCATTCGCCGTCGGATCGCTCCGTTATATAACAAGGGGAGGCCAGCCTGGCTTTTTACGAACCCGGCTGACATTATGCGGCTCCGCCTTGGCCTCGACCACAACTTCACGGTGACGGCGCATGCCCACTTCTGTCAGCGGCTTTTCCAGCTTGGTGTGGGTTGCGACGGCGAGGTTGAACGGACCGGCAAGGCCGCGAGGGCTTCCGCAAAGGTCGGCAAGACCGTCAAGGGGTCGTTCTTCCAGTTGCCAGCGGGGGTGGTCCCGTTGTGCAATAACTCACGCCGATCCGAGATCATTGCTATGATGCCGGACTGCAAGCGCACGGCCCTGTCCCGGGCTGGCAGGAGCCGACGGATGCAGATGTGCAGCAATTCTTCGACTCCTTGACCGAGGTATACATCAATGCTGACGTCGAGCGGTGGCTTGTCATGGACACCACCCAGGCGGAGCTGGACAACATCGCCACTAGGGCGAGGGAGGCATAGCTTGCCACGGAGGCTGGCGGCACTGGGGGTGTGGAGGACAAGGCCGCGACGGCTGCGGAGGAGGAGCAGTTCCCCCTGTGGGCGGCTGCCACCGGGGAGGTCAGCAGCGCCGATGCTGGAGCTCCGCTTGTCGAGGACGCGGCCGACGAGTCGTCGGAGGAGGAGGACGTGGCGGCGGGCTCGACGCCAACCAGGGGAAGAGGGCGAGTCCTGCGGCGAGCTGGCTCCGGCAGCCGGTCCGGGCCGGTAGGGCTACGCGGCCTCAATTGACCCTGGAGGGGTCCGGGCGCCACACGAGGGCCACGACAGCGAAGGGGCTGGCGAAGGCCGCTGAGAATAAGAAGAAGGCGACGGCCCCTTCCTCATCCAGGCGTGCACAAACCCCGCCGCCTTCTTCGCCTCCTCCGGCAGGCATCGACTCGAATGATGATGTGGAGCTCCCTTTTGATCTCGGGTCTCTCAGCTCGGAGAGGAAAAGGAAACTGGTGGAAGAGGAGGAGACGGACGAGGAGTAAGTACTCCGTTCCTTACTGTCATTTCCACTTCCACGAATCGGGTCGCTTGTCTTGATCCATTTTTGCTTTTCCAGGGAGACAGAGACGTTGGCCCAGAGGGCGAAGAGGGCGAGGACCTTGGCGAGCAGTCAGCCCCCGGCTGGGGCTTCAGAGACACCACTGGTGGTGCTGAGCAGCCCAGACAGAAGCCCCCGGCGTAGCCCCAGCGTAAGTTCGTCACCCTCTTCTTACTCGACATGTGGTAGGCGCTCGATACTATGATGCTGACCTTGCCGGGTTTACAGGAGGGGAGCGGCAGCAGGAGGAGCCACAGAGGGCTGCCCCTAACACACCACCCCCATCGACTACGCCGCCGCGGGGGGCGTCCCCGGCAAGGGCATCAGGCACGGAGCCTACACCCATGGAGGAAGAGGGGAACTTGGGCGCTGGTGACTCTGCCGCGGCGCCCAGATCTTTGGCGGAGAGGGACTGGCTTCACGACTGGCACTGGTGAGTCGCCTGTCCTTCGTCTCTGTTTCTCCTTTATTCTTTTCTTTGCTTCATCGCCCCCATTGCTGCCCAGGCCCTCCTTCAACAGACATGGAGGACGTGGACACTGTTGTGGGAGACATCGCCGAGGAGGCCGCGGCGGAGGCCAGCAGGATTGCCGCCGAGGAGGCCGCAAAAGATGCTGCTGAGGCCGCTGCTGACGAGGGTGCTGCCGAGGACGCCGCTGCGGGGGCCGCCAAGGCGTCCGGTGAGGCTTCTGCCGAGGGCGCCAACAGTGGGCCTGCCGGTGAGGCCGGCAAGGCCTCCACCGCGGAGGAAGTGGCGGGTGACCAGCCTCCCTCCTCCTCAACCTCGGGCCCCGGTAGATATCTGAAGGTGGGCGACAATCTTTTCGTCCATCTTCCGGGGGCGTCAAGCCGAGCGCCCGCCGAAGGTGAAGCCTTTGACGGCGAGGTGCTTGCCGCCACCGGGCTTGAGTTGGTCGATGAGCCGGGCGTTGGCGGCGACGGTTCTCCAGAAGAGCAGCTTTTCCGCGCCATGGGGGCCGACTTCCGGAAGCTCCAAGTGCTCTACCGTGCCCGCCTGGACAAGGTCAAGTCTAGGATGGCAGCGGTGGACAACACGAAGGTGAACTTCAAGGCGCGCGTCGCTGAGACGCAGACCTGGTTCCAGAAGACTCGCGAGGAGCAGAGGGCCTTTCAGGAGGAATTGGCCAAGCGCGATGTGAAGCTCACCATGAGAATGGCCGACATCGAGAAGGCCCAGGAAGAGGCGGCGAACTTGGCTGCCGCGGCCGAAGCCGCCCGAAACCAGCATCAAGCCGCCTTGGATTCCCAAGAAGAGGACCTCTCCGTGCGTGAAGCGAAGCTTATCGCAACGCTCCGCGGCAAGGATGAGGAGCTCGAGGCCCTTGTCGCGCGACGGACCCACGAGCTGGAGCAGAGGCACAAAGAGACACTCGATGCCCAGGCTCTGGCCCATGCCGGCAAGGCGAAGGAGCTGGAAGCGGAGCGGGACGAGCTGAAGGAGTAGGCCCTCAAGATGTCCGGCGAGAAGAACACGCTCAACCGTGCCTTGGTAGAGGTGCAAGGAGCAGTCATCAGCAGGACTGGGGAGCTCTCCGACGCGCAGAACTCCATCAGAGACCTCAAGCTGAAGCTGGAGGGTCTCGAGAAGATGCTGTCGGAGAGCAGGGCTCGGGAGGAGACCTTGACCAGGAGCCTTGAGGAGGAGAAGCAGCTGCGGGAAAACGAGGCCGCCTCCCACCAGGAATATGTGGTGGGTGAGAATAGGTGGATCAGCCATCTGGTGGTCGTCGCCGGCAGGGTCACCTTGCAATTGGCCACCATGGGGCTGGCAAACGTGAGGTACGCCCCAGAGCGCAGTGGGACCGTCAACGCCAAGCTGACCCAGTTCTTCGAGGGCGTCCTCGGAGCCTTGGCCTATCTTCACTCCAACAGGACGGCCACGCCGACCGAGGAGGCCCGGCGACTTTGTCGGAGGGTTGTGACCAAGGTCCTCACCAAGGTGGCGCACTGGAATCCCGACCTTGACTTCGCGGCCTCGATGAAGAGCTTGCCGGACGGTGTTTACCTCACGGTGCTCAAGGAGCGCATCAAGCCCATCACCAACGGCATCGATGAAATCAAGAGGGTGGAAGGCCAGCGCCAGGATTGAGCATCCCGTTCCTCTTCGCCGCTGCGGGTTTCCGACCAAGACAAATTTTATCTTTAGTTAGAACCGCGGCTATGACGTGATGTAATATAACTTTGAAGTACTCTTAATTTTCATGCATGTTATTTCCCCGTTCAATTAATCTTTGTATGTGTGCCCCTCGTCGATCGGGTAGGCTTGCCGGCGCGGAAGCCCCTAGCAGCATTTTGGGGACGGATCCCCAGGGCCTGCCGGGTACGCGTGCTGCCGGACGAGCCACCTTTCTGTTCCGAACGCGGCCGCTCGAACTGTCGAGCTTGACTCGAGTCAGAATCGAGGGCGTTGTCGATCGCGGAAGGTTACTCTGCCATTCTCGACGCAGCCGCTTGAGCTGTTGAGCGGACTCGAAACAGGGCAAGGGCGTTGCCGATCGTGGGAGAGCCCCCTTGCGTGCAGGTTTCTCATACAAAGGCGTGCAATCTCCGGGGGGGGGGGGGATAACCTTAAATAAGAAAGGTAGCACAAATAAGGATTTAGTGCAACTTAGCTTCTATTTGCGATCGCTCGAGTGTCGATCTTCTGGCCTCCTTTCTTCTTCAAGGGTCATGAAGATGAAGGAGCGCTGGGCTAACTGCCAAAGCCGATTCTCACAACTGCGCCCCCTACCTATAGCGCCAAAGATGTCGGTGCCGGGACGACACCTATGGGATCACAAGAATCCTTACTACGGTTGCGGGGCACGGGGTCGTGAGAAGAGCGGATCAAACAGATAGCACACAGGTTCTTTATCCAGGTTCGGGCCGCGAGGATGCGTAAAACCCTACTCCTGCTTTGGTGGCTTGTTTATCTGTGTTCTTGAGCTAGCAATGGGGCGTGAGGAGCTCCAAAAAGCCGAATCCTCCTCCTGGTCGCCTTGGGCCTCCTTTTATAGGGAAAGGGTTGCCACGGTGGCACACAGGAGGTGGAAAGGGCTCTGATGATGCGAAGTTTATCCCTCGCATTACATGACAAGGTGCATTTAATGCGTCTTGCTTAGGTGTCCTTGCTTTATCGGGGGCGGGAGAGAGCCAGTCTCGTCGTCGCCGCTCCCTTCGTGTTGACACGCATACGGCCAGCGGTGCCTGTGGTGCCATGTAGGCAGGCAGCAGCTGAGGTGGTGCGATGGTGGGTCTCCACGAAGATCTGCTGCCGCCACACGCAGGTGCCAGCCCAACTGGTTGGGTCGGCAGCTGCATGCGAACGGTGGTGGAGGTTTGAGTGGCGTGGGCCTGATGGTGGCCCCATGGGTGTCCTTGGCAAGGGCCTCGCCGTAGCCCCGGCAAGGGTCTTGCCGTGGCGCCTGCTCTCATCCCCGGCAAGGCTCTTGCCGGGGGCCTTGTGGTCCTCCTTGGCTGGGATCCCGCCAAGGGTCGTCGTCTTCTATAGTGTGTATCTAATCTTGAATGTCTTCTCAAATATCTGCATGCCACCACGGGGATGTCTCCCGAATATTTGCCCCATGGGGGCAGTGGACTCAAGGGTGACTCGCCTGTAGGGTGTGGGATTTGTGCTGCCCCGGCAAGGGACTTGTCGGGTTTGCTAAAACCGTCCCCCAGCAAGGGTCTTGCCGGGGGAATCCGCTTCGTCCCCTTTGCTCTTTGTGGTCTTGGTCTTGGCGTCGTTATGCTCCTTTCGAGCTTCGTCCTTACCTTGGCTCACCTCCCTTGCCTTGCTCAAGGTCTTGTTTGGTACCCGTGGCTCGGATCGCCGTGCAGACAGTTATAGGGGTACAAAAAGTGTACCCCTCTTTTTGTACACCGACACTTTTCGCCACCTTCCCTGATGTTATCTACCAGATAAGCAACCTTGTAGAGGATCGTTCTTCTGAAGTTACCCCTTATCATTTTCATAAGTACGATGCAGTTCTTGAAGAAAGGATGGTGATTTCATCATGAAGACCCGAAGTAGAGAAATGAAGATATCAACAAGAAGGATCAACCTTTTCAAGAAGGGCAAGCAAGAATGGAAAAGATCCGCTAGACTTTCGTAACCAGTTTTTTCGCCTTACTCTACCTCTTAAATCTCGGGACAAGATTTCTTCTAATGGAGGAGAATTATGATGCCCGGATAATTAAGCTACAGTAACCCTCTGCTAATGATGCCACGTCACCACTATTACTGTTACCAAACCCGCTCTGATTCAAATCCCGTTCAAATTCAAAATTCAAATTCAAGTCAAACGGTAAAAGATTTCAAACATTAAAACAAAAGTGTTCAAAATGTGACAAACAAATCATAGGTAATTGTGGCGGAGAAATCACCATTTTTATAAAATATTTAGATGCCCTAGATTAATTAAAACACGGTAAAACAAATAATTTAATGCTCGTTAAGTAATAAACAAATACAAAATACTTAATTAAAGTGCCAAGTTATTTATGACAGAGATATAGTTAATAATATTGTTTTAGGTTTAGCTTTTCAATTTCATAACACTAAAGTAAAATAAAACATTAAAGGAAAATGATATAGAAAGAAAAACAGAAAACAAAACAAACAAAAGATAAATAAAACATGGGGGAAAACCCCCTCTGGCCCAACTGGGCCTTGGCCCAGCCGGCCGGCCTATCTACCCCCGTGGCCTACTTACCCCCCACCCAAACCGTAACCCTAGACTGACCCCCACTTCCCCACTCAGCCCCCGCACGATCCCCTTCCCCCCCTCCCCCACACGATCCCCTGTCCTCCCTCTGTTCCCCCGATCCAGATTTGGGGAAATGCCCCTGACGCCGCCCGTCGCCGCCCCGCCGACACCCATCGCTCCGAATCGCCGGGCAACCTCGCCGCTGCCAAACGCCTCCCCGCTGCGCCCCGACGACCACGCCTCGCCACCCGGCGCTACTCGATGTCTTCTTCCCCGCGCCTGTCGCCGGATCGCCAAGCGCCGTGCCTCCTCATACCCTCCTCGCCAGACTCCCTCGAGCCTCGCCGCCCGTACCCCGGCAACGAGGGTGAGAACACCTCGGCCTCCGCCTCCCCTTCCCCTCTGTCCCGACGAACTCGCCGCCACCGCGACCGCGCTCGCGTCCCCACGGCTGCCTCCCGCCTGCGGTCATCCCGAGGCAGCGCGCCCGTTGCCGCTCACCGCGCCCTGGTCTCTTCTCTCTCCCGCGGCGCCGTCCCCCGCTGGCCTCGCCCACTGCCACTGCACTTAATACAGCAGATGCCCTAGCAAAAGGACTTAGGTGTGGAGCCATCGCAGCTAGGTTAGCTTGAAGGGGTTAAACGGGACAAAAAACACAAAGAGTTTACCCAGGTTCGGCCCCTCTCAACGAGGTAAAATCCTACTCCTGCTTTAGGTTGTATTGCTTGGGTTTCGATTACCAGGTAGCGAATACGCTTGACCTAGTTCTCGACTTGTTGTTTCTTGAGTTAACACACCGCCGGGTCACCCATTTATATACACAGATTGATGCTCGGCGGCTTACAGAGTCCCGGCCGGCTCATACACGATGTGTTCAGCTCGGTAACTAACTAAGCTTGTCTTACAATACAAGTTAAACATACTAGTCGTCAACCCGTGCATCTGCACGGGCTAGATATTTTTGAAATTTTACAATATGGTACATAAATGGTTTCATAATTATTTACATAAAAAGTATGGAATATTAATAGTTACATTTAATATTTATTTTCATGGTGTATAAAATATTATATTTCTATATACTACTTAAAACACAGTGATCATCATATATCTTTGAAATTTCTATATTAATGTTTGGGCCACAACAATATATATTGACACCGTTATACTTATTTAACGGTTCCTAAATTTAGCAGACTAAATGCAAATGGAGATGTCTGTTCATTTAAACATTATTATACGTATATAATCTATGATTTCACTACGACACAGTATTGGACCAGTTATTCCATGCATCTGGATGCATATATCTTTTTAAAATATTTTTCCAAAACATGTGTGACCAAGCACCATTCCGTCCACACAAATAGTTACGTCGATTGCTCTCACCCCGTCCATGCTCTTTCTCTCTCTATCTCTCTCTGCTCATTACACACGCGACACACAAATATCCCGATCTAACTCGTCGCTGCCCCACCAGTCAAGTGTTCATCAGTTCAACATGCCTTTCTACGGGCTGCGGCTTAGTTCAAGCGTATCATGGTTCTTTTAAATGTTTGGAAGAAAGTTGAACTTCTAGAAGTTTGTTTTTAAACTCATGTAAGCCTTCTATGTCTTTTTAATAATTCACTATATTTTTGGTGGTCTGATCAGGTCATTTTTTTACTTGGACTATAATGTTCTAGAATCCATCGATGTATTTTAAAATATTCAAAACTAAAAGTTGGAAGTCTCCTCAAATATTTTTAAATTGGCACATAGTATGTTTCTAGTAGCTAATCCATTCGTTTTGTCAAATAAATCCACTTAACTATTGGATGCCTGCCATAAAGATATCGAACATCTTACAAAATTGATAGTTTTGACATCCAACTAAGCACTCGGGAAAAGTAACAATGATGCTTTTCTTAAGGACACGACCCCTAGCCCGTACCCAAGTTCATGTTTTATTATGTGAGAAGCCCGCATCAATTTATGTGCTTACTGCAGCATGATAAATAGTTTTATGCGGCTGATGCCTATGCCATCAATTTATCTCTAGCATATATGTTATTTTGACTACTATTAAGTTGCAATTGTTATCGAGTATAGGCGCATTAGTAGAAAAAGGGTCAAACGTGAAGCACATTAGTGCCGGTTTGTATTAGAGCCGGCACAAATGTATACATTAGTTCCGGTTCCAACGGCTAGCCTTTAGCACCGGTTCGTGGCTAACCTTTAGCACCGGTTCGTGCCACGAACCGGTACTAATGAGGGTGGTGGCAGGATGTTGTCAGTCTGGGCCCCCTCCAGCACCTTTAGTACCGGTAATGCCACGAACCGGTACTATAGGTCCTCCTGCATATAAACCCTTCGCCCAGCTCGCTCTATTCTTCCCCCTTTCCCCTCTCCTCTCCTCTCTGTTCTTCCTCTTCTCCCCTCGAGCTCATCACACATTTTGCCCAAAATTTGTCAAGATTTGAAGGCCCCCATCCATTCAAGTGATCACAAAGGTTAGCAACTTTGTCCTTTCATCTCTCATTGCTAGATTAGCTCTTGCATTGGTTTATATAGTTATTAATTTGTGAGTTTAGTAATTTGGGAGGAAATATATATATGTGCTAATATTTGATTTATATGCAATTTGATGTCAAAATAACACTTAGTTTGCATATGTAGGTGTGGTTTACTTAGTGCCTTCTAAATCTCTGTCGTAACCACCGACGATCGCACGCACCGTCTCTGTCGCGGCACCACCTTGTGGTGAGCCTCTTGTTCATGAAATTTTATATAAAAAATTGATGTTTGTGTGATTTGGATATATAGTTACTCGTATAATAATTATCTTACCCGTCGTTGTTTGTTATACATAGTGCCATGGTTTTGATATCCGTCCCTGTCGGCCCTCGTCCTTGTTATGATTCGGATGTGGTATATTCTCTTTTAAAACTATTTGTTGCATTTCGTGTTTATGACAAATTATGCCCATCAAGATGACATAGATATTTTTATCTAGGAGGTATGTGAACCGGAAATTCCAACTGACCCTATTGTCGAGAGGTTAAATTTAGTTGAAAGACAAAACGAGTACTTGAAAGAAAAATTGAAAAGAATTGAGGGGGGGAAGATGGAATTGGAGTTGCATGTTGCCGATGTCGTCGATGATCACAAGATCAAGATGGAGAAAATGCGCTTGAAGATTAGAAAGATTAGAAAATATGCTATCGATAGTGAGGCTTGGTATCATTATGCTGTTGGATCAATTGTTACCTTAGTTGCGATCTTGATCGCATTTGTTGTTGCATTTAAATGCTTTAGCTAGAGAGTTATTTGTTTGTTGCATTTAAGTGTTGTATGAACTTTATGTATGAACTTGTATTAATTTGGTCTATTCGGTGTTGTGTAATGAAGATGAGCCGGCAATGGATGTACGATGACCGATGCTCTCCCGATTCGTTGAGGGCGTACATACTTTTCTGCTTGGCTGAGGCAAACAAGCGGGCGGATGGTTTTATGCCTTGTCCATGTGCTGGTTGTAAGAATGGTTGCAATTACTCACGCCAAGAACCATTCACGTCCACTGTTTGAGTCCGGTTTCATGCCCCACTATAATGTTTGGACCAAGCACGGAGAAAGAGGGGTTATGATGGAAGACAATGAAGAAGAAAAGGACGACGACAGCTATCCTGGCCATGGGTTCCTGAATACGATGATACAACAATGGGGAAGAAGCTGAGCCGGTAATGCGGAAGAAGCTGGGCGGCAATGCGGGAAGAAGCTGAAGAAGAGGCATCAGATGAGCCCGTTGATGATCTAGGTCGGGCCATTGCCGATGCAAAGAGAAACTGCGCAAGTGATTTGGAGAAGAAGAAGTTGCAGTGCATGTTAGATGATCACATAAAATTGTTGTACCCGAATTGCGTAGGTGACAAGAAAAAGCTGGGCACCACACTAGAATTGCTGCAATGGAAGGCAGAGAATGGTGTATCTGACAAGGGATTTGGAAAGTTGCTGGTAATGATAAAGGATATGCTTCCAAAGGACAACGAATTGCCCGAGAGTACGTACGAAGCAAAGAAGGTTGTCTGCCCTCTAGGGTTAGAGGTGCGGAAGATACATGCATGCCCTAATGATTGCATCCTCTACGCGGTGAGTACGAGGATTTGAACAGCTTGCCGGTATGTGGTGCATTGCGCTATAAGATCAGCCGCGATGAGCATGGTGATGTCGAGAAGCGCCCGGAAGAAGATTCCTGCCAAGGTGATGTGGTATTCTCCTATAATACCACGGTTGAAACGTTGTTCCAAAACAAAGAGCATGCCAAGGCGATGCGATGGCACGAAGAAGACCGTAAGAAAGACGGAAAGTTGAGAGTACCGGTGACGGGTCGTGATGGAGAAAAATTGAAAGAAAGTACGGGAAGGAGTTTGCAGATGACGCAAGGAGCGTATGGTTTGGTCTAAGCGCCAGATGGCATTAATCCTTTTGGGGAGCGAGCAGCAACCATAGCACCTGGCCTGTGACTCTATGTTTGTATAACCTTCCTCCTTGGTTGTGCATGAAGCGGAAGTTCATTATGATGCCAGTGCTCATCCAAGGACCTAAGCAACCCGGCAACGATATTGATGTGTACCTAAGGCCATTAGTTGAAGAACTCTTACAAGTGTGGAATGGAACAGGTGTACGTGCGTGGGATGAGCACATGGGGGAAGAATTTGACCTAAAGGCGTTGCTGTTCGTGACCATCAATGATTGGCCTGCTCTCTGTAACCTTCGTGACAGACAAACAAGGGATACCACAGATGCACGCACTGTTTGGATGATACCGACCAGATATATTTGAATAGTTGTATGAAGAATGTGTACAGGACATCGTCGATTTCTTCCGAGCAGGGCATCCCGTAAGAAAGAAAGGCAAGCATTTCAAAGGTGAGGCGGATCACCGGACGAAGCCTCGCCACCATACTGGTGCTGATGTACACGATATGGTCAAGGATTTGAAGGTGATATTTGGAAAGGGTCCTGGCGGACAACCAGTTCCAAAGGACGCTGACGGACGCACACCCATGTGGAAGAAGAAATCTATATTTTGGGACCTGCCATATTGGAAAGACCTAGAGGTCCGCTCCGCAATCGGCGTGATGCACGTGTGAAGAATCTTTGCGTGACCCTGCTTGGCTTCTTGGGCGTGTATGGGAAGACAAAAGATACACCTGAGGCACGGGAGGACCAGCAACGTATGCACGGAGAAGACGGCATATATCAGGGTCATACAAGCTACGCTCTTACCAAAGAAGAGAACGAAATCTTCTTTGAATGCCTGCTCAGTATTAAGGTACCGTCGGCTTCTAAATCGAATATAAAGGGAATAATAAACATGGCAGATAAAAAGTTCCAGAACCTAAAGTCTCATGACTGCCACGTGATTATGACGCAACTGCTTCCGGTTGCATTGAGAGGGCTTCTACCGGAAAATGTTCGATTAGCCATTGTGAAGCTATGTGCATTTCTCAATGCAATATCTCAGAAGGTTATCGCTCCAGAAATCATACCAAGGTTACAGAATGATTTGGTGCAATGTCTTGTCAGTTTCGAGTTGGTGTTCCCACCATCCTTCTTCAACATCATGACGCACGTCCTAGTTCACCTATCTTGAAGAGATTAACGTTTTGGGTCCTGTATTTCTACACAATATGTTCCCCTTTGAGAGGTTCATGGGAGTCTTAAAGAAATATGTTCATAACCGTGCTAGGCGGAAGGAAGCATCTCCAAGGGCCATCAAAATGAGGAGGTCATTGAGTTTTGTATTGATTTTATTCCTGACCTTAAGCCGATTGGTGTTCTGAATCGCGGCATAAGGGCATCGGATGGAAAAAGGAATGCTAGGAGGAACAAATAATATGTATGGACGGACATTCTCTCACTGAAGCACACTACAGTTCTCTGAGAATTCCACCTTGGTGGCTCCGTATATGGATGAACACAAGAATTTGCTACGCTCCAAACACGGAGCGGTGCGATGACTGGATTACACGTGAACAAACCAGGAGTTGCGCCCGCTGGTTGCGAACACGTACCATGCATGACACCTCTATTAAAGATGACTTGTACTTGCTGTCCAGTTACCATCTTGAATATAATGACTTTCAAAGGGTACAGAGATAAATGGTAATACATTTTACACGATCGCCCAAGATAAGAAGAGCACCAACCAAAAGCAGTGGTGTCCGTTTGATGCAGAAACCAAGACGGGAAAGGAAACATATTATGGTTATATACAGGACATATGGGAACTTGACTATCGACATGGTTTAAAGGTCCCTTTGTTTTGGTGCAAATGGGTCAATATGACACGAGGCGGGGTAACGGAAGACCCGCGATGCGGAATGACAACAGTGGATCTCAACAATCTTGCGTATGCTGAGCTGAACCATTCGTCCTAGCCAATGATGTGGCACAGGTTTTCTATGTGAAGGACATGTCTACCAAGCCAAGAAAAAGAAAAGATAAGGAAGCGAATGCATCGCACGATGAGCCAAAGCGGCACATAGTTCTTTACGGGAAGAGAAACATCGTGGGAGTGGATGACAAGACAGACAAGTCGGAAGATTATGAAAAGTTTGATGAAATTTCTCCATTCACAGTGAATATTGACCCGAGCATCCCGTTAAATGATGAAGATTTTCCATGGTTACGAGCAAAAGGACACACCTTGAAGAAAAAAGTTTCACACCCAAAGATGCAGGATGTGATCGGCTTCACTATCATTACTTTCTTACATGTTTCACACCCAGGAGGAATCTCTGTAATAGTTAGGGTAGTTATGTGTTTTGGCATTTGAAACGCCAAGAAATTTTATGTGCAAACAAATTCTTTCATGCCTTTACTGATTTTTAAAGTTAAATTATTCACAAACTAGTGATTCACACTAATTTCAAATAATTCAAAATTTAAACTATTCAAATTTGAAAACTACGGGCACTAACGAGAAAGTTTGTAATTTTTTGTACCTAAAGCAAAAATATTCATAAAGAAACTCTAAATACACAAAAAAAAACACAAAAATAAATAAAGCAAAAAAGCCCGCCTACTAGGCCGTGGCGGCCTGCATACGACTAGAAACCCAACCTGTTGTTGGGCCAGGATGCAGGCCATAAAGGCCAAGTGGGCCCACAGACAACAAAGAACACGAGGCCCAGAGGGCCTGCTTTGGAGAAGGAGCTCGAGAGAGCGACCGCACGAGGTTTATAAACCAGCTGTCGCCCCTCGGCTAGCGAGGTGGGTCTAAACTTGCCGCACCGCACCTTTAGCGCACCCCTTTAGTACCGGGTGGTGGCACAAACCCGGTACTAAAGGGGCCTTTAGTACCGGTTTGTGCCACCACCGGTACTAAAGGGGTCACTTCCCGCTGCTTGGGCTGACCAAAACAGACCTTTAGTACCGGTTGGTGGCTCCAACCGGTACTAAAGGTGCCTTCTATATATACAACACTTCGAAAAATTTCATTCTCCCTCTGTTTCTTCCTCTGTTTCCCCATTGAACCGCCCGCCCCGATCGATCGACGCCGTCACCGACCGCGTCCCATCGCCGCCACCGTCGCCGTCGCCGCCCGTCCACCGCCCGTCATCGTCGCCGCCCCGTCCCGTCGCCGTCGCCGCCCAGTCCCGTCGCCGCCCTCGTCTCCGTCGCCGCTGGCCCGTCCCGTCGCGCCGTCCCTGCGTCGCCGCCCACAGCGTCACGCCCGACCCGTCGCTGCCCCCGTCGCCTACGCCATCGCCGTCGCCCGTTGTGAGCTCTCCCCCTCTAACCCCTCTCCCTCGCCCCCGGCGGCCACCATGGGCGCCGCCCCTCCCCGAGCCCATACACACACACACAAGCATGATGAACACACACACACATACAGGTATATATGTATGAATGCATGTATATATTAGTATATCACGTATTTTGTATGTTTAATTAGTTTAGATTTTTTAGATTATTGTTTTTTCACTAGTATATATGTATGAATGCATGTTAGATGGATATAATTAGTGTTTAATTAGTATGGAATTTTTTATATAATGTTGTTTTTCTGTTTTTTAATGGATGTATAGAAATTGTTTTTTCTGTTTTTAGTGTTAGATGCTTAATTAGTATGAAATAGTATATAGATTTTTGAAATAGTAGAAATGTTAGAAATTTTAGTTACCAAAATCCAATCATTAAAAAAATATTATTTTTAGCGGGCATATAGCTAGTATTTGTTCTCGACGATGCCCGGCCCGCATCCTCGCCGTCGACTCATGACGACGCCCAGCCGCCCATGTCCGGGACTGGGCTCCTTGGCCGGCACTGGGAGGTGCTGCTGGAGGCGCGCCCGCTTGATGAGGAACCCGGCCCCGGGTCCCGTCGTCGACCACGATCTCGTTTGGTGGCGTTAGCGTGGGCCAGTTTGGTGCGGAGGGACCCGGCCCGCCGGAGGATGCGTCGCCGTGTCGGGGAGGAGGGCGAAACACGTCCATCGCTACATGGTTGCGTTAGAGGGAGGCGAGTTCTCCAATACTGGCGGTATCTTGAGGATCTCACTTCAGCTATGATCTGTGAGGGTTCCTTCTCTTTGGGTGTCCACCGCCCATGACGTAGGAACATGAGTGTCCTAGATTCTTCCGTAGTATTCGATCTTTAATTAGCTAGCCAGTGATGTACTATTCAATATTATATATTATTCGAGGCGATGTATTCGAGATTGTATCTATTATTCTAGACGAAGTATTCGAGATTATATCTATTATTCGAGGCGATGTAATTTGAATACTAAATTGTTTTATATTTCTTTTGAATTGTTAAATAAAAGCTATGGCAGACAATACCGGCAGAGAGGAGAACAGACCATGTTCGATATGATAATCTGTGAGCGAGATGATAATCAGAATGAAGAAGATTATGGCGGCTCAATTTCTAAACAACACGGAGAGGGTGATATGATATTCGATCGCTGATGACCGAATTGATGAAGTCATGAACTACGATTATGACGATGATGAAGAACATGTTGACCCTGAAACAACAAAGACCCGGCGACGTATATATATTTATATAAGCAGGTTTACGTGATCATCACATGTTTTAAATGACTTGAAGATATATTAACGAATCGATCTTTGTTCTTTCAGCCATCCGGATCGAGCAAATCTTCAAGCAAAAGGACGAAACGAGGCCCGAACAAAAAGTTGAAGGAGGGCGTAAAGTACAATATCAAGGCCGTCAGACCTAATGACGAACCATTAGCGCCTAAGAAGATTGCGGACAAGTTCATTCATCAGTGCGGAGTTCTTGTGAAGGACCAACTCCCGATCTCCCTTCAAGAATGGAGAGAGCCAGCAAAAGACAAAGGACAAAAAGGCAAAGAGGACGCTGCTCCACGTCCAGATGTTACTTTTGTCGACAAGAATCAAAAAGATCTGCTTTGGGATACTCTCATGGAACATTTCACCCTACCAGATCATTTCACAGAAGCAGATGTGCAGAAAGTCAAGGACGCTGCTCTTAGGAAGATGGCGGTTGCATTCAAGAACCACAAGAATCGTGAATGGGACAAGTACGTCAAGGGAGGAAGGAAGACTCCAGATTCGAGGGAACACTAGAGAACCAACGTGCTCATTGGGACGATTTCATGAAATTCAAGGATTCGGAATTAGCTAAGGAACGGTCGAGGATAAACAAGAAGAATGCCGAAAAAAAGGATAAGTTCCATAAGCTGGGGCCAGGTGGCTATGCGGTGGCAATGCCTAAGTGGGATAAGCCTGAGAAAGAGATGGAGGATGCATGTGTCAGTCCGGATACTAAGAGCTGGCCCCCCAGGTGCAGGACTTGGTTCTATGCGCATGGGGGGGGAGTTGGACCCGAAGACAGGCAAAGTTTTGACGAAGGCATGTCTGAACGGAGCCGACGATGCGATACTTGTTGCAATAGAAGAGGCACGATCGGGAGTGTTCCAGCCCAACAGAGAGAACGACGAGCTTACGCGTGCCCTGGAAAATCCTGAACACCCGGGAAGAACACGAGGCAAGGGCGCTATTCCGTGGTATGAGGGTTTGATGGAACAACGACTGAGAACCCGTGCGAGAAAGAAGATTGCGGAGGAGAAGAAGAGGAAGATGGAGGAGGAGCAGAGGAAGCGGTACTATGAACGCCTTCAAGGCCTAGAAGCAAGTCAAGCGGAATTGGCGGTCAAATTCCAGCGGCAGCGAAGCGAATCGACTCACTTAGCCAGCAAAGGGGTCTCGGCGGCTGCAACAGCTAGCGGATGATCCAAAGCATTGGATAGCACCGCCCCATCCATGCGGAAGAAGCAGTGTGGGTTCCGCCCGGACGATGCAATGCTGGGTAGATACCCGTGGATGACATCACGGAGAACACTAGCTGCGAGCTACACGTCAAAATGAAGAACATATCCATGAAGGTGGCGGACGGCGTTGGTTTTCGATTACCCCCAAAGCAACCTACCATTGCATCCCGATTCCAGAGGGCTATGCTCGTGTCATGGTTGACGAGATGGTGCAGCCATATTCGGGCTAGAGCTTGACATTCCCGGAGGTGAGGACGGCGCTTTCTCGGAGACACCAACCATCGTATCATCCTATGGAAAAGGATTGCATCATCTTCAAGGCCACCGACACCGCGTCATCCGACTCCTCCTCGAAGTCCGCCACCAAGTCAGCCTCTCCCGCTCCTGCAAGTCCACCAAGTCCCGGCAAAGTGTCGTGCCACTACTCCTCCAAGTCCGGCAAAGTGTCGTGCCACTCCTCCTCCTCCAAGTCCGCCCACAGCGTCAGACGTCCACTCCTCCTCCAAGTCTGGCACAACCTCAGGCCACTCCTCCTCCAAGTCCGGCACATCTTCAGGCGGCCACTCCTCCTCGTCCAACTCAGCCCGTCAGCCCGGCGTCTCCGCCGCCTCAGCAATCGCAGAAGAGACACCCTGCAGCTATGGTGCGTAGCGGTACGAGTCGAGGTAGGCGGAGGCAAGCGATATAAATATGGTCCAAGCCTCACGCCTCTTCCGCAGAGGTCTTATGACAGGTCCGAGGAGGAAATCGCAGCCATATCGAAGTCCGAGGTGGAAGCCCATTTTGCACCGAAACCGCCACCGTCGCCAAGGGAGAAAGTGCACGAGGAAGCGATTGACCACTTCATTCGTATGGCTCAACCACCAGCTCCCAAGCACATTGACACAGACTATGAGCGCCACATCGGAAGTTAAATCGAGCACGTCTACATAAGGAGGCGAGCTCGGGATCGAGCAAACAAGAAGCAGCTGTCAAAAATGCGGAAAACCATTCCCCACTGGGAGAACAGCGGCGAATCGATCCCTCGCTTGTTGTGCCAACAACACGTGATAAAGACGCTGGCGCCCAATATTATTATGGGCAAACAGTTTACGTTCTGAGGTGGGCAATGTGGTAATAACGGAGGACCATATAATGCAGGCTGAAGTTCTCAAACTCACTATTGGACAACTCCTCGAGATCGAGCCCATGCAGGTGCTTAGAGAGGATGAAATAAAACGGAAATATGTCCGGGGCCAACCTTTGGTCCATCCAGACAAGGTCAAGAACCTCCCAACGAGAATGTATGAATTGCATCAATGGTACATGAACATTACAAAGATTTCCGATCAATTGTCCCTCATGGTGAATGTCAAGGAGGAGCATTACTTCCATGAGAAAGCTGTGTCCGTTGAGTATTCTGAACTGTTTCAGTTATACAATCAAGACGCACTCGACAAATCTATAAATCGTTGCTGCTATTATGCGTAAGTGATTTCTTTCTGTAATTTAAGTCTCAAGCTAGCTGTCTTGATCCTTTTGATCAATCATTACCTGTAATTATCCTCACTATATTCTTTTACGTGGTATTATATGCGGGATGAAGATATATGAAATGAGAAAAGGTGGACGCTTTGGCATTGGGTTCATTGACCCAAACACCGTTAATGAATACACCTGGAAAATAAATCCACGTCATCAAAAGGACGTAGAGGACAACATGCTAGAGTTCTTGAAGCGCCTCAAATACAATGAACATATACTACTTCCTTACAACTTCCAGTGAGTCACACTGTCTTGTACTACAAATTCTCTGTTTTTGCCTACTAGCTAGCTACATGTTTTTGCTTACATATGCCCGCTTAATTAAGACATGCAAACGTGTGTGCATGCAGATATCACTGGGTCTTGTGTATCATTAAAGTCGACGCCGGAACATTTGAAATACTGGACTCACTACTCACAAAAAAAACTGACTATAACATCTTGTTTGGGATAGTCAACAGGTAATTTCAATCATTATTAACTATATATCTCGGCCTATTTAGTTCGTCATTTTTCATGATATGAACTATTTAATAACCCCTTTATTCATTTTCTTTGTCGGCGGGCAGGGCTTGGGCAAGGTTCATCAGCGTCACGGAAGGCGAATGGAAACAAAAGCTTAAATGGTTTCGACCCAAGGTAAGTAATTAAGTAGTACTAGCTAGCTAGCTAGCTGCCATCTCTTTAATTATCATGCTTGATTAATTATTATCTGATCAAGTTCCATTCTCGTAAAGGCCACGAAGCAGCGCAGGGTCTGATCTGTGTGCATTCTGCGTTTGCGAGAACATTCGCATGATGGCGTCCGAAAGGAGCAGATCTCAAAGACAGGAATGTGTACGCTTGTCAAAACACTATTCACAATTTTTACACCATTATCGATATCTAGTTACACAACTAATACACATGCATATTGATCTCCTTCTTAACAGTTCACAGAGGTGCGGAGAAGCTCCTAGAAAGCGGAGCGCGTAGAAGCACTTCAAGAGGAAATAAGCGGGATTTTTGCTCGACCAGGTCATAAATCCGAAGGAGAATACTATTACCCGCTATCACGCCCCATCGTGCTCTGAAGGCACCAATTAGGCTAATGTCACTGGCTCCGAAGGCAACATGCATATGTAGGACAAATTGTATATAGCTATACATGTGTGTATGTGTGAATTAATTAATATGATGGTTTGTGAGACATTGATAATATATATATATATATATATAGATGCATGATTTGTTCTACTAGAAATTCTATATATATATATATATATATATATATATATATATATATATATATATATATATATATATATATATGCATAACATGTACAATGTGTAGTATCGTAAAATACCAACAAACGAAAAAGAATTAAATTGATAACACAAATTTAATTGAAAAATAAAAATAAAACAAAAACCCACAAACATTTAGTACCGGTTGGTGTTACCAACCGGTACTAAAGGGCTCCCGGCCCTCGGAGCTGGCTCGTGCCACGTGGTTGGCCTTTAGCACCGGTTCGTGTTGAACCGATACTAAAGGGGGGGGGGGCCTTTAGTGACCACACTTTAGTGCCGGTTGGGGAACCGGCACTAATGGGGCCTTACTAACCGGTGCTATTGCCCGGTTCTGCACTAGTGGCGCTCTCTCATTGCACCTATTCCTTGAATATCTTATAAATACGGAACGTACACCTGTGTCCAAATTTCTGAAATCAGTGTTTTTTTGATGCACTCGCACGCTTTAGCAATTTTGGATTATAATCTAGGATTATTTTTTCATTAAATATACTTGTCACATAGATTTAGAAAAAAATCAATTTCTGTATAGTTTTAGAAAATCCCATTTGTGCATGTCATGTACAAATCTGGGAATATATACTTAAATGTGATTTATGGACCGGATTAGTATAGTACATGCATATGTGAGTTGTACCTCGCATAAGGATGTGAATTGTCGTTGTGTGTATAGTGACCGCCAGAGTCTTGTATGTCGCATGTTGCTGCAGCCCTAAACCGCCAGAGTCGCTGTCGGGGTTTTCACGGCGTCCAGCCGCCCTCGCTCCAACCCGCTGGTCCGCTGAAAACCGCCACTGACGCCTGCGCTCGAGCTCCTCCTCACTCCGCCTCTGCGCGCGGTCAGTAGGACCGAGAGTTGGAGAAAAATGAGATGTAGAGAGAAAAAGGGTGTGCTAATGCTTTTGGTACAGAGAGAAGGATGCGTAGATAAGACGCGACACGAGTGGCAGGGTACTTGGGGCCTGGACAGGTTTAATAGAGGATCATTATGGTTCAATATAATGTGCTAGCGCACGTCTTTGGTTTTGCGGATGGAGGAAAAAGCGCATTATACAGAGGAATAAGTACAGCAGAGTGCAAGCAAATTTGCTCAGCGGAGGACAAGTGTAGGTACGCATGATTGGTTCAAAGACCATTATGTCAAACACAAAAAGGAGCACGGGTCTTAGTGAGTTGTTCCCTTAATCTCGCCACTCCTGCCGCCTGGGTCTACATCGATGTATAAGACGCCGCGTTAGTGTCAGTCTGCGTGGAATTGCCCCACGAGCAGGCATGCACGTTGTTTGTTTCTGAGGTCTACTCTACATCATCATGATGGAAGCTTCTCCATTAACTAGCGTCCACCCGAACATAAGCACATGTTCAGTCCGGTATCTGAGCGCTCGAGCCGCAGAGGTCGTACCAGCATTCGCAACACACTGGATCCCTGGTGGACACGCACTGGATTGTTAACCCAGTAGTCCGGCTTGCTTGGACACATCAGGTTACCCAACAAACCCCGGTAAAGTTATTGTTATGCGGTTCAATCAACAAATTGAAGGCCGTGCCGAATTATTCGCCGGTGTTGAGTGGTTCAACAGACAGAGGCAATAAAACATAAATCTTGATGCCTGATTGATCTAGCTATCTAAAACTTGGTTTGCACCGTCAGTATCATTCGACAAAAAACGCCAGGACAATTGTTCACTACAGAGTGATGGTTGTGTCATGGATCACGCCACCATTGTCATACAATGACATGACTCGGCAGAATTGGCCGGCCTCAATGATTTCAAGAACCCCAGGACGTTGAGGGGGAAGATAACCCTGTCTCGGAGGCTGCTACCATATTGATGAAAATTTAAAGGCTGTCAGAAAATTTCCTGCTCAAAATGAAGATTCCGGTTTAAAATCCGGTTCAAGGTAAATCTGCTTCTCATAAAGCTTTGAAGCTCTCAATATCCGGTTAAAAAAGTATCTATCTCTCGAAGGTTTGAGTTCTCATGAAAAATTAAAGGTTGCCAAAGAGAACTTGTTGCTATGATGCACGGTTCAAACATGGGTATACTGCCTTATTGGCTTATCTTATTGATCACTTGGGGGCTTCCTGTTCAAACATAGGTGTATTCACCAAAGAGAACATAGAGTTACTACCCTTTTGATCCAGTGCAACGCCACAATTATGGTCACTTGGGGGCTTCCTGATCGTATTCGAATCATAGCGTTACTACCCTCTTAACCGAATATGTCACTTGGGGGCTTCCTGTTCAAACATAGGTGTATTCACCAAAGAGAACATAGCGTTACTACCCACTTGATCTTTGTAATTCGGCTATCAAGCCAATATGATAACGTCAAGCCAATATGATAACGTTAGAAGAGCACAGCTCTGGTTATCTTGGTAATTCGGCTACCAAGCCAATATGAAAATTCATAAGAGCACAACTCTGGTTATCCTGGTAACTCGGCTACCAAGCCAATATGATAAATTCATAAGAGCACAGCCCTGGTTACCTTGATAATTCGGCTACCAAGCCAATATGATAATTTCGTGAGAGCACAGCTCTGATTACCTTGATAATTCGGCTATCAAGCCAATATGATAATTTCATGAGAGCACAGCTCTGATTACCTTTGGATTTCGGCTATCAAGCCAGTATTATCACTTCATATGGGCATGGCTCTAACCTACTTGGCGGATTAATGATCGGGTTACACAGACCAAAGAGAGTCTGATTGCATAGCACAACTCAAACATAGGTTTATGGTGACCCGACAACATATGATGGTATTCAGTACTTGGAATTATTCTCTTCTAAGTTTTGGGTTATCACCCAAACTATTTTGGTATGATAAACTGGCAGTTTTTAATCACATATCACAGGTATGATATTTATTTTTGTTATCTAAGGTTTGATAACCGGCCCTGGCTTTTGACGTTAAGTCGCCAGGGCGTATGTTACCTAAACTCTATGCAGGATTTGCGGAACTATGACTTATATAAATGATTAAGTTCAAACTCATCATCAAAATTGATGTTTCAAAAGGGTTATCCATTTTGGATTTTCTCAAAGGCTATAAGCCGCCGGGTTATAAAAATTCCGGCTTACAATGAATGCACATTAAGTCACCATCGGCCAAGAGCCACCGAGTATTTAAAACTCCGGATTTACTTGTCAACTGATAAGGTATTCAAATATTTAATAGCCAAAATTGGCTGGACTTTTATGATGATATTGAACGATTAAGGTTTTCATACCGGATTATATTATTCAAATCTTGTATAGCCAATATGGCTGGATTTTTATTATGGTTATCAATAATTAGTATTATGATTGAGGTTTTCAAAGTCTCTTTAGCGCAATGGCTATTATTTTATCAATGTATATGATTTATTCTACAATGGAAGGAATAGTCCCGAGTCGCTGCAGGCTTACGAACCGGCACTTGGGGGCTACATTATTCAAGTTGAGATTATATCAAATATGCAAGTCCCATGTCACTGCCAGCATGCACCATGGAACTTGGGGTCTAATGCAAAGTCCTTTTTTACTTGCCTTATTGAAGACCCGACTCATCACATCATAATAAGCCGGCCCTTGGGGGCTACCAATTGCTCATGTCAAACATTCAAGGTACACAAGCCTTAATCCATTATGTTGAATGGTTTATTGCTCAGTTGGTAGAGGACAATACTCTTAACCTTGTGGACGTGGGTTCAAGCCCCATGGTGGGGTTAGATCATATGATGTTATTTTCATTAAAGAATATACAAAGTCCCTGCTCATTATTGCATAATGACCAGGCCCTTGGGGGCTACACCGGTTGAAGTTTTTATGAGCATCGGGCAATGACAAGTCTCAGGTTGCTGCAAGCATGACAACCCGGCACTTGGGGCCTACATATGTGGAATACTCAATTTTGACTATTGACTGCAATGAACAACCTGGATTTCTTCAAGATTGAAATATTTATATTGAAGCAAGTCTTAAGCTGTTACTATGCTACCTTCTTAAGACTTTGGGGCTACAAGTGATATGCATATAAGAGGTACATTTTCAAGCTTGATGTTAACTAGAATTATGACCCGGTGTCATCAATATTTACAAGCCGGCAATTTTGGCAATGATAAATCGGCAAGTTTCACATCTTAAAGCCGGCTGAAGATCAGATGAGTATTTCAAAGACCAATATTTTTGTTAAGCATTGGGAGCTGAGTCGAATGAATTATTGTTCACAATATTTCTCTGTGAGAAACCAACGTCAATAAATTGATTATGAAGCTGTCCTATTGACCCGGATTTTCTAGAAGAAGGAAATAACAAGGAGTTAAGGATGATCAGGTGCCGGCTTACATAAGTCCTTAAACCGGAGCATAATCTGTCAAAATTGTTCTTGTGTTTTGTTTATAGGATCAGTTTAACATGGATAAATCCAAATTAATCTGGGGGCCAATGTCGGGGATATACCCCGCGCTATGACCCGGCCGGAGATATGACCCGGCCAGGACTTGGTATTTCATTGATGTTAAGTCAGATTATAAGCCGGCAGATGTTAAGTCAGATTATAAGCCGGCAGATGTTAAGTCAGATTATAAGACAGCAGATGTTAAGTTAGATCGTAAGAAGGCAGATATTAAGTCAGACGGTAAGCTGGTAGATGTTAAGCCGGCAGATGATAAGCCAGATGATAAGCCAGATGGTAAGTTAGATGGTAAGCCGGCAGACGTTAAGCCAGATGTTAAGCCGGCAGATGTTAGAAGGTAAGCCAGATGGTAAGTCAGATTGTAATAGAGTCGCTTGACACAGTTAATAAGCCCGAGACGTTAAGAAGCCCAAGACCTTAAGAAGCCCATGGCAAGACGTCAGAATATGTTAAGTCCTAATCCGAGTTTGACTCTACATGTAACCCGCCCCTTCAACTTATATAAGGAGGGGCGGGGCACCCCAAGAGAGACAAGACAGAGGAGAAATAGCCTTAAGGCTAGACACAACTAGGAGAGCCAGCGATACGGTGACTCTCTCATGAGCATAATGAGACCTAGCCACAAACAACATGTAGGTTTGTTACCGGATGATGGGCCCGAAGCTATCTAAACCCTTGTCTTGTGTTGCATCTCTCGATTCTGATCAACCCTCTCAAGCCACCACATAGATGCATTGGCCTCACGACTAAGTCCTCACACTAGGACATCTGCCGTGACAATTCCATGAAAGGTACCCTCATAGTATCATCACTGATAATGGTACTAATCTATCTAAGGGTGCAATGAAAGAATTTTGCCAAAGTGAACATATTCACCTTGATAATTCATCTGTGGGCCATCCCCTGTCCAATGGCCAAGCTGGAATAGCCAATCAAGAAATCTTGAGAGGTATAAAACCCCGGCTTATGGTTCCTTTGCAGAGAACGCCGGGTTGTTGGGTCGAGGAGTTGCCTTCGGTGCTATGGAGTGTCAATACTACCCCCAACAGATCTACGGGTTACACGCCTTTCTTCATGGTTTACGGAGCAGAGGCAGTTCTCTCTAGTGACATCCATCACGACTCACCCCGTGTGGGGGCTTATGTTGAAGATGATAATGAAAAAGCACGTCAGGATGCTCTTGACCTCCTGGATGAGGAGCGTGACCTTGCGGCGGCTTGTTTAGTGCTTTACCAGCAAGATCTGTTTCGTTATCATAGCTGCCGGGTTAAAACCCAGACCTTTCAAGAAGGCGACTTAGTGCTCCAGCTCACCCAGGATCAAACATACATGCACAAGTTATCCCCACCTTGGGAAGGGCCCTTTATGGTCAGGAAAAACCTGAACAATGGGTCATACTACCTCATTGATATTCGAGAGCACAAGGACTCACGCAAGTCTGAGGAGGAGATCCGCCGGCTGTGGAACATTGCTCATCTTCGGCCTTATTACACCTGAGCCACCGGCTCTTGTGATGTACATACTTCTACCAATGTATATATTATGATTAGTACAATAAAGCCGGCATCCCTGATAATTCAGGGCCTCTGTTGTTTCATTTCTGAGAATCTAAATCTTTATTGTCAATTCATAAGATCACTTGGGGGCTTCCTGCTCATTGAGTATGACTACCCTCTTGATCCGTCTTGTACGCCTTGATTGCAAATTACTTGGGGGCTTCCTGCTCATTGAGCATAGCTATGACTACCCTACTGATCTGGCTTATACGTCTTGATCGAAATATTACTTGGGGGCTCCTTGTTAATGAACAGAGCTTTGTTGTCCCTTGTAATAGGCTTGGACGCCAGGTGTATTCACCAAAAATCTGGTTTATCATACCTTTGTATGCTTGCCACTCCGACCAGGTAATTAATCCTGGGATGACTCGCCATACTCTTGACAGTCAATCTTATAAAGACCCTGAACTTGTCAAAGTTGAAACGATGATTGGTCATGTGAGGCCCGGCTTACAGGTTTGAATTAAGGATTAACTCAGTGGCTGTGTGACCCTTGAATATCACTTGATATTGAGGCTCGGCAACCTATGAAGGCCTTGTTTCTTCTGATTTTTGTTTGCTTTGATGTTTTTACCCAGGTTCGGGCCCTCTCGATGGAGTTAATACCCTACTCCTACTTGATTAATATTGATGATATGGGTAGTACAAGAGTAGATCTACCACGAGATCAAGGAGGCTAAACCCTAGAAGCTAGCCTATGGTATGATTGTTGTTCGTCCTATGGACTAAAACCCTCCGGTTTATATAGACACCGGATAGGTTAGGGTTACAGAGTCGGTTACAATGGTAGGAGATCTACATATCCGTATCGCCAAGCTTGCCTTCCACACCAAGGAAAGTCCCATCCGGACACGGGACGAAGTCTTCAATCTTGTATCTTCATAGTCTTGGAGTCCGGCCGTGATGATAGTCCGGCTATCCGGACACCCCCTAGTCCAGGACTCCCTCAGTAGCCCCTGAACCAGGCTTCAATGACGACGAGTCCGGCGCGTTGATTGTCTTCGGCATTGCGAGGCGGGTTCTCCTCCAAATCCCATATACCTGTCGAACAGTGTCCGACTTTTGATAAATGCGGCGCTCCTTGGCTTCTGTGCCCAATAATGGCCATCTTCCATGTGTTTGAATGAATGCGAAAGGCCAGGGTATTTTTACAATTACCCCCTTAGCTGCGGAAATGAGCTGCCTATAAAAGGGGCGAGGATCTAGATCTGAGTCACATCATCCCTCCTTTGCGAGCTTTCATCGGAGCGCTCCTGACCAAAGCTCATTCCGTCATGGACAGTCGACGCGGCCCCTGCTCTCACGCTCCCAGCCCTCAGCCTGGAAATTGGGAGAGATGCTCAATCCCGCATAGCGAGCTAGTTATACTTCAAACCAAGGGATTTCTTCCCCCGGCCTTCATGGTTCTGGTTCGAGCCGGACTCGCCACCTACAAGGGCGGAAAGCAAGCGGAGAGTGTCTTCGATCCCTCTAAAGGAGAGCGGGTGTGCTTCATCTCTTATTTAGTAAGAGGACTCGGATTTCCAATCCATCCGTTTCTCCGGGGGCTCTTGGAGTTCTACGGCCTCAAGTTGCACCACCTTACGCCTGCCTCCATTTTGCACATTGCTGGCTTCGTGGCCCTTTGCGAGCTGTTCTTGGGTGTCGAGGCTCATTTCAGGCTGTGGAAGAGATTATTCTGCCTAGTACCCCGTTCTCATGAGGGGTCAATATATCAAGTCGGCGGAGCCGAGCTATGGCGCATCGCCGGGACCGGATACCTATCAGGAACCCCAAAGAAAGCGTCCAAGACTGGCCCTTGGAATGGTTTTATATGGAGGGCGTCCGCTGCGGATCCTGTTCGGATCGGCCTTCCGAGATTCAGCAATGCTCCTCTGAAGAAGCGCCTAAGCTGGTGCCCTCGAATCCCGGAGAAGATGACAAGGGCGTCCTCTATTTGATGAGCGAATAAGGTTCTTGGCTCATGCGGATTAACCATGATTGGAGTCATGGCAATCTGCATTATGAGTGGGGTGCAGCCGCTCCAGTATAGGGGTCACCCCATGTGGGACTTCAACGGGGAGGACGACGCCACCCGCCATGGCCGCAAAGGGCCGGGATCGGTCACCGAACTGGTGAAGATCTTGTCTGCTATGTACAAGGGGGAGGAGGAGGATTTCATCCGCGTCAATCCACTGAAGGAGTTTTCTTCGAATAATCCTCGAAGCTGGGTAAGCAAACATCTTTGTGACCTGTCCGATCCATGTTCCCGTGGTTAAATATCTCATTTCATGGTTTTTGCGCAGGAACTGCGCCGGACTGCGGAGAAGATACACAGCCCACCCCCACAACCCGAGGATTCGGAACGGTCCCTCGATCCGACCTCCAAAGAGGATCCGGATATAAAGGTGGAGTTGATCGACGGGGTGTTCTACCAACTTAGCATCAAAAATGCTTTGGTTGCCATTACGACCGATTACCTCGGAATACTTCCAGCCTCACAGGTAACTGAGACCAAGGTCCCAAAATCCTGATAATGACCCACCCATGCATATTTTTGTTTTTGATCACAGTACACCAATGGTGTTTCGCAGGGGGTACCTTCGAGGCAGGAGGCCGAGCCCGCGGTGGCCGGCCAACAAAGGGCAGTGCGGCCCCGCAGACTAAAAAGAAGTGTGGTCCGGATCGAAACTCCGCCGCAATGGTATGGCATGCCACCATACTCCCAGGATTGATTCCTGGAAAGCGTACTAACGCAGGTGCTCTTTTCAGGAAAAAGAGCGCTCGCCGGACTAAGTCCGGAGAGGTTGCCAATCGGACCTTCACCATCCAGGCTTCAAAGCCAGGTCCAGAGGCTGAGGCGAGCACGAGACGTGCGTCGGATGCTCCTCCGACAGAGGATGACGACTGGTTGTCCGCCACCAACTCCGAGGTGGAGAGCTCCTTGAATCACAGGCGCCGCTGGACAGTTCTTTGTGACGCGTGTTTCTCCCAAGAGGCCTTGAATGCCTTGATTGGAGATCGCACCTCCGTGCAGCTCAAGATGGTCTAGCGAGCCACGGGCGGTATGTAGAAGACATATGGGTAAGGAAATTTGACGGTTTATATATGCGGTAGCCCCGAGACTTAAAATAGTTTGAATAACTGATTTAAGGATCATTTTGTTATCTGAGGATCTTCAGAGAAGAATACCCGACTGTCGGGGAGCTTGAAGAGTCTGAGGCCCAACTTGAGGCCGCCTTGGCGCTTCTGGGAGGAGCCACGAGACCCCTCTGGTAATATACGCTCCAGAAGATAAATACTTAATGAAGTGCGGCGTGTGTGTAAATCTGACAAAAATATTGCAGATGGCGCCGGACTAGATCCGGACAAGCAGCAGCTCTTGTGCCAGCTAAAGGCCGGCGACAGCGTGCTTACGAGGGTGCGGCAGGAGAAAAATATCCTCTAAGACGCCAACACCAAGCTGTGCGAGGAACTAAAGGATGTTCGTGCCCAGTTGTCTGACTCCGTAAAGGAGAATCGGTAACCGTCGCGGCACTTTCGATAAGTGCTTGAGCGAACTTTGAAGGAGTTGGCGAGGAAGGCGACTAACATAAACATGTATGTAGGTTTGCTCACAGGTCGTCACGAGGAGGAGATGCCCGGTTCTTCGGGTGATCTTTTTCCCGAACTGCGTCCGGCAGGTGATGAAAGGCATTGGCCAGGCCCTGTGGCCATCTATCTCCATGCCCGAAGGCATTGGGGAGCTGGCAGAGCGGCTTCAAGGAGCACAGTGGCGCTTCCAGCTATGGAAGATATCGGCCTGCCCTCAAGGCGCCAAGGAGGCCTGGGCCATGGTAAAGACGCGGTACACGAAGGCTGACCCAAACCACATGGCCGAGGTCGGACTTGTGGGGCCTGATGGGATAGAGATCCCTGTAAGCTTAGTGTACGGCCAAGTAGAATTGGCCACCAAGTATTCTCAGCAAGATTGTAAATTAGATAGCCTGATAGATGGCATTGAGGAGCAATACAATGAGTCAAGTTGACTTTGTAAATAAATATGACATGAAGAATGTCTTCTAGCCGGATTGTAGATCGTTTGTCATAGCGGACCTTTTCGCTTGGACCTCAGGACCCAACAGTCCGGAGTGTGTCCGAATACCTTCGTGGTTATATAAGAACCATGGTATGCATGGAGACAAGGCGTAGGGGTCATTAGTGCTGTATCAGACAAGTGCCCAACTAGTTATGTTATATTACATGGGTAGTAAGAAACATCTTCGGGGAGAATAGTTCCGTTAAGGGTTCCTTTATTTGGGATGCATGCCCTAAAGTGCATGTCAAAGCTGCTATGAAAGCAGAAAATCATCTGGGGGCAGATGGGTAAATAATTAAAAATATCTTTTAGTTCACCGACCGAATATTCCCTTAAGAACGCTAGCTTTCGGCTTCACCCAGTCTGAGGTACGTCCGCTGACCCGGCAACAATCGCAGAGGTGCTCCCTTTACCACCTAGCCGAACAATCGGGAACGTAGGGGTAAGCAAAGGAGCCAGGCAACCCAGCTTGGCCAAAACTTAAGTCATATCGATGCATATAATGGTGAATAAAATGTACATGCGGAAGTTTAACGCATGTGTTGGGCATAAAGCCCATATAAATAAGCTTCTATAAGGAAGCCCCCAGGTATAATGAGCGCGGACAGCGCGTCAAATATATGCGAACAAAGCGCAAAATGAGCCTATTAGAGGCTGCCAAAAAGAAGGAGGAGGAAGGAGAGAAATAAAAGACAGCAAAAATAAAAAATGTGAACGGAGGAAGGAGACGAACTTGGAGTCCGGCACTTTAGGCGTATAGTCTTCGTAGACGGGCTGCGTTCCATGGGTTTGGCTCGAGTCGGTTATCCGATGCGTTTCGCAGACGGTATGCTCCGCCGGTCAGGACCTGGTCGATGATGAAGGGACCTTCCCATTTGGGCTTGAGTTTGTCCTTTTTCTTGTCCGGCAGGTGTAGAACTAGTTCGCCAAAGTTATAAGCTTTGGCCCGTACTTCCCTGCTTTGATATCTTCGAGCCTGCTATTGATAGAATGCGAGCGAGCTTTTTGCCACGTCGCTCCTCCTCCAGTGCGTCCAAACTGTCCTGCCGATCGAGCTCGGCTTCTCTTTCTTCATACATGCGCACGCGAGGTGAGTCATGTATTATGTCGCAGGGCAGGACTGCCTCTGCGCCGTACACCATGAAAAATGGTGTGAATCCGGTAGTACGATTCGGCGTGGTCCGCAGCCCCCAGAGTACGGAGTCGAGCTCCTCAACCCAGTGCGTGTTAGATTCCTTGAGGGACCGCACTAGTCTGGGTTTAATGCCGCTCATGATTAGACCGTTTGCTCGTTCGACTTGGTCGTTTGTTTGAGGGTGATAGACTGAGGCGTAATCGAGCTTGATGCCCATGTTTTTGCACCATGATTTGACCTCATCGGTCGTGAAGTTGGTGCCGTTATCAGTGATAATATTGTGGGGGACACCGTAACGGTGCACTACCCCTGATATGAAGTCTATCACTGGTCCGGATTCGGCCGTTTTAACAGGCTTGGCCTCTATCCATTTGGTGAATTTATCCACCATGACCAATAGATATTTTTTCTTGTGGGTTTCTCCCTTAAGGGGTCCAACCATGTCAAGCCCCCAGACCACGAACGGCCAGGTGATAGGTATAGTTTTGAGGGCGGTGGGTGGCATGTGGCTTTGGCTAGCAAAAAGCTGGCAACCAACGCATCGTTGGACCAAATCCTGTGCATCTGCCCAGGCCTTCGGCCAATATAATCCTGTATGGAAGGCCTTGCCTACAAGGGCCCGGGCTGCGGCGTGGTGCCCACCTAGTCCGGCGTGAATTTCAGCCAGGAGGTTTCGCCCTTCCTCTTCGGAGATACACCTTTGAAGGACTCCGGTAGTGCTTTTCTTATAAAGCTCTCCCTCGTGGACTTTATAGTCTTTAGATCGCCGTACTATGCAGCGAGCCTCATTTTGGTCTTCGGGGAGTTCTTGGCTAGTTAGGTAGGCTAGGAATGGTTCCGTCCACGGGGCGATAATCGCCATTATTTCGTGAGCGGAGGGTGTTAACTTCGAGGCGAGCCTCCGATTGTGTCGAAGTGTTGGCGTCGAGGCGGTGCGGTTGGGTCCGGATTGTTATTGCCGGACTCCCCTTCCCATAGTACGGATGGCTTGAACAGCCGTTCCATAAAGATATTGGGTGGGACGGCATCGCGTTTTGCACCGATGCGTGCCAGTGTAGCCGCCGCCTGGTTGTTATCCCGGGCTATATGATGAAATTCGAGCCCTTCGAACCGTGCTGACATTTTTAGGACCGCATTGCGGTATGCTGCCATTTTCGAGTCTTTGGCATCAAAGTCTCCGTTTATTTGAGATATTGCGAGGTTCGAATCCCCGCGCACCTCTAGGCGTTGAATGCCCATGGAGACTGCTATCTGGAGGCCGTGCAAAAGGGCCTCATATTCGGCTGCGTTGTTGGAGTCTGTATACATTATCTGAAGGACGTATTGGACTGTGGCCCCGGTTGGGGATGTCAGGACGACGCCAGCCACCAGGTCGGCCAACATTTTGGAGCCGTCAAAGTGCATGATCCAATTGGAGTATGCGCCGTACTCTTTAGGGAGTTCGGCTTCGGTCCATTCGGCCACGAAGTCGGCCAAAACTTGCGACTTGATAGCTCGCCGTGGCTTGTAGGTTATGTCGAATGGAAGGAGCTCTATGGCCCATTTAGCAATCTTTCCCGTCGCGTCGCGGTTGTTTATAATGTCATTAATAGGTACTTCGGAGGCTACCGTTATCAAACACTCTTGAAAGTAGTGCCGTAGCTTCCGGGATGCCATGAACAACGCGTATGCTATCTTTTGATAGTGTGGGTACCGGGACTAGCATGGAGTTAGGACAGTGGACACATAGTAAACCGGTTTTTGAAGAGGGAACCGGTGTCCGTCCGTTTCTCGTTCGACAACGAGCACCGCGCTGACAACTTGATGTGTTGCGGCGATATATAATAGCATTGGTTCGCCCATGTTGGGAACGGCCAGGACCGGATTTGTTGCCAAAATGGCCTTTATTTCTTCGAGTCTGGCCGTGGCGGCTTCCGTCCACTAGAAGTGTTCGGTGCGCCGAAGGAGGCGGTAAAGTGTTAACGCCTTTTCTCCCAAATGGGAGATAAAGTGGCTTAGAGCCGCTACGCATCCCGTCAATTTTTGTATTTGTTTGAGGTCTTTTGGAATATCCAATTGTGACAGAGCTCGGTTCTTGGCTGGGTTTGCTTCAATTCCTCTACCGGACACAATGAAGCCCAGCCGAAGATGCATTTTTCCGGATTGAGCTTGATGTCATATTTTCGAAGATTTTCGAATGTGCACCTCGGGTCGTCTACTAGAGTTTCGACGTGATTGGTTTTGACGACCACGTTGTCTACATATGCTTCCACTGTTTTGCCAATCTGGTTTGCCAGACATGTCTGAATCATGCGCTGATATGTTGCGCCGGCATTTTTGAGCCCAAAGGGCATTGTATTGAAGCAGAACGGGCCGTATGGAGTGATGAATGCTGTTACAGCTTGGTCTGGCACCCCCATCTTGATTTGGTGGTAGCCGTAGTACGCGTCGAGGAAGCACATTGAGTCGTGTCCTGCTGTAGCCTCGATAATTTGATCAATTCGGGGGAGAGCGAAGGGATCCTTTGGGCAAGCCTTATTAAGGTCTTTAAAATCAACACATAGGCGCCAGGATTTATCCTTCTTTGGTACCATCACCAGGTTTGCTAGCCAGTCCGGATGTTTTATATCTCTAATGAATCCGGCTTCCAAAAGTTTGGCTAGCTCCTCTCTCATGGCCTATCTCTTGGGTTCAGAAAAGCGCCGAAGAGCCTGTTTGACTGGCTTGAATCCTTTGAGGATATTTAGGCTGTGCTCGGCCAGCCGACGTGGGATTCCTGGCATATCTGAAGGGTGCCAGGCAAGGATGTCCCAGTTTTCTTGTAGAAATTCTCGTAGTGCCGCGTCTACATCAGGGTTTAATTGTGCCCCAATGGAGGCCGTCTTTGCAGGGTCCGTTGGGTGGACTTGGAATTTGACTATTTAAATACGCTGGTTTAAAAGAAGTGGACTTGGATCTTTTATCAAGTATCACATCGTCCGTGTTCACCGTGGGCGCATCAGCAGTGAGTTCCTCGGCCGCTAGGGCTTCGGATAGTGCCTCGAGGGCTAGTGCGGCTGCCTTGTTTTCAGCTGGAGTGCTATGTTGAATCACTAGCAAGAGTGATGATTCCGTTAGGTCCGGGCATTTTCAGCTTCATGTCCCCCTAATGGGGTATAGCTTGAAAAATTGTGAATGCCTCTCGTCCTAATAAAGCATGATATCCACTTTGTTGAACGGGGCCACTTGAAATGTGACCTCCTCGGACCTGTAATTGTCCGTGAGCGAACACTACGTCCGGTGTGATTTTTCCTGTCGACGCTTCCGGCTAGGGATTATTCCTCTGAAGGTTGTCTGCTTCGCTCAATGCGGTTCGATCTATTTCCATTTTTCGGAGGGTTTCCTCATAGATGAGGTTTAGTCATTGCCGCCATCCATGAGTACCTTAGTAAGGCGAAAAGCAAATCCACTATCGGACTGAGAACCAATCCGGTGGTGCTCGATGCATTCGAATTTAGGTTAAATCACCGGCATTAAAGGTAATAGCCGTGTCACTCCATGGATTTATTGTTGCTACTTGTTAGACTTCGCCAAGGTTGCGGAGTGTTCATTTTCGCATGTTATTTGATGCGGAAGTCTCGAAGACTGTTAACACCGTCATGGTGTTCTTTGGGCTGGGATTACGAAGCTAGAAGCTCTTTGCCACTTTTGGCCACCTGCCGTAGTATCCAACATGCTCGAAGGCTATGAGTTGGAGTGGCGTCCTCTGTGCTATGAATTTCGCAGGGTCCGTTTAGCCAACCCTCCAGTACAGTTCCGTACCCTTTAGGGGGTTTTGGTTTTTTGGTATTTGACCCAGGTGCTTGATAATGATGCACCCTTTTGTTTCGGACTAGGGGTGTATTCGGGGCCGGATTATCCCAAAATTTACTTTTGGTTTCAGCGCTCTCCATCGCATAGTACTTTTGTACTATGGTCACCAAGTCAACAAAGCGTGTAATTTCATGACGACTTATGGCGTTTAGGATTCCCTTGTCCGTGCAATTATTGCGGAAAATTGGGATTGCGTCCTCCTCCCGGCAGTCCTTTATCCTGTTCAAAACCAGGAGGAATCTGGCCCAGTAATGATGTATTTTTTCAGCGGGCTCTTGCCGAATTTGAGAGATTTCACTAATGTTTGGGTGGGCGGGTGGAACTAGATCCGGAACCCCGTCCAATTTAGGACTCAGGGGCCGAGGAGTTTCCGAACTCGGAAGTTTGGATTTTTGAGTGTTATCCAATGAGTCCGACCCGCCGCCTGACTTTAAGTTCAGGGCTTGATCGACATCCGTCCCTCTGCAGGAATCCGGCATGGAGGGATCGGGAATAAGGACGTAGCTAGTCCTTAAGATAGAATAAGAATCGCCGCATTGCTCCTCTATCACGGCAACATGATGGGTAGCCTGGGGAGAGTTGATCTCTCTCAGATCGGTTTTAGGCCCGATCCGGTCGTAGTCTGTAGCGACTCCCAGGGCGGCGATGCGATCCAAGAGCTCATTTATGGAGGAGAGCTCGATCGGATCTAACTGTTCGGCAAGTTCCGAACTAACATGGAGATTGGTTTCGATGACTCGAGAGGTCACTTTGTCGGTAGCGGCGGCGAACTAGCGGTCATGAGAAAACCGCCTAGCCGAAGAAGTCGACCCGGTGGCCAAGGCTTCTTTGGGGATGGTATCGTCTTTAAAGGCGAGATGAGGCATCCTACGATGGCGTGACGCAGAGGAACTCTCAATGAAAACACCAATGTCGGTGTCAAAACCGGCGGATCTCGGGTAGGGGTCCCGAAGCTGTGTGTCTAGGCGGATGGTAACAGGAGACAAGGGACACGATGTTTTACCCAGGTTCGGGCCCTCTCGATGGAGGTAATACCCTACTCCTGCTTGATTAATATTGATGATATGGGTAGTACAAGAGTAGATCTATCACGAGATCAAGGAGGCTAAACCCTAGAAGCTAGCCTATGGTATGATTGTTGTTCGTCCTATGGACTAAAACCCTCCGATTTATATAGACACCGGATAGGTTAGGGTTACACAGAGTCGGTTACAATGGTAGGAGTTCTACATATCCGTATCGCCAAGCTTGCCTTCCACGCCAAGGGAAGTCCCATCCGGACACGGGACGAAGTCTACAATCTTGTATCTTCATAGTCGTGGAGTCCGACCGTGATGATAGTCCGGCTATCCGGACACCCCCTAGTCCAGGACTCCCTCACCCACCCTGGTTATGGACTATATAGTCACCGGTGGATTTTTTCCTATGGGTATTATGACCCGCCCTGTGGTAAACTACCACGGCACTTGTTATCTGCTTATGTGCAAGGAATATGTTAAACATGGTCTAGATGATTGATGCCATTATAAGCATAAGTGGCAAATCTGCAAACATCAGATCGGCAGCTCAAAAGAGTTATGCAAGTAAACATGCATGATGGCATGGCGGATAATGGTTTTTCATCTAGCCTATTACATGGCTCCCCGAGCCCAAAAGCATTAAGTGTTTTTTATAACATGACATTCAAAGCTATGGATGATCAGCTAGCCTTTTTGATCAATTGTCTTGGCCTTCACGCGTTGAAGCTTCCGGGTCATCATGCGCCGGTTTTTCTTCTTCTTCATCACCCATTGGCTAGAAGTCAGGTGTAGCCCAATTGATGCCGGTCAAAGCTCTAAACACAGCTTCTTCATCTATAAGACTTGATGGATCAATTTCAGGAGCCAAGGTGTGCTTACGTGTGGGTGGGATAAGATCCGCAGCTTCATGAACTGGCGCCTTCACTTTGGTATTCTCAGCGTCATAAACTAGGCGGTACTTGGAGAGGTCCGTCTCATCAGCTAATTTGCTTGCTCATGGGCATCTCTCTCTTACTATTTGAGTGAAGTCATCAGCACTGAAAGGAGACCCATCTTCTTTAACACTAGGACAGCTGGCTGATATTTCTTCCGGGTCGAGTTCAGCCTGCCACGCCTTTGCCGAGCTTAAAGCAGTGGTAGCACCGACCCTGGCGGCTGATCACTTTAATTCTTCCACCCTTTCTGGTATCACAAACAACTTCTCTAACACTTCCTTTATAAGGGAAGGTGGCTGGTTCTTATGCAAGGTAGCAGAAAACTCCTGTTGGGCGCCAGTGTACAGCTGCTCCACAAGGGTATAAACGACTTTCAGCCTTATGCGCATGTCATCACCCAGCTTGGAGTTTCTGGAACCTGCATTGGCAAGTATATTTATGAGCCGGCTCAATGGTTGTTCAAACTTGATGAAGAAGATATTGAAGTATACTATAACTTACCAAAGATGGCCACTATCATGTTGTTGATTTGATATTTTAAACCGGACAACTCATCAGTTACTGGCTTAAGGGCAGTGTCTGTGTCAAAACCGAGGGATCTCGGGTAGGGGGTCCCAAACTGTGCGTCTAGGCAGATGGTAACAGGAGACAAGGGACACGATGTTTTTACCCAGGTTCGGGCCCTCTCGATGGAGGTAAAACCCTACTCCTGCTTGATTAATATTGATGATATGGGTAGTAGAAGAGTAGATCTACCACGAGATCAGAGAGGCTAAACCCTAGAAGCTATCCTATGGCATGATTGTTGTTCCTCCTACGGACTAAAACCCTCCGGTTTATATAGACACAGGAGAGGGCTAGGGTTACACAGAGTTGGTTACAATGGGAGGAGATCTACATATCCGTATCGCCAAGCTTGCCTTCCATGCCAAGGAAAGTCCCATCCGGACACGGGACGAAGTCTTCAATCTTGTATCTTCATAGTCCGAGAGTCGGTCAAAGGTTATAGTGCGGCTATCAGGACACCCCTAATCCAGGCTTCAATGACGACGAGTCCGGTAGCATGATTGTCTTCGGCATTGCAAGGCGGGTTCCTCCTTCGAATACTTCATAGAAGATTTTGAACACAAGGACAGTGTCCGGCTCTGCAAAATAAGTTCCAAATACCACCGTAGAGAGAATAATATTTATACAAATCCAATCTGTGGCGTATTCATGGCGTGACATAACACCACGGCCAAGCCTTTATTGAATCTTTTCTTGTCCCACCTCGGTAGCGTTTAGCGAGGCGGTTTCCTTGGCACGTCTTGTCGAAGTAGAGATCGTGTCCCCTTATTCCGGGATTCTCATCAATACGGGTGTGGGTAACCCAATCGTGCCCGTTGGCATGTCTCCTCAATCGAAGGCGAGTCCCAGAGGGTCACGGAGAGGGCTCTTGGTATTCAACCCCTTTATAAAGAGACCAAGGCTCTACTCCTTTCTTTCAATCTCTATCGAATCCGCCTCTCGCCTCGAGTTCCAACACCCAAAGCTCCAGATTCAGGCGCTTCGGACCTTCGATGATGTCCGGCTCCGACCTTCAAGGCCGGTGGATGCCTTCCTCCGTTACGAAAGAAGACGTGTTAAAGCTAAGAGATGCCAGGTATCTAACCGGCGAAATCCCGCATAGGCTACTTGGTCAAGGGCAGGTTATTCCCACTCCCAAGCCTGGCGAGAGCGTGGTGTTCGCGTCTCATTTCCTTCAGGGGCTAGGCTTCCCGACGGACCCCTTTGTGAGGGGGCTCCTATTTTATTATGGGCTGGAATTTCACGACTTGTCTCTGGAGTCCATCCTCCACATCTCATCGTTCATTGTCGTGTGCGAAGCCTTCCTCCTTATTACTCCTCACTTCGAATTGTGGCTTAAGACCTTCAAAGTAGAGCCGAAGATGATCGAGGGGCAGCACGCGGAGTCTTGGAGGTGCTGTTATAAGCAAGAATGCCGACGCTCCATGGCCCGAGGGCTCTTTTCAAGAGGAGTTCAGCTTATGGCAGCGAGAGTGGTTTTATATCACAGCTCGGGGGCACCAAGTGGGTGGCGCCACCTGCCTTTCGCTCGGGTCCCCCACCACAGCTAGCATCATGGGTCAATAGAGGGTTTAACTGGGGGCCGTCCAAGGACGTGCCCTTGTTGCAGGGCCGCATTCAAGATCTCCTAGAAAGATACATCAATCTGGCCGTAGTGACGCAGGTCATGTCGATTCGCCGCACCCTGCCCTGCAGACGTCGCCCCCTCCGCCTGTGGGAGTTTAATCTGGAGGGACCATGAGCCCTCCAACATTTCTGGTAGCTGACGTCCATGGAGATGTACAAATTGTTCTTCGGATCACAAGCAATGTGTCCGGACTCGACCGAGGACGCAGGTCTGAGCTGCAATCGCCCGGATACTCAAGTAAGTAGCCCTGTACCCAGACACGCTATCCATATATTTATCATAAAATTGCCCTTAAAAGAGTTGTCCCTTAAACAGGAGTGGATAGCGAAAGCAAAGCTAATCAGGTGTCCGGCCCCCCTCCCTGAGACCACGCCGGATCCCGTGTTAACCAGGATGCTAGAGGTTGCGCCTTTGAAAGAAGGCGAAGGGGGGAACTAGGAAGCTACCGCCTCCTCGAAGGAGGCTGTTAGGAAAGGAGGAACCGAGAATTCCTCTATCCAGGGGAAGAAGAGGACCGCCTCTGAAGACCCAGAGACCATGGTCTCAAAGCGGGGGAAGAAATCTTCGTCAGAGGGTCCTGCACCGGGGGATGCCTCGGCCGCACTGTGCCCCCAAGGGGAAAAGCCCACCACCCAGCCGAAAGTAGAGAGGGGAGTTTTAAAATGAGAGACATCCTGTTCTATTTACGAGGAAGAAAACTGAAATTTTACCTTGTAGTTCGGATCTCAGCCCTTCTCGTGAGCTCATGTTCAGCGGATCTTGATAGGAGATGATGGAGAGCCGAACGCCTCCCCCTGCCGTACCGCCTTGCGAGGCGGGCGACCCTGAGGTGTCGTCATAGAGGGTTTCTCCGAATCCAGCAGGGCCGGAAGGCGGTGGTATGGCCCCCCAAAGCCCTCCATGTCCGGCTTTCGAAAAAGGCCGTCAGACGAGTTCGGCACCGTCCGGTGCACGGTCGGAGGAGCTGAAGGATCTGCTCAGGCGAGCGTCTATCTCAGAAGAATACCGTGCGTTGATGGGTATGGTGATTGAAAGGATTTCATCCGCGGAGAGCGGGTTTTACGAGGCCGTCAGGAGTTTACTGACAGGTTTTGAGGTACGCGAAATGATGTACCTTTTGACAGTTCCGCATATATAAGATGCGCCCTTTGTAGATAGTAGCCCCTGAGACTCGGTGCGTTGTCAAAAATGACGGCGCGCAGAGGATCATAATCCCAGGTATAATATGTCACCCTTCCTATGTAGGTGGCGAAGTGTCCGGTGGCTAGCCGGACTGATGGATTTGCCGAGCTAAAGCGGCAACTTGACATGGCAGATGCTGACATCACGCTTGTCAACAAGAGGATTGACGAGGCACAAGGTATGTAATTTCTCCGAAGACACCTGGTAAGAGGAGCTTGATGCCCGTATCTTACAACATGTGTGCTTGATGCAAATGGTGCCGCTGCCATGGAGAACCTTCGGGCAGAACTTGCCCGAGCCAAGGATCAGGCCAGGAAAAGCGATGTGGCTGCCTTAAAGGCGGCTGAAGAGCTGAAAGCCGAACAGGCTGCTCACTGCCGAAGCAAGAAGGAAATGGCCGAGATGGCTGCGAAGTTGAAGAATGCTGTCGACCGCTACAAGCTTCTTGAAAAATAAGATCGGGCGGGACAGAAGGACCTGGAGAAGGCAACTACCGAGGCCAAGGATACTCGCTCTGCGATGAGAGACATGAAGGAGGAGCTGCGTCAGGCCGGAGATATCGCGGCTGGAAAGCCCTTTATGCTGCGGATGAAGTTCGGGGATCCTAAATATGCTCCATTGGACCGGCTGTGGAGTGCGGCGGACACTTATCTGGACTTGGCGGCGAGTGCCGCGGACGCGGCCGAACACTTCCGAGATCAAAAGGATCACGAAGTGGAAAAGCTTTTTTGGTCGCAGTTCCACAATCCAGGGCTCCCACTTCCATTAACCGATCGGTTGGCCGCATGGGCGGAGCTGAATAGGTTATCCGGACTCGCCATGAAGTATGTCGTGAGTCATCTGTGGCCGAAAAGGCCCGAGCCGAAGAGTTATTTTAGCTTGGTGCAGCAGTTCCTTGGTGTGGTGCCGCATATCAATGCAATGAAGAGGTCAGCGTGCATAGAGGGTGCGCGGATGGCTCTTTCCCGTGTCAAGACATACTGGGGAGATGAAGGCCATCGCTGTTGCATCCCAAGATTCGGACGGGAGCCGAGTACCTGCTGAGCACTATTTTCAGGAAGTTCTGCAGGGCGCTCGTTTAATAGAGATGCAGTGCTCGAAGGATATTATGTTCGAATAACATGCGTTATTGTAAAACAATGTTTCGAGGGAATATAAAAGCTTTTTATACTTGTGCCTTCAAGAATTAAAATACCTTCGGTGTGGCCGTTAATGTACATGTGTATATAACCTGAAAGATGGCAGTCTTCGGCTTCAGCCCCCACGCATATAATGCGGGGTGTTATGGCGCATTTTCACACTTGATCCAACGTCTTGGTCCTATTACGGAGGTGATAGCGCAGCGAACTAGGCAACCGGACTATAATGCTTTATCACTTTCACTTAGCCATAGGAGTTTGGCGATTGGGGCTACTATATAGCCCGTAGGGGCACAGCGCTCACTGAATTGAGGCGCATGTGTGCTGGCCGGAAGCGCTCGCTTCGTTAACGCGGAGGAATCCTAAAGATCGGCGGGTCATCGAGTGGTTGACCAGTCTCACGCTATATCATGATGATCGGTTTTCGGCTTTCTCTCTTTGAGGTGCTACTTTGGCGAACAAGGGGCACAATCGCGATAGTTCTCTGGTGCCACCTTAGCCGATAGAGCGGAGCGTAAGGCAGCAAAACACGAGCCGGGCAAACCCAACATTTGACCAAAGACATGATTCGGAGCTGATGCATATAAGGCCAAACTTCATGACGCCCAACACTCCCTAAGGTATTCGGTCTTGATGAAAGCGGGCTGAACAACGCCCTTGGTAATAAGCCCACAATTGTCCAGTCTGCGCAAAATTCTCACGTGGCCACATGCCAAGGCGCCAGCCTCCTCCTCGGTTATACCAAGAAACCGGGGATGTGTATCAACAAGAGGCGGTGAAAAAGGTTTACGTGAGTCTTAATCTAAAAGAATCCTTGGAGCGGGTCCCTCTTGACGTCTGCGCCTGCGTCTCCGTTGTGCCGTATCCTGGACGGGTGTAGCACGGTGTTCATCTGTAAAAGAGAGGAACTTAGTTGAAAAAGATCGTGCAAAAATATATGTTATATTAAATAAACAAAGTATAATTCAAAAAATGGGCAAAATTGAGCTTTATTGTCTCTTGTTGTACATGCGTGGAGCCCTTGTGCGGGGTATGCGGCTAGTATGCCCTTGTATGTTTAAGCCGGACTCGTCTAGCCATGTCCGGGGTCTGAACGACCTGTTTAGGTGCTTTGATTAGTGAAGCCGGTTTAGTGTGTGGCTGTCAAGGCAGCCGCATAGTCCTCCGCGCTCGAGGAACAATCGATATTTCCCTTTAATGAGATGATGCCTCGCGGACCGGGCATTTTAAGCATAAGAGACTCATAATGCGGTATTGCGTTAAAGCGGGCGAAAGCTTCGCGTCCCAGTAGTGCTTGATAGCCACTTGTAAATGGGGCAATGTGGAAGGTTAGCTTTTCGCGGCGGAAGTTGTCGGGGGAGCCGAACATAACTTCTAGCAGGAGAGAACCCGTACAATGGGCGTCTGGGCCCGGCGTTACCCCTTGAAAGGAAGTGTTGCTATGGCATATTTTTGTTGGGTTTATCCCCATTTTGCGGATTGTGTCCTGATATAGCAGGTTTAGACCGCTGCCGCCGTCCATTAGGACTTGTGTAAAGTGGAGTCCGTCAATTATCAGATCTAATATCAAGGCAGTCCAGCCTGCCTTCCGGATACTTCTAGAGTAATCCTGATGGTCGAAGGTGATTGGTTTTAACAACCCGGTGGCGGGACTCCTACGGGATAGGCCATTATGGCGCGTATCTCTATAGGCTCCACTCTGTTTTTCCCTTTTGTCACGTGAAGTGAGTTTACTGTTTTGACTTCTTGTGGGAAATTCTTTTGTTTTCCGGTGCTCTTCTTGTGGGGTTATTCATCGTCCTTGCTTGGTGTGTCGAGCCCCTTGTGTTCGGTGTTGAGTTCGCCGGATTGCTTGAAGACCCAACAATCTCTGTGGGTATGGTTTGCAGGCTTTCCGGGAGTACTGTGGATTTGGCATATCTTGTCCAAGATTTTGCTTAGGTTAGATAGCTCGTCCCTGTTATCCTTGAGGGGCAGCTTTTTCCGATTCTGCCGAGAGCTTTTGAATCCGGCATTGACTGCCGCGCTCGTCGGGCTGTATCTCTTGGTCCGGAGCTGGTCCTTGCTGCGTCGCGGTTTCCCGTTTCCATCTCTAACTTCGGATGTACTTGGGTCGCCGGTACTGCATCTTGCCAACCAGCTATCCTCTCCTGCGCAAAAGCGGGTCATGAGGCTTGTTAATGCGGCCATTGTTCTTGGCTTTTCTTGGCCGAGGTGTCTGGCGAGCCATTCGTCTCGAGCGTGTTTGAGAGCTGCTAAGGCTTGGCGTCCGGACAATCGATTATGCAGTTCTTTTTAGTAAGAAATTTGTTCGAGTTTACGGGCTGACTCTCCGAGTTGTTGAGTTATATGACTTAAATCGTATGGATCCGGAGGTCGGACATAGGTCCCTTGAAAATTTGCGAAAAAGCATCCTCGAGCTCTTCCCAACTTCCAATGGTGTTTTCGGGAAGGCTTTTAAGCCAATGTCGGGCTGGCCCTTTGAGCTTGAGGGGTAAGTATTTTATGGCGTGGAGGTCGTCTCCTCTGGCCATGTGTATGTGGAGGATATAATCCTCAATCCAGACTCCAGGGTCTGTTGTTCCGTCGTATGCCTCTATGTTTACGGGGCTTGAATCCTGCTGGAAATTCATGGTCTAGCACCTCATCGGTGAAACATAGTGGGTGTGCGGCACACCTATACTTGGGTGTGCCGTGTTGTTCGGATATTTGTTGTGTTGCATTGCTTTCTAGAGCCTGCTTTCTTGGCCCGTAGATAGATCTGGCCGGGCCATCTTTGTGATGCGAATCCTTGGGTGGATCGCGTGCTGGCTTGGGTGCGGCGCCGTTTTCCGCTCTATGTTAGCCATGGGGTTGTTTGTCCGACCGGGTGGCTTCCTTATTTTTTGATTGCGGGGGCTCTAAGGCCTCCTCATCAAATTCCGGTAGCAATTTTCGCTTCGGATAGCTCTTTGTGTGGCGACTGTCACCGTATTTGTTTGCGGTGTTGAGTACTTTGCTCCATCTAATTCTGATGCATCTTCCGCTGTCTTGAGCTTCCGCTTCTGCTTTTTCAAGCTACGCGCAGTGGCGACGAGCCTTTTGTGGAGGTTCTTCTGCTCCAGCAACTTGTCCATAGTGAGGTCGTCCGGACTGTTATCTTCGCCGGGGACGGGTTGTTTGGTTTGTTTATCCAAGTTGCCCTGTTCGGACGGTTGCTTGATGGCACGTTCGTGTAGTTCGCCCCGCCTGCCTGTGGCTGGGTCTGTATGGCTGCTGTCTCTGTCGAGGTGAGGTTTGGGGTGGCGCTTACGCCGCCGCTTTGACTGCTTTTCGAGGGAACGACCCCTTGTTGCGTCCCTTTGTTCCTCGTCGTCGTTTCTTTTAGGTGTGTCCACCATGTATACATCGTGGGATGAGGTGGTTGTCCGGTGCCCTATAGGCGCTGGTTCCTGTTTTTCTCCTACATCATCGTCCATACCGTCGATGTCTTCGGAGTCAAAGTCCATCATGTCGGTTAAATCATCGACAACGGCTACGAAGTGGGTGGTGGATGGGCGTCGAATTTCTTTGTCGTCCGCATCCCAATCCTGCCGGTCATAATCCGGCCAGGACTCTCCTGACAAAGAGAGAGACCTTAGTGAATTTAGAATGTCGCCAAAGGGCGAGTGCTGAAAGATGTCCGTGGCGGCGAACTCCATGATCGGTGCCCGATCAGATTTGATTAGCAGGGGCACGGAAGGTTCGGAGTCCGGTGAGGAGTCCGGCACCTTGGAGTCACGGGCTTCGCAGAGGACAAGGCTGGTATTCGGCTCGATCGCCGTAGAGATTGCAGCCCCCGAGGCGGTGTCCAGCCATCCGTCCTCGATTGGCGCAGTCGGCCCCAAGCTAAGGGTCGGAGCGGTCACGGGTGCGGCCTCCAGGGCACTATTCGGCGGCAGAGCTAGATCATGCCCATCGTGATAGTGCGCGCTCGGCTGTGGCTCGAACCCGTCGAAGATCAAGTCTCCGCGGACGTCACCCGTGTAGTTCAAACTTCCAAATCTGACCTGATGGCCAGGGGCGTAGCTTTCGATCTGCTCCAGATGGCCAAGCGAATTGGCCCGCAGTGCAAAGCCGCCAAATACGAAGATCTGTCCGGGGAGAAAAGTCTCGCCCTGGACCGCATCATTGTTGATGATCGGAGGAGCCATCGGGCCTAAAGATGATGACACAGAGGAACTCTCAATGAAAGCACCAATGTCGGTGTCAAAACCGGCGGATCTCGGGTAGGGGGTCCCGGCATGTGCGTCTAGGCGGATGGTAACAGGAGACAAGGGACACGATGTTTTTACCCAGGTTCGGGCCCTCTCGATGGAGGTAAAACCCTACTCCTGCTTGATTAATATTGATGATATGGGTAGTGTCGTGGTTTTGTCACGGCAGATGTCCTCATGAAAGGACTTAGTCGTGGAGCCATCGTTACGGGTTAGCTTGAAGGGGTTAAAGCGGACACAAGGACGCAAGAGAGTTTATACTAGTTCAGCCCCTTCGATGAAGGTAAAAGCCTACGTCTAGTTGTGAATGAATTGATGGGGGTTTTGATGACTAGGGAGCAAACAAGCTTCGCCTAAGTCTCGAGTTGTTGTGTGTTGTCCCTGATCCGCCGCCGGGTCGTCCCCTTATATACATGGGTGACACCCGTCGGTTTGTAGAGTCCCGAGACCGGCTCATAGACGTGTCCGGTTCGGTCTCTAGTATTTCTAACTTACAACACAAGTTACCTACTAATGCCGGTTCACGGCTACAAGCCTTAAACCGGTTCTGGGCCTTGGGCCCTTATAGAATATCCTCACGGGCTTCAAGCATACTTGACTACTGATGAAGTTAACCCGGCCTGTCCTGGCTGGTTTACACCTGGTAGTAATATCCCCAACATTAGGCCCCAGATTGATTTGAACAGGTTCATGTCAATCCTTAGTAAAAAGCTTCGTCTACAATATCTTCTTGGTTAAACCGCCGTGACGTCATCTTCTCAGATTGTGGTGAACCGGCATGATGTCATCTGTCATAAAGAACTGTATATAACATCTTTTCATTAATGGGTCTGCAAAAATCGAGGCGACAGCTCCGCTTCCAAACTTGCGGCCCCTTGATTTTCGTGCCTGACACACATATCCCTTGCCTTTATAAATAGGACCGAAGGGTCATTCTCCTTTCCCCTTCGTGCCCTTCCACATCGTCTTCCTTGCGCCGCCTAGCTCGTGAAGCTCTGCCGCCTCCCTCAACCATTGTCTCTGCATCAACCTTGGCCGCTGCATCACCCTGAACGTACCAGAGCATCGCGGCGACCTTCCGCTTCTTCCTCAGCTCCGGTAAATCTTCTGCTCTTTCCGCCCCAGATCTATTCTAGGGTTTCTAGGTTTTTCAGTGTTCATCCTTTGTTCTTCGTTCATATAATGGTTCTCAAAAGAACTCCTGAATCTCTGTTCTGTGTAATGGTAGCTTTTTAACCTCCGTTTTCACTTACGCATCTCAAGATCATAAATCTTATTTACATCCTTGCTCATTGATTTAGTACCGCTCCGTTTTGGACCTTGAATATTTATTTCTTTTCTGAACATGCTCCAGATCCAAAACTGTGAAATACTTTTGTGAAACCTGTTTTCGCACATCCACTCTTGATTCTTCAATGTTTCAGACCAGGCGGTTTAACTTTGTAAAAAATTGACAACTCGGCATATACCATTAGTCCCCTAACTGAACCGCCAGGATTTCCCAGCTATGTATTGCCACCTTGCAGAACTCCGGTTTATAAGCAACTTCTTCCGGTTTAACAATGAATGTATCAATGTATAGCCTTCCAACATATTCTTGAACTGGTATTATTGCTTTGCAGACTGCACCATGGCCAAGCAAGTGTATGAGTGTAATTGGGTCCCTTCTCGAGTGACTGAAACTCAATTGGATAACTTAGTCCGCACAGGCGCTTTAGGGAAAAAAGATGTCATTCACTGGAGGGTCCCCGGCCCGGAGAGTCCTCCAGAACCCAAGGATGGAGAGGTTGTTGTTTTTGCTGACCATTTAGCCCGGGGCTTCAGTCCGCCCGGTTCAAAGTTTTATCGGGATGTCTTGGCCAACTTCCAACTGCGTCCACAAGATATTGGCCCCAACTCCGTAGCCCACAGTTGAATTGTTTAGAGATTGCTTCCATCTAAACCGCCGCACCGAATTTTCTGACGGTCCTAACACCGAGTTGGGTGGTATGGCGATTCAAAAGTGGAAAGAGGTCACTTACCTTCACGCCAAACAGCACAGCCATCCCAAAGAGTGGAATTCAACATGGTTTTACTTCAAAGATACCTCTCCTGATGGAGAAAATCCTTTCCCGGGTTACCGTCCGGAGCGGCTAAGCAACACACATCCCCTCCCTCACAGACTGACTGCTAAGGAAAGAAGCAAATATGCCCCTCAACTATCCAAGCTCCGGGCCTTCATGGCCAACGGGCTGACATGAGTTCATCTTGCTCGCTGCTGGATATCTCGGAGTATACTGCCCCTAAGCCTGCTTTTCTGTTTAATGTGCAAATACACAGAAGATGTGAAAGACCCTTTACGGCATATTGAGATCCAGCTGACAGACGATGAAGTTACTGAGGCTGTTAAGAGGATGTTAAACGAACCGGAAGCTGCTTCCTCTCAAACCGGCCTGCCTCCCTTTTCTGCCATTAACAAACCGCCAGCCGTAAGACTCATATCTTATGCGTTTACGAAATCTGACTATGTTTAAATACCCTTTGTTGATATTAACATATTTCAAATAGGGTGATGATCCATTTTGGAGCAAGAAGACTCCACAAGAGAAACCGGTGGCAATAACCCGTCCCAAGACCAAAGTTGTGAAGAAACCAGCAAATAGAAAGAAAGCCACTACCTCCTCCTATCCACCAGCTGACGATGATGTGGGTAATCCGGATCTTGTGGTAGAACTTGACTCACTTGGTTTATTTTTCACACACCTTATTGATAATGATTATTTCCAGGATGATGTTGAAGTCAGTCATGCTGATGTTGTAGAGGTAATCGCTCTTTCTTCCGATTCAAACCCTTTACCTTCAGTAAAAATCCGTCGGGCAAACCAGAAAGTTAAATTTTCTCATCCTCTTGCTTACTTGGATCGAAACTTTCTTATGAAGAGACAAAAGCGTGAAGATCGTCGCGCAACCCGGCACAACGGCCAGGTAGTCACCTCCACCTGTTTACCGAATAGTCCGGTTCGGAAATGACGTTCAGAGGTCTCTAACTGTTTCGTCAATGCTTATCCTAAAGCGGGTTGCATTTGTCAACCTCTTAATCCATCTGACTCCGATTATCAGGTGACTTCTCATTCTTCCTCTGGCGAGTCGACAGGCACCCAACTCCCACCACTCAAGTCAGTGCTTGGGTGAGCCATATTCCTGATAATGTTGTTTGGTATACCACTTTCAATGTTCATTGGACTGATCCGTCTTTTTCCTTTCAGGGCCAAGCCTAGGCCAAGCAAGAAAGCTCGCCTGGACAAAGCGGCAGAAGACGATGCTCCTGAACCGACCCAAATACCAAATCCCGAGGAACACATCCAGGATGATATGCTGACCGACCCACCATTGCAAGATCATGATGCTACTGTTGAAGAGGCACATGTTGATGCCACAGGCCCTTCAAATCAACCCACGAGTCCTGCTAAAACAGCAAGTCCACCAAAGCATACGGATAAACCAGCGACTCCAGTGCGAACCGGTGAAGCCAAGGATGATGATGTTGTTATTACTAGCTTTGGCCATTCCGAGCCAGGTAATCCTGTCGCTTTGTCCAAGCATACTTCAAAGGATGACTTTATTGCGTTTGGTAAAGGAAAGTGGAATGCCAATTTGGCTACTTATGCTGCTTTGAATCCCCAAGATCTTCATTCCGGTTATCTGAATCGGTTATATACCAGCCGTGATTATGAAGCCGGTCTGGTAAATATGATGAAGGACAAATATGAGGTAAACTCCATATGACTCTCTGCTTGTATATTTTAATCTGTGAACTCTAATAGCCCTCAAGTGACGGTTTTAAGATGTGAACTTAAACCGGGACTTCCCAATATAATCCTGAGCAAAGTTGTACCTCTGGGAAAGTAGCCCCCAAGGGCCGGTTCAACTTAATGTAGTTAAATCGGGACTTTTATACCATAAGAAATCCAGTATCCCTCAAGGACAAAGAAAATAGGCATTAGCCCCCAAGTGCCAAACTGAATACTTGTATTGAGCTTGGGACTTTATATTGAATTTGTAGGATGAAAAGAAAATATGAATTAGCCCCCAAGTACCAAGGACATGACTTGTTATGGGGTTGGTACTTCAACTCTGCTCCTTAATCTTTATCCAATGATTATCTGTATGTAGGCTGATTTGACCAAGAAAGAAAATCAAATCACTGACCTTCAAGAAAACCTGAAATTCCAGCAAGCTAAAACCTCCAAAGCAAAGAATGAATTAACTAGCGCTTTAAGCGTCATGGAAAATCTTAAGGAGGGTTTCGACAAGGAGCGGGCGGATTGGGCCACTGAAAAGGCCGCTTTAACTCAACGTGCAGAGAATGCTGAGGCTGCACTCAAACCGGTGGTTGATGAACTGACCAGTGTAAAGCGGCAAGTGCATGCCATGACCGCTGCTGTTTTTGGTAAGTCTTTTTGATTTCTAACGTAATGAGGCCTTCTCATGTAATTGTCGGTTTATTAACCCTTTGAATTTTACAGGGACACGTATTGGCCACTTGGGATCAGACGTGCGGAAAAAATTGAAAGCCTCTTATACATTGATAGAGCTACTGTATACTGGCGCGCAGCGGATCATCAGCACTGCTTCTGACAACAACCCGGCACCAACCTTGTGTTGGGGAACGTTGCAGAAAATTAAAATTTTTCCTACGGTTTCACCAAGATCCATCTATGAGTTCATCTAGCAACGAGTATTCAGATTGGTTAGCATCTACATACCACTTTGTAGATCGCAACGGAAGCGTTGGAGTGAACGTGGATGAGGTAGTCGTACTTGCCGCGATCCAATTCACCGATGATCTAGTGCCGAACGGACGGCACCTCCGCGTTCAACACACGTACGGTCAGCGTAACGTCTCCTTCTTCTTGATCCAGCAAGGTGAAGGAGAGGTTGAGGAAGATGGCTCCAGCAGCAGCACGACGGTGTGGTGATGGTGGAACTTGCAGTACTCCGGCAGGGCTTCGCCGTGCACTATGGAGGAGGAGGATGTGTTGGAGAGGGAGAGGGAGGCGTCCAGGCAAAGGTGCTGCTGCCCCTCCTCCCCCCTTTATATAGGTGCCAAGGAGGGGAGGGCGCAGCCTTGCCCCCTCCTCCAAGGGAGGGTGCGGCCAAGAGGGGGAGGTGTCCACCTCCCCAAGGCACCTAGGAGGTGCCTTCCCTCATGGACTCTTCCCTCCTTAAACCCTAGGCGCATGGGCCCCTTGGGGCTGGTTCCCCTTGGCCCATGTGGGCCTAGGCGCACCACCTAGGGCCCATGTGGCCCCACAGGGCTGGTGGCCCCACTTGGTGGACCTCGGGACCCCTCCGGTGGTCCCATTACAATACCGATATCACCGAAACTTGTCCCGATGGCGAAACAACACTTCCTATATATAATTCTTTACCTCCGGACCATTCCGGAACTCCTCGTGACGTCCAGGATCTCATCCGGACTCCGAACAACATTCGGGTTACTGCACATACATATTCCTACAACCCTAGCGTTCAGAACCTTAAGTGTGTAGACCCTACGGGTTCGGGAGACAAGCAGAACATGACCGAGGCGGCTCTCGGGCAATAACCAACAGCGGATCTGGATACCCATGTTGGCTCCCACATGTTCCACGATGATCTCATCGGATGAACCACGATGTCAAGGATTCAATTAATCCCGTATCACGATTCCCTTTGTCAATCGGTATTTTACTTGCCCGAGATTCGATCGTCGGTATACCAATACCTCGTTCAATCTAAATTCTGCAAGTCACTTTTCTCGTTACCGCAATGCATGATCCCGTGATCAAACACTTGATCACATTGAGCTCATTGTGATGATGCATTACCGAGAGGGCCCGGTGATACCTCTCCGTCAGCCGGAGTGACAAATCCGATCTCGATCCATGTCAACCCAGCAGACACTTTCAGAGATACCCGTAGCATACCTTTATAGTCACCCGATTCGTTGTGACGTTTGGCACACCCAAAGCACTCCTACGGTATCCGGGAGTTACACGATCTCATGGTCTAAGGAAAGGATACTTGACATTGGAAAACTCTAGCAAGCGAACTATGCGATCTTATGCTATGTTTAGGATTGGGTCTTGTCCATCACATCATTCTCCTAATGATGTGATCCCGTTATCGATGACATCCAATGTCCATAGTCGAAACCATGACTATCATCGATCAACGAGCTAGTCAACTAGAGGCTCACTAGGGACATGTTGTTGTCTGTTATTCACACATGTATTACGATTTCGGTTAACACAATTATAGCACGAATAAAGACAATTATCATGAATAAGGAAATATAATAATAATGCTTTTATTATTGCCTCTAGGGCATATTTCCAACAGTCTCCCACTTGCACTAGAGTCAATAATCTAGTTACATTGTGATGAATCGAACACCCATAGAGTTACGGTGCTGATCATGTTTTGCCTTAGGGAGAGGTTTAGTCAGCGGATCTGCGACATTCAGATCCGTGTGCACTTTACAAATTTCTATGTCTCCATCTTGAACATTTTCACGAATGGAGTTGAAGCGACGCTTGATGTGCCTAGTCTTCTTGTGAAACCTGGGCTCCTTTGCAAGTGCAATAGCTCCAGTGTTGTCACAGAAGAGCTTGATTGGCCCCGACGCATTGGGTATGACTCCGAGGTCGGTGATGAACTCCTTCACCCAAATTGCTTTATGTGCTGCCTCCGAGGCTGCCATGTACTCCGCTTCACATGTAGATCCCGCCACGACGCTTTGCTTGCAACTGCACCAGCTTCTTGCCCCACCATTCAAAATATACACGTATCCGGTTTGTGACTTAGAGTCATTCAGGATGCGTGTCGAAGCTAGCGTCGGCGTAACCTTTCTGACGAGCTCTTCGTCACCTCCATAAACGAGAAACATTTCCTTAGTCCTTTTCGGGTACTTCAGGATATTCTTGACCGCTGTCGGTGTTCCTTGCCGGGATTACTTTGGTACCTTCCTACCAAACTTACGGCAAGGTTTACATCAGGTCTGGTACACAGCATGGCATACATAATAGAACCTATGGCTGAGGCATAGGGATGACACTCATCTCTTCTATATCTTCTGCCGTGGTGGGACATTGAGCTGAGCTCAATTTCACACCTTGTAACACAGGTAAGAACCCCTTCTTAGATTGATCCATATTGAACTTCTTCAATATCTTATCAAGGTATGTGCTTTGTGAAAGACCTATGAGGCGTCTCGATCTATCTCTATAGATCTTGATGCCTAATATATAAGCAGCTTCTCCAAGGTCCTTCATTGAAAAACTTTTATTCAAATAGGCCTTAATGCTGTCCAAGAGTTCTATATCATTTCCCATCAAAAGTATGTCGTCTACATATAATATGAGAAATGCTACAGAGCTCCCACTCACTTTCTTGTAAACACGGGCTTCTCCATAAGTCTGTGTAAACCCAAACGCTTTGATCATCTCATCAAAGCGAATGTTCCAACTCCGAGATGCTTGCACCAGCCCATAAATCGAGCGTTGGAGCTTGCATACCTTGTCGGCATTCTTAGGATCGACAAAACCTTCCGGCTGCATCATATACAATTCTTCCTTAAGGAAACCATTAAGGAATGCCGTTTTGGCGTCCATTTGCCATATCTCATAATCATAGTATGCGGCAATTGCTAACATGATTACGACGGACTTGACCGCTACGGTGAGAAAGTCTCATCGTAGTCAACCCCTTGAACTTGTCGATAACCCTTAGCGACAAGCCGAGCTATAGATGGTCACATTACCATCGCGTCTGTCTTCTTCTTAAAGATCCATTTATTTTCTATGGCTCGCCGTTCAGCGGGCAAGTCGGTCAAAGTCCATACTTCCGTTTTCATACATGGATCCTATCTCGGATTTCATGGCTTCCAGCCATTTGCCGAATCCGGGCCGCCATTGCTTCCTCATAGTTCGAAGGTTCACCGTTGTCTAACAACATGATTTCCAAGACAGGGTTCCATTACCACTCTGGTGCGGGCGTGTCCTTGTGGACCTTCAATTTCAGTAGGAGCTTGATCGAAGTATCTTGATCATAATCATTAATTTCCTCTCTAGTTGGTGCGGGCACCTCGAGAACGATTTCTTGAGTTTCGCCATTTTCCGGTTCAAGAGGTAACACTTCATCAAGTTCTACTTTCCTCCCACTTACTTCTTTCGAGAGAAACTCTTTCTCGAAAGGATCCATTCTTAACAACAAAGATCTTGCCTTCGGATCTGAGGTAGAAGGTATACCCAATAGTTTCTTTCGGGTATCCTATGAAGACGCATTTTTCCGACTTGGGTTCGAGCTTCTCAGGTTGAAGTTTCTTGACATAAGCATCGCATCCCCAAACTTTTAGAAACGATAGCTTAGGTTTCTTCCCAAACCATAATTCATACGGTGTCGTCTCAGCAGTTCGGCCAGAGCCCTATTTAAAGTGAATGCGGCGGTCTCTAAAGCATAGCCCCAAAAAGATAGCGGTAAATCGGTAAGAGACATCATAGATCGCACCATATCTAATAGAGTGCGATTCTGACGTTCGGACACACCATTACGCTGAGGTGTTCGGCGGCGTGAGTTGTGAAACTATTCCACATTTTCTTAAGTGTGTGCCAAATTCGTGACTCAAGTATTCTCCTCCACGATCTGATCGTAGAAACTTGATCTTTCTATCACGTTGATTTTCAACCTCACTCTGAAATTCCTTGAACTTTTCAAAGGTCTCAGACTTGTGTTTCATTAAGTAGACATACCCATATCTACTCAAGTCATCGGTGAGGGTGAGAACATAACGATAGCCACCATGAGCCTCAACACTCATTGGACCGCACACATCGGTATGTATGATTTCCAATAAGTTGGTTGCTCGCTCCATTGTTCTGAGAATGGAGTCTTGGTCATTTTACCCATGAGGCATGGTTACGCGTGTCAAATGATTCATAATCAAGAGACTCTAAAAGTCCATCTGCATGGAGCTTCTTCATGCGTTTGACACCTATGTGACCAAGGCGGGAGTTCCACAAATATGTGTGACTTTTGTTATCAACTTTAAATCTTTTTGTACTCACATTATGAATATGTGTATCATCACGTCTGAGATTCATCAAGAATAAACCATTAACCATCAGAGCATGACCATAAAACATATCTCTCATATAAATAGAACAACCATTATTCTCGGATTTAAATGAGTAGCCATCTCGAATTAAACGAGATCCAGATACAATGTTCATGCTCAAACTTGGCACTAAATAACAATTATTGAGGTTTAAAACTAATCCCGTAGGTAAATGTAGAGGCAGCGTGCCTACGGCGATCACATCGACCTTGGAACCATTCCCGACGCGCATCGTCACCTCGTCCTTCATGGGTCTCCGTTTATTCCGCAGCTCTGCTTTGAGTTACAAATATGAGCAACTGCACGGTATCAAATACCCAAGAGCTACTACAGTCTTGGTAAGGTACACATCAATTACATGTATATCACATATACCTTTGGTTTTGCCGGCCTTCTTGTCCGCTAAGTATTTGGGGCAGTTCCGCTTCCGATGACCACTTCCCTTGCAATAAAAGCACTCAGTTTGGGCTTGGGTCTATTCTTTGGCTTCTTCCGGAAACTTGCTTACGGGCTGACAACTTCCTTGCCGTCCTTCTTGAAGTTCTTTTTACCCTTGCCCTTCTTGAACTTAGTGGTTTTATTCACCATCAACACTTGATGCTCCTTCTTGATTTCTACCTCTGCTGATTTCAGCATAGCATATACTTCAGGAATGGTCTTTACCATCCCCTGCATATTGTAGTTCATCACAAAGCTCTTGTAGCTAGGTGGAAGCGGCGGAGGATTCTGTCAATGACCGCTTCATCCGGGAGATTAACTTCCAGTTGAGTCAAGCGGTTGTGCAACCCAGACATTTTGAGTATGTGTTCCTTGTGAGCCATTTTCCTCCATCTTACAGACTAAAGAATTTATCGGAGACTTCATATCTCTCGACCGGGCATGAGCTTGGAAAACCATTTTCAGCTCTTGAACATCTCATATGCTCCATGTCTCTCAAAGCGCTTTTTGGAGTCCGGCTCTAAGCTGTAAAGCATGCCGCCTTGAGCGAGGAGTAATCATCATGGCGTGACTGCCAAGCGTTCATAACGTCTTGTTACTGCGGGGAGAATAGGTGCGTCACCCAGCGGTGCTCTTAGGACATAATCTTTCTTGGCAGCTATGAGGATAATCCTCAGGTTCGGACCCAGTCCGTATAGTTGCTACCATCGTCTTTCAGCTTGGTTTTCTCTAGGAGCAGCGTTGAAGTTGAGGACTACGTTGGCCATTTGATCTACAAGACATATTGTAAATATTTAGACTAAGTTCATGATAATAAAGTTCATTTAATCAAATTTAATGAACTCCCACTTAGATAGACATCCCTCTACTAGTCATCTAAGTATTACATGATCCGAGTCAACTAGGCCGTGTCCGATCATCACGTGAGACGGACTAGTCAACATCGGTGAACATCTTCATGTTGATCGTATCTTCTATCGACTCATGCTCGACCTTTCGGTCTTACGTGTTCGAGGCCATGTCTGTACATGCTAGGCTCGTCAAGTCAACCTAAGTGTTTTGCGTGTGTAAATCTGTCTTACACCCGTTGTATCTGACGTAAGGACCTATCACACCCGATCATCACGTGGTGCTTGAACGACGAACCTTAGCAACGGTGCACAGTTAGGGTGAACACTTCTTGAAATTATTATGAGGGATCATCTTATTTACTACCGTCGATCTAAGTAAACAAGATGCATAAAACATAATAAACATCACATGCAATTATATAAAGTAGTGACATGATATGGCCAATATCATATAGCTCCTTTGATCTTCATCTTCGGGGCTCCATGATCATCTTGTCACCGGCATGACACCATGATCTCCATCATCGTGTCTTCATGAAGTTGTCACGCCAACGACTACTTCTACTTATGTGACTAACGTGTTTAGCAATAAAGTAAAGTAGTTTACATGGCGTTCTTCAATGACACGCAGGTCATACAAAAAATAAAGACAACTCCTATGGCTCCTGCCGGTTGTCATACTCATCGACATGCAAGTCGTGATTCCTATTACAATAGCATGAACATCTCATACATCACATATAGATCATTCATCATTCATCACAACTTCTGGCCATATCATATCACAAAGCACTTGCTGCAAAAACAAGTTAGGCGTCCTCTAATTGTTGTTGCAAATTTTACGATGGCTGAATTAGGGTTCTAGCAAGAACGTTTTCTTACCTACGTTCAAACCACAACGTGATTTGTCAATCTCTATTTACCCTTCATAAGGACCCTGTTCATCGAATCCGATCCAACTAAAGTAGGAGAGAGACACCCGCCAGCCACCTTATGCAACTAGTGCATGTTAGTCGGTGGAACCGGTCTCACGTAAGCGTGCGTGTAAGGTTGGTCCGGGCCGCTTCATCCCACAATACCGCTGAATCAAGATTGACTAGTAACGGCAAGAAGAATTGACAACATCTACGCCCACAACAAATTGTGTTCTACTCGGCGCAAGAAGAACTACGCATAGACACGGCTCATGATGCCACTTTGTTGGGAGCGTTGCAGAAAATTAAAATTTTCTCTACGGTTTCACCAAGATCCATCTATGAGTTCATCTAGCAACGAGTATTCAGATTGGTTAGCATCTACATACCACTTTGTAGATCGCATAGCAGGCGTTGGAGTGAGCGTGGATGAGGTAGTCGTACTTGCGATCCAATTCACCGATGATCTAGTGCCGAGCAGACGGCACCTCCGCGTTCAACACACGTGCGGTCAGCGTAACGTCTCCTTCTTCTTGATCCAGCAAGGTGAAGGAGAGGTTGAGGAAGATGGCTCCAGCAGCAGCACGACGGTGTGGTGATGGTGGAACTTGCAGTACTCCGGCAGGGCTTCGCCGTGCACTATGGAGGAGGAGGATGTGTTGGAGAGGGAGAGGGAGGCGTCCAGGGCAAAGGTGCTGCTGCCCCCTCCCTCCCCCTTTATATAGGTGCCAAGGAGGGGGAGGCGCAGCCTTGCCCCTCCTCCAAGGGAGGGGTGCGGCCAAGAGGGGGAGGTGTCCACCCTCCCAAGGCACCTAGGAGGTGCCTTCCCTCATGGACTCTTCCTCCTTAAACCCTAGGCGCATTGGCCCCTTGGGGCTGGTTCCCCTTGGCCCATGTGGGCCTAGGCGCACCACCTAGGGCCCATGTGGCCCCATGGGGCTGGAGGCCCCACTTGGTGGACCCCCGGGACCCCTCCGGTGGTCCCGGTACAATACCGATATCACCGAAACTTGTCCCGATGGTCAAACAGCACTTCCTATATATAATACTTTACCTCCGGACCATTCCGAACTCCTCGTGACGTCCAGGATCTCATCCGGGACTCGAACAACATTCGGGTTACTGCACATACATATTCCTACAACCCTAGCGTTACGAACCTTATGTGTAGACCCTACGGGTTCGGGAGACAAGCAGAACATGACCGAGACGGCTCTCGGGCAATAACCAACAGCGGGATCTGGATACCCATGTTGGCTCCCACATGTTCCACGATGATCTCATCGGATGAACCACGATGTCAAGGATTCAATTAATCCCGTACACGATTCCCTTTGTCAATCGGTATTTTACTTGCCCGAGATTCGATCGTCGGTATACCAATACCTCGTTCAATCTCGTTACCGGCAAGTCACTTTTCTCGTTACCGCAATGCATGATACCGTGACCAGACACTTGATCACAGTGAGCTCATTGTGATGATGCATTACCGAGAGGGCCCGGTGATACCTCTCCGTCAAGCGGAGTGACAAATGATCTCGATCCATGTCAACCCAACAGACACTTTCAGAGATACCGTAGCATACCTTTATAGTCACCCGATTACGTTGTGACGTTTGGCACACCCAAAGCACTCCTACGGTATCCGGGAGTTACACGATCTCATGGTCTAAGGAAAGGATACTTGACATTGGAAAACTCTAGCAAACGAACTATGCGATCTTATGCTATGTTTAGGATTGGGTCTTGTCCATCACATCATTCTCCTAATGATGTGATCCCGTTATCGATGACATCCAATGTCCATAGTCGAAACCATGACTATCCGTCGATCAACGAGCTAGTCAACTAGAGGCTCACTAGGGACATGTTGTTGTCTGTTATTCACACATGTATTACGATTTCCGGTTAACACAATTATAGCACGAATAAAGACAATTATCATGAATAAGGAAATATAATAATAATGCTTTTATTATTGCCTCTAGGGCATATTTCCAACACCTTGATCCAGGACACCATTAAAAGGTTGTCAATGCTTCCTGCCCGGGTTGAAGAGTTAAAGAAATCTGCTGCTAGAACCGGTGACATAAACGCCTTAATCCGGGCCAAAGCATGGGTGCCAGATTTTGATCCTGTTGAAGCGGCCCAGGGCTTCCCAAGCTTGAAGGAAGACGGGACAGAATTCAGCGAAGAGGATCTCTGAGCTATGAACCGGGAAGTGCGCCCTTTGGCTTGTCAATTGGCTGAAGAGGCAAATCTATCTCACTATCAAGCCCAATATGATGGTGAAAATAAACGAGTGCCTGCACCGATTCCTGAAGCGGAGAACCTTATACCTCCAATTCGTAAGCATACTTACGCTCCTGATATTGAACCGTCATTGCTGATCAATGATGAAGCTGTATTCCAAGCATTAATGGGAATCGACTGGACAACTGTTGATTTCCAGCCGCTGGGTAGGGAATCAGAAGCTGAAGCGGCGCAGGATGACCCGCAACCATCAGGCCAAGCTGGCGACCAAGCATGAACCGGAGGCCGGTTTACATTACTGCTTCCTTATGTTATGCAGAAAAACAATTATCTTATCTGGGCACCGTGTTGCCTTGTAATAGACTAGCTGCCACACTTTGTGTTGATATGCCTTCATGCGTATTTATTGCAACTTATGCTTCCGTTGAATCACCAATGCTAAACTGTTGTCTGTAGCAAAAAAAAGCTTAAAACGCCATTGTGGTTGTATAACCAAGTGGGTCATCATATCTATGTATGTGAAATCAGAGATAATACCTTAGATTAAACACATGATAAAATATGGGAATGTATGATACCTGCCATCGTCGGGCATGAAGTTGGCTGTGCCAATCTTGAAGCGGAGTTGTAAGAAACCCGCTCTGCTGGAGGAGAGAACAGCTCGTGTTTATATAGGGTTGGTTTATCAGGTAAACCATTCCGGGTTAAGATGGACACCGGTGTTACTCCATAATAGGATGTTTATCAAAAATTAAACCGGGCAAAAGTCTCTCCGGATGAAAAACAAACCGTGTCCCATCAACTGACAGTCGAATCGGTTTAATAATTTTCGGTTTTAGAATACAATAAGAGAAATATGAAAAAAGACAAACAAATTTCAAGCAAAGGCAAAGAAAAAATCTTTTGCAAAAAGACGCTGTTTGAGCCGATCAAGTGGCATTACCATGGTCGGACACGACCAAGTCCCCAATAGGCGTAGCTATGGTTCATGTCAGCCAGTTCCCCAAATGATGCAGTGGCATTACGCCGATCAAGAGGTGTAGTGATGGTTCGGCTTCGACCAAAGCCCCCAAGTGATTCTGTGGCCTTAGGCTGATCAAGAGGCGTGACTGGTTCAGACGTGACCAAGTCCCCAAGTGATCGCGTGGCTTTCGCCTATCAAAAGGTGTTGCATTGGTTCGGACACGACCAAGCCCCCAAGTGACATGATATAAAGCTTTGTTAAAAAGCTAACTCAAGGGGTAAACCGGAGACCACTTTAAGATAAAAAAACTCCGTGTAACCACTCATGATGTCAAAATAACAGAGACCCCGCTTTAGCTAAGGCTCCGGTTTATTGTATTGATCATAATATATACATTGTCATAATATGTACATAAGTAGAGCCTATGGCTCAAGTATAGTAGGGCCGAAGAAGAGCTATGTTCCACGGCCTGTTGGTCTCCTCCTCTGATGTACGTGAGTCTTTATGCTCTCGAATATCAATCAGATAGTGCGACCCGTTGTGCATATTCTTGCTGACCACGAAAGGTCCCTCCCAAGGTGGGGATAGCTTGTGCATATCGGTCACGGTCTTGATGAGCCGAGCACCAAATCTCCTTCTTGAAAGGTTCTGGTTCTAACTCGGCATCGTGATAGCGACGAAGATCCTGCTGGTAGATAGCCGAACGGGCAGCTGCAATGTCACGCTCCTCATCCAACAGGTCCAAAGCGTCTTGCCGTGCTACCTCGTTGTCCGCTTCAACATAAGCTGCTACACGAGGTGAATCATGACGGATATCACTGGGGAGAACCGCCTCCGCTCCGTAGACCATGAAGAATAGTGTGTATCATGTTGATCTGTTGGGTGTAGTGTTGATGCTCCATAACACAGATGGTAACTCCTCAACCCAACAACCCGGCGTCCGCTGCAAAGGAACCATAAGCCGGGGTTTGATGCCTCGTAAGATCTCCTGGTTAGCTCTCTCTGCTTGGCCATTGGACTGTGGGTGAGCCACTGATGAAACGTCAAGCCGGATGTGCTCACGTTCACAGAACTCCTTCATAGTACCCTTAAACAGATTGGTACCATTATCAGTAATGATACTGTGTGGAAAGCCAAACCGGAAAATCACCATCTTAATGAATTGATCCGCCATGGCTGCATCACACTTGCTGACGGGCTCCGCTTCCACCCACTTTGTAAACTTGTCAACCGCCACCAAAAGGTGGGTCTTCTTTTCCTTGGACCATTTGAAAGGCCCAACCATATCCAGCCCCCAAGTCGCAAACGGCCAAGTAATTGGAATCATCCTCAATTCTTGAGTCGGCACATGAGCGCGTCTTGAGAACTTCTGACGGCCGTCACATCGCCTAACCAGGTCATCTGCATCAGCATGAGCAGTCAACCAATAGAAACCATGACGAAATGCCTTAGCCACCAGAGATTTGGAACTGGCGTGGTGACCACAATCTCCTTCGTGGATTTCGCGCAAGATCTCACAACCTTCCTCCGGCGATACACAACGTTGAAACGCCTCGACACCTTTGCAATGATGCAACTCGCCATTGACAATAGTCATGGACTTGGATCGCCGGATTATCTGTCTGGCCAGCGTCTCATCCTCGGGTAACTCGCCCCGGTTCATGTACGCCAGATAAGGAACCGTCCAATCCGGAATAACATGCAGAGCCGCCACCAATTGAGCCTTTGGATCTGGAATAGCCAAATCCTCTTCGCCAGGGAGCTTGACCGACGGGTTATGCAGGACATCCAAGAAAACATTAGGCGGGACCGGTTTACGCTGAGAGCCCAGCCGGCTTAAAGCGTCCGCCGCTTCGTTCTTCCGTCTGTCCACGTGATCCACCTGATATCCCTTGAAGTGGCCTGCAATAATATCCACCTCACGACGGTATGCTGCCATGAGCGGGTCCTTAGAATCCCAAGTACCAGACACTGGTTGGGCCACCAGGTCCGAGTCACCGAAGCACTTAACTCGGCTAAGATTCATCTCCTTAGCCAGCCGGAGACCGTGGAGTAAAGCTTCATACTCAGCTGCATTGTTAGTACAAGGGAACATTAAGCAGAGAACATAACAGAACTTATCACCTCATGGGGAAGTTAATACGACTCCATCCCGAGCCCTCAATTGCTGGACCCATCAAAATGAATAGTCCAAGAGGGTGTGATCCAGCTTTTCTTCAGGTGCTTGTAGTTCCGTCCAATCATTGATGAAATCCAGAAGTGCTTGAGATTTGATCGCCGTTCGAGGCATGTATTTCAAACCGTGCGGCCCAAGCTCTATAGCCCACTTGGAAATCCGGCCAGTTGCCTCCCTGTTTTGAATTATATCTCCCAAAGGAGCAGAGCTAACCAATGTGATGGGATGTCCCTGGAAGTATTGCTTAAGCTTCCGGCTTGCCATGAAAACTCCATACACCAGCTTCTGCCAATGTGGGTATCTTTGCTTGGACTCAATAAGCACCTTGCTAATATAGTAAACCGGACGCTGAACCGGATATTCCTTGCCTGCCTCCTTACGCTCCACCACGATAGCTACGCTGACTGCACGAGCATTAGCTGCCACATAGAGTAGCAATGGTTCCTTGTCAATCGGAGCAGCAAGAACGGGCGGATTGGCTAGCTGCCGCTTTAAATCCTCCAACGCTTTATCAGCGGCCGGGTTCCAGACAAAGGGATCTTCTTTCTTCAGCATCTGATACAAAGGGATCGTCTTCTCACCGAGGCGGCTGATAAACCGGCTCAACGCGGCAATCCGGCCTGCCAAGCGCTGGACATCATTGACACATTTCGGTTTAGCCAGGGAGGTGATAGTTGTGATCTTCTCCGGATTAGCCTCAATTCCCCTGTTGGACACTAGAAAACCCAATAACTTCCTGCCGGTACACCAAAAACACACTTGGCCGGGTTGAGCATCATCTTGTATGTCCGTAGGTTACCAAAGGTTTCCTTCAAATCATCAACCAGAGTCTCCTTCTCCCTTGACTTAACCACAATATCATCCACATAGGCATGCAAATTACGGCCGATCTGCTTATGAAGGCAATTCTGTACACACCGTTGATAAGTTGTCTGGGCACTCTTGAGCCCAAAGGGCATAGATACATAGTAGAAGGCTCCAAAGGGAGTTATGAACACCATCTTCTCATGTTCCTTAACTGCCATCTTAATCTGATGATAACCAGAATATGCATCCAGAAAACTCAAACGCTCACAACCCGCCGTAGCATCAATAATCTGATCGATGCGGGGGAGGACAAAAGGATCTGCTGGACAAGCCTTGTTAAGATCTGTGTAATCCACACACATACGCCAGGTGCCGTTTTTCTTAAGGACCAGCACCGGATTAGCCAGCCATTCAGGATGGAACACTTCAAAAATAAAACCAGCCGCTAAGAGCCTGGCCACCTCCTCTCCAATAGCTTTGCGCCTTTCTTCTTTGAACCAGCAGAGAAACTGCTTCACCGGTTTGTACTTAGGATCAACATTAAGAGTGTGCTCAGCGAGTTCCCTCGGTACACCTGGCATGTCAGAAGGCTTCCATGCAAAAATGTCCCGGTTCTCACGGATGAACTCGATGAGCGCGCTTTCCAATTTCGGATCCAAGTTGGTGCTGATACTAAACTGCTTGGACGAATCGCCAGGTACGAAATCAACAAGCTTAGTCTCAGCTGCCGATTTGAACTTTAGAGCCGGATCATGCTCTGTGGTTGGCTTCTTCAACGGAGTCATGTCCGCCGGATCAACATTATCCTTGTAGTACTTCAACTCTTCTGTGGCACAAACCGACTCCGCATAGGGTGCATCACCTTGTTCACACTCCAAGGAAATCTTGTGACTTCCATGAACGGTTATGGTCCCCTTGTGACCCGGCATCTTGAGCTGCAAATAAATATAACAGGGTCGTGCCATAAACTTGGCATAAGTCGGCCGCCCAAATAAAGCGTGGTATGGGCTCCGGATCTTCACCACCTCAAAAATCAATGTTTCTGACCTGGAATCATGATCATCTCCAAAGGCCACCTCGAGCTATCTTGCCAACGGATATGCTGACTTACAGGTACCACACCATGGAATACCGTATTGACGGTTTTAGATTCTTGTCTGTTAGCCCCATACGGCGGAAGGTCTCATAGTATAAGATATTAATGCTGCTTCCTCCATCCATGAGCACCTTGGTGAACTTATAACCTCCCACCTGAGGTGCCACCACCAACGCTAGCTGACCCGGATTGTCAACCTGGGGAGGGTGATCCTATCTGCTCCATATGATTGGTTGTTCGGACCAACGTAAATAACGAGGCACTGTCGGTTCAAAAGAATTCACCGCTCGCTTGTGAAGCTTCTGGTCTCGTTTATCCAAGCAAGTGGTGAATACATGATATTGCCCGCTATTCAACTGCTTTGGATTGCTCTGATAACCCGATCGGCCATCGCTGGTTGTAACCACCACAGCTATTACGATTGTTTTGATTGTTATGTCCACCACGATCTCCATTGAAGCTCGAACCAACATTTCCTCCACCGTGACCCGACCCATGGAATCCGGATCCTGAGCCACCACCTGATCCATGATCATACCGGAAAGCATTAGAATTTTTGAACTCCTGCATAATATAGCAATCCTTCCAAAGGTGGTTGGCTGGCGTCTCCTTCGTCCCGTGCTTTGGACAGGGCTGGTTTAATAGATAAGTCAGGCGGTCCGGGTTGGGGTTTGGAGCTCCACCGCGATTCGGCGGTTTACCCTTCCGTCGCTGGCCCCTGTCTTGCGCGCTAGTATTAGCCACAAATTCCATGCTGCCATCCGCTTTACGCTTGCCTCCGTTACCATGACCTGTCGTGTTGTGTTGCTGGCCCTTGGAGTTGTTGTTCTTCTTTCCCTTCCCTGTCTTGTCATCATGAGACTCGGGATCCTTGGTACTATCAGAATCAGCATACTTCACTAACGCAGTCATGAGGGTCCCCATATCGTTACAATGGCGCTTCATCCGTCCCAATTTCAACTTCAGAGGTTTAAACCGGCAGTTGCTTTCCAAAGGTTATAACCGTGGAGTCGGCGTTGATACGGTCTGATGAGTGCAAAATTTCAGAAACTCGGCGTACCCAGCGGGTTGTTGACTCTCCTTCCACCTGGACACAGGCCGCTAAGTCCACTATCGACATGGGCTGCTTACATATATCCTTGAAATTCTGGATAAACCGGGCTCACAACTGGGCCCATGAACTGATAGAATTGGCTGGTAAGCTCTTTAACCAAATACGGGTTGTCCCTTCAAGCATCATGGTGAAATACTTTGCACATGCCGCTTCATCTACGTCAAGAATCTCCATGGCCATCTCATAGCTCTCTACCCATGTTTCCGGAGACAAATCGGCCGTGTAATTTGGCACCTTGCGCGGGCCCTTGAAATCCTTGGGCAGGCGCACATTGCGTAAAGCGGGGACAGGACAAGGCACTCCCAAAGAACTAGAAGTAACTATTGGCTCGATCGAGGTGGTTGAACGAACCGGCGTAAGCTGACGAGCCTCATGTTGCGCTGCTAACTCGGCATCCCTTCGTGCTCGGGCCCAGTCCACCACTTCCTGAGCATCACCCGTCGGGTTATGGCCACGGGGCGCTTCACAGTTCCGTGCATTACTGGATACGGCCGGTTCATCCATATGCCTGCTGTAACTCCGGCTTGGACGGGGGGTGGAATGAATTCGGTCGCGGCTATATGAATATGCTTCCTGCTGAACCAAGGTTGTTCAAAGAAGTTCCTTAACCCGGCGCGTCTCCACCACTTACGGAGAATCAACTTCAATCGGGATGGCCTCCAGCCGTGAGCGGCGGCGATAAGATTGTCCATTGGATTGGAATAATGACCTGGAGGTGTCTGGACAGGCTGAGGTACGATATTATTCTGTCGAGGTGGCTCCATCAAGCGAGGCTGAACCGGCGCACCCGGCCCAGGTGCCTCCGCTCGGTTTAGCCACGGCGGGTTACTAGTCCCTGCTCCTGGGGTATTAAAGAGGTTTTTGGCATCGAAAACCGTCGGCAGGCGAGACCGATGCTTCTTTTTCAAGACTTCATGCGACGCGTTCTGGTCCAGCATAAGCCTATAGGCCTGCGCATCCAAAGCGGTCCGCTCTGCAGCCATCCTGCTGTTCTCAGCCGCTAGGTCGGCCTTGGCCTGAGTGATCTGTTCCCTCACTTTTGCAATCTCCACGTTGTGGGCGTCCTGATCCGCCGGGTTAGCCTCTGCCATAAGCACAGCCAACGCATCAAACAGATCAGATAAAACTTGAGCCGGCGGGCGCACAGAGCCTCCTGCCCCAGCCGCTGCCGTCGCTGCTGATCCAGAGAACATTGCTGCTGCAGTCGAAGAGTGGATCGTCGCCTGCGTACAGGCCATGAATATTCCAACCCGGTTGGGCAGATCTGAGGGGTCCGGAATACTGTCACCATCGGAGCAGCCCCCAATACCGCCGTCTTGCAGTTGATATAATGATTCGGTTTCTCCGGTTGAGGACTCGTCGCCGGAATAAATGACGGTCTCGCTACCAGATGCCGATCCATCTTCATATTCTCCTCCGTGGATGACTCCCACGAAGGCACGCTTCACGGCCGGTTTAACCTGGGCAGATCTCGCATGCTGAGCCATTTCGACGAGGTCGGCGAAGATGTCCGGCTCAGGGCCCGGTTCACCAATCTTGCCAATAAAGACGTGTATGCCACCAAAGGGGACCCGATACCCGTACTCAATCGAGCCGGCCTTGGGGCCCCAGCCTGAATCATCAATGTAGAACTTGCCGCGACGACTCTTGGTCATCCAGCCCACAGCGTAACCCTTGAGTCCTTCGAATTTGCCCTCCAAGAACTTGAAACCATCGTGCGATAGCCCCACGGTGGGCGCCAACTATCGTGGTTTTGTCACGGCAGATGTCCTCATGAAAGGACTTAGTCGTGGAGCCATCACTACGAGTTATATTAAAGGGGTTAAAGCGGACAAAGGACGCAAGAGAGTTTTATACTAGTTCGGCCCCTTACGATGAAGGTAAAAGCCTACGTCTAGTTGTGATGGAATTGATGGGGTTTCGATGACCAGGGAGCGAATACGCTTTGCCTGGGTCTCGAGTTGTTGTGTGTTGTCCTTGAACCGCCTCCGGGTCGTCCCCATATATACATGGGTTGATGCCCGTCGGTTTACAGAATCCCGAGGCCGGCTCATATACGTGTCCGGCTCGGTCTCCGCTCTTTCTACCTTACAATGCAAGTACATATCAATGCCGGTTTATCTCTACAGGCCTTAAGCCGGCCTTTACACAGTGTATCGTCTGTCTCCATGGGCTTCAAGTATAATGAACTACTGATGGAGTTAATCCGGCCTCTCCTGGCCGGTTTATGCCTAGTGGTAATATCCCCAACATTAGGCCCCAGACTGATTTGAATTGGTTCATGTCAGTCCTTAATATTCAAGAAAACTTCGTCTTCAACATCTTCACATAATTTTGTAAACTGCCGTGACGCCATCTTCCCGGACCTTGGTAAACCGCCATGACGTCATCTGCTATTAAAAACTGTGTATAACCCATCTTCATTAATGGGCCTCCGACAATCGAGGCGACAGGTTCGCCTTATTTCCAAATTTCTGGCTCCTCGATTTTCGTGCTTGACACTTATCCCTTGCCTTTATAAATAGGGCCGAGGGGTCATTTTCACTTTTCCCCCTCGTGCCTCTTCGCGTCATCGTCTTCCTCGCATTGCTCAACCTCTGGAGCTCTGCCGCCACCGTCGACCGTCGCCTCTGCTTCAACTCTGGCCGCTGCATCACCCTGAGCGTACCAGAAAAACGTGGCGCTTCTCCGCTCTTCCATCCGCATCGGTAAGCTTTCCATTCTTCCACCATAGATCTTTGACAGAACCCTGAATATTTACTCTGTATATTAATAGCCTTAGTCTCTCTTTCCATCTATGTATCTCATTAAAATAGAAGATCCCATCTGAACCTTCATCCATTGCTTCGGTACTTCTTTCTTAGCTTTTCAAGGTTTTCCAATGCAGTCTTGAGCTCTGATTTGGCTTTTGAAGTCTCATATTCTTGGGTTTGAATGTTGGCCCTCAAATCATTGACTTGGGATTCCTTCATATTTAATTCAGCTTGCAACATGAACATGATAGGAGGCGTTATAATCATCTTACTTGAAGTCCCAAGCACATTACAAGTATTTCACTTGGCACTTGGGGGCTAATGCATATTGCTCTTTTTTTAAGACAATTTTCTGATGACCCGGCTCATATTCTATGAATATGGCTGGCTCATGGGGGCTATAGGTGCAAAATTTAGCACTATTATTTGAAGTTCTAGCTTAACTTGTGAGTTTAAGATGGACCTTGGGGGCTACTTGTCTTGATTCTGCAGTTCTAACATACTATCACATGGATACCAAGATCACCAAGGAAATTTAAAAAGTCTACAGGATATTCAAGGTTATCATATCCAATAGACTTGGCGGCTGACAGATATATATTTGTATAGGATAAGACTTTGCTTACCTCAAAGCGATCTTTCATGAGATTCACCAAGCCGGCTTCGAAGTCACGGCTGGTGCAAAGGCGGTTTAAGTAATCGGAGTAAAGCTCTTGAGCATTGAATTGAGCATAGCTTTCCAAGTCCACTTGTCCTTGTCAATAGCAGAAAACTCTTCTTTAGCACTGTGTTTGGATAGGGCAGTGGGGTTGCCTCGGCTGTGTAAGCGATGCCAGTAATCATTATGTCTTCAGTCTCTTGAGCCGGCTGGGCAGGACTAGGCGGCTTAGCAGTTTTCGGGTCAATGTTCATGGGATCCACGGTGACCGGGTGTTCTGGTGGTGAATCATTCATGGCTGCTTCTGAAGTTTGATGCAAAGACTCAGATATTGTCTTCTCCGCGTCAGCATCTTTGGACGATTTATCAACCTTCAGCTTCTTGATGGGTCTGGCTATAGCACTGCAAGTAAAATACATGATGAGATTAATGTGTCAATTGGCTACGTGTTGAAGCAAACAGGTTTAATTATCTTACCCAAGGAAAGTCTTGAAAAGAGGAACCTGAGTCCCACTTGAATCCCCAGAGGAAGAATGAGAGGTCCAATGATAGTTTGAATCAGACGGCTTAAGAGGTTGTCGAAAAAGACCCGCCTTGTGGTAAGATAATATGGAAATATTTGAAACCTCTGGACGGCACTTGCGAGGAGTCGGCGTGTTTGGTAAGCCGGAGGAGAGAATCCCGCCACCGCTGTTCCGAGTAGTGCAGTGAGCTTCATGTTTCTACTTCTTCAAAATAAAGTTGGGATCCAAATAAGCTAAAGGATGATAAAACCTTACTTTCTGGCTCGCTTGACAAACTTTCTATCTTGGCAGAGGTTCTGAGTCGGAGGAAAGGATAGTTACCTCTTCACCATCCGCGTGGCTGCCTTCCGCGTCATCCTGATAGTGATCATTGTCAATAAGATGTACAAAAAATGAGCCAAGGGAGTCAAGTTCCACCTCCGACTCAATATCATCCAAGTCAAATAGCTCGTAGGTGTTGGTCTTCTTCTTGGCAGGCTTTTTCTGAGCCTTATTCTTTGTCCGGGTTTTCTTGACCTGCTTATCATGTAGCTTCCTATTCCAAAAACGAGAATCGGCCTGCAGAAATCAAATGGTATAAGATGACAGGTCACGTGAAGATATGATTAAACCGGCAATTATTTAAAAACTTACAGCTAGCGGCTTGTTGAGAGCGTAGAAAGGATTTAGCCCGGTTTTACTGCAATCTGCCAAGCTCTCATTCAGAAGAGACTTGGTCATATTATTGATATCATCATCAGTCAGCTCTATCTCGCAGTGGCATTGTGGGTATTTCAAATCAGCGGTGTATTCGCACATTAAGCCAGGGAAGCGGCTTAATGGTAGAATTCTCCAGGCAACCCAACATCGAACTAAGTCGATTCCGGTCAAGCCATTGGCCATTAAGGCTCTGATCTTTGAAAAGACGAGCATATACTTGGCCCGCTCTTCTGTGTTAATCCGCTCTGGGAGGTGGTGCCTGTTGCTAAGCCGGTTTCCACGATAACCCGGCAGAGGATTTTCCCCTTCAGGAGAGGTGTCCTGACAGTAAAACCAAGTCTGGTTCCAATCCTTGGGGTGACTGGACAACTTGGCGGCTGGGAAGGTGGCTTCTTTCCGCCTCTGAATCGAAATGCTGCCTAGTTCTAGGCTGGGCCCATCCATAAATTCATTCTGGCGGTTTAAGTAGTAGAACTCTCTGAGTAGTTCTATAGTGGGTTCCTGTTGAAGATATACTTCACAAAACACTTGAAAATTGCAGATGTTTGTGACAGAGTTGGGCTCGATGTCTTGGGGATGGAGTTTAAAGAATTGCAACACGTCACGTAATTTTTTTTGAACCGGGCGGAGTGAACCTCCGAAGCATGTGATCAGTAAAGACGACAACTTCGCCCTCTTTGGGCTCAGGGATGGTTTCTGCTCCCGGAGCTCTCCAATGAATGACATTCTTTACGGGTAAAACGCCTACTTGAACATGTTCATCCAGCGCTTGCTCGATAACCCTGGAAGTGACCCAATTGAATGAGGTGATAGTGTTGGTCATTTTTTGAGGATGAAGGTCTGAAAAGAAGATATTGCCGGTTTAAGACTATGTTATTAAGACGATTATTGATTCAAAAGTAAGCACTATAAAGAGCCAACGTGTTAAGCCGGAAGATAACACTGGTTTATGTAGATAAATATATTGGCGGCTTAAAAGGGGACTAATGATATATGGCGGGTTACGGTTTATCAGTTAAGCCACCCGAACAGTTGCTACACTTGAGATCTACAAGTAAGGAGTGACTAAGTCATGGACAAACAGATTCCACAGATTGATACTATCATTTTGGATCTGCAGTAGTTTAGAAAACAAAATAAATTCAAGACCCAAAGTGAAGGCAGTGGAAGAACTCATGCGTTCGGATGGATCTTATACAGAAAAAATGCCTACTACAACTGGGAAAGGGACGCTAAGCTACTACTGCGCGTTTTCAATATTATGTTCAGATTCAACTATGTGATCTAAGGAGGAAAAAAGGAGGAATAGTGAAGAACTCCGACGAACTGGGCAAACCCTAATGGAGATCTGTTATATGGGAAAATGAGTACTTACTGATGCTGTTGGACAGGGAGGTGCGCCGCGGTGTTCTGGTTCGTTCAAGGTGATGCAGCGGCCAGAGTTGAAGCAGTGGACGGAGGCCGATGGCAGCGGAGCTCGGGCGCGCAGGGACGTTGCAAGGAAGAAGATGGAGACGAGGGGGCAAGGGTAAAAGTGAAAACAGGGCCCCCTTGTCCGTATTTATAAGGAGGTGGATAAATGGCATGTGCGGGAATCGAGGAGGCTGAAAAAATGATTATGTGGCTACAAGTACGCCTCGATTTTCGGGAGGTCCGTTAAAAATAAAGATATTGTTGTGATTTTGTCACGGCAGATGTCCTCATGAAAGGACTTAGTCGTGGAGCCATCACTACGGGTTAACTTAAAGGGGTTAAAGCGGACAAGGGACGCAAGAGAGTTTTATACTAGTTCGGCCCCTTACGATGAAGGTAAAAGCCTACGTCTAGTTGTGATGGAATTGATGGGGTTTTGATGACCAGGGAGCGAATACGCTTTGCCTGGGTCTCGAGTTGTTGTGTGTTGTCCTTGAACCGCCTCCGGGTCGTCCCCTTATATATATGGGTTGATGCCCGTCGGTTTACAGAATCCCGAGGCCGGCTCATAAACGTGTTCGGCTCGGTCTCCGCTCTTTCTACCTTACAATGCAAGTACATATCAATGCCGGTTTATCTCTACAGGCCTTAAACCAGACTTTACACAACGTACCGTCTGTCTCCATGGGCTTCAAGTATAATGAACTACTGATGGAGTTAACCCGGCCTCTCCTGGCCGGTTTATGCCTAGTGGTAATATCCCCAACATTAGGCCCCAGACTGATTTGAATTGGTTCATGTCAGTCCTCAATATTCAAGAAAAATTCGTCTTCAACATCTTCACAAAATTTTGTAAATTGTCGTGACGTCATTTTCCCGGACCGTGGTAAACCGCCATGACGTCATCTGCTATTAAAAATTCTGTATAACCCATCTTCATTAATGGGCCTCCGACAATCGAGGCGACAGCTCCGCCTTATTTCCAAATTTCTGACTCCTCAATTTTCGTGCTTGACACTTATCCCTTGCCTTTATAAATAGGGCCGAGGGGTCATTTTCACTTTTCCCCCTCGTGCCTCTTCGCGTCATCGTCTTCCTCGCGTTGCTCAACCTCTGGAGCTCTGCCGCCACCGTCGACCGTCGCCTCTGCTTCAACTCTGGCCGCTGCATCACCCTGAGCGTACCAGAAAAACGCGGCGCTTCTCCGCTCTTCCATCCGCATCGGTAAGCTTTCCATTCTTCCACCATAGATCTGTTTCTAGGGTTTCGGTGTTCTTCGGTGTTCCTTTTGACGTAATCGCTCTTTGATAGAACCCTGAATATTTACTCTGTATAGTAATAGCCTTAGTCTCCCTTTCCATCTATGTATCTCATTAAAATAGAAGATCCCATCTAAACCTTCATCCATTGCTTCGGTACTTCTTTCTTAGGTCTGAATATATTTTCCTTTTCTGATATGTGGCAGATCCAAAATTATAACGCTAACTTGTGAAATCTGTTTTTCCTTCACTTATACATCTGTAGACTTGTATCTTCAATGTCAGACTAGGCGGTTTAACTTAATCGAGAAATGATGACCCGGTATATACCATTAGTCCCCTTGTTGAACCGCCAATGTACTACATATTTTATAGTCTTCCTTTAGTAAGCTCCGCTTCTTGATCAGCCGACTCCGGTTTAACAACATGCTTACATCCTTGTACCGCCGTATAGTTGTCCACTGTAAATATTTGAACCGGTAATTATCATGTTGTAGATCTTTCATTATCATGGCCAAGCAAGTTTATGAATACAATTGGGCTCGTTCGCGAGTAACCGAAGAGCAGTTAGACAATCTTGTCAAAACGGACGCTTTAGCCAAGAAGGATGTCATCCATTGGAGGGTTCCTGGCCCGGAATGTCCTCCTATACCCAAGGATGGAGAGGTTGTTGTTTTTGCTGATCACTTAGGCCGGGGTTTCAGTCCTCCCGGTTCAAAATTCTTCCGGGATGTATTGGCCAGCTTTCAACTGCGCCCTCAAGACATCGGTCCTAACTCTGTGACCAACATCTGCCACTTCCAAGTTTTTTGTGAGGTTTACCTTCAAGAGGAACCTACAGTAGAACTGTTCGGAGATTTGTTTCACCTAAACTGCCGTACAGAATTCACAGATGGACCAAACACTGAATTGGGCGGGATGGCGGTTCAGAAGAGGAAGTTACTTTTACTCATCCTAAACTCCACAGTCATCCCAAGGAGTGGAAAGCCACTTGGTTTTATTGCAAAGACACATCTCCACCTGATGAAAACCCGCTGCCGGTTTACCGCCCTGAACGCGTGAGCAACACACATCCTTTCCCTCAAAGGTTGACGGCAAAAGAGAGGGCCAACTATGCTCCTCAATTATCAAAGATGAGAGCCTTCCTGGCCAACGGTTTAATGGGGGTTGATCTGGCTCGTTGTTGGATAAGCTGGAGCGTTCTGCCGTTAAGCCGGCGCTCCGGTTTGATGTGTGAATATACAGGGAGTCTGAAGGATGCTCAGCGACACATCGACATTCAGCTTACAGATGAAGAAGTCACTGAAGCTGTAAAGAAGATGTTGAACGAATCAGAGGCCGTCTGTGCCCAAACCGGACTACTCCCTTTTTGTGCCTTCAATAAATCGACAGCTGTAAGAATCATATAATCTTTTTATCTGAAATTGCTTCGGTCCAAATACTCTCTGAAAATGCGATTACTTTCTGACAGGGTGACGATCCATTCTGGAACAAGAAACCCCCAAGACAAACCGGCGAAACCACAAGATAAACCGGCCAAGCCAGTTCGTCCAAAGAACAAGGTTGTGAAAAAACCTGCCAAGAGAAGGACCACTGCATCTTCCGATCCGCCAGCTGATGATGATGTGGGTAATCCGGAACCAGAGGTAGAACTTGACTCACTTGGTTCATGTTTCATACGCCTTATTGATGATGATTATTGTCAGGACGACGCTGAAGGCGGCCAAGCCGATGCTGTAGAGGTAATCGTTCTTTCCTCCGATTTAAATCCTTTGCCAACACTAAAAATCCGTTGAGCAAACCGGAAAGTTAAATTTTCTCATCCACTTGCTTACTTGGATCCAAACTTTCTTGTGAAGACACAGCAACACGAGGCTTGCCGCACAACCCGGCATAGTGGCCAGGTAGTTACCTCCGCCGGTTTATCGAACACTCCGGTTCGGAAACACCGATCAGAGGTCTCTTATTCCCTTGACACTTCACGCCCCAAAGCGGGCTGTTTTCGTCAACCTCTTAACCCATATGATTCAAATTATCAGGGTACTTCTCACTCATCCTCTGGCGAGTCATCAGCCACCAAACTTCCACCTCTCAAAACAGTTTTATTGGGTGAGCTATGCACTTATTTATATCCTTGAGATGTTATCTTAATACATACTATACTGATCCTTATGTTTTCTTTTCTCAGTGCTAAGCCTAGACCAAGCAAGAAGGCTCGGTTGAATAAGCCGGCTGATGAAGACGTGGTTGTTGATCCGGAGAAAACTCCAGATCCTGAAGAGGCCAACATTGATGACATGCTGAATGACCCACCGCCTCAAGATCATGACTTTGTTGCTGAGCAGGCAGAGGTTGACACCACCGGCCATGCGACCAGCCGACAAGCCCTATCCGGACTGACAAACCAGTCAGTCCAGTGAAAGATACTGACAAACCGGCAACTCCAGTACGAGCTACTAAGGAGAAGGATGATGATGTTCTGATTACTAGCATTGGCCATACTGATCTAGGAAATCTTGTCGCTTTGTCAAAGCATACCGCCAAAGAGGACTTCTCTGCAATTGGCAAAGGCAAATGGAATGCCGATCTGTCCACTTACGCCCATCTGAATGCTCAAGACCTTCATTTCGGCTATCTAAACTGTCTATGTACCAGTCGTGACTATGAAGCCGGCTTGGTAAATATGATGAAGGAGCGATATGAGGTAACTCCATAAGTGTTTTTCCCTTACATTTAATTTCAGTTAATCAACTCCAGTAGTCCCCAAGTGACGGTTTAAGATATCAATCTAAACCGGGACTTAGTAAAAAAATTATGCTTTGCAACAATGCATCTGAACTTCACTGAAGTAGCCCCCAAGTGCCGGTTTAACTTTATAAAGATGAACCGGGACTTTATAGAAGAAACTCCCGTATCAGCATTCTTTGAGGAAATATCCATTAGCCCCCAAGTGCCAAGTTGAATACTTGTATTATGCTTGGGACTTGTAGAAAATGTATGATGAAGAGCAAATATGCATTAGCCCCCAAGTACCAAGGGCATAACTTGTTATGTGCTTGGTACTTCAAGTATGTACTATAATCTCATCATATAACCGAGCTGAGCAAGAAAGAGAGCCAAACCGCTGATCTGCAGGAGAACCTTAAATCGCAACAAGCTGAAACCTCCAAGGTGAAGGAAGAATTGACCAGCGCTCTAGGCGCTATGGAGAAACTGAAAGAAGGCTTCAACAAGGAGCGGACGGATTAGGAGAGTGAAAAATCCTATTTGATCAAAAGGGCTGAGAAAGCAGAGGCCGCTCTTAAACCGGTGGTTGATGAATTGACCAGCGTAAAGCGGCAGGTTCATGCCATGACTGCAGCTGTGTTTGATAAGCATCCTTGATTCCTGACTTCAACATATCCTTTCATGCATTTGCCGGTTCACTAACCCTTGCAATGATACAGGGACTCGCATTAGCCATTTGGGATCTGATGTTTAGAAGAAGTTGAAAGCGGCCTATACTCTGATAGAACATTTGTATACCGGCGCACAACGGATTATCTATACTGATTCACACAACAATCCGCCTCCCACCTTGATCAAGGATACCTTAGAAAGGTTATCCATGCTTCCTGCCCGGGTAGACGAGTTAAAAAAGTCTGCCGCTAGAACGGACGCTTTAGCCGCACTGACCCGGGCAAAAACATGGGTTCCTGACTTTGATCCAGTTGAAGCCGCCCAAGTTATCCCAGTTTGAAGGAAGATGGAACAGAATTTGGCGAAGATGATCTCCGGATCATAAACCGGGAAATACGCCCATTGGCTTGTCAGCTAGTTGAAGAAGCGGACCTTTCATACTATCAAGCAAGCTATGATGACAAGAACAAACGGGTTGCTGCACCGATTCCAGAAGCTCAAAATCTTATCCCGCCAATCCGTAAGCACACTTATGCCCCTGATGTCGGTGTCAAAACTGGCGGATCTCGGGTAGGGGGTCCCGAACTGTGCGTCTAGGCGGATGGTAATAGGAGAAAAGGGACACGATGTTTTTACCCAGGTTCGGGCCCTCTCGATGGAGGTGATACCCTACTCCTGCTTGATTAATATTGACGATATGGGTAGTACAAGAGTAGATCTACCACGAGGTCAGAGAGGCTAAACCCTAGAAGCTAGCCTATGGTATGATTGTTGTTCGTCCTATGGACTAAAACCCTTCGGTTTATATAGACACCGAATAGGGTTAGGGTTACACAGAGTCGGTTACAATGGTAGGAGATCTACATATCCGTATCGCCAAGCTTGCCTTACACGCCAAGGAAATTCCCATCCGGACACGGGACGAAGTCTTCAATCTTGTATCTTCATAGTCTAGGAGTCCGACCAAAGATGATAGTTTGGCTATCCGGACACCCCCTAGTCCAGGACTCCCTCGGTAGCCCCTAAACCAGGCTTCAATGACGACGAGTCCGGTGCACATATTGTCTTCGGCATTGCAAGGCGGGTTCCTCCTCTGAATACTTCATAGAAGGTTTTCAACACAAGGATAGTGTCCGGCTCTGCAAAACAAGTTCCACATACCACCGTAGAGAGAATAATTCTTTGCACAGATCTGCTGACCTATTCCGCGGCTTGACATCACACCACGGCCAGGGCTTTATTCGAATCGTTTTTACTGTTCCACCTCAATGCGTTTAGCGAGGCGGTTTCCTTGGCACGTCTTATCAAAGCGTAGATCGTGCCCCCTTATTCCGGGATTCTCATCAATACGGACGTGGGTAACCCAACCGCGCCATTGATTGCGGCGCTTGGGAGATAAGCGAGTTTTATCAGGCTGGTGGGACACGCATAGCCTCGTCCGTCCATATAAGGGGATAAGGATCCACCCTTTTCACCTACGCCTTCCTCCTCCCTTGCTCATCCATTTCCGTGCACTCTGAGCTCCAACGCCCAAGTCCGCACATCCTTCCTCAACCATCTCCAGCCATGTCCGGAGCGGGAGGCAGGTGGATGGTCTCCTCCGTCACGCCGAAGGCCGGATACTTGTCCGGCGACGTCGCACATCGGCTGCCCGACGAAGGACAGCTCATCCCCACCCCCAGGCCCCATGAGAGGGTGGTGTTCCTCACCCACTTCCTCCGCGGACTAGGTTTTCCACTTCACCCGTTCGTCCGAGGGCTCATGTTCTACTACGGCCTGGATTTCCATGATCTGGCCCCGAACTTCATCCTCAACATCTCGGCGTTTATCGTCGTGTGCGAGGCCTTCCTCTACATCTAGCCCCACTTCGGCTTATGGCTGAAGGTCTTCAATGTCAAGCCGAAGGTAGTGGGCGACCGCCAAGCGGAGTGTGGAGGCGCCATGGTTGGCAAGATGGCCAAAGTCCTATGGCTCCAGGGCTCCTTTGTGGAGACCATAAAGGGCGGCGGCCCCCGAATTCCGATCTGGCTTCCCCACACGGCTCACATCATGGAAAGAGACGGGCCTGACGTGGGGGGATTCGGACGAGCTGTCCGGACTCCAAACCTGCGTCCGAAACCTGGTGGACAAGAATCTCTGGCTTGTCAACGTTATCCAGGTGATGCTCATCCGCCGGATTCTCCCATGCCAACAACGGGCCTTCAAATTGTGGGAGTTCGATCCGCACAAAGCACCCAATCTCTAAAAAGGCTCTTCGACACTACGTACGAAGACGCCTGGAAGGTGCTGTTCAAGGGCGCCGAGGCTCCCACATCCGCTACCGAAGATCGTGGATTCAGCTCGCAGCGTCAAGCCAGCGAGGTAAGTTATTTTACCCTTTATGGGACTCTTTTTTCATAGTTTGACTCTATGCGGGATCTAAAACTCCCTAACCTTTGACAGGACTGGCTGAAGACGTCCGGACAGATTAACTGTCCGGCCCCCTTGCCAGAAGACCCAGCGGACGCCCGATTTACGGGGTTGCTGGCTCCGGCACCTCACGTGGTGCCGGAGAAGCAGGCCAAGAAGGAGGCCACGGGAACTCGAAGGAGTGCCCGGCGCCAGGAGTCCGACGACTCGGAGGCGGACTCCTCCCGTGAAAACGAGGAGGAGGAAACAGAAGCCTCTCCCCCAGCGGGGGGAGAGAAGAAAAGAAAGGCCGCCCCAGCTGGGGAGGCCGGAGGGTTCAAGAAGGGAAGAACCCTTCCTCCGGACATCTCTACCAACGCCAACGACGGCGAGGAGGAGTGGCCTTCAGGGCCAAGCCCCTAGCGAGATCGTAAGTGTCCGGATACCCATGGCTTTTTTTCATTGCATAGTGTTCTCTAATGCCGAACAATCATGCAGCCCGCCCAAGGACGAGCTCTCCGCTTCATCGAGCGGGTCCCTGAATTCGTCAAAAGTGGAGAGTACTTCACTTCCGGCCGCCTCCTCACCTCACGCTGCTGACGACGCCGAGGTGGGGCCGCAAGGGGGGCCTGGTCAAGAGGAGGTGGCGCAGGAGGCGCCGCAAGGCAGCCTCCTGCACTCCAGCGCGAGGGAGCGAGACCCCAGGGGCTCTAAGCCCGACCCTTGTCCGTATCCATACCGGAACCTTCAGCGTTCGAAGTCCGGCGAGCGCCCTTCAGAGGAAGGGTAAGACGCCGGTGTCCTCCGGCCCAACCGAGGCACCGGATAAGCATCGAGGCGCTTAACAGCGCCTCCATTGAGGAGGAGCACCGCACTGTTATGAGTGTGGTGATCCAGAAAGTTCAGTACGCCAAGAGCGGGCTGACTGAAGCCTGCAACGGCCTTCTAACAGGCTTTGAGGTAAGTTTAGAATATGTAAAAAGATTACCGCATAGACAGTAGCCTCTGATGCTTAGTTCGGTGTTCGGAAAGAAAAGCCGGACTGAGGATCTAAAAAGATATACGCAGGAGTCTAACATAATTATGTCAATATGGGAATGCAGGCTGCCCTGCTGACCTCTGCCGCACTGACTGCGGAGGTCAATGCATTGAAGGAGAGCCTCGTGCGGTCCGAGAACGAGCTCGGCCAAGCCAAGAAGCAGCTTGAGGACAAGGAAGGTAATTAATACCTTATAGAATTTAAAAAATGTGGTTGCAAAAGATAACAAGAATAACATGGGTACTGCAGGGGCCACGAGCGAGGTGGCGACCCTGAAGGAGGCGGTGTCCGCGGTCGAAAACAAAGCGGCCGCGGAGCGCACCGAGCGAGAGAAGCAGGAGGCGCGGGTGGCGGAGGTGCGGCAAGAGATCCACGCTCTCGTGGAAAAACACGAGAGTTTGGAGCGTGACTCGAAGACTCGAGAGCCCGAGCTCGCCTCGGCTCTTGAGAGTGCCAAAGCCGCTAAGGCCGAAGCCCAAAAAGCCCTCCAAGAGATTGAATCATTAAAGAAGATAGCGGCGGGTATGACATTCTTTATGCAAAGCAAGCATGTGAAAGTGAATTACCTATTACTTACCCGAATCCAGAGCTCTCCAGGAGCATTCGCAGATCTACCCCGTAGTGTGTCTGATGCTGCCGCATTCTACCGCGCCAAGCAGGGGAGCTCGACGGAGAAGGTGTTCTGGTCTCAGTATGCTGAGGCTGAACATCCGGTGCCCCTGAGCGACCAGCTGAAGCAGTTGGTCGAGCTCTACAAGGTCGCTGAACAGGCCATGAAGGGCCTCATAGTTCGGCTGTGGCCATTGGAAGGCATGCCTGGGAGCTACTTCGGGCTAGTGCAGCGGCTGGTGGACGCCTGTCCATGGATTGAAGTCATCAAGCGCTCCGTCTGCATTGAAGGTTCCCGTCGGGCCCTTGCCCGTGCTAAAGTGCAATGGGGCAAGATGGATGCGGAGAAGGTTGTGACGGACGGGCCACCGAAGGGCAAGGAGAATCGCAAGCCCGAAATGTACTATGAGGGCATCCTGAAGGGTGCCCGCCGTATAGCGGGTGAATGCTCCAAATATGTAATTTTTGAATAGACTAACATTTGTTATCTTGTACGCTGAAAACTTGTTCATATGCGCTAAGCAATGCTTGTGAATTTAAAATATTACCTTCTGTGCGGCCGTTTATCAAATTTGAGAGATGGCAAGTAGCTGGCTTCAGCCCCCGTGCCACGAGTGCTGGGGTGTTCGGGATAAACTTGAGCGCTCTTGTTCCCATTCTTGGGTCTTTCGAGGGAGGCGCTCAACGCAACGAACAAGGCAACCGGACTTATAGTGCTTGAACACTCTCACTTAGCCATAGAATTCTATAATTTTAAATTCTGGCGAAGCCCCTAGTATTCGGAAGACCGAGTTCGGGGCGCTATCCACGCCTTGGCCGGACAATGCCGACTCCTAGCTCTAAGCGGCATAAGTCTTTAGGGACCCGAAAAAACCTCTCGAACAGCGACCGACTCTCGCCCTATCATGATGGTCAGTTTTAGCTTTCTCCACTGAGGTGCTCAACCCAGCTAAACCGGGGCACAATCGTAGTGGTTCTCCCAGCGCTACCTTAGCCGATATAACGGAACGTAAGGTACCAAAACATGGGAGCCGGGCAAACCCAACTATTGACCCAAGACATGATTCGGAGCCGATGCATATAATGCTATAAGTTCGGGGTGCCGCACTTGTGAAAGTGTTCGGACTTGTCACACCATGTTTTTGGGGTACATAAGCCCCTGGTGTATTGGCCGTACCAAATTGTACGGTTGCGCAATGTCATAAATGAACATATTTAATGGGAAAGAATGCAATAATAGGAAGAGCTATATATTGGTTATTCAAAAGAAACTCCAAATAAAAGCAGAACGATACGAATAGTGCGATAAGCAAGGGATGGGACTATTTAACATGTCCCCCTCCAGGGGTAAGCTGCGGGATGGTATGTAAAACAGGTATAATGCTCGTAGTAGAGACCACCTGGACACTCGACGTAGCTTTCTGCTTCCCTGGTTGTTGCATCGTGAGTTCGGCAATTCTAGTGCCGGACAGGACTTCTGGAAAACGGAGTCCTGAAAGTAAGAAAAAAAAGAAGAAAGAAAAAGAATGACACAATCGAGCCCACAGTGCGGTTGAGCCGCGTGCAGGCGTGCCGTGGTCGTGCCCTTCCCCTTATGCCCATGGTATCTACAGAGCGTAGTTATGTACGCGTAGTACTGGCTTCGCAGTTTCGCAAGGGCTGGGGTTGGGGCCGGATTGCTACGCGTGCTCGGATCGTGCCAGGTGGTCTTGTTGTAGGTTACTCCGGGCGCGCTTGACGGTGTCCGATTGTTTATTGGCCGGACTAGAGAATTGCCTTAAGAGGCTGTTCTACACTTCTGCCGCAAGGGTGGCCGTATGCTCCTCCGTTCGGAGGGAGCGTTCGGTGTTTCCATTGACCGTGATTACGCCTCGAGGGCCTGGCATCTTGAGCTTGAGGTACGCGTAGGCGGTACCGCATTGAATTGTGCAAATGCAGTTCGTCCAAGCAGTGCGTGATAGTCGCTCCGGAACGGGACTATGTCGAAGATTAACTCTTCGCTTCGGAAGTTATCCGGGGATCCGAAGACCACTTCGAGTGTAATCGAGCTCGCATAATTGGCCTCTACACCTGGTATGACTCCTTTAAAGGTCGTCTTTGTGGGTTTAATCCTTGAGGGGTCTATGCCCATTTTGCGCACTGTATCCTGATAAAGCAGGTTCAGGCTGCTATCGCCGTCCATTAGGACTCTAGTGAGGTTAAATCCGTTGATGATTGGGTCAAGAAGCAATGCGGCGAATCCGCCGTGACGGATGCTAGTGGGGTGGTCCCTTCGATCAAAGGTGATCGGGCAGGAGGACCATGGGTTGAACTGGGCGATCGCTCCATCGCATATCGCCCTTTAGCGCACGCTTCCGCTCCCTTTAGGTATGTGGGTTGCGTATATCATGTTCACCATCCGCACTTGTGTGGGAAAGCCCTTCATCCTCTATAGTTCGGGCGGCCGGGCTCTTCCTCGTCATCGCTATGCAGCCCCTTGTCGTTGTTTTCGGCGCTTAGCTTGCTCGCTTGCTTGAACACCCAACAATCCCTGTTGGTGTGGTTGGCTGGTTTTTCGGGGGTGCCATATATCTGGCACAAGCGATCGAGTATTCGGTCCAAGTTGGACGGGCCCTGGGTATTTCTTTTGAATGGCTTCTTCCGCTGACCGGGTTAAGAGCCTCTGAATCCGGCATTTACTGTTGTATCTTCAGTATTATCACCGTTAATGCGGCGTTTATGCTTGTTGCGACGCGACCTGCCTTTGCTGTCCTTGGTATCCGAACTACCAGGGTGTTTGGCCAAGTTGTTGCTTCGAGCTAGCCAGCTGTCCTCTCCCGCGCAAAAGCGGGTCATGAGTGTGGTGAGGGCTTCCATGGATTTCAGCTTTTCCTGTCCTAGGATCCGTGCTAGCCACTCATCGCGGATATTGTGTTTGAAGGCTGCTAGCGCCTCTGCATCCGGACACTCGACGATCTGATTTTTCTTTGTTAGGAAGCGCGTCCAGAATTGTCTGGCCGATTCTTCTGGCTGCTGAATTATATGGCTAAGGTCATCGGCGTCTGGTAGTCGCACATATGTGCCCTGGAAGTTATCAAGGAATGCGGCTTCCAGGTCCTCCCAACAACCGATTGACTCTGCTGGCAAGCTGTTGAGCCAAGGCCGAGCTGGTCCTTTAAGCTTGAGTGGGAGGTATTTGATGGCATGTAGATCATCACCGCGGGCCATGTGGATATGGAGGAGATAGTCCTTGATCCAGACCGCAGGATCTGTGGTACCATCGTATGATTCGATGTTGACGGGTTTGAAGCCCTCAGGGATTTGATGATCCATTACTTCATCTGTGAAGCATAGTGGGTCTGCGGCACCTCTGTATTGGGCTATATCACGACGTAGCTCATATGAGCTTTGTCTACTGTGTTCGGCCCGGCCGGGTTTTCTGTATCCGGCGTGACAGTAATCATCCTGAGTCGTTGGGCACCCACGCGATCTGTAGATCGATCTTGTATGCTTTTCCTTATCCTCCAATATATCTCGCAAGTCCGGCGCGTTTTCCCGTGCCTTGGTACTTTTTGAGCGGCGTCGAGGCATGGCTTGAGCGGAGGGCCGAAAGGCTTCTCTGTCGCGGCCACGGGGTGGCCGGTCTGCTATGTCGTGTGCTGGTGACGTGGGTGCTTCCTCCTCTGATCGAGGCAACGACCTGCGTTTGGGGTAGCTTTTGGAGGGGCGTTCGAGTTCATACTCTTCGGCTGCAAGGACTTCAGTCCATATGTCAGCTAGCAGGTCTTGGTCAGCTCTAAGCTGTTGCTGCTTTTTCTTGAGGCTGCTTGCCGTGGCCATGAGCCTGCGTTTAAAACGCTCTTGTTCGACGGGGTCCTCTGGCACGACGAATTCGTCGTCGTCGAGGCTTGCCTCGTCTTCAGAGGGGGGCGTCGTCCTCTATCTCTCTTTCTGCCGCACCGTCGTGCGGACTTGCTTCTCCCTCCTCCTGTGCTAAGTCCTGCTGGAGGGGGTCATCTTCGGCACTATCCGGGGTATTATTGTCTCCCGTGCCGGAATCGCCGTTTTTACTGTGGCGGAATTTAGAGCGGCGCCGCTGACTTCGGCGCTTGGGTTATTTCTTGGAGGGGTCATCCTCCGCCGTTCCATCGCCATTCCCATCTTTTGGGATGTCCACCATGTATATGTTATATGACGAGGTGGCCTTCTAGTGCCCCGTGGGCGCTGGCTCTTGATCGTCTCCGGCATCGTCGTCCATACCGTCGATGTCTTCGGAGTCGAAGTCGAGCATGTCGGTTAAATCATCGACATTGGCTACAAAGTGGGTGGTGGGTGGGCATTGAATTTCTTCGTCGTCCGAATCCCAACCTTCCTGACCATAGTTCGGCCAGGGCTCCCCTGACAAAGAGAGAGACTTTAATGAGTTCAGGATATCGCCAAAGGGCGAGTGCTGAAAGATGTCCGTGGCGGTGAACTCCATAATCGGCGCCCAGTCGGATTCGGTGGCGGTAGCGCTGGAGGTTCGGAGTCCGGAAAGGAGTCCGGCACCTGGGAGTCACGAGCTTTGCAAAGGACAGAGATGGTGTTCGGCTCAATCGCCGTAGAGATTTCAGCCCCCGAGGCGGTGTCCAACCAACCGTCCTCGATCGGCGAAACTGGCTCCAGGTTAAGGGTCGGAGCGGGCACTGGTGCGACCTCTAGGGCACTGTTCGGCGGCAGAGCTAGATCGTACCCATCGAGACAGTGCGGCAGGCTCGGCTGTGGCTCAAATCCGTCAAAGATCAAGTCTCCGCGGACATCGGCCGTATAGTTCAAGCTTCCAAATCTGACCTGATGGCCAGGGGCGTAGCTTTCGATCTGCTCCAGATGGCCTAGCGAATTTGCCCGCAGTGCAAAGCCGCCCAATACGAAGATCTGTCCAGGGAGAAAAGTCTCACCCTCGACTGCGTCATTGCTGATGATTGAAGGAGCCATCGGGCCTATAGGTGACGACACAGAGGAACTCTCAATGAAAGCACCAATGTCGGTGTCAAAACCGGCGGATCTCGGGTAGGAGGTCCCGAACTGTGCGTCTAGGCGGATGGTAATCGGAGACAAGGGACACGATGTTTTTACCCAGGTTCGGGCCCTCTCGATGGAGGTAATACCCTACTCCTGCTTGATTAATATTGATGATATGGGCAGTACAAGAGTAGATCTACCACGAGATCAGAGAGGCTAAACCCTAGAAGCTAGCCTATGATATGATTGTTGTTCGTCCTATGGACTAAAACCCTTCGGTTTATATAGACACTGAATAGGGTTAGGGTTACACAGAGTCGGTTATAATGGTAGGAGATCTACATATCCGTATCGCCAAGCTTGCCTTCCACGCCATGGAAAGTCCCATCCGGACACGGGACGAAGTCTTCAATCTTGTATCTTCATAGTCTAGGAGTCCGGCCAAAGATGATAGTTCGGCTATCCGGACACCCCCTAGTCCAGGAATCCCTCACCTGACATTGAACCGTCCACGCTGATAAGTGATGAAGCTGTATTCCAAGCCCTAACTGGGGTCAACTGGGCAACTGCTGATTTCCAGCCACTAGGTAGAGAAGAAGAAGCTGAACCGGCGCGATATGATCCGCAACCTTCAGGCCAAGCTGGTGACCAATCATGAACCGGAGGCTGGTTTAATCTTCTACATGATGCATCATGTATTTGAGAAAACAATTATCCTTTTGGGCACTGGAACGCCCTGTTATAGGCTTAGTTAAAATACTTGGTCTGGTATGCCTTCGTGCATATTTATCTGCAACTGATGCTTGCTTAATCCGGCATATTTAAGATATGATATTCATAATCCATAGCCATTTATTCAAACTGTTCCTGCAGATAAAAGCTCAAAGCGCCCTGGCCATTTACCCTCGGGCGGGTTATGATATCCAATATGTATATGACCAAAGTGTGTAACCAAGGCTATAAAAGATAACCAAACACAGAGATATATGTAATACCTGTTACCTTTTTAGGCATAAGATGGGCTAACCAACGTTGTAGTGAGGGCCATAACCCAACTCTTGGAGGAGAAGTAGCTCCTGTTATATGAAGCCGGTTTATTATAAAACCGCTCCGGGTTATGATAAACACCGGTTTACTCCATACTGGGACTTTGCTTCAAAACCAGACCAGGCTGATAGTCTCCGGATTATGATTTGATCGTGTACTGTACACTTGTAATTTGTCAATCTAACCGGGTTGATAACATCGGTTTAAAAAACAGCAAAAAAATTTATCAAAAAGTGAGCAAAACTCAACCAAAGGCAAATAAAACCGTTGTAGTCGAGGCTTTTCACGGGCTGCCAGGCCCCAAATTCGAGGCTTTTCATGGGCTGCCAGGCCACTGAGTTAAACCATTTTTGCAAAGCCTTTTAAAATGGTCCGCAATCCTTAACCAATCATCGTTTTAACTTGACAAGTTCAGGGTTTGTATTTTAGAGTAACTTGTCAAAGTTCGAAGGGTCATACCAGGTTTACCTGGGCGGCGTGACTTACTTAAAGAGGCAGGTTAATGCGGGGTTTTAGGTGTATACACCAGGCTTCCAAGCCATGGCTTGATAGCCCATTACAAGTGTAGATTCTAGGTTCATTGCGATAGCAAAGAATCCCTAAGTAAAGTTTTGAGCTGTGCTCAGTGGGTGCACATGTTTGAGTTGTCGTTTTACAACACTCTCTTTGGCCCCTGATTATTTTGGCTTTGAGCCGATCAAAAGGTGTGACTATGGTTCGAACACGACCAAGCCCCCAGGTGATGCTATGGCATTGCGCCTATCAAAAGGTGTAGCTATGGTTCGGATACGACCAAGCCCCCAGGTTATATAAAGCTTTGAGAAGCTAAATCAAGGGGTAAACTAGGTGCCGCTTTAGAAACAGAAGCTCCATGTAACCACACATGATGTATGAAAATAACAGATACCCCGCTTTAGCTGAGGTTCCGGTTTATTATATTGATCATAATATATACATTGTCATAATATGTACATAAGCAGAGCCTATAGCTCAAGTATAGTAAGGCTGAAGATGAGCAATATTCCACGGCCGGTTGGTCTCCTCCTCCGATTTACGTGAGTCTTTGCGCTCTTGAACATCGATTAGGTAGTACGACCCGTTGTGTAGATTCTTGCTGACCACAAAAGGTCCTTCCCAAGGGGGGATAACTTGTGCATATCCGTCTGATCCTGGATGAGCCGAAGTACCAAATCTCCTTCTTGAAAGGTTCTGGTTCTAAACCGGCGGCTGTGATAACGATGCATATCTTGCTGATAAATCACCGAGCGGGCTGCCGCTATGTCACGCTCCTCATCTAACAGGTTAAGAGCTTCTGGTCGTGCCATCTCGTTGTCAGCTTCAACATATGCCGCTACACGAGGTGAGTCATGACGTATGTCACTAGGAAGAACTGCCTCCGCTCCATAAACCATGAAGAACGGCGTGTATCCTGTCGATCTGTTGGGTGTGGTCTTGATGCTCCATAACACAGAAGGTAGCTCCTCAACCCAACAACCCGGCGTCCGTTGCAAAGGAATCATAAGCCGGGGTTTGATGCCGCTCAAGATCTCTTGATTGGCCCTCTCCGCTTGACCATTGGACTGGGGGTGAGCCACTGATGATACATCAAGCCGGATGTGCTCACCTTGGCAGAACTCCTTCATGGCACCCTTTGATAGATTGGTACCATTGTTTGTTATAATGTTGTGTGGAAAACCAAACCGTAAGATCACCTTTTTGATGAATTGAACTGCTGTGGATGCATCACACTTGCTAACTGGTTCTGCTTCCACCCACTTTGTGAACTTATCAACTGCCACCAAAAGGTGGGTCTTCTTGTCCTTGGACCTCTTGAAAGGCCCAACCGTATCCAGCCCCCAAGTTGCAAATAGCCAAGTGATTGGAATCATCCTCAATTCTTGAGCCGGTACATGAGCGCGCCTTGAGAACTTCTGACAGCCATCACATCTTTTCACCAAGTCCTCGGCATCAGCATGAGCTGTCAACCAATAGAAACCATGACGAAATGCCTTAGACCCCAAAGATTTTGAACCAGCGTGGTGAACACAGTCTCCTTTGTGGATCTCGCGGAAAATTTCACAGCCTTCTTCAGGAGATACACAGTTTTGAAACGCCCCTGTCACACTGCAATGATGTAACTCTCCATTGATAATAGTCATGGACTTGGACCGCCGGATTATCTGCCTGGCCAAAGTCTCATCCTCTGGTAACTCACCCCGGTTCATATACGCCAGATAGGGAACCGTCCAATCCGGGATAACATGAAGAGCCGCCACTAGCTGAGCTTCCGGATCAGGAATAGCCAAATCCTCTTCACCAGGGAGCTTGATGGATGGATTATGCATAACATCCAAGAAGACATTAGTCGGAACCGGTTTATGCTGGGAACCTAGGTGAGTTAAAGCGTCCGCCGCTTCATTCTTCCGCCGGTCCATATGATCCACCTGATAACCTTTAAAGTGACCTACAACTATATCCACCTCACGATGATATGCTGCCATGAGTGGGTCCTTGGAATCCCAAGTGTCGGACACTTGTTGAGCCACCAGATCCGAGTCACCGAAGCACTTAACCCGGCTTAGGTTCATCTCCTTAGCCATCCGAAGACCATGGAGTAAGGCCTCGTATTCAGCTGCATTGTTAGTGCAAGGGAACATTAAACGGAGAACATAACAAAACTTATCACCTCGTGGGGAAGTTAATACGACTCCAGCCCCCGAGCCCTCCAATTTCCTAGACCCATCAAAATGAATAGTCCAATAAGTGTGATCCGGCTTCTCTTCTGGCGCTTGTAGCTTTGTCCAATCATTGATGAAATCCACAAGTGCCTGAGATATGATCGCCGTTCGGGGTATGTATTTCAACCCGTGAGCCCGAGCTCGATAGCCCACTTAGCAATCCGGCCAGTTGCTTCCCTGCTCTGGATTATATCCCCCAAAGAAGCAGAGCTGACCACCGTGATGGGATGACCTTGGAAATATTGCTCAAGGTTCCGGCTTGCCATGAAAACTCCGTATACCAGCTTCTGCCAGTGCGGGTACCTCTGCTTGGACTCAATAAGTACCTTGCTGATATAATAAACCGGACGCTGAACCGGATATTCCTTTCCTGCCTCCTTGCGCTCCACCACAATAGGCACACTAACTGCCCGAGCGTTAGCTGCCACATATAGCAACAATGGCTCCTTGTCAACCGGAGCAGCAAGAACCGGCGGATTAGCCAGCTGCCGCTTTAAATCCTCAAATGCTTCATTTGCGGCCTCACTCCAGTCGAAGTTATCAGTTTTCTTCAGCATCTGATATAAAGGAATGGCCTTCTGGCGGCTGATAAACCGGCTCAATGCAGCAATCTAGCCTGCCAAGCGTTGAACATCATTGATACACTTCGGTTTGGCTAGGGAGGTGATAGCCTTGATCTTTTTCGGATTAGCTTCAATGCCCATGTTAGACACCAAAAAGCCCAAGAGCTTGCCTGCCGGTACACCAAAAACACACTTAGCTGGGTTAAGCATCATTTTGTAAACCCGCAGGTTATCAAAGGTTTCTCTCAAGTCATCAATCAATGTTTCCTTCTCCCTTGATTTCACCACAATATCATCCACATAGGCATGAACATTACAGCCGACTTGTTTATGAAGACAATTCTGCACACACCGTTGATAAGTTGCCTGGGCACTCTTGAGCCCAAAGGGCATGGATACATAGTAGAAGGTTCCAAAAGGAGTTATGAAGGCCGTTTTCTCTTGGTCCTTAACTGCCATCTTGATCTGATGATATCCAGAATATGTATCCAAAAAAACTCAAACGCTCGCAACCCACCGTAGCATCAATGATTTGATCAATACGGGGGAGGGCAAAAGGATCTGCTGGACAAGCCTTGTTAAGATCTGTGTAGTCTACACACATACGCCAAGTGCCGTTCTTCTTAAGGACCAGCACCGGATTAGCCAACCACTCGGGATGAAATACCTCAACGATTGTCGGGTGGTAGGTGCGACATATGCCAACGGGTGGCTAATCATAGTGGGAGCCAATAAGACGTCGCCGGTGCCTGGAAACGCGATGAGGCGAAGACATGCACGCCGGAGAATCTTACCCAGCTTCGGGGCTCTCCGTGGAGATAACACCCCTACTGCTGCTCTGTGGGGTCTCCACATGATCACTAGATGAACAAGTTGCTACAAGAGGCTCCTTGAGATGTTCCGTGAGAGGAAGAAGAAGGGCACGGCTAGCTCTCCTCTTCCCTCTATGTGGTGTCTAAAACTCTAAGAGATCAACCCTTTGCATGGGTGCCCTGGGGGTGTATATAGGCCTACCCCCCAGGGGTACAATGGTAATCCGGCTAGGTGCGGGCCCTAGCCGTCAGTGTCTACGCTTGCCGGCTTCTCCGCCGGCCGTTGGGGCCCGCCGACTGGTGGGTCCCGCTGGTGGCCGGCTTCTTGGTCGACAGGCTGGCCCCACCTCTGAGGGCCCTGTCGGGGGCTGGTTACTGTTGCCTCAATCATGACGACGAGGGCTTTGTTGGGGTAAGCATGGCTACAGTGCCGCCGCCTTGGCGGCGATCACTGTAGCCTCACCTCGTCTTGTCTCCTTAATGAGGCGCATCCTTCGACGTGGGAACAAGCCGGCTATGGGAAGCCGGCCATATCACAGGCTGACTGGGGGAGGCCGAGCCGCCTTCGGGCATCTCTCTGACCGGAGGGGCCCGCCGCCTGCGGGTCGTACTGACAGCCCGCCGTGGATGACGTCATAGTCAGCAGAGTATGATCTTGGCACGGACGGGTGATGGCCGCCCTGTATGGCGCACTGTGGCCATGCTCGCTCAGGGATGCGGGGGTGGCAGGCTTCACTGTAGCCACGCCCCGTCCCATCACCGTTATGTGGGTGCAGATTCTGAGGGTGCGGCCTCAGCCGCTTGCCGCGTGGCCGGCTTCTTGGAGTCGGCCTTCTCATGGCCGGCTACATGGAGTCGGCCCTCAGGTAGCCGGCTCAGCGGGAGCCGGCCCTCTTGTGGCCTTCTTCCTGTAGGTTTTTGGGCCGGTCCGCCCCCTGACAGCCGGCCTGAGGGTCAGCCGGCCGGGCGAAGGCGGCCCTGTGTCTTGGATTGTTGGATGGCCGGATTGGCTTGTAATTTTTTTCAGAAGCCCTAGGGGGAGCCGGCTAGGCTACCCGTGGTCATTTACTCCGACAGTAGTCCCCGAAGCTGATTGAGCTTCGAGGTTGAAAGTAGGACGAGAAGCTCGGTCAGCTTCCTATCTTGAGGAGCCGGCAGCTAGGAGCCGGCCTCGAGTGGGCGCGCCGTCTTCGGGAGGTTCCGTAGCCAGAAGGAGAGAACACGAGCCGACTTGCGCGTTGACCATGCGTCACCCTGCGCGCCACGTGGCCAGAAAGGCCTGCCAGCCCACGCGCGCGACGGGATGTCGCCGCAGGCCGGGGCCCACCAAACCTATGCCTCGGCCCATGCACGGATCCTCTGCGGCCCGAATGGACCGCTCGTCTTCTCGCGGCGGTTTCAGCACGCCTTTAGGGTGCAATAATCGCGGGACGTGGGGGGAGTGGGTACAGTTAATCCCACGTTCCCCCACGCCTCGCCTCCTCGGCTCCGCCGCACGAGCCTATAAGTAGGGGGAGGAGGGGGAGCGGCAGAGGCTCGCACACTCGCCCTCGCTCCTCTCTTTCCTCTACCTCCTTCGTTCTTCCGCCACTGCAGCGCACTCACCACCGCACTGTTCCGTCGCGAACCCTTTTGGCTCGCCGCGGTTCCTCCGCTGCGTGGCTGTGCTCTCCGCCGCCGCGCCTCTCTCATTTCCTCTTGTTCCCATGGCGTTGTCCAGCTCGTGGGACGGCTCCAACGTCCATGAAGACCACATCGATTGGCTTCGCAAGACGCGGCGGTTGCCGAGCGAGGACCTCGTGAAGACCCGCCTCGCGCCGGAGGCGGAGGTTTCGCCGGCGCCGGAGGAAGGCGAGCGGGTAATCTTCCGCTTGCACTGCCTGTGCGGCCTCGGCCAGCCGGCGAGCGGGTTCTTCCGCTCCTTCCTCGAGTTCTACAACCTCCAGCCGCATCACCTCACCCCCAACACGGTGATGCTGCTGTCGGCCTTCGTCACCCTGTGCGAGGGTTTTCTTCGAGTGCTCCCCACCCTTGAGCTCTTTGGGGAGTTCTTCCAGTGCAAGCTCGGCACCGTCTCCGCAGGTGTGCCCGCCCCTTGTGGCGCCGTCATCGCCAGGTGGAGGACAGCCGACAACAACCCCTTTCCGCATATCCCGCTGATCCAGTCGGTGAAGCTCTGGCAGCAATCATACTTCTACGTGAAGAACGTCGCCTCGCAAGGCAACTACTTGAATCTGCCGGCTTACGTAGCCGGCCCGCCGCCTGGGAGGCAACCGTCTTGGTCCTTCCGAGCCCGGTCGCTCACCCTGGCAGGGAACGCCACCGTCACCCGGCTCCAAGTGATGATCCAATCGGAGGGCTTGGTGGGGGCCGACCTGGTCGCCGCCTTCGTGGAGCGCCGGGTGCTCCCGCTCCAAAGCCGGCCGCACATGATCTGCCAGATGAGCGGCCGCTTCGACCCATGTCGGCTGAGCACCAGAGAGATGCCTCGTGGCGAGGTATCTTACATGGTGAATTACATTTCGAATTGCAAGCTCACTAAGGAGTGGCAGTATGGCAAGGCGCCGTATTCTCGGGCTGATCCCCCGCCTGTGGTGAGTTTTCCTTACTTTCTTCTTCTTTTGTTGCCGGGTTCGCGACGGCTGACTCTTGACTAGTCGGCTTTTCTTGGAGCAGAACCCCCTTCTTCGACCGGTGCCCGCACGGTGGACGACCCCGACGACCCAGATCTTGGGGCGGCCGCCATGGACGACGCAGCAGTCGGTGCCGGCGGAGAGGCAGGCGGCCCCGAGTTCACGGCCGGCTTCGAGGACTGGCCGAATGATGAAAAAATCGAGGCCATCACACGCCGCCAGCTGGCGGCCGATCACCAAGGCGCGGGACCTTCTACCGTGCTAGCTGCTCGGGGTGGCGCGCAAAAGCGTCGGGCCGGGCAGGGTCTCTTCGGCAGCCGGCCGAAAAAACCCAAGAGCTCCGCGACGGCGACCAAGCGGGACGAGGCGGCCGCGAAAGCAGCCCGCTTCCGCAAGGTGGTGAAGCAGCCACAGGCGGTCTCGGCATAAGTGTTGGATGTCTTGTACTTTTTGTTGTTTTCTTTGGTTGAGGCTCATCTAAGCCGTCTTCTTGATTTGCTGAACAGGGCGCCCCTTTCCCTTGAACGGGTTGACGCCGCCTCCATATCGGACCAACAGGAGGGTCTTCCAGTTCCCGCCGCGTGGATCCCTGCGCCGACCTTATGGAGGCAACAGAGCGAAACGCGCGGGAGGCGCGGGAGGAGCGGGAAGCGGCGGAGCGGAGGGTCATGCAGGAGGCGGCGGAGAAGTCGGCCGAGGCGCAAGCCGACGCGGCGGCCAAGTCCCAGGCGGAAGCCGCGGCCGCGGAGAGGGAGGCGGAGGCTCTGCGCAATCAGCCTCCGCAGCTCGTCATTCCTCTTCGTGCCATTGCTCCCAATGTCCCCGTGCCTTCGTCGGAGGAAGCCGACCGCGACCAGCCAGTGATGGAGAGGAGGGAGGATGACGCGACGATCCTGGGGGAGGCGCCACAGCCGGCGCCGACTGGAGCGGGCCAAGGCGGCCGACCTGCCTGGCGCTGAGCGGGCCGGCGAAGCGAGTCGGCGGGGCGGATCTTGTGGTGCGGTCGGTGCCTCGGCCGGCGGAGAGGCGTCCTCGGTGCCGGAGCCGCAAAGAGTCGGGCGCTCGGCGGCTCAGACCTGGAGGCGGCCAGCGCCAAAGACGTTCGAGTGGGCGCCAATGGCGGGGACGACCGAGCTGAACGTGGCGGCGCAGGAGGTCCGATGCCGGCTTCAGACCCAGGCCGCCTCGCTGCAACGGTACACCCAGGAGTTTCTTGCTACGCGCGCGGTTATCCGAGTGAGTCTTCTGGCCTTGGTCGATTTCTCTTTTGATTTCTTCCGTGGGGGCGCGTTAGCGCACCCACTGGGTATAGTCCCCGAGTTTCGAGTTGGCTGCTGAGCAGGCGGCTTGGAACTTTTGAGCAAGCCTTGGCGGCAATCTTGTTCTTATTTGCACTCCGTCTGATTTCCAGGAGTATCATAATCTTCGCGCGGCTGCCTTCAACTCCCAGGCCCAGGAGCTGAGCCAGAAGGCCGCCGACCTGACTAATAGCCGGAGTGAGTACTTTGTTTCTTTTATGTCATGTGGGGGCGCGTCAGTGCACCCACTGGGTGTAGTCCCCGAGATTCGGGCCGGATCCTGAGCAGCCGGGTCGGATCTACCCTGACGGCTTCTTCCTTATTGTTTTTTTTCTTTTTCTCCAGGTTTGCATGGGCTAATGCTGACTTGAGGGAGCAGCTCGGTGGGACCCAGACCGCCCTTCGCGCCAAGGAGGCTGAGTGCAGCGCCTTGGACCAGGAACGCGACCGCCTGGCCAAGAGACTGGCCGACCAGGAGTAGAGCCATAAGGCGGCCCTGAAGAAGGCGCAGGACAGCGAGGCCGCCCTTAAGGCCGAGTTCGAGACCGAGGCGGGGGGCTGGGCTGAAGCGAGGCAAGTGCTGAGCGAGCGCTATGGACGGGTTGAGGATCTGATCGATGGTAAGCCCCCTTCCTTTTCACCCCTTTGCTTGCTCCTTGCCCTCTTGTTCATCTTCTGATTTTTGTGCTGTTTCTTTGTTCTTCATGCAGATTACTTCCCTGGTTACTCCGCCGCCAGCCTAAGCCATCGAGGCCCACCGGAGACACGCCCGGCTAGCAGGGGTTGAGACCGCGCCAGACGCCGGGCGCTTGAGGAGCAACTTTAGCGATCGGTCCGGCTGCGGCTGCTCACCGCATGCTCCGCCGGCTTCAGCGTGCCGGGGCGCAAGTGCTGGCCGCTCTCTGGCCTGGCGAGGTGATTCCCCATACCTCCAGTCGGACTGCCGACTGACTAGAGGTTGCGGTTGGCCGCTTCGAGGCCTGGAAGGCTTCCGCTGCCCGATCCGGTGCCGGGCGGGCGCTGGAGTTCGTTCGGGCCTGGTATCCTGGGCTGAGCTTGCGCCAGCTGAGCACTTGGAGGCAGGAGGCTGACGAGGAGCTGGTGGCGGTGCGGCCGGCTATCATCCAGGGCGCCTCGGCTATCGCCGAGTATACTGACACCAGCATTTTTGCTCCTGAAGTGAATGACAACGGCGTCGCCCAGCAGGAGGAATTGTTCGGGCTGAACCCGGCGGAAGGCGAGGACTCGGCGGAGGAGATTGCTTCCAGCGACGAAGCCGAAGATGAAGAAGAGGAGGGCGGCGAAGACGTCGTGCCTAACGGCGAAGCGACCAGCCAGCTTTAGCCTGATCGTGCCTGCAGCAACGAGGCGCACGCGAGCGCACCGCCTACCAGGGTGATGATCAGGCCGAGACTCACCAGCCGGCCACTCCTCCGGCCAGCACTGCCGCCTCCGCCGACCTGCCCGACTCGCCTATCTTTCCCTTGGCCTGATCTGCCGTTCTTGCTTTCCTGCTGTTGCTCCTTGAACAACTTTTATTAAATTTGCGCAGTTCCACCCACTGGGGGTGTATTCAAACTATGTTGAATGCGGGCCTTCCGAAGGCTCTTGTGTAAATATAATTATGCATGTGTTTGGCTTCCATTCGAATTTGCTTTTAATCCTTAGGTTGTTTCCTTTGCCGCCTTCCCTTGGTCGCCGCCTTCCCAAATTAACAATGCTGCAAGATATGTGGCTGGGGAGGAACTTGGCTGTTTGTGGGAAGGCAAGTACTTGAGCTTTTTTGGATTGTGGCAAGGTGGAATGGGAAGCCGGCCGGCCGGCTACTCTGGTAGCCGGTCGGCAATGGGAGGAACCCGGCTTTTGTTATACGAGTTCAATAGTCCTTAGCCGTTTTTCGTGTGGGCATCCTTTCCTGCCTTTCACTCTTGCCAGTAGGACAGTCGGTTCTTCGAGCTACGGCTTTTGACAAGTGAGGGCTTGGGTGCCGGCACACTACTTGTCTGACTGCAGGTGGAACTCGAATATAACTCAAGGCGGCCAGTCCCCGGGCCGACTAGTCGAACCCGGTGCCGGACGAGGAGGAAGAGCGAAATGACAAAATCATAAGCATGATACTCGTCATTCATAGATAAAATGTGGCAGTCCCTGAGTGCTCCTTGGGGGGCCCATTGTCTCATACTTGGTACAAAAGGTAGCGTGATACATACTGCATTTTAACTATAAAATCTTCGGAGGAGGTTGGAGTTCCACGGTCATTCCGACTCCTTGCCGGAATCATCTCTCTTTCGTGCCTTCGGCTTCTGTGCATCGATTAGGTAGTAGGAGTCGTTTCCCAATGCTCTGCTGATGACGAAGGGACCTTCCCAAGGGGCCGAGAGCTTGTGTTGGCCGGCTGTTCATTTGGATCAGCCGGAGCACAAGGTCGCCCTCTTGAAAGGATCTTGGCTTGACCTTCCGGCTATGGTAGCGGCGCAAACCCTGCTGGTAGATGGCGGACTGGCTGAGGGCTAACAGCCGGCTTTCTTCCAGTAGGTCGACGTCGTCTTCTCTTGCTTCTTTGGCCTCTGCTTCCATGTACATGGTCACCCGAGGCGAGTTGAACTCGATGTCAGTTGGGATGATAGCCTCGGCACCATATACAAGGAAGAAAGGGGTGAAGCCGGTTGACTTGTTTGGGGTAGTGCACAGACTCCAGAGGACGGCCGGCAGCTCGTCGAGCCAACAGCCGGCCGAGCGCTCCAGCGGCACGACCAGCCGGGGCTTGATGCCGGAAAGGATGAGGCCGTTGGCTCACTCAACTTGGCCGTTTGACTGCGGGTGGGCAACGGACGCTAGGTCCAGTCGGATGCCCTGCGTCACGCAGAAACGTGCCAATGCTCCTTTGGCTAAATTCGTGCCGTTGTCGGTGATGATGTTGTGTGGTACGCCATACCTAGTTGTAATGTCTGCGATGAATGTCACGGCAGTCGGCCCGTTCTGCTTCTTAATCGGCTTTGCTTCGATCCACTTGGTAAATTTATCCACGGCGACGAGCAGATGTGTCATGCCGCCGCGCGGCGTCTTGAACGGGCCCACCATGTCCAGCCCCCAGACACCGAAAGGCCAGGTGAGGGGAATGGTCTTGAGTGCTGAAGCCGGCAGGTGTTGCTTGGAGCTGAGTAGGCATCCAAGAAACTCAGCAGCTCGCATCCGGCTTTGGAGTCTATCACTTGATCAATCCTTGGCAGGGCGAAGGGATCTCTGGGGCAGGCTTTGTTGAGGCTTGTGTAATCTATACACATGCGCATCTTGTTGTTCTTCTTCAGCACGAGGATCGGGTTGGCGAGCCACTCTGGAAAGAAAACCTCCATGATGAAGCCGGCCGGCAGGAGTCGGGCTACCTCTTCTCCCACGATCCTTCTCTTCTCCTGTGACAACCGACGGAGGGGCTGCTTGACTGGTTTGGCATCTGCTCGGACGTGTAGCTTGTGCTCGGCGAATTCCTTCGGAACGCCCGGCATGTCCTTGGGGGACCATGCAAAGATGTCTCAATTCTCACGGAGGAAATCGATGAGCTCGCCTTCCTATTTGCTGTCAAGGTTCGCCCCGATGACGGCAAACCTTTCTGGGTGCTCCGGGTCCAGAGGTATCTTCTTTGTTTCCTTGGCCGGCTGGAAAGAACCTTGGGCATCACACTCTTTGGGGTCGGGGGACAGGGCTGGCTGCTAGCCGGCCATGGTCACGACTTCGGTCCAATATCTTCTTCTCTTGGCGATCACAAGGGACTCGGCCCGGTCGGCTGGCAGCATGGCCTTCGGAGGATTTCTTGTAATCGCCGGCTATGGTGATGATGCCCTTGGTGCTTGGCATCTTCATCTTGAGGTAGGCGTAGTGGGGTACATCCATGAACTTGGCCAGAGCCGGCCAGCCAAGAAGTGCATGATAGGGGCTCTCAAGGTCCAGTACTTAAAACCAGATTGCCTCCCGGCGGAAATGATCCTTGTCCCCAAAGAGAACATCTATCTTGATTTTGCCGATCGGCGAGCAGGACAGGCTGGGTACAACGCCATGGAACACGGTTCGGCTTGGCATGAGGTGCTTGGCCTTGATGTTCAGCTTCTCCGTGGTGTCTCGGTACAGGATATTGATGCTGCTCCCGCCGTCTATCAGTACGCGGGAGAATCGGGCAGCAAGCCTGACCGTTGCTAGGGTTGCCTCAAAAACCAATGCATAAGAGCCTGGGGACGGCATCACCTCTGGGTGGTCGGCCCGGCTCCAGCTGATAGGCCTCTCGACGGTGCATGTACTGGGGTTGTTGGAGGCGACGCGTTGACTTCTTGGTGCTGTCGGCGCCGGCTGCGCCGGCCTTCGGGCTGGCTTGTGAAGACGACGTAGGCAGCATGCTCGTTAGGGAACTCGTCTTGGATGGTCCCGACTGCTGGTCGAGCGGCCGGCTGTTGAGGAGCTGGAGGCGGCTGTCTAGCTGGCGGAGGCGGCACCAGCCCTTCGCCTTTGGTGATTCGGGTGAGCCAGTGGCATTTCCGGGTCGTATGGTTGGACGGCTTGGCGCCGCTGTGGAACTTGCATGGGGCGTCGAGGGCTTGCTCGTAGGAGAAAGTCGGCTGCCAAGCCGACTGCCTTCGGCTTCTTGGCGCTGCCGCCCTCGGGTTTCGTCTTCGACGGTGGCCACCTGCCGACTGGTTGGAGGCGGCATTGGGCCCTTGCGCTTGTTGTCGCTCTGGTACGGACGTCGGCTGGAGTCGCCAGCCGGCGTTTTGGGAGCCGGGTTGAGTACCTTCCCGGAGGCGTCCACCCGAAGCTCGGTCTTCATCGAGGAGTCGGCGGTGGCGTACTTGTCCGCTATGACTAGTAGCTCGTCGAGGGTAGTCGGCTCATCGTAGAGAAGCTTGTGCTTAAGGAGGGTGCCTTCTCGGCACCCGGCGGTGAAGTACTCTATGGCTTGAACCTCGTGCACCCCCTCGCAGGAATTGCGGAGCTCGGCCCAACGCGTGAGGTAGTCGTGAGTCAACTTGGTGGGTCCTTGTACGCACAAAGAGAGCTGCCTGGGCTTGTGAGCCCGCTTGTAGGTGCTGGTGAAGTTGTGGATGAAGGCTTCGGTGAAGTCTAGCCAGCTGTTGATGTTGTACGGCTTGAGGCTGTTGAGACAGGTTCGCGCTGTGCCCTGAAGCATGAGGGGCACATATTTCACGGCGACGCGCCTGTTGCCATTCGCAATGCTGACTGCGGTGGAGTAGTCAATCAGCCAATCCTCCGGCTTCACAGAGCCGTTGTACTTGGGTGTATCTCTTGGGAGCGAGAACCCTTTGGGAAGGGCTCGTCGCGGATGTGGGGGCCTAAGCAAGGCGGACCGACATCATCTTCTTCTTCCAACGCCAGGGATCGCGCTAGGCGGTCGATCCGGTGGCGGGCGTCGTTTTCGCCGACTCCTTCGCGGCGGCCTAGTCGGCCGCTGAGAGTCGGATGCGTGACAGGCGGCGGGGTGGGATATCTTTCCCCGCGAGGCGGAGGAGGGGGCGGGTTGCCTCGCTGCTCCACGGCTCGAGGACGGCCTTCTGCGTCGCGCTCGATGGAGATCCGGGTTCGGCTGCGGCTGGCAGCCGGCTCCTTTTCTCGCCGTGCGCGGGTGTTGCCCGCAGTCGGCGTGCGTGACGTTGCGCCATGCTCTCGGCGCGAGGGAGGTCTTTCGGCGCTGCCTTGTCTTCATGCCGCTCTGCGGCGCGCCAATCGATTCTTTGGATGCGCCTAGCCATATAGGGGAGCTCGTCGGGCCCTAGCCCGTTCAGTTCTTCTACGGCCGCCTGGGCGGCGCGCAGGTTCTCGAGGGGCGTGGCGTAGACTGGGTGGTCCACTCCTAGCATGTCGGCGATGACTGCGCCGCGTTTCTTGACGACGCCGACTCGACTCGGCCCGTCGGGAGGCGGCATGCCAAAGGCGACGCGGTCGACTTCGCGCTGGTGGGCCTCGGTGAGGCGTCTCATGGTAGCTATCCTCTGGCCCTCTGCGCGGAGGGCGAGGCGGTAGCGCCTCAGGTTTCGGCGTCGGCGTCGGCCGGGAGAGGGGCGGACAGGTCATGCGGCGCCGCTTGCAGGGCGTCGTGGGCGTTCTCGCTAGAGGGGCCGCCGTGACTGATGACCAGCACCTCGGTGATGGCGCTGCCACAGCTGTCGGCTTGGGGGAGCGGGTCGTCGAAGATCATGACGTTGGTGGGGAAGGCGTCGAGTGATGCCGTGTCGGAGTCGACAAGCATCGGGTCGGTGGAGCCAACCGACTCCAAATCCACAGCGGGCTCGCTGGAAACGTGGAGTTGGTCGAGGAGGCTGACGAGGTGGCTCTCGAGGAAGCTTGTGCCCGCGTCAGACGCGGGCTCGTCGGAGATGCGAGCCTCGCCAAGGAGGTCGGTGAGGCAGCTCGCCACGCAGGCGTCAGCGACGCCTTGCAGCGCGTCGGGGCAAGCGCGATCGGGCGTGCCGGGCTGGCTACGCCCGCGAGGGAGGAAGAGGGTTCCTGTCCAGAACAGGTCTCCGGACGACGGTGCACCTGGCCCCACTGTGGGCGCCTAATGTCGGGTGGTAGGTGAGACATATGCCAACGGGTGTCTAATCATAGTGGGAGCCAATAAGACGTCGCCGGTGCCTGGAAACGGGATGAGGCGAAGACATGCACGCCGGTGAATCTTACCCAGCTTCGGGGCTCTCCGTGGAGATAACACCCCTACTGCTGCTCTGCAGGGTGTCCGCATGATCACTAGATGAACAAGTTGCTACAAGAGGCTCCTTGAGCTGTTCGGTGAGAGGAAGAAGAAGGGCACGGCTAGCTCTACTCTTCCCTCTATGTGGCGTCTAAAACTCTAAGAGATCAACCCTTTGCATGGGTGCCCTGGGGGGTTTATATAGGCCTATCCCACAGGGGTACAATGGTAATCCGGCTGGGCACGGGCCCTAGCCGTCAGTGTCTACGCTTGCTGGCTTCTCCGCCGGTCGTTGGGGCCCGCCGACTGGTGGGTCCCGCCCGCGGCCGGCTTCTTGGTCGACATGCTGGCCCCACCGCTAAGGGCCCTGTCGGGGGCTGGTTACTGTTGCCTCAATCCTGATGACGAGGGCTCTGTCGGGGTAAGCATGGCTACAGTGCCGCCGCCTTCGCGGCGATCACTGTAGCCTCACCTCGTCTTGTCTCCTTAATGAGGCGCTTCCTTCGAGGTGGGAACAAGACGGCTATGGGAAGCCGGCCATATCACAGGCCGACTGGGGGAGGCCGAACTGCCTTCGGGCATCTCTCTGACCGGAGGGGCCCGCCGCCTGCGGGTCGTACTGACAGCCCGCCGTGGATGACGTCATGGTCAGCAGGGTAACAGTGCCGCGCCGGACGGGTGATGGCCGCCCCGTACGGCACACTGTGGCCATGCGTGCTCCGGGATGCGGGGGTGGCAGGCTTCACTATAGCACGCCCCATCCCATCACCGTTATGTGGGTGCAGATTCTGAGGGTGTGGCCTCAGCCGCTTGCTGGGTGGCCGGCTTCTTGGAGTCGGCCTTCTCATGGCCGGCTACGTGGAGTCAGCCCTCTGGTAGCCGGCTCTGCGGGAACCGGCCCTCTTGTGGCCTTCTTCCTGTAGGCTTTGGGGCCGGGCCGCCCCCTGACAGCCGGCCTGAGGGTCAGCCGGCCGGGCGAAGGCGGCCCTGTGTCTTGGATTGTTGGATGGCCGGATTGGCTTGTAATTTTTTCAGAAGCCCCAGTGGGAGCCGGCTAGGCTACCCGTGGTCATTTACTCCGACAACGATAAATCCAGCCGCCAAGAACCTCGCTACTTCTTCTCCAATAGCCTTGCGTCTTTCCTCATTGAACCGGCGGAGAAACTGCTTGACCGGTTTATACTTAGGATCAACATTAAGAGTGTGCTCAGCGAGTTCTCTCAGTAGACCTGGCATGTTAGAAGGCTTCCACGCAAAGATGTCCTGATTCTCACGGATGAACTCGATGAGCGTGCCTTCCTATTTCGGATCCAAGTTAGCGCTGATGCTAAACTGCTTGGACGAATCGCCAGCGAACCTAAGTCAACAAGCTTAGTCTCATCAGCCAATTTAAATTTCAGGGCCGGATCATGCTCTGTAGTTGGCTTTTTCAATGAAGTCATATCAGCCGGATCAACATTATCTATATAAAACTTCAACTCTTCTGTTGCACAAACCGACTCAGCATAAGCCGCATCACCTTTTTCACACTCCAGAGCAATCTTGCGGCTCCCATGTACGGTTATAGTTCCCTTGTGACCCGGCATCTTGGGCTGCAGATAGATATAGCAAGGCCGTGCAATAAACTTAGCATAAGCCGGTCGTCCAAACAGGGCATGATACAGACTTTTGATTTTCACCACTTCAAAGGTCAAAGTTTCTGATCTCGAGTCATGCTCATCACCAAAAGCCACCTCCAGAGCTATTTTACCAACAGGATAAGCCGATTTACCAGGTACCACACCATGGAACACCGTATTGGACAGTTGAAGATTTTTATCTGTTAACCCCATGCGACGGAAAGTTTCATAATAAAGGATATTGATACTGCTCCCTCCATCCATGAGTACCTTGGTGAACTTATAACCTCCCACCCGAGGTGCCACCACCAACGCCAGATGACCCGGATTATCAACCCGGGGCGGATGATCTTCTCTACTCCACACGATTCGCTGCTCAGACCAACGCAAATGACGGGGCACCGCCGGTTCAACGGAATTCACTGCCCTTTTATGAAGCTTCTGATCACGCTTGTCCAGGCTAGTGGTGAAGACATGATACTGCCCACTATTTAACCGCTTGGTTGCTCGTAACCCGGCTGCTTGCTTCTTCTTCTTGATTGCCCTGATGATTGTAACCACCTTGGTTGCCCTGATTACCTTGATTGTTATATCCACCCTGATTACCATGGAAGCCTGAACCCGGAATTTCCTCCACCATAACCCGACCCATGAGATCCGTGGCCCGAACCGCCACCCAGCCCATTATCATACCGGAAAGAGTTAGAATTTTGGAACCCTTGCATGATGTAGCAATCTTTCGAGAGATGCGTGGACGGAATCTCCTTCGTCCCATGTTTTGGGCACGGCTGGTTCAAAAAATAAGACAGACGGTCCGGGTTAGGGCTCGGTGCTCCACCGCGCTAGGGCGGTTTACCCTTACGTCGCTGGCCCTTGTCCTGCGTGCTGGTATTAGCCACAAAATCCAAGCTGTGATCCGCTTTACGTTTGCTGCCGTTTCCATGACCCGCCGGGTTGTGGTGCTGCCCCTTGGCGTTGCCACTCCTTTTTCCCTTCCCTGTCTTATCATCATCATACTCGTGATCCTTGGTACTATCAGAGTCGGCATACTTCACTAAAGCGGCCATGAGGGTTCCCATGTCATTGCAATGGCGTTTCAGCCGTCCCAACTTCAACTTCAGAGGTTCAAACCGGCAATTGCCTTCCAAGGTCAGAACTGCGGTATCAGCATTGATGCGTCCGATGAATGCAAAATTTCCGAAACCCGGCGCACCCATCGGGTTGTTGAATCTCCTTCCTCCTGGACATAGGCAGCTAAGTCCACAATCGACATAGGGTGCTTACATGTATCTTTGAAATTCTGGATAAACCGGGCTCTCAACTCGGCCCATGACCTGATAGAATTAGCCGGTAAACTCTTTAGCCAAGTACGGGTCGTCCCTTCAAGCATCATGGTGAAGTATTTCGCACATGCCGCATCATCCACATCTAGCATCTCCATGGCCATCTCATAGCTTTCAACCCATGTCTCAGGGGATCGGCAGTGTAATTCGGCACCTTACGCGGGCCCTTGAAATCCTTGGGCAGGCGCACGTTGCGCAATGCTGGGACAAGACACGACACTCCCAAAGAACTAGAGGTAACTCTTGGCTCTACCGACGTGGTTGGACGAACCGGAGTAAGCTGACGGGCTTCATGTTGTGCTGCTAACTCGGCCTCCCTACGTGCCCGAGCCCGGTCCACCACCTCCTGAGCATCACCGGCGCCACCCGCCGGGTTGTTGCCACGGGGAGGTTCACGGTTCTGCGCATTGCTTGACACAGCTGGTTCATCGATACGCCTGCTGTAACTCCGGCTTGGATGGGGGGTGGAATGAATTCGATCACGACTGTATGAATAAGCCTCCTGTTGAACCAAGGCTGTCCGAAGAAGCTCTTTAACCCGACGCGTCTCGACCGCCGCCGGAGAATCGCCTTCAATCGGAATAGCCTTCAGTCGTGAAGCGGCAGCCACAAGGTTGTCCATCGGGTTAGAGTAATGACCCGGTGGTGTTGGGATGCGTGGCGCTACAATGTTGTCCTGACGAGGCGGATCCACCAAACGTGGCTGAACCGGCGCTCCTGCCCATGGTGCCTCTGCCCGGTTTACTACCGGCGGATTACTGGTCCCTGCTCCTGGGGTGTTAAAGAGGTTTCTAGCATCATAAACCGGCGGCAGGAGAGACCGGTACCTCCTCATCAGGACCTCGTTCGACGCACTCTGATCCAGCATAATCCGGTAAGCCTGTGCATCCAAAGCGGCCCGCTCCACGGCCATCCTGGTATCCTCAGCTACCAATTCGGCTTTGACCTGGGTGATCTGATCTTTCACCTTCGCAATTTCCGCATTGTGGGCCACCTGATCCACCGGGTTAACCTCCGCCATCAGCGTTGCCAACGCATCAAATAAATGAGATAAAACCTGAGCTGGCGGTTGCACAAGGCCTCCTGCCCTGGCCACCGTTGCGGCGCCGATCGAGAAATCATCAACTGCGCGGTCCGAAGAGTGGGCGTCGGTATGTACCGGCCATGAAGATTGCAACCCGGTTTGGCGGATCGAGAGGGTCCGAATCATCATCGCCATCGGAACAGCCCCCAATCCGGCCATCTTGTAGCTGATATAACGACTCGGTCTCTCTGGTCGATGACTCGTCGCCGGAATAAATGACGGTCTCACCACCAGATTCCGATCTATCTTCGTATTCCCCTCCATGGATGACTCCCACAAAGGCACGCTTCATGACAGGCTTGACCCGGGCAGATATCGCGCGCTGAGCCATTTCGAAGAGGTCGGTGCAGATGTCCGGCTCAGGGCCCGGTTCGCCGATCTTGCCAATGAAGACATGTATGCCACCAAAGGGGACCCGCTACCTGTACTCGATTGAGCCGGCCTCGGGGCCCAGCCTGCATCGTAGATGTAGAGCTTGCCGCGACGACTCTTGGTCATCCGGCCCACAGCGTAACCCTTGAGTCCTTCGAAGCTGCCCTCCAAGAGCTTTAAACCATCATGCGATAGTCCCACGGTGGGCACCAACTATCCTGGTTTTGTCACGGCAGATGTCCTCATGAAAGGACTTAGTCGTGGAGCCATCACTATGGGTTATCTTAAAGGGGTTAAAGCGGACAAGGGACGCAAGAGAGTTTTATACTAGTTCGGCCCCTTACGATGAAGGTAAAAGCCTACGTCTAGTTGTGATGGAATTGATGGGGTTTCGATGACCAAGGAGTGAATACGCTTTGCCTCGGTCTCGAGTTGTTGTGTGTTGTCCTTGAACCGCCACCGGGTCGTCCCCTTATATACATGGGTTGACGCCCGTCGGTTTATAGAAACCCGAGGCCGGCTCATAGACATGTCCGGCTCGGTCTCCGCTCTTTCTACCTTACAATGCAAGTACATATCAATGCCGGTTTATCTCTACAGGCCTTAAACCGGTTCTGGGCCCTGGGCCTTTACACAGCGTCACCGTCTGTCTTCATGGGCTTCAAGTATAAGGAACTACTGATGGAGTTAACCCGGCCTCTCCTGGCCGGTTTACGCCTAATGGTAATATCCCCAACAGATATGATGAGATGTTCTCAGCTTCGTGTGAAGTTAATGCGAGATGACTTCATGGCGAGTTAACACAAATCTGTGAGCTGACATCATGGCGGGTTACAACAAAGTTCATAAAGTTGATGATGGAAGATTCTGCTAAAACAAGTTCTAAAGTTTGATGTGAACGAGTTCAAATCAACCTCGAGGCATCAACATGTGTATATAAAGGGGTGACCCGACAGTGGGTTAACTCAAGAGACAACGAGTCGAGAACTAGGTTAAGCGTATTCGCTCTCTGGTAATCGAAACCCAAGCAATACAACCTAAAGCAGGAGTAGGCTTTTACCTCGTTGAGAGGGGCCGAGCCTGGGTAAACTCCTTGTGTCCTTTGTCCCGTTTAACCCCTTCAAGCTAACCTAGTTGTGATGGCTCCACACCTAAGTCCTTTCACTAGGGCATCTGCCGTGTTAAGTCCACGGCAGGAGCAGTTGTTGAATTGAGTATCGGTTGTGTGCTGGCCATGAAGATCGCAACTCTGTTCGGCTGCTTAGGGGTCCGGAATATTATCACCATCAGAAGAGAACCCAAGCCCACCATCTTGCAATTGATATATGGAATTGGTCTCGCCGGTTGAGGACTCATCACCAGAGTAGATGGCCGTCTCTCCACCGAACAAAGATCCTCCCTCAAGATCCACTCCTTGAGTAAAACCCACGAAAGCGTGCTTCACGGTGGGTTGAACCCTGGCGGGTCATGCACGCTGAGCCGTCTTGACGACGTCGGTGAAGGTGTACGGCTCAGGCTCCGACTCACCGATCTTGCCAATGAAGACGTGGATTCCGCCGAAGGGGACCCGGTATCCGTACTCGATTGAGCCGGCCTCGGGACCCCAGCCAGCGTCGTCGAGGTAGAGCTTGCCGCTGCAGCTTTTGGTCATCCGGCCAACGGCGTATCCCTTGATCCCTATGAAGTTGCCCTTCAAGAACTCGAAACCACCATGCGGTGGCCCCACGGTGGGCGCTAACTATCGTGGACTTAACACGGGAGATGCCCTAGCAAAAGGACTTATGTGTGGAGCCATCGCAACTAGGTTAGCTTGAAGGGGTTTAGCGGGACAAAGGACACAAAGGGTTTACCCAGGTTCGGCCCCTCTCAACGAGGTAAAAGCCTACTCCTACTTTAGGTTGTATTGCTTGGGTTTCGATTACCAGGGAGCGAATGCGCTTTACCTAGTTCTCGACTTGTTGTTTCTTGAGTTAACCCGCCTCCGGGTCACCCCTTTGTATACACAAGTTAATGCGCGGCGGCTTACAGAGTCCCGGCCGGCTCATACACAACGTGTCCGGCTCGGTAACTAACTAAGCTTGTCTTACAATACAAGTTAAACATATGAAGGCTCACACCCGTGAGCCTCAAGCCATCTCCGGGTCTTGGGCCTTTAATAAGCTTACTCTATGAACCGCCATCTTCATATCTTCTTGGGCCTATTCATCATAAGCCGCAAGTGGCACGACCTGGCCCCTCCTGGGCGGGTCATACCCAGTAGTTATATCCCCAACAAAGACTCTCGCCGGCCTTGGTGGCTCTTGCCACCACCTTGCCGCGCCGCGCCGCGCCTTGTTTGCACCGCTTCTCCTGCCTCGCGCCTATGATGGTAGCGCAGTGTGCCCGCTATTCCATGACACTCACCAATGAAGAAGTCATCGCTGGCGCCTGCGCATTCTTGCTGGCGCCTCTCCGCCTCGCCCCTTGGCCCCTCGGTAGCCTCGCCTCACAGTAGCCCGGGTTCGCAGTCGCCCGCTTCCGTCGCCCACACGCTATGGCCTCGATGACAAGTGGGCCCCTGCCAGAACGATTTTAAAAAAAGAATAAAAATGTGTCTTAAAATAAATAAATTAGTAATTAATTAATTAATGAGTTAATTAAGTTAATTAATCATTTTTAACTAATCTAATTAAAATGAATTAACCTAATCAATTATTTAATCTAATTAACTCTATTTTAGATAGTCTGTGTCAATGACAACGGGACCCACTCATCAGTTGACTGGTCAATGGTCAACTTTGACCACTGACGTCATACTGATGCAATATATATTTTCGAATAATAATAATCCAAGAAAACGATTAAATCTTTACCTAATAATAATAAATAAAATTGGGTTTCTGTCGTCCGTCGTCGGCCATTTTACAAAAAGTCCCCCCGTTTATGAGAAATCAAGCCGGAGTACAGGTTTTACTCAGTCAGAAAAATGTTTCGAATTTACAAACAGGACCCTGTGTTTTCATCTATTCAACCCGCGATCTGCAGAACGGCGGCGGCGGCTGGAGCCTGCAGCGAGTGGATCCATGCGCGGCAGGGGCTGGGAAGGATTCGGAGGCGGGCGGTGAGGACGGGGGTCGCTGGTGACAACGATTAAGGCCGGAGCGCGACTTCCCCGGCGAATTCATGGCATCTGGGCTCCTGTCAGAAAGGAGATGGGAAGATGGAGGGAGGAAAAACTGGAGAAAGAAGGGGAGACGAGGCGGCGGCTTGCTGCAGGGGCAGCGGCAGCGGGAGCAGGAGGTGCGGCAGCGCGGTACAGTGTGCACCCACGGCGGTGCTGTCCAAGGGCGTCATTGGCATTCGCTCGCTCGGGTCAACCCGAGCAGAGTCCACGGACGAGCTCCTGCTCGACAGAAGGCAGCGACAACGCAGGTGGCAAGCTCGGCGGGCAACGCGGGTCTCGGTCCGGACGGGTCCGGCGAGATCCGAGGCGGTGGGATGGCTGCAGGGCCTCGGCGTAGAGGAGGCTGGCCGGCGCGACGGACAGCAGAGGGCGATAGAGCTCGATCTGCGCTCGGCCATGGCCGTTTCCTGGAACACAGAGAGGGAGAGAGATGCGTGGGGGTGAGGATGATCCAGGAAGGAGAAGGAAGGAAAAGAGGGAGAAAGAGAGGTGCCGCAGTGGCGTGCTCCGGGCGCGGGGCTAACGAGGCTGCGGCGCGAGGCAGGGGAGATCCGTTGCAAACTCCATGGCGCGTGGGGAGCTCCTGTAGGGAAAAGAGAGGGAGGGAGAGACGGCATGAGAGAGAGCTAGGGGAGGAGACAGGAGAAAGAAAGGGGAAGGGAGAAGGGACGGCCTGGCCGTGGTCTTGCCGGCGGCGGGCGCGGGTGCTCGAGGAGCTCCTCTCCTCAGGCGCTCGGGCGTGACTCCTGAGGGAATCGGGAGGGAGCGTCAGGGAAAGGAGAGCTGGCTGACGGCGATGGGGGGTTTGCAAGCAAGAGGAGAAAGGACAGGGGAATCGAGGGAGGCAAGCGGGGTCTCTGCCGCAGGTTGGAGAGGAGCGGCGGGAGGCTTATCCCCTTGCGTGCAAGTGGCTGGGGTTGGCGTCAGGACGACTAGCGGCCAGGCTGGGCCTTGCCTGTTAAGCCGGCTGGGCTGGGGGTTTTTTTTTTTTTGATCCAGATGCAGCTGAGACCAGCGGCGGGCAAAGCCACGCGTTGATCAGCCAACACAAATTCTGACTCATCAGCCACCAGCATACTCTACGTCTCTACCTTACATTTTTTCACTGCAGCACCATGTGAAATCTCTGTGAATCTTGTCATTCGGCGTATGTGTGTGGATTTTTTTAGTGAACTAACTAGCTAACCACACTGCCTAGTAATATAAAAGAAAACAAAAGTTGTGCTAGCACACGCATTCACATCATCATTGCTCAATCCGTACAAACTTCATCTGCTATCAGGCAATAAAATTAAAAACAAACTCCAAAATAGTAGATTAAATAAAAACAAAATTATAATAAAATCTAAAACAGCCCAAGCCCCTTCCCGACATGACGCCAACCAAATTCCACCATCGCAATGGCAAGCACAAGGCGACAGAAGTCGTCGTTCACACCGTTCAAGCCACACATCAAAGAGCACAATGCCGCCTTCTACATGCCATTGCACCTATTGTAATGCAGGCCGTTCATGTGGATGATGCGCCAGTCGTCATCCAAGCTCTCAAGCCCGCCGACAGATGCTCCTCTCATGGTAACGGGTCACAACAGGCCGGGTAAGGTAAGGGAGACGCGGTTGATCGATGGGATATAGACGCCGACCAATGAAATGCCTACGATGGATGAGATGTTCGAGGCCATTTGATCCGTGACGTCAACGTCCATGTGGTCCCTACCTTGATGGTGAGCCATCTACCTTGATTCACATAAATTTATCACATACACCATCAGCTTAAAGGGTAAGCAGCAAGGACAATCTTGAGCAATGCTTTTTGGGACTCATGATAAATTTTATTTTTCCGTTGCAACGCACGAGCATGTTTGCTAGTCTTTATAAATTAATATAAAATAAATCGTAACTCAGATAAAAATACTTTGTACATGAAAGTTGCTCAGAACGACGATACGAATCCGAATACGCAGTCCGTTCGTCCACCACACATCCCTAGCATAGCGAACATGCAACCTTCCCCCTCTGGTCCATCTGTCTGAAAATGCCTAACACCGGGAATACTTTCCCGGATGTTTCCCCCCTTCGCCGGCATCGCCTTGTACCGCGTTAGGGCATACCTAGCATCGCATATTGCCTCGTTATGTTTTGTGATGCATCTGTTTGCATTGTATTCATTGTTTCTTCCCCCTCTTCTCTCCGGTAGACTACGAGATTGACGTCGCTGCTACGCCGATCGACTACGGTGTTGACGACCCCTCCTTCTCTGCTGACCTTCCAGGCAAGCAAACCCCCTTTGATCAACCAGATATCGCCCACTCTCTTCTCTCTTATTCTTGCATTATGTTTGCTACTATTGTTGCCTCGATAGCTCCTATTCTGTTGCATAGCCTGTCATTGTTGCTAGAGTTGTTGATACCTTTACCTGCTATCCTAATGCTTAGTATAGGTTGCTAGTATTACATCAGTGGCCCTACACTCTTGTCCGTCTGCCATGCTATACTACTGGGCCGTGATCACTCGGGAAGTGATCACGGATATATACTATACTATTACATACTTATGTTGATGATTCGGAGATGGGGGCTAAAGGGGAAGGTGGTTCCACCCAGGTAGTGGTGGGCCTGGGTTCCCGACAGCCCCCTGATTGTTAGTTTGTGGCGGAGCGACAGGGCAGGTTGTGACCACCTAGGAGACAGGTGGGCCTGGTCCCTGGTCGGCATCCGCGGTTACTTCAAATAACATGCTTAACGAGATCTTGGTATTTGATCTGAGTCTGGCTACGAGCCTATACGCACTAACCAACTACGCGGGAACAGTTGTGGGCACTCAATGTCGTGGTATCAGCTGAAGCCTTCTTGACGTCAACGGTTGAGCGGCGCGCGCCGGATGGACTGGAACGCCTGCTCTTGTATTAGGGAGGCAAGGTCTGCTTCCGGCCGCGTTCTCAACGTGCAGGTGTGAAACGGGCGATGGGCCTAGACCCCTGCGCACTTAGGATCACTAGTAGAAAAAGGGGCTATCGTTGAGGCCTGTTTTGCCCATTAGTCCCGGTTCAATCCAGAACCGGGACTAATGCGAGCATTTATCCCGGTTCGTGAGCCCAGGGGGCCGGCCGGGCCACGTGGGCCATTGGTCCCGGTTCGTCCGGACCTTTTGGTCCCGGTTGGTGGGACGAACCGGGACCAATGGTCCTGCCTCTGGCCCACCACTATTGGTCCCGGTTGGTGGCATGAACCGGGACCAAAGGCTTCCCTTTAGTCGGCTCATGCCACCAACCGGGGCTAATGGTGCTGCCTATATATAGCCCCTCGCGCAAGAGCAGAGCACACTGCCTGCTTTTTTTCCGGCCGAGGGAGGGGGCTGGTGGTGCTCTAGCTCACCTCCTATGCACACAAGGTGTTCGATGGAATGCCCGAGCCACACTACTTAAGCTTTCTCCTCTCCAAGCTCGACCTCTAACCTCCGTTTTCCTCAATATTTGTCTAGGTTTAGCGGTCCGTCACGCCCCGTCACCGTCTTCACCGCCGTCGATCACCCGCGGCGATCTCATCGCCAGCACCACCGTGGTGAGCCTCTTGTTCTTATCTTCTTTATGAAAGGTAAAATATTCTTACTTGTATTATTTTCTTACTTTTATTATTGCATCTTATATAGTGCGATGGTTTTGGTATCCGCCCGTCGGCCCTCGTCCTGTCTATGATTCGGATGTGGTATATATTATCTTTTCATAACTATTGGTTCATTTATTGTTTATGAAAATTAAGCCGACCAACGTGACATAGATTTTATTTATCTAGGAGGTTGTTGAACCGGAAATTCCAACCGACCCTATTGTCGAGAGGTTAAATTTAGTTGAAGAAGAAAACAATTTCTTGAAGGAAAAAATAAAAAACTTGAGGAGGAGAAGATGATATTGGAGTTGCATGTTGCGGATGTCGCCGATGATCACAAGATCAAGATGGATGCAATGCGCTTGAAGATGAGAAAGATTAGAAAATATGCCATTCATACCGAGGCTTGGTATCATTATGCCGTTGGATCGGTTGTTACCTTGGTTGCGATTATGATCGTATTTGTTTTCACATTGAAATGTTTTACATAGTTTCAATGTATGGTTTAATTAATTTAGATGCTCTGCAGAGCTTTATGTTGTTAGATGAGAACTATGTATGTACTTTGGTTTTTATGTGATGATGAACGTCTATTAATTTGGTCATTTAATTATCTATTCATGATGTTACGTAATGATTTTTGACACACTTAATTATATATAATGCACGCAGATGAACCGCAATGGATGTACGGTGGCAGACACACCTCCGAGTACATTAAGGGCGTGCATGCTTTTCTCGAAGTGGCTGAGGCAAACAAGCGAGAATGGTTTTATGTGTTGTCCATGCCCTATATGTGGGAATCTGAAGTCTTACTCGACCGGAAAATCCTTCACACCCACCTGCTTTACAAGGGTTTCATGCCACACTATAATGTTTGGACGAGGCACGGAGAAATAGGGGTTATGATGGAAGACGGCGAGGAAGAAGAGTACGATGACAACTATGTGCCCCCGAATACGATGATGCTCTTGAACATCAAGTTGCACTGCAGACGATGTGCACGATGGTGCCGCAACGGGCGAAGCTGAAGATCAAGATGAACCAGACGATGTGCCCCATGATGATGATCTCCGCCGGGACATTGTCGATGCAAGGACACAAAGCGAAAGTCAAAAGGAGAAGCTGAAGTTCGATCGCATGTTAGAGGATCACAAAAAATGGTTGTACCCCAATTGCGAAGATGGCAACACAAAGCTCGGTACCGTACTCGAATTGCTGCAGTGGAAGGCAGAGAATGCTGTGCCTGATAAAGGATTTGAGAAGCTACTGAAAATAATGCAGGAAACAAAACAAAAAAACTTGAAAATAATAATAATAATAGCAACAATAAGCATTTTGTTGTAAGTAGAAATAAAATAAAATAAATAAAGCAACAAAGAAAACAAAAAAGTGTTTTTGAATTTTAAAACTAATGGCACAAACAGAAAGTTTATATTTTTTCTAAAACTAAAAGCACTAACAGAAAGTTTATAATTTTCTTGACCTAAAAGCAAAAAGAATTAAAAATAAAGCAAAAACCAAAAGAAAATAAATAATGCAGAAAACAAAACAAAAAACTTGAAAAAATAAAATAGCAACAATAAGTATTTTGTTGTAAGTAGAAACAAAATAAAATAAATAAAGCAACAAAGAAAACAAAAAAGTGTTTTCAAATTTTAAAACTAATGGCACTAATAGAAAGTTTATATTTTTTCTAAAACTAAAAGCAAAAAGAAATAAAATATAAAGCAAAAAAACTACCACCTACTAGGCCCCCACGGCTGAATACGACTAGAAACCCTACATGGGCCAGATTCAGCCCGCAGAGGCCCAATAGGCCTGTGCAAGAGCGTGATTAGGCCCAAAGCCTGCATTTGAGAGGAGCTCGAAGGGGACGCACACCAGCGCTTATAAACCAAAGGTTGGCGCCCTTCAACTAGCGAGGTGGGACTAAACATTTGGCAAGGCAGCACAGTTTGGTCGGTTGGTGGCACCAACCGAGACTAAAGTGGGTTTAGTCAGGTTCGTGGCACGACCGGGACTAATGCCCCTTAGTCCGGTTGGTGCCACCAACCGACCAAACAAATTTCAGCAGCCCAAAGGGCGGGAAGCGGCGTGTTTGGTCCCGGTTGGTGGCACCAACCGCACTAAAGGGCATTAGTCGGGTCGTGCCCTGAACCGGGACCAATGCTCTTTCTATATAAGCAAGACTTGTGAAATTTTCACATCTCCTCGCCTCCCTAGCAGTTGCCCCCGCCGCCAAGCTGCCCAAATCGCGCTCCTCGTCACCGTCGCCGCCACGGCCGCCATCCCTGCCTCTCCCGTGCCCCGCCGAGCCCACGCCGGCCGCCTGCCCTCTGCCCGTCCCGAAAGCACGCGACGACCGCGCCGCGCTTCACGCCGCCGCCGCCCGTGCCCCTGCCCGTCCCGAAAGCACGCACGCGCCCTACGCGCGCCCACGCCGCCGTGCGTGCCCCTGCTCCACGAGCACGCACGCGCCCTGCGCCCCACGCCGCCGCCGCCCGTGCCCTGCCTGCCCGCCCCACCTCGTCGCCGCGCCCGCCCCCTGCCGCCCCTGCCTCGACGCCGCCCCTCCTCCCCGTTCGGTCCGGCTCCGGCGACCCCCCCTTTCCTCCCTGTCCCCTCGTCCTCTTCATAAAAAAAAATTTCATATAATTTTTTTAGGCTGATGTATGTTCATGTATATATGTTCATTATATGAACATAATATGGATGATGTATGCATGCTTTTTATATGTTCATTATATATGTTCATTATATGGATGGATGGATGGATAATTTTTAGGCAGATTTTAGATTTTTAGGCAGATTTTAGAATTTTTGTGTATGTATTTTATGTTTATATGTATGTATGTATGTTTATATGCAAAGCATATGCAAAGAAAATGTATGAATGGTCATATGCAAAGAAAAATGTATGTATGGTCATATGCAAAGAAAATGTATGTATGTATGTTCATATGAAAGAAAAATGTATGTATGTATGTTCATATGCATATGCAAAGAAAATGTATGTTCATATATATGATGATATGTTCATATAAAAAGGAAAATAAGAAGAGGAAGAAAGGAGAAGAAGAGGAGAGGAAGAAGAGGAGAAATAAATAAGAAGAGGAAAAAAGAAGAAAAAGAAGAGGAGAAGAAGAAAGGAATAGAAGAGAAGAAGAGGAGAGGAAGAAGAGGAAAAATGTAATATTGATGAGTTATGCATGCGTGCGCAGGTTCCACTATATTCTCCTAGAGATTAAGCTTGAGCAGGGAGTAGTAACTGTCTTAGACTCGAGATGAAAAGATCCCAAGGAGTATGCGGAAATGACTGAAATGCTCGAGAAGTAAGTTAAATCGATCATTATCCACCATATCAGCAACTTTGTTCATTTCGATATCAAGTAATTGTTTTCTTTGTATGGCAGGGCTTGGGGAAAATTCACCAAAAAGCTCCGGGACTACCGAAGAAGCTGCAATTTAGACACCAAAGTAAGTACTATATAGTAGCATATTCCACGCCAAGATCTCCTAGTGATTCAAGCGCTAGTTTCATCAATACCATTTAGCATGTGCTTGCTATATATAATTATCAGTTTGATTGACCTCTGTTTCTTGTAAAGTGGTTGTGGCAGGAACAAGGGAATGATTTCTGTGGATACTACGTTTGCGAGTCCATCCGCCACACGACCTGTGAGAGGGCTACTCCGACAAACAATTTGAAGTGCGTAAATAAAAATATTCACAATTTTATTTTATTACCATCATTTGTGTTGAGTTTCATTCATTCATATATATATATATATATATATATATATATATATATATATATATATATATATATATATATATATATATATATATATATATATGTATTGACCCCTTTCTTAAAATTAGATGTTTCGCAGCTGGGATGAACTCCTAGCACCAGATCGCATGCGAGCAATTCAAGAGGAACTGGCGGCATTCTTTCTTGACTATGTGATCGCTGAAGACGGGGAATACCATGTGGACCACGCGTCCGTATTTTAAAAGATAATTGTTGTATATATGTAGCCGGTAGCTTCGGATAGATATACGAGAACTTGTTGTTCGACCAATCTCTCAGAGAAGGAGAGGTGGTCGATATCACTTCTCTCTGTATGCATATATATGTTCATGACGATCTTCTGTTTGCTTAATTACTAGCTAGCTAGCATGTCTAGTTAGTCCTCTCTATACGTATGTATAGTACATGGCGTCGACCAAGCACGGACAAAAGAAAGGACACTTTTCTCTATTAATTAGCTAGCTATAGCACAATATATGAAACACCTAAATTAACCCCGAAACCCCCCAAACCCCCCCTCTTTTGAAAAAAACAAAAACCAGAGCCAAAGAAATGCCGACGTGGATGCCTATTGGTCCCGGTTGGTGCCACCAACCGGGGACCAAAGGCCCTCCCGCTGAGCTCGGCGGACAGGCCATGTGGAGGTTTGATCTGTCCGGTTCTCGGATAGAACCAGGACTAAAGGGTGAGGGTATTAGTACCGACCCTTTAGTCCCGGTTCACGAACCGGGACTAAAGGCCCTTATGAACCGGGACTATAGGCCCTTTTTCTACTAGTGGATTTATACCGGCATGCTAACCTCTCTGTTGAGCCTAGGTAGGGCTGCGATGTGCTGATCTTCCGAGGCTGGGCATGACCCAGGGAAGTGTGTCCGGCCAGAGGGATCGAGCGTGTTGGGTAATGTGGTGCACCCCTGAGTTTATCTATTTGAATAGCCGTGTCCCTCAGTAAAAGGACGACCATGAGTTGTACTGCGACCTTATGACAACTAGAACCGGATACTTAATAAAACATACCTCTTACAAGTTCCAGATACAACCAGGTTACCGCTTTCCCACAGGGTGATGAGGGGAGGATCGCCGGGTAGGATTATGCTATGCGATGATTGATACGTCCATTTTGCATCATGCTTTTATATCGATATTTATTGCATTATGGGCTGTTATTACACATTATATCACAATACTTATGCCCATTCTCTCTTATTTTATAAGGTTTACATGAAGAGGGAGAATGCTTGGCTAGAATTCTGAAATTTGGAAAAGGAGCAAGTATTAGAGACCTATTCTGCACAACTCCAGAAGTCCTGAAACTTCACGGAGCATGTTTTTGGAATATATAAAAAATATTGGGCGAAGAAAGTACCAGAGGGGGGCCACAAGCCACAAGGGTGGAGGGCGCGCCCTACCCCCCTGGGCGCGCTCCCTGTCCTTGTGGGCCCCTCTGGCAGGCCTCTGGTGCCCATCTTTGGCTATATGGTGTGCTTTAACCTGGAAAAAATCAGGAAGAAGCTTTCGGGATGAAGCGCCGTCGTCTCGAGGCGGAACGTGGGCAGAACCAATCTAGGGCTCTGACGGAGCTGTTCTGCCAGGGAAACATCCCTCCGGGAGGGGGAAATCGAAGCCATCGTCATCACCAACGATCCTCTTATCGAGAGGGGGCCAATCTCCATCAACATCTTCACCATTACCATCTCCTCTCAAACCCTAGTTCATCTCTTGTATTCGATCTTGGTCCCAAAACCTCAGATTGGTACCTGTGGGTTGCTATTAGTGTTGATTACTCATTGTAGTTGATGCTAGTTGGTTTATCCGGTGGAATATTATATTTTCATATCCTTAATGATAATTAACACTCCTATGATCTTGATCATGAATATGTTTTATGAGTAGTTATGTTTGTTCCTGAGGACATGGGAGAAGTCTTGTTATAAGTAATCATGTGAATTTGGTATTCGTTCGATATTTTGATGAGATGTATGTTGTCTCTCCTCTAGTGGTGTTATGTGAACGTCGACTACATGACACTACACCATTATTTGGGCCCAGGGTAAGACATTGGGAAGTAATAAGTAGATGATGGGTTGCTAGAGTGATAGAAGCTTAAACCCTAGTTTATGTGTTGCTTCATAAGGGGCTGATTTCGATCCATATGTTTCATGCTATGGTTAGGTTTACCTTGATTCTTCTTTCGTAGTTGCGGATGCTTGCGAGAGGGGTTAGTCATAAGTGGGAGGCTTGTCCAAGGAAGGGAAGCACCCAAGCACCGGTCCACCCACATATCAAATTATCAAAGTAACGAACGCAAATCATATGAGCATGATGAAAACTAGCTTGACAACAATTCCCATGTGTCCTCGGGAGCGCTTTGCTTTATATAAGAGTTTGTCCAGACTTCTCCTTTGCTACAAAAAGGATTGGGCCACCTTGCTGCACCTTGTTTACTTTTATTACTTGTCACCCGTTACGATTTATCGTATCACAAAACTATCTGTTACCGATAATTTCAGTGCTTGCAGAGAATACCTTACTGAAAACCGCTTGTCATTTCCTTCTGCTCCTCGTTGGTTTCGACACTCTTACTTATTGAAAGGACTACGATAGATCCCCTATACTTGTGGGTCATCAAGAATCCTTTCTGGCGCCGTTCCCAGGGATTGAAGCGCCTTTGGTAAGTGGAATTTTGTAAGGAAACATTTATATAGTGTGCTGAAATTTTCTTCACTTGTTACTATGGAAAATAATCCTTTGAGGGGCTTGTTCGGGGTATCTTCACCTCGACCGGAAGAGCAAAGAGTTGCTCCTCAAGCTACTACACCTACTGAAAATATTTATTATGAAATTCTTTCGAGTATGATAGAGAAACTGCTAGCTAATCCTTATGCAGGAGATGGAACGTTACATCCTGATATGCACCTAATCTATGTGGATGAAGTTTGTGGATTATTTAAGCTTGCAGGTATGACCGAGGTTGTTGTCAAGAAGAAGGTGTTCCCTTTATCTTTGAAGGGAAAGGCATTGACATGGTATAGGCTATTGGATGATATTTGATCATGGAACTACAATCGATTGAAATTGTAATTTCATCAGAAGTTTGATCCTATACATCTGGTTCATCGTGATCGGAATTATATATATAATTTTTTGCCTCGAGAAGGAGAAAGTATCGCTCAAGCTTGGGGGAGGCTTAAGTCAATGTTATATTCATGCCCCAATCATGAGCTCTCAAGATAAGTTATTATTCAAAAAAATTATGCTTGGCTTTCTCACAATGATCGATCCATGCTCGATACTTCTTGTACTGGTTATTTTATGAAGAAGTATATTGGATTCAAATGCGATTTATTGGAAAGAATTAAAAGCAACTCTGAAGATTGGGAACTCGACGAAGGTAAAGAGTCGGGTATAAAACTTAAGTTTGATTGTGTTAAATCATTTATGGATACCGACGCTTTTCGTGATTTTAGCACTAAATATGGACTTGACTCTGAGATAGTAGCTTCTTTCTGTGAATCTTTTGGTACTTGATGACCCACAAGTATAGGGGATCTATCGTAGTCCTTTTGATAAGTAAGAGTGTCGAACCCAACGAGGAGCAGAAGGAAATGATAGGCGGTTTTCAGCAAGGTATTCTCTGCAAGTACTGAAATAAGTGGTAACAGATAGTTTTCTGATAGGATAATTTGTAACGAGCAACAAGTAACAAAAGTAAATAAAGTGCAGCAAGGTGGCCCAATACTTTTTGTAGCAATGGACAAGCCTGGACAAACTCTTATATGAAGAAAAGCGCTCCCGAGGACACATGGGAATATCGTCAAGCTAGTTTTCATCACGTTCATATGATTCGCATTCGGTACTTTGATAATTTGATATGTGGGTGGACCGGTGCTTGGGTAATGTTCTTACTTGAACAAGCATCCCACTTATGATTAACCTCTATTGCAAGCATTCACAACTATAAAAAAAGTATTAAGGTAAACCTAACCATAGCATGAAACATATGGATCCAAATCAGCCCCTTACGAAGCAACACATAAACTAGGGTTTAAGCTTCTGTCACTCTAGCAACCCATCATCTACTTATTACTTCCCAATGCCTTCCTCTAGGCCCAAATAATGGTGAAGTGTTATGTAGTCGACGTTGACATAACACCACTAGAGGCTAGACAACATACATCTCATCAAAATATCGAGCGAATACCAAATTCACATGACTACTAATAGCAAGACTTCTCCCATGTCCTCGTGGAACAAACGTAACTACTCACAAAGCATATTCATGTTCATAATCAGAGGGGTATTAATATGCATAAAGGATCTGAACATATGATCTTTCACCAAGTAAACCAACTAGCATCAACTACAAGGAGTAATCAACACTACTAGCAACCTACTAGTATCAATCCCGGACTTGGGGACAAGAATTGGATACAAGAGATGAACTAGGGTTTTGCGAGGAGATGGTATTGGTGAAGATGTTGATGGAGATTGCCCTATCCCGATGAGAGGAGCGTTGGTGATGACGATGGCGATGATTTCCCCCTCCCGGAGGGAAGTGTCCCGGCAGAACAGCTCTCCCGGAGCCCTAGATTGGTTCCGCCAATGTTCCGCCTCGTGGCGGCGGAGTCTCGTCCCGAAAGGTTGCTTATGAATTTTTTCTCGACGAAAGACCTCACATAGCAGAAGATGGCCACCAGAGAGCCAACAGGGGGCCCACGAGGCAGGGGGCGCGCCCTGGGGGGTAGGGCACGCCCCCACCCTCGTGGCCAGGTGGGTCCCCCTCTGACGTACTTCTTCCGCTCAATATTTTTTATTATTTCCAAAAATGAATTTCGTGGAGTTTCAGGACTTTTGGAGTTGTGCAGAATAGGTCTATAATATTTTCTCCTTTTCTAGCCCAGAATTCCAGCTGCCGACATTCTCCCTCCTTATGTAAGCCTTGTAAAATAAGAGAGAATAGGCATAAGTATTGTGACATAACGTGTAATAACATCCCATAATGCAATAAATATCAATATAAAAGCATGATGCAAAATGGACGTATCAACTCCCCCAAGCTTAGACCTCGCTTGTCCTCAAGCGGAAGCCGATAATGATAAATATGTCCACATGTTTAGAGGTAGAAGTGTTGATAAAATAAAATACGGACATGAGGGCATCATGATTATTTTCATAACAGCAACATATATGGATATTGTCATATGATTTCTTATGTTCAAGTAATAATCCATTCACAATGCCAAATTTTGAATCAGAAACTTTATTAAGAACCAACAAACTATAATTTCAGTCATTGAAGCAATTGCAATTAATCATAACATCAGCAAGAGTCTATGTCAGAGCTTTCTAGCAAGTCCACATACTCAACTATCATTTAGTCCTTCATAATTGCTAACACTCACGCAATACTTGTGGTTACGGAGTTTTAATCGGACATAGAGAAAGATCGGGGCTTATAGTTCTGCCTCCCAACCTTTTACCTCAAGGGTAATGTCAACAATAATAACTCATGCACCCCTACATTATCAGGTTCTTTCCAACACCATGTGCTTGCCAAAGGATAAAATGTAAAAAGGAAAGGTGAAGATCACCATGACTCTTGCATAAGGTAGAAGATAATAATAAAAGATAGGCCCTTCGCAGAGGGAAGCAGAGGTTGCCATGCGCTTTTATGGTTGGATACACAAAATCTTAATGCGAAAGAACGCAACTTTATATTGCCCCTTGTGGTGTGAACCTTTATTATGCAGTCCGTCACTTTTATTTCTTCCACATCACAAGATCGTATAAAGCTTATTTTCTCCCACACTAATAAGTCATACATATTTATAGAGCAATTTTTATTGCTTGCATCGATGACAACTTACTTGAAGGATCTTACTTAATCCATAGGTAGGTATGGTGGACTCTCATGGCAAAACTGGTTTAAGGGTTTTTGGAAGCACAAGTAGTATCTCTACTTGGTGCTAAAATTTGGCTAGCATGAGGGGGAAGGCAAGCTCAACATGTTGGATGATCCATGACAATATACTTTATCTCAGATATAAGAAAACATAACCCATTATGTTATCTTGCTTGTCCAACATCAACTCTTTAGCATGTCATATTTTAATGATTGCTCCCAATCATAAAAGATGTCAACGATAATATATTTATATGTGAAACCTCTCTTTCCTTATTATTTCCTATTAATTGCAACGATGACCAAAGCTATGCTTGTCAACTCTCAACAATTTTTAATCATCATACTCTTTTTATGTGAAGTCATTACTCTCAATAAGATCAATATGAACTCTTTATTTCTCTTTATTCTTTTTCTCTTTTCTTTTTATTCACTCAAGATCATGCAAAATAATCAAGCCCTTGACCCAACACTAATCTTTATTATATATAGCTCACGGACTTGATTACATAGAGGGATCATAAAGCAAAACTCAAAACTAGATCATACCATAACTTTATTCTACTAGATCAAGATACTACTAATAGGATCGAACTAAGAAAAATGGTAAAGATAGGAGATGTGGTTGTGATACGATACTAGGGCATCTCCCCCAAGCTTGGCAGTTGCCAAGGGGAGTGCCCATTCCCATGTGATTATGTCTCCTTTGCTGGTGAAGAAGATGGTGTTGTTGATGGAGTGGTCTTCCTCCTTAATTTGCGCTTGAGGACAGAATTTTGATCTCTCAAGTCATTAATCTCCTGCTCCAGGCTTAATATCTTTTTGCATAGTTCCTGCTTGTTTTCCTACAAGAGACGAAAAGGGATAAACTCGATCTTAGGTTTCTTTGCTCTATCCGGGAGGCTTGACTTTTTGAACTCCACATGCATGTCCCCATGTTGAGGTAAGGGGACTTCATCTTCATCTGAGCTCGTCTCCTCCTTCCTCTTGGGTTCATAGTCCTCTTGTTCCTCCGTAGTCCAACCATAATGCTCCACATTTCCATAGACCTTAGGATCTGCAAGGTAATCATCCACATAGCTTTCTCCTTACGAATCCTGGGACGACATGTTGCTCTAATCTACAACAGGACAGCTCGAAGCAAGAACACAAGATAATTGCGTGATACGGGAGTCAAAACCTTCGGGAGAATATATAATGAATTTTTACCGACCAAAATACGTATCATGCAAGAAAACGGAGTCCGAAGAGCACACGAGGTGCCCACGAGGTAGGGGGGCGCGCCCTCCACCATCGTGGAGCCCTCGTGTCCTTCCCGGACTACCTCTTATTTTTTCTATTTTTCTAAATATTCCAAAACGGAGAAATATTGCCTTAAAGACTGTTTTGGAGGCGGTTTACTTACCGTACCACATACCTATTCCTTCTTAGAGTCTGAAACATTCCGGAAAGTGTCCCTTATGTATTCCTCCGGGGTTACGGTTTATATAACATTGGTTTTAACATTTATGGGATTACCTGAGATATAATGTTTGATTCTTTGAACGTTCACCACCTTTGGATTTGTGCCTTCGAAGTTGTTGATTTTTATGGCACCGGAACGATATACCTCCTCGATAACGTAGGGACCTTCCCATTTAGAGAGAAGTTTTCCTGCAAAAAATCTTAAACAAGAGTTGTAAGCAATACATAATCACCTACATTAAACTCACGCTTCTGTATCCTTTTTCATGCCATCTTTTAACTTTTTCTTTAAACAGCTTGGCATTTTCATAAGCTTGGGTTCTCCATTCATCAAGTGAGCTAATGTCGAATAACCTCTTCTCACCGGCAAGTTTGAAATCATAGTTGAGCTCTTTAATAGCCCAATATGCCTTATGTTCTAGTTCAAGAGATAAGTGACATGATTTTCCATAAATCATTTTATACGGAGACATACCCATAGGATTTTTATATGCAGTTCTATAGGCCCATAATGCATCATCAAGTTTCTTGGACCAATTCTTCCTAGACCTATTGAAAGTCTTTTGCAAAATTAATTTGAGCTCTCTATTACTCAATTCTACTTGACCACTAGACTTTGGGTGATAAGGAGATGCAATTATATGGTAAACATCATACTTAGCAAGCATTTTACGGAAAGCACCATGAATAAAATGTGGACCACCATCAGTCATTAAATATCTAGGGACTCCAAACCTCAGAAAAATAACTTCTTTAAGCATCTTAATAGAGGTGTTATGATCAACACTACTAGTTGGAATAACTTCTACCCACTTAGTAACGTAATCAACAACAACTAAAATATGTGTATATCCATTAGAGGCAGGAAAAGGTCCCATATAATCAAAGCCCCAAACATCAAATGGTTCAATAACAAGAGAATAGTTCATAGGCATTTCTTGACGTCTACTAATACTACCAATTCTTTGACATTCATCACAAGATAAGACAAACTTACGGGCATCCTTGAAGAGAGTAGGCCAATAAAAACCGGATTGCAATACCTTATGTGCAGTTCTATCTCCAGCTTGGTGTCCTCCATAAGCCTCGGAGTGACACTTGCATAGGATCTGTTCCTGTTCATGCTCAGGTACACAACGTCTAATAAAACAATCTACTCCATCTTTATAAAGGTGTGGGTCATCCCAAAAGTAATGTCTCAAATCATAGAAGAACTTTTTCTTTTGTTGGTATGTGAAACTAGGTGGTATAAATTTAGCAACAATGTAGTTAGCATAATCAGCATACCATGGAGTACTACGAGAAGTACTTATAACATTTAATTGTTCATCAGGAAAGCTATCATCAATAGGTAGTGGGTCATCAAGAACATTTTCTAACCTAGACAAGTTGTTCTGAACGGGTTCTCAGCTCCTTTTCTATCAACAATATGTAAATCAAATTCTTGTAGCAAGAGAACCCATCTAATAAGTCTAGGTTTAGCATCTTTCTTTTCCATGAGATATTTAGTAGCAGCATGATCCGTGTGAATGGTTAATTTAGAATCAAATATATAAGGTCTGAACTTATCACAAGCAAATACAACTACTAAGAATTCTTTTTCAGTAGTAGCATAATTTCTTTGAGCATTGTCTAGAGTTTTACTAGCATAATGAATAACATTTAATTTCTTATCAACTCTTTGCCCTAGAACAGCACCTACAACATAATCACTAGCATCGCACATAATTTCAAAGGGTAAATTCCAATCAGGTGGTTGAACAATAGGTGTAGAGATCAATGCTTTCTTAAGTATTTCAAATGCTTCTACACAATCGTCATCAAAGACAAATGGTATATCTTTTTGTAATAAATTAGTCAGAGGCCGAGAAATTTTTGAGAAGTGCATAATGAACCTCCTATGAAATCCAGCGTGACCAAGGAAACTACTTATACCTTTGATGTCCTTGGGACATGACATCTTTTCAATAGCATCAACCTTGGCTTTGTCAACTTCAATACCTCTTTCAGAAACCTTATGCCCCAAGACAATACCTTCATTAACCATAAAGTGGCACTTTTCCCAATTCAAGACAAGATTAGTTTCTTCACATCTCTGCAAAAATCGATCAAGGTTGCTCAAGCAATCATCAAAAGAGGATCCATAGATGGAGAAGTCGTCCATCAAAACCTCACAAATCTTCTCACAAAAGTCAGAGAATATAGCCATCATGCATCTTTGAAAGGTAGCAGGTGCATTACATAAATCAAAAGGCATACATCTATAAGCAAAAGTACCAAAAGGGCAAGTAAAAGTAGTCTTTGATTGATCATTAGCTGACACAGGTATTTGAGAGAAACCAGAATAACCATCTAGAAAGCAATAATGTGTATGTTTGCATAAACTTTCTAGCATTTGATCGATAAAAGGTAAGGTTTAATGATCTTTCTTAGTAGCCTTATTTAATTTGCGGAAATCAATTACCATCCTATAACCTGTAATAATTCTTTGCGGAATCAATTCATCTTTATCATTAGGAACAACAGTAATACCTCCCTTCTTAGGGACACAATGGACAGGACTTACCCACTGACTATCAAAGAATCGGATAAATTATACCTGCCTCCAGAAGCTTTAGTATTTCTTTTCTTACCACTTCTTTCATCTTAGGATTCAGCCTTCGTTGATGATCGCGGACTGGTTTGGCTTCTTCTTCCAAATTTATTTTATGTTGACATAGAGTGGGACTAATGCCCTTAAGATCATCAAGAGTATATCCAATAGCAGCACGGTGCTTCTTCAGAGTTTTCAATAATCTCTCTTCATGCTTTGAAAGGTTAGCACTAATAATAACAGGATATATCTTTCATCAAGATAAGCATACTTAAGATTATCAGGCAACAGTTTAAGCTCAAACACGGGATCACCCTTGGGTGGAGGAGGATCCCCTAGGATCTCAACAGGCAAATTGTGTTTCAGAATATGTTCCTCTTTAAATAATACTTCATCTATTTCCCTTCTTTCATTCATAAACATATCATTTTCATGGTCTAGCAAATATTGTTCTAAAGGATCACTAGGAGGTACGGCAATAGAAGCAAGACCAATAATTTCATCCTTACTAGGCAATTCTTCTTCACGATGTTGTCTACTAAATTTAGAGAAATTAAACTCATGAATCGTATCACCCAAACCAATAGTAACAACATTCTTTTCCCAGTCTATCTTAGCATTAATGGTGTTCAAGAAGGGTCTACCAAATATAATGGGACAAAGCTATCTTGTGGGGAACCAAGAACAAGAAAATCAGCAGGATATTTAGTTTTCCCACAGAAGACTTCAACATCTCTAACAATTCCCATTGCTGATATAGTATCTCTATTGGCAAGTTTAATTGTAACATCAATACCTTCTAACTTAGCAGGTGCAATTTCATGCTTAATTTCTTCGTATAAAGTATGAGGTATAACACTAGCACTAGCACCCATATCACATAAGCCATGATAACAATGATCTCCTATTTTAACAGAAATAACAGGCACGCCTACCACAGGTCTATGTTTATCTTTATCACACGGTTTGGCAATTCTAGCAGTTTCACCGCAGAAATGAATAACATGCCCATCAATATTATCAGCCAAGAGATCTTTAACAATAGCAATATTAGGTTCAACTTTAACTTGCTCAGGAGGTGTATAAGTTCTAATATTGCTTTTACGAACCACAATTGAAGCTTTAGCATGATCCTTTATCTTAACAGGGAAAGGTGGTTTCTCAACATAAGAAGTAGGAACAACAGGATCATTATTAGTGACAGTCTTTTCTTCAACTTTAGTAGGTGTAGCTACTTTTACTTCTATAGGAGGATGATACTTAAACCACTTCTCCTTGGGGAGATCAACATAAGTAGAAAAAGATTCATAGAAAGAAGCTACTATCTCGGAGTCAAGTCCATATTTCATGCTAAAGTTACGGAAAATATCGGTGTCCGTAAAAGATTTAACACAATCCAACTTAGGTGTCATACCTGACTCCTTACCTTCGTCGAGATCCCAATCTTCAGAGTTGCGTTTAATTCTATCCAATAAATTCCATTTGAATTCAATAGTCTTTATCATAAAAGAGCCAACACAAGAAGTATCGAGCATGGTTTGATTATTATGAGAAAGCCGAGCATAAATTTTTTGAAGAATTATTTCTCTTGAGAGCTCATGATTGGGGCATGAATATAACGTTGATTTAAGCCTCCCCCAAGCTTGAGCAATGCTTTCTCCTTCGCAAGGCCAGAAATTATATATATAATTGCGATCACGATGAACAAGATGCATAGGTTAATACTTCTAATGAAATTCCAGTATCATTCATTTATAGTTCCATGATCTCGTATCATCACATAACCTATACCATGTCGATGCATCTCCCTTCAAAGATAATGGGAAAACCTTCTGCTTAACAACATCATCGGGTATACCTGCAAGCTTAAATAATCCACAAACTTCATCCCCAAAGATTAGGGGCTCATCAGGATGCTTTGTTCCATCTCCTACAAAAGGATTATCTAGCAGTTTTTCTAACATACCCAAAGGAACTTCAAAGGGAACATTTTCATTTGCAATAGGTTCAGTAGGTTGAGGAGCAACTCTTTGCTCTATTGGTCGGGGTGAAGATACCCCGAACAAGCCCCTCAGAGGATTACTTTCCATAGTAACAAGTGACTGTAAATTTCAGCACACTATATAAAATTTTCCTTACCAAATTCCACCTACCAAAGGCGCTTCACTCCCCGGCAACAGCACTAGAAAAGAGTCTTGATGACCCACAAGTATAGGGGATCTATCGTAGTCCTTTCGATAAGTAAGAGTGTCGAACCCAACGAGGAGCAGAAGGAAATGATAGGCGGTTTTCAGCAAGGTATTCTCTGCCAGTACTGAAATAAGTGGTAACAGATAGTTTTGTGATAGGATAATTTGTAACGAGCAACAAGTAACAAAAGTAATTAAAGTACAGCAAGGTGGCCCAATCCTTTTTGTAGCAAAGGACAAGCCTGGACAAACTCTTATATGAAGAAAAGCGCTCCCGAGGACACATGGGAATATCGCCAAGCTAGTTTTCATCACGTTCATATGATTCGTGTTCGGTACTTTGATAATTTGATATATGGGTGGACCGGTGCTTGGGTGCTGTTCTTACTTGAACAAGCATCCCACTTATGATTAACCTCTATTGCAAGCATGTGCAACTAAAACAAAAGTATAAAGGTAAACCTAACCATAACATGAAACATATGGATCCAAATCAGCCCCTTACGAAGCAACGCATAAACTAGGGTTTAAGCTTCTGTCACTCTAGCAACCCTTCATCTACTTATTACTTCCCAATGCCTTCCTCTAGGCCCAAATAATGGTGAAGTGTTATGTAGTCGACGTTCACATAACACCACTAGAGGCTAGACAACATACATCTCATCAAAATATCGAACGAATACCAAATTCACGTCACTACTAATAGCAAGACTTCTCCGATGTCCTCAAGAACAAACGTAACTACTCAAAAAGCATATTCATGTTCATAATCAGAGGGGTATTAATATGCATAAAGGATCTGAACATATGATCTTTCACCAAGTAAACCAACTAGCATCAACTACAAGGATTAATCAACACTACTAGCAACCTACTAGTATCAATCCCGGACTTGGGGACAAGAATTGGATACAAGAGATGAACTAGGGTTTTGAGAGGAGATGGTGCTGGTGAAGATGTTGATGGAGATTGCCCTCTCCCGATGAGAGGAGCGTTGGTGATGACAATGGCGATGATTTCCCCCTCCCTGAGGGAAGTGTCCCCGACAGAACAGCTCTGCCGGAGCCCTAGATTGGTTCCGCCTTGTGGCGGCGGAGTCTCGTCCCGAAAGGTTGCTTATGATTTTTTTCCTCGACGAAAGACCTCATATAGCAGAAGATGGCCACCGGAGAGCCAACAGTGGGCCCACAAGGCAGGGGGCGCGCCCTGGGGGGTAGGGCGCGCCCCCACCCTCGTGGCCAGGTGGCTCTCCCTCTGACGTACTTCTTCCGCTAAATAATTTTTATTATTTCCAAAAATGACTTTCGTGGAGTTTCAGGACTTTTGGAGTTGTGCAGAATAGGTCTCTAATATTTGCTCCTTTTCCAGCCCAGAATTCCAGCTGCCGGCATTCTGCCTCCTTATGTAAGCCGTGTAAAATAAGAGAGAATAGGCATAAGTATTATTACATAACGTGTAATAACAGCCCATAATGCAATAAATATCGATATAAAAGCATGATGAAAAATGGACGTATCAGTACTCATGTTGATCTCCCTAAGGAGAAGTTGTTTAAATATCATCCTCCCATTAAAGTTAAAGTAGTGGAACCTATTAAAGTTGAAGAAGAAACTATTACTTATAATGTTGATCCTATTGTTCCTACTGCTTATATTGAGAAACCACCATTCCCTGTTAGAATAAAGGATCATGCTAAAGCTTCAACTGTGGTCAACAAAGTTATATTAGAACACCCAAACCCTCTGAGCAAATTAAAGTTGAACCTAGTATTGCTATGGTTAAAGATCTCTTGGTTGACAATATTGATGGGCATGTTATTTATTTCTGTGATGAAGCTGCTAGAATTGCCAAACCCGATATGAAAGATAAACATCGACATGTTGTTGGCATGCGCGTTGTTTCTATTAAAGTTGGAGATCATTGTTATCATGGCTTATGTGATGTGGGTGCTAGTGTGAGTGCAATTCCTTATACCTTATATAAAGAAACACTGGTGGAAAAACAGGCTTCCATCCAGCCCCATAAGTCGCGAAGCTGTAGGAACCGCGACTAATGGGACCTTTAGTCGCGGTTCTGGAGGTGAACCGCGACCAAAGGCCTGGGCCCAGGGCGCTCGGTGGCCAGCTGGTGCACGTGAGGGGCTTTAGTCGCGGTTGGCCAGGACAACCGCGACTAAAGGTTTTCGGGCACCTTTAGTCACGGTTTGCTGTGCCAACCGCAACTAAAGCCCTCCCTATATATACCCATCCAAAGCAGCCAACACTTAGCCATTTGGAGCCATTCTCTTCACAAGTGGGTGTAGGTTTGCTTTTGGTTCCTCTTATGCACATAAGGTGTTTGATGAAATGCCCCAAGAGCATGAAACAAACATGACATGAAGTGTTGGAGCCACACTCTTCGATCGCGGTTAGCAACTTGATGAACCTTTGATGTGTCAATATGCATGTGTGTAGTTCATTGTTTAATTTATATTGTTTGTAGCTAGTTAGTTTAACAAATGCATGATGGTTAATTATATATTTTATATTATAATAATGCAGATGAATCGGCAATGGATGTACGGTAACCGACTCTCCGGCGAGTTCACTACGGGTTTGAAAGATTTCTCGTAGTGGCTAATGCGAACAAGCGGGGGGTTTGTTATCTGTCCATGTGTTATCTGTAAGAATGAGAAGGGTTACTCTTCCTCAAGAGTTGTTCACATGCATCCGCTTGAGAAGGGTTTCATGCCAAGCTATAATTGTTGGACCAAGCATGGAGAAAGAGGGGTTATAATGGAAGAAGATGAAGAAGGGATGATTTCATCGATGAAAGCTATCTTGCTCATTTCGGTGATACTTTCATGGAGGATGTCAAGGTGAAGGGCAAGGTGAAGAAGAGGCACGTGATGATCCCGTTGATGATCTTGGTCGGACCATTGCCGATGCACGGAGACGCCGCTAAACCGAAAAGGAGAGGGAGAATTTGGATCGCATGTTAGAGGATCACAGAAGGCGCTGTACCCGGATGCGATGATGGTGCGAAAAAGCTGGGCTGCTAATCGGATTTGCTGAAATGGAAGGCGAGGCAGGTGTAGCTGACTCGGCATTTGAAAACTTGCTGAAAATGTTGAAGAATATGTTTCCAAAGGATAACGAGTTGCCCGCCAAAGACGCGTCTGAAGCAAAGAAGGTTGTGCGCCCTCTAGGTTTAGAGGTTACGAAGATACATGCATGCATCAACGATTGCATCCTCTACCGCGGTGAATACGAGAATTTGAATGAATGCCCGGTATGCACCGCATTGCGTTATAAGATCAGAGGCGATGACCCCGGTGACGATGTTGAGGGCCGAAACCGGGAAGAGGGTTCCCGCCAAGGTGATGTGGTATGCTCCTATAATACCATGGTTGAAACGTCTGCTCAGGAACAAAGAGCATGCCAAGTTGTTGCGATGGCACAAAGAGGACCGTAAGTCGGACGGGGAGTTGAGACACACCGCAGATGGAACGCAATGGAGAAAGATCGACGGATGGTTCAAAGATTTTGCAGGTGACGCAAGGAACATAAGATTTGCTCTAAGTACGGATGGCATGAATCCTTTTGGCGGCAGAGCTCCAGCCATAGCACTGCCCGTGACTCTATGCATCTACATCCTACCTCCTTGGTTGTGCATGAAGCGGAAGTTCTTTATGATGCCAGTGCTCATCCAAGGTCCGAAGCAACCCGGCAACGACATCGATGTGTACCTAAGACCATTAGTTGATGAACTTTTACAGCTGTGGGGTGGTGTCCGTGTGTGGGATGAGCACAAACAAGAGGAATTTGACCTCTGGCGTTGCTTTTACGTAACCATCAACGATTGGCCTGCTCTTAGTAACCTTTCGGAATGTCAAATAAGGGATACAATGCATGCACGCATCGCTTACATGAGACTGAAAGTGTACATTTGCCAAATTGTAAGAAGAACGTGTACCTTGGGCATCGTCGATTTCTTCCAAAATTCATCCAAGAAGAAAGAAAGGCAAGCATTACAACGGCAAGGCAGATCACCGGCGAAGCTCGCGGAACGACCGGTGCCGAGGTATTTGATATGGTCAAGGATTTGAAAGTCATCTTTGGAAAGGGTCTGGCGGACAATCAGTTCGAAGGGAGCCGACGGGCACGCAGCCATGTGGAAGAAGAAATCTATATTCGGGAGCTAGAATATTGGAAAGTCCTAGATGTCCGCTCTGCAATCGGCGTGATGCACGTTCTGAAGAATATTTGCGTGAACCTCCTAAGCTTCTTGGGCGTGTATGGGAAGACAAATGATACAAAGGAAGCACGGCAGGACCGCAACGCGTTTGAAAGACCACGATGACCGGCATCCGGAATGGTTTCAAGGTCGTGCGGCTACGCCTCGACCAAAGAAGAGAAGGTCATCTTTTTGAATGCCCGAGCAGTATGAAGGTTCCGTCTGGATTCTCGCCCAATATAAAGGGAATAATAAACATGGCGGAGAAAAAGTTCCAAAACCTGAAGTCTCACGATCGCCACGTGATTATGACGCAATTGCTTCCGATTGCTTTGAGGGGCTCCTGCGGAAAATGTTCGAGTAGCCATTGTGAAGCTATGTGCATTCCTCAATGCAATCTCTCGAAGGTAATCAATCCAGAAGTTCTACCACGGTTACGTAACGATGTGATCCAATGTCTTGTCGGTTTCGAGTTGGTGTTCCCGCCATCCTTCTTCAATATTATGACGCACCTCCTGGTTCACCTAGTCGAAGAGATTTTCGTTCTCGGTCCTGTATTTCTACACAATATGTTCCCCTTGAGAGGTTCATGGGAGTATTAAAGAAATATGTTCAGAACCGTGCTAGGCCAGAAGGAAGCATCGCCAAGGGCTATGGAAATGAGGAGGTAATTGAGTTTTGTGTTGACTTTGTTCCTGACCTTAAGCCGATTGGTCTTCCTCGATCGCTGCACGAGGGGAGACTAAGTGGAAAAGGCACGATCGGAATGAAATCAACGATATGTATGGACGACCATTCTCTCGATCAAGCACACCACACTGATCGACCAATTCCAGCTTGGTGGCTCCGTGCTTTGAGAAACACAAGAATATTTTACGTTCGACAACCCGGGAAGCCCGAATCCTGGATTAGGAAGGCCCACATGGAGACTTTCGGCGCTTGGTTGAGAAAACATTTAATGAATGACAATGATGTTGTAGATCAGCTGTACATGTTGGCCAAGACACCATCTTCGACTATAACGACTTTCCAAGGGTACGAGATAAATGGGAATACATTTTACACGATCGCCCAAGATAAAAAGAGCACCAACCAAAACAGTGGTGTCCGCTTTGATGCGACAACCGAGAATGGGCAAGAGGTCACATATTATGGTTACATAGAGGAGATATAGGAACTTGACTATGGACCCTCCTTTAAGGTCCCTTTGTTCCGGTGCAAATGGTTCAAGCTAACAGGAGGTGGGGTAAAGGTGGACCAGCAATACGGAATGACAATGGTGGATTTCAACAATCTTGGTTACCTTGACGAACCATTCGTCCTAGCGAAAGATGTCGCTCAGGTTTTCTATGTGAAGGACATGAGTAGCAAACTGAGGAAGCGGAAAGATAAGAAAAGCGATCAAGACATCATGCGATGATTCAAAGCGCCACATTGTTCTTTTCAGGGAAAAGAAACATCGTGGGAGTGGAGGACAAGACGGACATGTCGAAAGATTATAATATGTTTGCTGAAATTCCGCCCTTCAAAGTGAACACCGACCCAAGCATTAAGTTAAATGATGAGGATGCTCCATGGATACGGCACAATCGTAAGCAAGCAGGGACACAAGGGAAGAAATGATGTGTAATAATTTATTGTACCAAACTTTGTTGAATGGATCATGTGAATTATATTACCCGTGATGTGTTTGGTGTCCATTTTCGAATTTGAAAACTAATGGCACTAACAGAAAGTTTATAATTTTTCTAAAACTAAAAGCAAAAAAGAATTAAAAATAAAGCAAAAAACAACAAAAAATAAATAATAATGCAGAAAACTAAAATAGCAACAATAAGTATTTTGTTGTAAGTAGAAACAAATAAAATAAATAAAGCAACAAAGAAAACAAAAAAAGTGTTTTCAAATTTGAAAACTAATGGCACTAACAGAAAGTTTATAATTTTTCTAAAACTAAAAGCTAAAAGAATTAAAAATAAAGCAAAAACAACAAAAATAAATAATAATGCAGAAAACTAAAATAGCAACAATAAGTATTTTGTTGTAAGTAGAAACAAAATAAAATAAATAAAGCAACAAAGAAAACAAAAAAGTGTTTTCAAATTTGAAAACTAATGGCACTAATGTAAAGTTTATAATTTTTCTAAAACTAAAAGCAAAAAAGAATTAAAAAATAAAGCAAAAACAACAAAAATAAATAATAATGCAGAAAACAAAACAAAAAAACTGGAAAAAATAGTGCCCCTTCCGGACCCCCACGGACTGAATACGACTAGAAACCCTACATGGGCCAGATTCAGTGCCCAGGAGGCCAAGTAGGCCCACATGCACATAGCTAGTGATGATTAGGTTCGAAAGCACAGTTGAGAGGAGCTCGAGAGGGTGGGCAGTAGCGCTTATAAACCACTCTCGAGCTCTCTCAACTAGCGAAAGGACTAAACTTTTAGGCGTGAGGCTGGGCAGCACAAGGCCTTTAGTCGCGGTTGGGCGAGGCGACCCGCGACTAAAGGTACCCTTTAGTCATGGTCGCTGCCCAACCGCGACTAAAGGGAAGCGCGGATCGCAAAAAACCGCCAAACCCCTTTAGTCGCGGTTGGGCGGGCGACCAGCGACTAAAGGGTACCTTTAGTCGCGGTCCTCGCCGCCAACCGCGACTAAAGGGGGGCTATAAATACTGTTCCCGTTCTCGTCTTCTCCGATTCCCTTTGTTCGCGCCCTCGGCGCCGCCCGCGTCGCCCTCGCCCTCGCGCCGCCCGCCGTCGCCCGTCGCCCTCAGCGCCGCCCGCCGTCGCCCTCGCGCGCCGCCCGCCGTCGCCTCGCCCCTGTAACCCCTCGCCGACGCCCTAGGGTTTCCGCCCTCGCCCCAGCCCTAGCCGCCCGCCTCCGACCTCCCTCCTCCCGTCCCCTCTCCACCCCGCCCGTCGGCCCTCGTCCATGCTGACCACCCACCTTCCCGATCCCTTGGCATGCCGTCGACCTCCGCCTCGTTCCTGACCCTCCACGCTTGGAGAAATCGCCTCCTGTCGCCCCTTAGCCCCAGTCTTCCCCGCCCGGCGATTAAATCCTTGACCACCACCTGCTCCCCTGCCTTGCCGTGAACAACTCCGCATCGGCCTCCCGAAGCTCCTGCCCCCTCCTCCTTGATTTTTTGATCATGTATTAAAAAATGTTAAACTCATATATGAAAATGTATAACGTGTATTTAAAAATATTCTTGATACAAAAAAATGTAGAATGAAAACCAAAATAAAGAAAGAGGGAAAATGAAAACAATGAAATCTAAAAAGGAAACTAAAGGTAAAATGAAAATGAAAAATAAAAGCAAAGAAACAAACGCAAAAAATAGAAAACTATGAATACCGACAAAGAAACAAAGAAAAACAAAAACTCGCTGAAAACTAAGAAGTAGACAAAAACCAAAGGAAAAAAGAAGGAAAATTTGAAAAAGGAAAATGGATAAAACCATGAAAGAAACAAAGAGAAACCAAAAGAAAAACGAAAAAACAAGATATAGCAACAAAAAAAGAATACCAAAAACCGAAGAAGAAAGAAAAACCAAACAAATCACAAAAAGAAACAAAAAAGCGAAGAAATAAAAACAACTCCGGCTTTCATCCTAAATTAGGAAGCGCCTCATTTAGTTCCACGACCCCAACAGTTGCGCAATGGCTAACAACACCCTCAACTACGGAGGCGACCTAGGATCATATCCTCGCATGCCCTATTTTTTTCTTCCTTTTCTCCCGCTTTTAATCTTGCTCTTGGCTCGACCCATTCTTGTATTGTCTTCATGTGAGTGATCCTTCCATCTCGGCGTGAAGACGTGGTTGACAAATGTTTAATTGCTTGCAAAGTTTCTTCACAAAATGACATTCGTGAAGACGTGGTTGTCTGTTGTCCTCGCCTCCCTCTCCGTGTGTGTTGTCCTCGCCTCTCTCCGTGACGCTGCTGTCGCCGCCCGTCTCGCGCTCTACCGCGACACCCTCTCCCACCCCTTCCTCGCTGCCCCCTCCTTTTGCCACCGCCCTTTCGCCACCGCCACCGCCACCGCCCCTTCTTCACTTAATTAATTTGTTTTTACTACATGTTTTCAGGATCGACATAATGGCGGACGATAGAGCTGACCCGATTATGGACAACTATGATCCGGACGGTGAAGCACATATGTTCGGCATCATAAACGGCGATATTCAATATGTGCCGACGGAGAAGAAGAAGATGATATCTCTTCTTATCTGAACCTTGACGGTGAAGATGAAGGGCGCCGTCAAGAAGAAGATGTCAAGAAAGCGTCGATAAACGCATTTATCTTCAAATGGAAGTAGCAACCACCTCCGGTGCCGAGGTATATATATACATTGAGCCTCACGGTGATACAAACTAACTGATTTGAATAAATATGTGTGTACTAGCAGCGACTCTCTTTCTTATTTTAGCCCTCGGCGGATCGTCAAACAATCGAGTACGTCGTCAAAGCGTGGCGCAACCAAGACGATGAAACAAGGAGAAACATGCACCATCGAGGTTGTCGACAAGGCAACCGGCAGGAACCGGAGCCCCGCAAGAACGCCACCAAGTTTGTCACCAATGCGGAGCCATTGTTAGAGACAACGCCTCGATCACCGTCCAGAGTGGAATGAGCCAAAGAAGGCACGAATTGATGGTTTCACTTTTGTCGATAAGAGAACAAAAAAGATTGCTTCAAGAAGCTTATGGAACATTTCGTTCTACCTCCGGAATACAACAAATTCGATGAGGAGGGTAACAAGATTGAGGAAAACAAGGAGAGGAGGAGGCTAGTCAAACAGTTCGCTCTTCATAAGATGGCCGACGCATTCCGGAAATTCAAGCAAAATCTAGCCCGTGACTTTGTCAAGCAGAACAAGACTCCGGATTTCAAAGGACAATATGAGAAACTGAAACATGATTGGCCAGAATTTGTGAAGCAAAAGAAATCGGAGCAGTTCATTGAAATATCGAAAAAAATAAGGAAAATGCGGCTAAGAAGGAGTACAATCATGTTATGGGGCCAGGAGGGTATCGCATTTTGGTGCCTAGGTTGGAGAAGATGGAGAACGAGATGAGGGCGCGAGGAATCCGTCTAGGTACGGAGGGATGGGACCCAAGGGCCAAAAGCTGGTGGTACGGGCATGGGGGAACGCTGAACCCGGAGACAGGGGAGTGTGTTTACCGGGGCAAATTAATTAAACCCACCCAAGCCCTTATTGACGCAATGAAGGATGCTCAACAGGAGAAGATCAAGTTCAACAGAGAGAACGACGCTACCGACAAAAGCCCTCGGGAATCCCGAACACGGAGGACGGTACGAGGCATGGGGCACATTCCGTGGAAAATAGGGTTCCCCAGATTTACGACCCGTGACGGTTCTGAAGCCGTAAGAGAAAGATGGATCGGGAATCAGATGTTGTGGCGCGGTTGGCATCGGAAATGGATGTGATGAAGAAAACCATGAGTGTACTAGTAGCGAAAGAGATGCAGCTCGGGTGCAGCATGAAGATCATCCAGCGGATCTCGGAAGCCAGCAGCGGAGAAGCAGCGTGGCTTCCACGGAGGCCCCACCGGCTGGTGCAGATGCACCGACGATCGAAATTACTGCACCGGAGCCTCCGGTGGTCGAAATTACTGCACCGGAGCCTCCGGTGGTCGACATTACTGCACCGGAGCCTCCTCGCTACCCGTGGGACGATATAAAGGAGATGAAAGAATGTCATCTGTATTATCCTATCGGGAACATGTCCATGAAGGTAGCCATCGGCAGATGCTTTACCATGTTTACTCGAGCACTCCACCACAACAACCCCATTCAAGATGGCTATGCTCGTGTCACGGTGGAGGACATAGTCCAAGGGTTTGAGGACACGGAGATTGACATTGCTACACCAAGGGGAGAAATGACTTGTAGATGTAAAGCGCAATTTCATTCTTGGGCAAAAGAAGTTTCTAAAGTTTCCTGGCGTGGCGCCATGGACAAAAAGTCCACCCCCGTAGGTTGGTGGGGGTGGTGGGGGTGGTGGTGGCGGTTCACCTACACCTCCGTCACGTCGGCCAGCCGCCGCCCCAGTCCTAACGTCCGTGGTGATCAGCCGCCGCCCCGATCCTCGTCCGGGTGATCGACGCCGCCCCAATCCACCTCCGACAGAGAAGCGTATAGTCCCCGATTATTAACCCGGACCCTTATGTACCTAAGACCACAAAGGTACGGAGCCATCATCAAGCCTCTCCCCACAAGGCCTTGGGAACGTAGTGCCGAGGAAGTCGGCAGCGCGGCTGCTCATTATGAGAAATGGAAGGCGGACTGCAAGAAGAAAAGAGAGCCCGAGCCCAAGCCATTATATTACGATGAGCAAAAGAAGTGGGCTAAGTCATTTTTGAGCACACCGTCCCAAGCCCGAAGAATCTGCTCGACGACTATGCACGTGAACTTGCAGGCAGGCACTCATGTTCAAGGAGAACAAAGAGCGGGAGAAGGCCGAAAGTAAAAAAGCGGGAAACAAGTTGCCCAGCTCGGGGAACAAAGTAAACAATCGATTGCCCCGCTTATAGTGGAAGCCCGGATGCCCCGAGATCATACAAGCTGCTAAAGACATGGATTGATCAGAACGAGTGCGAGAACAAGCGGCCAGCTTAGGTATTACTCTTCGTGAACTGTTAGGCCTTGATGAGGCGCCATGAAGGATGTAGTAATTACATATGTCAAGAATGGGCCTCTCGTCGAGCTGCTTGAGAAAATGATCTACGACCAAATGAAAGGTCTGCTGAATTGGTACAAGGGTTACATAAAAATAAAAACGCCAAAGAATATATTTATGCGGAAGTTAGACATGAGCATCACTTCAAACATTACTATGTAACAATTGCCTTTGAGTGAATTGTTCCAGCTTTTCAATCTGGCGCGAGCTCGACAAATCTATCATCGGTTGCTACGCTACGTAAGTGATTTATTAATTTCTACCCCATCTCGTTCATATTGCCCGCACTATATATATGTCCTAACTATATTGTTGTGTCCGCTATTATACATGCAGAATGAAGATTAAGGAATGCAGAGTAAGGAACATCCATGATGTTGGGTTCATTGACCCACACATCGTTAATGGATATGTGTTGGAGCCGCCACCCCACCGACGTGGAGGCGCACTGTGGCAGTTTCTTACAAAGGTGAACTCAAAAGTGATATTCTATTTCCTTACCATTTTGGGTGAGTGTTTACATCTTGAGCACATTAATTCTCTTTTGTTTACTCCATGCATGGTATGTGGCGGCTAATCGATGAGTTATGCATGACGATCATGCATGTATCGTGTCCGCAGGTTCCACCGGATTCTGCTAGTAATTAAAGTTAACACCTCGTAATGTCTCGCCCACGACTCTCTGAATATGGATCCAAAGCTTTGGGCCGACATGAGAAGAATGCTGCAGAAGTAATTATTTTCATTCATTTGCGCTCTATATCGATCGGCCTATTTCGTTCATTTCCTAATATCAAGTAACTAATAACTCTCTTGTTCACTTAATTTTCTTTGCCTCGTAGGGTTTGGAGACGGTTCAGAGATACAAAGGTCGGTGAATTCAAAAAGAGCTAGAATTCAAAATGTTAAAGCCTAAGAATCTTGGGGATATTCAGCCACCGGAGACCAATCTATGTGGATACTATGTTCGTGAGAGGATCCGGAGATACACCTCTGAGCGGGTTCCGAGTGATACCAATGCTCGGAGGAATAACCTCCGGATGATGCTTAGTCTAGAAGCTCGCTTCGACCACTTCAAGAGGAACTAGCTGGATGGTTCAGCAGGAAGTCCTCCATCCTAAAGGAGAACACTATTACGAGGACGTAGAACTTTATATGGATTAAATCATGTATGGAAACTTGTTCAAAATTGTATATGGTCATCCGATGATATTGAATATATATTGTATATTCCTCTTGAATTCTTTTGGTTCTAATTTCAAATTTATTTGAGATTGTACATTCATATGCATGTATGTAGTACCGTAGAATATATGAAACTCCTTCAAAATTAAAATAAAGCACAAAAGAAATAAAACAATACAAATTAAACAGAAAACAGGTTTAGGGGGGGTGGCTAAAACCCTAAACCGTGGGCGGCCTTTAGTCGCGGTTGGCTGAAGAACCGCGACTAAAGGTCCTCCGCCTCGACGGTCACTGGCGCCCACGTGGACGGGCCTTTAGTCGCTGGTCCTTAAGCAGCCGCGACTAAAGGTGGGGGGCTTTAGTCGCTTATTTGGTCGGCGTTGCAACCGCGACTAATGGCGCTATAACCGCGAATTAAAGGCCTTTTTTTCCACCAGTGAAATTATGAATGATATTTCACCTGCCGAGATAGAAGATATTGATGTTACTATTAAGCTTGCCAATAGAGATACTATATCACCAATTGGGATTGTTAGAGATGTTGAAGTCTTGTGTGGGAAGATAAAATATCCTGCTGATTTTCGTGTTCTTGCTTCCCCACAAAATAATTTTTGTCCCATTATATTTGGTAGACCCTTCTTGAATATCGTTAATGATAAGATAGACTGTGAGAAAGATATTGTCATTGTTGGTCTAGCGGATATGACTCCTGATTTTAATGTCCTCTAAATTTCGTACACAACCTCATGATAAAGAATTGCCTAGTAAGGATGAAATTATTGGTCTTGTTTCTATTGCCGTTGTCGGTGTGGACGACGCCTATGGGATCACAAGAATCCCTACTACGGTTGCCGGGGCGCAGGGTTGCAAGAAGAGCAGGATCAGTAGTCAGCACAAGGATCGTTTACCCAGGTTCGGGCCACGAGGATGCGTAAAACCCTAGTCCTGCTTTGGTGGGTGTATTTCAGAGAGTTCTTGAGCTCTCGAACTAGCTATGGTGAGTGCGTGGTTCGAAAGAGCCGAATCCTCCACCAGTATGCCATGGGCCTCCTTTTATAGGAGAAAGGGGCTGCCACAGTGGCATACAGGAGGTGGAAAGGCATATAGTATTGCGAGCTTATCGCTCATATTACAAGACAAGTCGCATTTAATGCGCCGCTGAGGTGTCCCCTAGCTTTATCGGGGACGGGGGCGAGGCCCGTCCCGTCCGTCGCCGCTCCTCCTTGCTTTGACACGCGCATACAGCGGCCAGCGATGCGTCTTGGCGCCATGTAGGCGTGGTGCAGCTGAGGTGGCGCGGTGGTAGGGTCTTCACAAATATCTGCTTGCCGCCACACAGGCGCCTGCTGAGTTGCCCTGGAAGCTGCATGTTCTCACACAGGTGCCTGCCCAGCTGGTTTGGGCTGGCAATTTGCATCTTAACAGCGGAGGAGACTTGGCTGGTGCGGGCTCGGCAAAGGTTTCGGCTGGGCGTCTTCGACGAGAGCCTTGTCGGGGGGCCCGACAAGGGCCTTGCCGTGGCGCGCTGTCGTCCCCGGCAAGAATCTTGCCGGGGGTCTCGTGGCTCTCCCCGGCAAGGATCTTGCCGAGGATCGTTGTCTTCTAATCCTCATATGATCTTGAATATGTCTTCATAAAGATTTGCATGCCACCACAGAGGTGCCTCTCGAGCCCTAGCCCCACGTGGCTGATGGTGTTGGGGACGTGGGCTCGAGGCACTACTAGAAAAAGGGCTATAGATGGGATTGACACTAATGGCGCACCAGAAAGCTGGTGCGCCATTAGTATATACTAATGGCGCACCACAATCTGATGCGCCAATAGAGTTTAAACTACTAATGGCGCTTTTGGCAAAGGGTGCGCCATTAGTATCAAATTTTTTTAACTAGTGCGCTTGTTCAAACATACTAATGGCGCATCCTGCCCAAGTGCGCCATTAGTAGTTGTAACTACTAATGGCGCACCAACGATCAGGTGCGCCATTAGTATAGAATTTTTTTGAACTAGTGCGCCTATTCAAACATACTAATGGCGCATCCCGCCAGTGCGCCATTAGTAGTTGTAACTACTAATGGCGCAGGCGGTGGGTGCGCCATTAGTATAGAATTTTTTTGAACTAGCGCCTATTCAAACTTACTAATGGCGCATCCTTGGTGCGCCATTAGTAGTTGTAAATACTAATGGCGCACCAGTGTGGGTGCGCCATTAGTATAGAATTTTTTTTGAACTAGTGCAGATTCAAACATACTAATGGCGCATCCTGCTTGGGTGCGCCATTAGTAGTTGTAACTACTAATGGCGCACCATGCAAGAGGTGCACCATTAGTAAGTGGGCAGCAACAAGATATTTGGGACAGCCTCTCCTACCCACACACTCACTTTCTCCCCACTTCATTCTCTCCACCTCCTCCGGGTCTCGGTGCCTCCTCTTTTCACCTCATTTCCACCATAGATTCATTCAAATTAAGTGGTTAAATTACCTTGTTTTAATAGGTAAGTAACGGGAAGCTATATTTAGGTTGTTCTCCCTACAACAATGTGCACATGCACTTTTTACGGCCTAGCTAGATCTATGTATGTTCGTGGTGTTGCATATGTTTGTGGTGTTGCATATGTGTTTGTGTTTGGAGGTGTACCGGTATTTGAAATGCGATAGTTGCCAATATTTTGCGGAATGTTGATTCATTTCCGTTTGGCGAGAATTTTGGCATTAAGCATTCTTTTTGGTCCTATTTTTAGGAAAGTCATGCCAAATTTTTGTTTGGATCTAAAATATCGCTTTTGCTCTACCCCTTGACGACCATGGTCCGCATACGATGACCGAAGGCATCATGAATAGGTTTTGAGGTCCGGAAGGCCGAGATGCTTCAAAAGAACGAGACGGAGATAAGTGAAGAGCCTTATTGCGGACCCGGATTCCGGCAGGTGCGGGACCACCCGCTGTTGCGTGGTTTCATGGATGGCTATCGGTGGCAAGGTGATGAAGATGACTCTGAAGTCGCCCATGCGGGCGGGCAAGAAATGAGGAAGGGCAGCAAGACAACCACCACGGCTCGGGCGGGCGAGAAGACGAAGAATCCCAGGAGATGATCACGATCGTGATGTTGTACATACGATCATCATGTAGAAGATGCAGGACATGATGATGAGGAAGATGCCGGAGCAGGCGACGGGCATGATCATGAAGATGATGATGCCGGGCGGAGCGACGACGCTGGACCATCGATGGGCTGGGTGCAGGACCCTCATATTCAAGAGCTGCTTCTCAAGCAGACGGATAACGCAAGAGCTGCCGCCGAGAGAAAGCCAAGATGGATCAACTTGAGTTAGACGCGGTTACTCCATTGTATGAAGGATGCAGGCCCGAGGATACCCGCCGAAAGTAACGCTCATGGCTCGGAGATGAAGGTAAAACACAAAATGACCGACGATGCTTCGACGAGAACATGTCATTCGCACGAACGTCTTCCCAAAGGGGAACAAGTGCCCGACCAGTTTCGAGGAGGCGAAGAAAATCGTGTGTCCTTCGGATTTACCGCACGTGAAATACCATGTGTGCATGAACAATTGCATCATTTATCTGGACGAGCACGCGGAGTCTACCATATGTCCGGTGTGCGGCGTCACTCGATACAAGAAGAGGAAGAAAGCTCATCGAAAAGTGGTGTGGTACTTTCCGATCACTCCTCGTCTGCAGCGCTATTTTGCGGACCCTAAGGTAGCAAAGCTCCTACGTTGGCACGCGGATAGGGAGGAGAAGAAGCGGGAAGATGACGCAAATGATCCGGAGATAGATAAAAAAGACAAGATGCTGAGTCACCCTAAGGATGCGAGCGATGTGGCAAGCGTTGAACTTCAAGACTCGGAATTTGGGAACGATCCAAGGAACATCGTCTTTGGCGCGAGCACCGATGGAGTCAATCCGTTTGGCAGCCAGAGAAGCACACATAGCACCTGGCCTGTGTTTGTGTGGATGTACAACCTTCCCCTGGTTGTGCATGAAGAGGAAGTACATTCACATGAGTATGCTAATTGAAGGGCGAAACAACCAGGGAGCGACATCAATGCATGTCTGGGGCTGCTGAAAGAGGAGCTTGACACGCTGTGGAAAACGCCAGCCAATACGTGGGACGCCGCAGAAAGAATATTTCCCTATGAGAGCCGCCTTGCTCACGACGGTGCACGACTATCTCGATTCTGGATATCTCATGGGCAGGTAGTCCATGGATTTTCCGGATGCGTAAGGTGCATGGATGACACAACGTATCGCCAGACTAGATAGAGATCCGGGTCTTGAAAACCGTGTTCATGGGACATCAAAGGTGGCTTCGCTGACGATGACCCGTGGAGGAAACGCAAGGATCTGTTCGATGGTGAAACCGAACTCAAAACGCCTGCGGTACGAGGAGCGGCGAGGAAATAGACAAGCTGTTGAAAAATTGGATAGACTGCCCACCGCCGGAAAGAAGCAAAAGGCGCCAGAGCCGAAAGAAGTGAAAGGCGCCAGAGCCGCTGAAGGTATGGAAAACGAGGTGCATTTTCCGGGACTTGCCCGTCTTGGAAGATCCACCGTGTGCCTCACAGCCTTGATGTCATGCATATCACGAAGAACGTGTGCGAGAGTCTGCTTGGTACCGCTCAACATGCCGAGAGGACCAAAGATGGGCCGAAAGCAAGGGCAGACTTGAAATCAATGGGCATCGGGCAGGAGCTTCACGCTATATATGATGATGATGATGATGATGATGATGATGATGATGATGATGAGGCGAAGCAGGACACAGAAAGTCGTCGCAAAGGCAAAAAGGCCAAGAAGACCGGAATGACTACCCTCCCACGTGCTTCACTCTAAGTCAGGAGGAGATCGAGCAGTTTTTCACCTGCCTCCTAGGAGTAAAACTTCCTTACGGTTACGCGGGGAAGATAAGCAGATACCTAGACCCAGCGAAGCAGAAGTTCAGCGGGATGAAGTCTCACGACCGTCACGCGATGATGACGCAGAATACTTCGGTTGCAACCCGTGGGATCATGGACACGCACGTTCGTGAAACGCTATTTGGCCTATGCAACTTCTTCGACGTCATCTCTCGGAAGTCGATTGGCGTGAGGCAACTCAGAAGGCTACAGGAAGAGATCGTGGTGATACTATGCGAGCTTGAGATGTACTTCCCGCCCGCATTCTTCGACGTTATGGTGCATCTGCTGGTCCATATAGTGGAGGATATCATCTAACTCGGGCCGACGTTCCTGCACAGCATGATGCCGTTCGAAAGGATGAATGGTGTCATCAAAGGATAGGTTCGCAACATGTCACATCCAGAAGGAAGCATAGCCAGGGGCTTTTCGATCAAGAGTGCATCTCCTCTTGCCGCGAATTATCTAGGCATCGAGAACCCGTTGGTCCGCCCGTCAACAGGCACCTCGGCAGGCTCGCTGGATGGGGTCACCGTGAGGGTCGCCGCGAAATGCATGTCGACTTTGAGGGTCGACTCGCCGACTTTGAAAGAGCAAACCTAGTCGCGCTACAACACATAGACGTGGTCGATCCTTGGGTGGTAGAGCACAAAACCTTTATTAAAAAGACGTACAATGACCGAGGCCAATAGAGGACGGACGGAGATACACTCAAAGAGCACAACTCATGTTTCACGCGTTGGTTCAAGCAGAAGCTTCTGTCGTACCCTTTACATGAGGATTCTTCCGCGGAAGAACAACTCATATTCGCCTTGTCACAGGGCGCCGAGCACAACATGATGACCTATGAGGCGTACGATATCAACGGCTACACATTCTACACCGAGGCCAAGGACATGAAGAGCGATGGTTATCAGAACTCCGGGGTAACGATGGAATCCTACACCGGTAACGACAAGGACAGATACTACGGAAGGATCGAGGAGATCTGGGAGCTGAGCTACTACCGAGAGAAGGTCCCGATGTTCCGTGTCGGATGGGCCAAGAACGTCATAAAAGAAGACCGGTATTTCACCACCATGGTTATACCCGAAGCCAAATCAAGACCGGCGCAAAGCGTCACCGCGAAAAAATGAGCCATGGGTATGCGGCTTCCGAAGTGGACCAATGCTTCTTCATTACCGACCCCCAAAGCCCGGTCGTGTTGTCGTGAGGAGAGGCAAAAGGAAGATCATCGGAATGGATGGAGTAGCCAATGAGCAAGACTTCGACAAGTCTGGCGACCGAGGATCGAACATGACGACAATGATGAAGTAGCGGCATACACCACAAGAAGAAGCAGGACCACCCTACCTAAAGGACGTCCGGTCCACAGAAGAACTCCATTTGCGAAAAAGAAGGGCAAGAAGATTGTGAACAGATAGCTTGCTAAGATCGATTGTATTTAAATCGTAGCCTTCATTTCTCGATTGTATTTCATGGGTACTTTTTGAACTATCATGAATATTTTAAATTTCATGGACACTCGATCTCGATCCCCTCCATCTCGATCGCTATCCCACCTCGCCAGATCCGTCCCCTCGCCGAGCACCCCCCAGTCCACTGCGCCCGCCGACCCCGCACCCTCGATTCCCCTACTCAATCACGTCAGAGACCCGCACCCAGCTACTGCCTTATAAAAAAATAAGTATCAAACAACTTTTAAATGCTACTGTCTTATAAAAAATATTATCATTATTATTTAAACAAGTTTGAACATATTTAAACACAAATAAGTATCAAACAGCTTTTTAAATGCTAAAAAATTTTGTGGAGCCCACCTCGATCCCTCCATCTCGATCGCTATCCCACCTCGCCAGATCCGTCCCTCGCCGAAAGCACCCCCAGTCCACCCGGCCGCCATGACCCCCGCACCCTCGATTCCCCTACTCAACCGCCGTCGCCGACCCCGCACCCAGCACCGCCTAATAAAAAAATAAGTATCAAACAGCTTTTTAAATGCTACTTGTCTTATAAAAAATATTACTGTTATTATTTAAACAAGTTTGAACATATTTAAACATAAATAAGTATCAAACAGCTTTTAAATGCTAAAAAATTTGTGGAGCCTGGGAGTCGAACCCAGGACCTCCCGGGTGTGAGAACTGGCGGTGACCGGTCGAGCTAGTAGAGTGGGCTTGACGTGGATAGGTTACGGTAGTACATAACCTTTTGGCTCGAGTTGAAATAAAAAAAAATACTAATGGCGCACCACGGTGAGGTGCGCCATTAGTGGGGACAGGCTAATGGCGCACCACGGTGAGGTGCGCCCTTAGTATTGTGCCCGATCCCCCTGCCCTCTCCCCTTCGCCCGATCCCCCTTCCCTCTCCCCGCCAGTTCCCTCTCCCTCTCGATCCACCGCCGCCGCCTGACGCCCGCCTCGCGACCCGCCGCCGGACGCCGCCCGACTCCGCCTGACGCTGCCTCACGCCCAGCGCCGCCTCGACCCGCCCTTGACGCCGCTGCCCCACCTCGACCCCGCCCGTCCACACCACCGTCGCCGAGCACCACCACCCCGTGAGCTCCCCTCCTCCTCCTCCTCCTCCCCCTCAAAACTAAATCAATGGAGATGACATGAATTAGTCTTATCATTTCTGCTATTCAGGCTTGCATATTTAAGTATCTCATCACAAAATTATATTTATTTATTTACGTAACAAATTGCTCGCTTCAGCAAACATGGTGGCAAAATGTGCCACAAGGCCATCGCCTTCAGAATCCATATAGGAAAACGACTTCTTTTTAGTCATCAGTTCTATGAGCATAACGTCAAAGCTGTAAATATCACTTTTCTTTGTGAGTTGCCCGGTGTAGAAGTACATAGGATCCAATAATTCTAATGTACCTTGGATGCCTAAAAATTTCAGATAGTTTTTTTAACATGAGCTCTTAATCAACCATGGATAAAAATTCTTTTTATAGAGCAGATAAAAAGAACACTGCTCGATCCTCTGCTCAGCTTCCCTTGCATTGCAAAGCAAATCACTTTCAATTCAAAGCAGCTCTCGTGAAACAAAGGCGTCATTCGCAAACCAAGATAAGGATAACTTCCTCGTGCCTTACTTTCCCGAGTAAGTCCTCCCTCAACCGCCCGTAACATATGAATTCTTACATTTCGATCGTTTTCTTTTAACATTCCGTGTTTTCTGCGGTGACACACGTTGCACGCTCATCCTCCTAAGCCCCAAATATTCCATGGCCACGTATTTCGACCCGGACCGTCGATCGAACGTAGACTACACAAATGTCAAGAAGGTTCTTGATGATGTTCTCCCAGCCACGCCAGATCTGGAGGCACCTTCACCTGGCATATTCGTAAGTTCGGCTAGCACGTGTTCTCCCACAATACGATGTTTTGCTGTGTCAAGCAGCCGCCTGGCGGTCAGAAGGGTGCCTACTACGCCATCCATCACATGCGGGCGATCGTACGGGACCATCATCAACTTCTGCTACCGAGTAAACTCCAAGATTGGGCCGCGAGCGTGTCGGCAATCCAGGACGCGGACCTCCGACAAGAATTCTTTCGCATCCAAATGAGTTTGCGGAAATCATCCATCAAGATGTCCTTCGTACCTCGGGGCAGTTCTACCTCAGAAATCAACCGTTCAACAGTGACATCGACACAATGCTACAAATGCAGGATGACAACGCCCGTTCTTTCATGACTCCCACGATAGACGGCGGCTTCATCCACGCTCCGTCCCTTGAGTCGAGTTGTCTAGTTCTGAAACATCGATTGGCTCATGTTGTAATTAAACTTTAATGAACTTGTAGTATGTCTCTTTGGTTTCGAGTCATTCAACTTAGATGTAATCGATGCTATTAATGTCTTGCTTTTCTCTTCCGATCGTTACATTGCATACTTATATATTGCTTATGTATTGTCCGTGAATTGGTACTAACGTTTCGTTTGGCTAGTGCATAGCGATGCCGACGTATGTCGTGTACAAGGGTAAGGTTCCCGGAGTCTACGATGACTGGGAGGAGTGTCGGAGACAGGTTCACCGATTCAGCGGTAATAGCCATAAAGGGTACACCACTAGGGCCGAGGCGAATCTAGATACGCCCGCTATCTAGCGGGAGAGGGAGAGGCGTTGGAGGAACCGGATGAAGACGAGTTTCATCATGATGATGCTCATCGTGATGACCGCAACTCTCTTCTATGTGATGGTAGTTTAGATGATCGATATCGACTTGTAATGTGAAGACAAACTCGCTACTCGCGGTCTCGAGACTTGTAATATAATGTTCTATCTTTGCTCGGTCTTTTCAATTCGAAGACTAATATGATGAATTGTATTCGGAGACTAATATGATGAATTGTATTCAAAGACTAATCGTCTATTGTATCCGATGAATCTATTGTTGATGTGTGCTGTCTATATTTTGTCAAATTATACATTTTGTAACCTGTGCAAAAACAGAAAATAAAAAAATAAAAAAAACCTAATATTCATACTAATGGCGCATCACATGACAGTGCGCCATTAGTATGACAAAGCATACTAATGGCGCATCACTTGTCAGTGCGCCATTAGTATGCCATGGTTACTAATGGCGCATCACCGGGTGGTGCGCCCTTAGTATGTCATGATTACTAATGGCGCATCTAGAGGTGGTGCGCCATTAGTATGCCAAAGCACCTGGTATACATGCCCCGGGAGGCATACTAATGGCGCATCAAGCATATACTAATGGCGCACCAGGTGGTGCGCCATTAGTCTCAGATACTAATGGCTCACCAGGTGGTGCGCCATTAGTAAAAATTACTAATGGCGTGCTATTAATGGCGCACCACAGATGCGCCATTAATAGCCAAATTAGGTGCGCCATTAGTAGTGGTTTTTCTAGTAGTGAGGGTGGCTCGTCCTGTTGGTGTTTGGGCGTGCTGCCCCGGAAACGCAGTCCCCGGCAAGGGTCTTTCCGGGGGAAACTGCTCCGCCCCTCTGCTTCTTTGCGTTCTTGGTCTTGGCGTTGCCCTGGCTGTCTTGGCCTTCGGTTTTGCCTTGGTTCACCTCCCCTGCTCTGCTTGGTGTGGCCGTGGGCGCAGCTCATTGCCCGTGCAGGTAAAGGGGTACGAAGGTGCACCCCTTCTATTGTACACCCGTAGGAGCCCCCGGGCATGGGCCACACATAAGCGCGACACGTTGTTGGGCCAGGCCCAAAACGGTGCGCGGGCAGGCGGGGCGGTTTTTACCGCGGTAAAACTTTTCGTGCGTCGCGCTTCCCATGGCCTGTGTTGAATGCGCGACATGGAGGGGCGCGTGTGACGTGGGCGGCATGCGTGGGGCGGTTCCTGCACGCATGCGTCACATCGCAGTAAATGGGCAGCTCGCGCCTTCCCCATGAAAGGAGGGAGGCATGGAGGCGCGACTTTTCTACTACGCGGGGCCGGGTTGCGGTCTCCAAGGCGTCCACACCCCACGATCACGGGGTGGGGAGAGATCGCTTTACCCGTCCCCTTGATTCTGCACGTTTGCCACGCGTCCTCCATGCGCTTGGGGTGGCATGTGGTGGAGGCGGGAAACCGGGTCATCGCTGGTTGGGGCAGCGGGTCGGTCTCGATCCGGCGCCTCTGGTGGCCGGATTGGCCGAGCGAGGCGGCCGAGCCCCGACCCTGGCCCTTTATAAGGAGGGGGAAGGGGGGGATGGCATCCCGCACTCTTCTGTCATCTATCTCCTCCTGCTTCCGCTTCTTCCTTTCACTCGCCATGGAGAAAGGGAATCCTAGTCCTTCATCGATGGCGGTGAGGGTCGCCGCTCGACAGCGCGTCCCTCCCCCTCCTGAGCCTGCGGTGGTCGAGCCGGCCGCAAGGGGAAGGGGGAGGGGGCGAGTCCGTGGGCGAGGCCGAGGCAGAGGTCGTAGTTCTCGGGGAAGAGGAGGACGGGGCGGCGCGCCAGCTTCGCCCCCGCCAATGATGCCTTTTCCGATGGAAGGCCATGTTGGGGACCAGCCCCACGAGTTCTTCATCAGGCTGCGCCGGCCTTCGCGTCGCCGTCTTCATCTTCCCGTCCCGTTTGCTCGGGAGATGGAGCGTGACCCGCCCCAATCCCTCAGATTGCACATGAGGGGCAGTGGAAATGGGGGCACGCGGGTCGACGTCGACTTCCCAGCTCCTCGGGTCATGTACCTTCGTCGTGGATGGAATACGTCCGCTCACATCCATAGCCTGACGGCGGGGCTCGTCCTCTACTTTCAATTAATGGAGGACGGCCTTCTCTCCGTCAAGGTCTTCGGAGACTTCGGGACTCGCTTGAAGTGCTGCGTGGAGAGCTCGTCCGACGGAGATTCCGACGATGGAATCTCTTCCTCGAGCGAAAGTGATGAGGAGGACAGCAGGGCAGATGATGGGGACGAGTCCGACTAGGTGTCGGATGCCCCGCGCCTGGGCGGGTGCGGCAGCAGCAGCATCTGCACCTGGCCGCTCCTCCAGCAGAGTTTTGCCGGGGGTGGGGCCAGCTCCTTGAACTTCTCGGGGCCGTCTCCTTGGGCGGCTGGCGTTGGGAGGCTACAGAAGAGGAAGAGGGCGGGCGGCAAGGCTGTCAACTTGGATTACGCGGGCACCGACGCCTTCATCGTGTATTGTCGGTCCTGCTGCCTCGTCTTCCAGCTCCTTTCCCGGCACCGTCATCACCGGCCCACCCGTGGGCGGCCACCGAGGTGTTCTCTCGATGCTTTCTGCTGCTCGTAGCTCGCCTAGGCGCCCCTTGTGCCCTTTCGCCTCCTTGACCTGCCTCCTGAGGAGAGGGACAAGAAAGGGATCACGGGCATCTCATCTCTTTTCTAATCTGTAAGCCTTCGGGCCTTGTTAAATTTAAAGCTTGTAATCCCCCTTGTTCATGTTTTTCATTCCGTACGGACAATATCTGTGTGGGATGTTTTTAATGAAAAAGGGATCTTTGCCGGGTTTTTCGTTCGTGGGTAGACCCTGCGACAAGGAGCGAATCCTTGTTACAGTTTAAGATAAACGTTTTTCGCCCGGCAACAGGCCTTGCCGTCCTCCCACTTCGCTCGACCATTCTCGCGCTCTTGGCGGAGGCAGAGATGAAGCGGGCTTAGGCTCCTCGCTCTACTTCCTTGCCACCGCGACTACAACCAAATCCGGTCCCAGGAGATAATCCTTGGGTATAGAAAAGGGGAGCACAGTGGCCTAGAAATAAAACGAGGTTTCACATATCCCAATTCCGTTCCGAAATGCATGATAGAGGATGAAAGACTTATCTGGATCTGCAGCCCCCGGCAACCTTGTCTTGCCGTGGTTAGATCCTTGTGCTTGCAGCCCCCGACAACTCTGGTTTGCCGGGGTCGGGACGCCGGTCTTTTTCCTTTCTTCCAAGTAGCTCAGTAGAAGTGATCATGTGCCCTGCGAACCGAAGGAGGACATAAAATGAACAGATAGACGCGCACTCGACCTCTAGGCTAGGGGTTAGTTGCTGCTAAGCACTATCAACCCTAACCAAGGAAGAGACTCGACCTAGCATGCATGCTATAACTTAGGGCACCAACGCTTCATTTATTTATGCTGAGGGTCTGCGCCTGGCATTGTACAAAGGGTTACATGCCTTGCCGGCAAAGCTTGTACAAAAGGTGGCTTGCCGGGAGGCCCGGCAAGCCGCGCCTTATGGGTAAACCTTGCGAAGATGCTCGATGTTCCAGGAGTTGCTCACTGGGACAGCCTCTTCGGTCTCCAGGCAGACTGCGCCGGGCCTGGTGACTTGTATTACCCGATAAGGGCCTTCCCAGTTTGGCGTCAACTTGTTGGAATTCTTAGCCGACTGAACACGCCGAAGAACAAGGTCGCCTTCCTCAAAGCTTCGGGCATGAACCTTGCGGCTATGGTAGCGGCGCAAGGCTTGCTGGTAGCGTGCTGCTCTCACAGCCGCCCGAAGACGATCTTCCTCAAGGAGCATTGCGTCATCTTGCCGCAACTGCTCTTGCTCAAGCTCATCATAAGCGAGCACTCGAGGTGACCCGTATATGAGTTCCGTGGGGAGAACTGCCTCCGCCCCATATACTAGGGCACAGGGTGTCTGACCGGTGGCTCGATTTGGCGTCATCCTGATTGACCAAAGAACCGCCGGCAACTCATCAATCCAGCAACTTCCACTCTTGTGCAGCTTGTCAAAGGTCTTCGTTCTCAGGCCTCACAACACTTCAGCATTTGCCCTCTCCTCTTGGCCACTGCTCCGTGGGTGTGCCATGGAAGCAAAACAGACCTTGCTACCAAGGTCTTGAATGTATTGCATGAAGGTGTGGCTTGTGAACTGCATGCCGTTGTTGGTGATGACTCTGTTCGGCACACCAAAACGGCAGACCAGTCCCTTGAAGAACTTGACGGCTGACTAAGCAGTCACCTTTCTCACTGCTTCCACTTCCCGCCACTTTGTGAACTTGTTGATTGCAATGTACAAGTACTCGAAGCCCCCAACAGCGCGGGGGAAAGGTCCCAGTATATCGAGCCCCTAGACCGAGAATGGCCAGGAGAGAGGGGTTGTTTGAAGGGCTTGAGCTGGTTGATGAAGCTTCTTTGAATGGAACTGACACGCTTCACACTTGGTTACTAGTGCCGTCGCATCCTGGAGGGTGGTGGGCCAGAAGAAACCTTGCCAGAACGCCTTGCCGGCAAGGGCCCTCGACCCTATGTGGGAGCCACATATGCCTCCATGTATCTCCGCCAACAGCTCTAGTCCTTCCTCCCGGGGGATGCACTTCAATTTCACACCGTTCGGCCTCCTCCTATACAGGACGTCATCGACGAACTGGTACAGGGCGGACCGACGGGCTACTTTCTCCGCTTCTTCATGCTCCTCAGGCAGCTCCCCTGTTTGGAGGAATTGGACGGTATGCTGCGCCCATGCCGGAGCCTGGGGCTCGACGGCAAGGACCAAAGGCATCTCTTCCGCCATGGGAGCGGCTGTCTCTATGGCCAGGGCTTGACGCCCTGCCGGAGCCAGTTGCTCTTGGGCAGGCTCAGTGTGCACGGCAACATCCTTGCCGGCCGTCCAAGGGGGCTCGGCGGGAAGGTACTTGCCAGGACCTGGTTTCCTCCGCTTGTTCTGCTCTGTTGATGGTTTGACGGATGGCTGAGTTAAACGGAGCAAAAAGGTACCCGGCTCCACAAGTAGCTTGAATGCAGCACGCTTTGACAGGTAATCGGCGATGTCGTTCTCCGCTCGGGGGACGTGCTCCGCTTGGATGCCGTCAAAGCGCTCCTCCAGCTTTCTCACCTCATCTACATAGGCCTCCATCAATGGGCTGTGGTAATCCTTGTGGACCTGCCTAACAACAAGCTGCAAGTTACCCCTGACGATGAGCTTCTTAACCCCGAGGTCTGCCGTGATCCTGAGACCGGCGAGCAATCCCTCGTACTCAGCAGTGTTGTTGGTGGACATCTCCCTGGGAAAGTGCATCTGGATCACGTACTTGAGGTGCTCTCCGGTGGGTGCGACGAGCAGCACACCGGCACCGGCGCCTTGCAGCGAGAAAGCCCCATCAAAGTACATGATCCAGTCGCGGTCTGCTTCCTTGCCGGGGAGAGTGGTCTCCTGGATTTCTTCGTCAAGCGTTGAGATCCATTCTGCAATGAACTCCACCAAGACTCTGCTCTCGATTGTCGAGGTACTTTCAAACTTCAAACCGAAACTTGATAACTCCGTGGCCTATTCCACAATCCTTCCAGTTGCATCTAGGTTATGCAGTATCCGTTGCAACGGGAGGTGGGTGACGACAGTGATCTCGTGGGCTTCGAAGTAATGACGCAGCTTCCTCGAGGCCATAAGGAGGCCGAAGAGCAATTTCTGCACACCGGAGTACCTCGACCTAGCTCCCTGCAAGAGGGAGCTGACAAAGTAAACCGGGTGCTGCATCATCTTCTTCTTCTGCACCACCTCACTCGACTGCGCGGGCACTGCCTTGGTGGCATCAGACTCTGCCGAGGGCCTCGCCTTGCCGGCACTAGGCCCTGCCGGGGGAATCTTTGGCTTGCCATCCACTGGTTTTGTCGCCATCACTGCCTCCTCGTCGACCTCCCTCTGTGCCACCAGTGCGGCGCTGACCACTTGATTCGTCACTGCCAGATACAGCAGCAACGACTCTTGTGGTTTAGGCGCAACTAGTATTGGCGTGGAGGAAAGGTATTTCTTCAGATCCTGCAATGCTGCCTCGGCTTCTGGGGTCCACTCCATTGGGCCTGCCTTCTTCAAGATTTTGAAGAAAGGAAGGGCGCGCTCGACGCACTTGGAGATGAATCGGCTCATGGCGGTGATGCAGCCGGTGAGCCGACGCACATCCTTGATCCGCTTGGGTGCCTCAATCTGCTCAATAGCCTTGATTTTGTCTGGGTTTGCCTCGATCCCGCACTGCGACACAAAGAAACCGAGAAGCTTGCCGGACGGAACGCCGAAGACACACTTCTCAGGGTTCATCTTGAGGTTGATCTTGCGCAGGTTGGCAAATGTCCCTTCCAGATCTTGCACAAGAGTTGCCCCGTCTTTGGTTTTGACCACTATGTCATCCATGTATGCTTCCATATTTCTATGGAGTTGGGGTTCAATACTAATTTGGACTGCTCTTGCAAACGTCGAGCCAGCACTCTTCAACCCGAAAGAAATCTGTAAAAAGCAATACGTACCACATGGGGTGATGAATGTTGTCTTCTCTTCATCTTCTCTTGTCATGAAGATTTGGTGGTAGCCCGAGTAGGCATCGAGGAATGACAACAGATCACACCCGGCCGTGGAGTCGACAATCTGGTCGATGTGCGGCAACTGGAAGGGGTCCTTAGGACAAGCCTTATTGATATCTGTGTAGTCAATACACAACCTCCACTTCCCATTTGCCTTGCACACCACTACCAGATTGGCCAACCACGTCGGGTGGAGCACTCCTCTCACCAAACCTGCTGCTTCCAACTTCCAGATCTCATCTGTGATGAACTCCTGCCTCTCCAGAGCCTGCTTTCTGACCTTCTCCTTGATGGGCCACGCATGAGGACAGACAGCTAGGTGGTGCTCAATCACCTCCCCGGGAACACCGGGGATGTCGGATGCTTGCCACGCAAACACGTCGACATTCGCCCGCAGGAAGGTGACGAGAGTGCCTTCCTATTTGTTGTCGAGGGTGGAGCCTATGGTGAAGGCCTCTCCCGTGCCATCCTCCCTGACGGACACCTTCTTGGTCTGCGGCGGCTCAGCTTTGGATTTCTTGCTCTTGCCGGTAGAACTCTCTGGCACGTCCTCGACGGTAGCACAACACTCCGAGGAGGTGCGCTTGCCGAAGTGGGTGCGAGAGGTCTTGTCGGGCTTCTTCTTCCCTCCCGGGCCTTCAGAGGCAGGAGCGGGTGCCTTGACGACAGCTGCTGCAATTGCTTCCCAGTAGAGTTGGTCGGTGAAAATCAGCGCATCCTTCTTGTCGGAGGGGACGGAGATGATGGTCAACGGACCGGGCATCTTTAGCATGTTGTAGGCGTAGTGTGATGCCGCCATGAACTTGGCTAGTGCCAGGCGGCCGAGCATCCCGTTATAGGGCAAGGGGATCTCGGCCACGTCGAAGATGATCCTCTCCGTCCTATAGTTCAACTCTCCGCCAAACGTCACGGGCAGTGTGACCTACCCCTTCGGCTGGCTCCTCCCCGGATTGACCCCTTGAAACGTGCCTGTTTCCTCGAGGTCTTCATCAGGAATTTGCAGCCTTTTGATCACGATGGGCGAGATCAAGTTCAGGCTGGCCCCGCCATCAACCAACATCTTGTTCACCTTGAGGTTGCGTATCGTTGGTGAGACCAACAATGGCAAACACCTGACCGCGGTGACGGTCAGTGGTGGTCCTCGGCGTCAAAGATGAGGCGTCTTTGGACCACTTCAGCGGCTTCGAGTGTCGAGCGACAGCTCATTCTTTGTAATCTCACGCGCCCACTGCTTGAGCTGGCGGTGAGAAGTATGCAGCGAGGTACCACCATCAACGCACATGGCCTACGTAGCCTTCTGGAACTCTTGCTCACCGGACTCATCGTCCTCGTCGTGATCATCGTCTTCTTGTTTCTTGTCACGGCCCCGGGCGGGCCTCTCTTGCTGGTTGTTCTTACCGGGGCGGCTTCCTTGGTTGCCACGCTTCTTGCCAGATCCCTTAGCATAGTCCTGAACTTTCTCCTTGTCCCGCCTTTCATGCTCGGCCTTTTTGTTTTCTTCAAGCAGCTCGACTTGTCAGCAGTTCTGGAGGTTGTGGCCCTTGGTGCGGTGGATCTTGCAGTACTGCTTGCCGAAGCCCCCTGGCTTGTCGGCAGCTGCTAAGGCCCGGCAGGCGGCGCACCCGGCAATCTCCTTGCCGGGGCCGTCTGCCTTGACCTTCTTGGCAGTGCCGGTGTCGTCAGACCCCTCGACGGCAAGTACGGCCTTGCCCTTGCGTTTCCTGTTGCGACGCCGGCCCTTCTTCGTCGGGGTGGCGGCGTCTTCGTCGGTAGAGTCGGTTTCCGCACCGGCGTCTTCGCCGGGGTACTTCCTTCCCTCTTCAGCCTGGGCTCATTTATCGGCCAGAACGTAGAGCTCGATCACATCCTTAACCTTGGTCATCGCCAGCTCTTCGCGCATCTTGCGATTGCGCACGTTTTGGTGGAACGCGCTAATCACAGTGGCGGGATGAACGTCAGGGTTGTTGTACTGCACCCGGCTGAACCTCTGGATGTACTTGCGCAGGATTTCCCCTTCCTTTTGGGGAATGATATGCAGATCACTGGCCTGGCCATGAGCTTGGTGGCCTCCTGTGAAGGCGCCAACGAACTCATGGCACAGATCCGACCAAGAAGAAATGGAAATCCACCGGCAAGTGCATCAACCAAGACATAACATTGGGCTTCAGCGCGAGCAGGAAATAATTGGCAAGCACCTTGTCGTCGCGAGCTCCGGCCGCCTGCATCGCGATGGTGTAGATGCTGAGGAACTCGGACGGATGGGTCTTGCCTGTGTACTTCTCGCCGACGTCGAGCTTGAACGTGCGGTGGGATGGCCACTGGAACTGCCGCAGCTCACGGGTAAAGGCCGGGCAGCCCACCTCGTAAGGTAGGCCGCCGGAGCCCCCCGGTGCTAGGTGGTCCATAGCGGGTCCCCCCCGCTTGTCCGACTGGTGGCGTGCATCCCGTCGGCGCTCAATAGTGGTCCGAGCATCTTCGTGAGCTCGTTCTCGAAGAACTTGGCGCTGGTCGCGGTGGGACCACGGGTCGGACGGCGCTATAGAGATGTTATCACAAGAGTCGTCACGACGGGTAGACGCCCGCGGCGGCTGGCGAGGAGGAGGAGAGTGCATCGTGGCCGCAGCTCCCCCGGTCCTCCCAGCGCTAGCATGTGGTGGCTCGGTGGAGCACCAACCCGAGGGCCCTGCCGGTCACGGATCGTCTTTATTGGCGACGACGACGAGGCTCCGGATGGTGACCCTCCACTCGTCGAGCTTCTCTGCAGCAGGAGGGACGTCGAGGAGCAGCTGCGCGTGCGCCAAAGCTTCCGCTATTGTGGGTGTCGGCGGTAGCTGTGTGGATCGTAGCGTGCTTCGAATTATAATCATGTTAGAAGGAGCTCCACAACGACCCTGCGGCTGCGCGCCATTTTCGCCAGCACTTCGGCGGGCATGCTGAACTCCTTCATCCCGCGAACGAAGCACAGGGCTCTTCCCACGGCGGTGCCCAGGGTCGCCGGCATGGTGAAGCTATTCGTCGCGCACACCATGGGAAGAACGCGCAGTCGTCGCCGGCGTGGGTGTCTTGGAGGTCGCTGCGCCGCCCGGAGGTGGCACAACGACACCCCTGGAGGGCCCCGCGCCGCCTGCGGGGGGCCCAGCTCCGTCTTTGGACCTGGCGACATGCGGCCGATCGTCGGGCGTGCGAATGACACCGCTCGCCAGGCTTTGACTGCCAGGGTGATGCTGGTGCTCGTGGACCGCGGCCCGGGTCCTGTCTGCGACCGGGCCGCTGCTCGCCCGTAGTGGTACGGGCCGTTCGGCCCCCGACGAGTCGATAGCCGTGGCCATCCTCTTCTTGCGAGCCATGGCGACGAAGACACGCTAGGCTAGCTACTAGACGAGATTCTCACAATTGTGCACCCCACCTGGCGCGCCAAAGATGTCGGTGTGGAACGACACCTATGGGATCACAAGAATCCCTACTACGGTTGCCGGGGCGCAGGGTTGCAAGAAGAGCAGGATCGATGCTTGACAAGGATCGTTTACCCAGGTTCGGGCCGCGAGGATGCGTAAAACCCTAGTCCTGCTTTGGTGGGTGTATTTCAGAGAGTTCTTGAGCTCTCGAACTAGCTATGGTGAGTGCGTGGTTCGAAAGAGCCGAATCCTCCTCCAGTATGCCATGGGCCTCCTTTTATAGGCGAAAGGGGCTGCCACAGTGGCATACAGGAGGTGGAAAGGCACACAGTATTGCGAGCTTATCACTCGTTTTACAGGACAAGTTGCATTTAATGCGTCGCTGAGGTGTCCCCTAGCTTTATCGAGGACGGGGGTGAGCCCCGTCCCATCCGTCGCCGCTCCTCCTCGCTTCGACACGCGCCCTGGCCAGCGATGCGTGCGACACCATGTAGGCAGGCAGGCAGCTGAGGTGGCGCGGTGGTAGGGCCTTCACGAAGATCTGCATGTCGCCACGCAGGCACCTTCTGAGTTGGCCTGGAAGTTGCATGTTTTCACGCAGGTCCCTGCCCAGGTGGTTTGGGCTGGTAGCTGCATGCGAACGGCGGTGGAGATTTGGCTAGTACGGGCCTCGCACTGGCTCTGCTGGCGTCTTCGGCGAGAGCCTTGCCAGGGGGCCCGGCAAGGGTCTTGCCGTGGCGCGCTGTCGTCCCCGGCAAGAATCTTGCCGGGGGTCTCATGGCTCTCCTCGGCAAGGAATTTGCCGAGGATCGATGTCTTATAATCCTCATATGATCTTGAATATGTCTTCACAAAGATCTGCATGCCACCACAGAGGTGCCTCCCGAGCCCTAGCCCCACGTGGCTGATGGAGTTGGGGACGTGGGCTCAAGGGTGGCTCGCCCTGTTGGTGTTTGGGGGCGCTGCCCCGGCAAGGGTCTAGCCGGGCTCTTGAGGCGATCCCGGCGAGGGTCTTGCCGTGAAACTGCCCGCCTCTGCTTCTTTGCGTTCTTGGTCTTGGCGTTACCCTGGTTGTCTTCGGCTTCGGTTTTGCCTTGGTTCACCTCCCCTGCTCTGCTTGGTGTGGCCGTGGGCGCGGCTCCGACTGCCCGTGCACAGGTAAAGGGGTACAATGTTGCGCCCCTTCTTTTGTACACCGACAGTCATGCCTCCTAATGATCCTTTATAACAATATTTGCTAGACCATGAAAATAATATGTTTGTTAATGAAAGAAGGGAAATAGATGAAGTATTCTTTAATCAAGGACCTATTTTGAAACACAATTTTCCTGTTGAAATCCTTGGGGATCCTCCTCCACCTAAAGGTGATCCCCTGTTTGAGCTTAAACAATTACCTGATACGAAATATGCTTATCTTGACGAAAAGAAGATATATCCTGTTATTATTAGTGCTAACCTTTTAGAGCATGAAGAAAGAAATTATTTAAATTTCTGAAGAAGCACCGAGCCGCTATTGGATATTCTCTTGATGATCTTGAGGGCATTAGTCCCACTCTATGTCAGCACAAAATTAAATTGGAGAAAGATGCTAAACCAGTTGTTGATCATCAACAACGGTTAAATCCTAAGATGAAAGAAGTGGTAAGAAATGAAACACTAAAGCTTCTGGAGGTAGGTATAATTTATCCTATTGCTGATAGTCAATGGGAAAGCCATGTTCATTGTGTCCCTAAAAAGGGAGGTATTACTGTTGTTCCTAATGATAAAAATTAATTGATTCCACAAAGAATTATTACAGGTTATAGAATGGTAATTGATTTTCATAAATTAAATAAAGCTAATAGAAAAGATCATGACCCTCTACCTTTTATTTATCAAATGCTAGAAATATTATCCAAATATACACATTTTTTCTTTCTAGATGGTTATTCTGGTTTCTCTCTAATACATGTGTCAAAGGATGATCAAGAGAAAACAACTTTTACTTGCCCTTTCGGTACTTTTGGTTATAGACATATGCCTTTTGGTTTATGCAATGCACCTACTACCTTTCAAAGATGGATGATTTCTCTGTTTACGGAACTTCTTTTGATAATTGCTTAAGCAACCTTGATCGAGTTCTGCATAGATGTGAAGAAACTAATCTTGTCTTGAATTGGGAGAAGTGCCACTTTATGGTTAATGAAGGTACTGTCTTGAGGCATAAAATTTCTGAAAGAGGCATTGAAGTTGATAAAGCTAAAGTAGATGCTATTGAAAAGATGATGTGTCCTAAAGACATCAAAGGTATAAGAAGTTTCCTTGGTCATGCTGGTTTCTATAGGAGGTTTATTAAAGACTTCTCTAAAGAGACACGAGGCACCCACAAGGGTGGAGGGCGCACCCGACCCCGCTGGGCGCGCCCCCCATCCTTGTGGCCACCTCGTGTGCCCTCCGGACTCCGTTTTCTTGCACGATACATCTTTTTGTCGGTAAAAATTCATTATATAATCTCCCGAAGGTTTTGATGACCGTACCAAGCAAATATCTCCTGTTTTTGTTTTGAGCTGTTTTTCTGACAGATGTAAATCATCATGACGTCTCCAAGCGCCCCCAAGGACAAGTTTTTCGAGAAGGTCATCAACCCCTACCTTGCGGACGTGCTGCGACACCCTCAACCCATTGAGATGCGTGAGGGGGAGACAAGACTCGAAGCAATGGAGTAGCAAGTTTTCAAGTGCCAAGGGATGGTGGAACGCAGACTCAACGCCAATCACATGATGATCGCAGAGGTCACCAACAAGCACCAGCTGGATGCCAAGAGCATTGAGGAAGCCATCTTCAGGCTGCATGAGAAAATCAAGCATCTCCAAGCCCAGATCTATGACCTACAAGACCAAAACTGTGAGTGTGAATATAGATTCAAGAGGATGAGTTTGGCTGCAGATTCAAGGATCCCGGAGACTCGCTCATCTTTCTATGATGGCGAGCCTATGCCTTGGAAGATGGACAAAAAACCTACTTCATCAACAACTCCATCATCCTCACCCCCGAAGATAGAGATCTAAATACATGGGTATGGGCACTCCCCTTGGAAACTGCCAAGCTTGGGGGAGGTGCCCCGGTATCGTATCACCACCACACCTCTATCTTTATCATTTTTCTTAGTCCGATCCTTTTGTTATATCTTGATCTAGTAGAATAAAGTTTTAGTATGATCTAGCCTTGGGTTTTGCTATATGTTCCCCCTATGTAATCAAGTCCTTGATGTATATATATATAATAAAGAGTAGTTTTGAGTAAAGGTCTTTGCTTTCTTTCTATGATCTTGAGGGAATTAAATAAAAGAAAGAATAAAACGAAATAAAAAGATCATATATTGAACTTATGGAGAGTAATGACCTCACATATAAAGAGTGTGATGAATAAAAGTTGTTGAGAGTTGATAAACTAGGTTTTGGTCATTGTTGCAATTAATAGGAAGTAATAAAGAAAGAGTGGCTTCACATATGAATATTCTATCTTGGACATCTTTTGTAATTGTGAGCACTCATTAAAATATGACATGCTAAAGAGTTGATGTTGGACAAGGAAGACAACATAATGGGTTATGTTTTCCTATATCCGAATAGAAGTTATATTGTCATGGATCATCCAACATGTTGAGCTTGCCTTTCCCTCTCATGCTAGCCAAATTCTTTGCACCAAGTAGAGATTCTACTTGTGCTTCCAAACATCCCTAATCCCAGTATTGCCATGAGAGTCCACCATACCTACCTATGGATTGAGTAAGATCCTTCAAGTATGTTGTCATCGGTGCAAGCAATAAAAATTGCTCTCTAAATATGTACGATCTTTTAATGTGGAGAAAATAAGCTTTATACGAACTTGTGATATGGAAGAAATAAACACGACGGACCGCATAATAAAGGTCTTTATCACAAGTGGCAATAGAAAGTGATGTTATTTTGCATTAAGATTTTTTGCATACAATAAAAGCGCATGACAGTCTCTGCATCCCTTTGCGAAGGGCCTATCGTTTACTTTTGCCTCTACCCTTATACAAGAGTCATGGTGACCATCACCTTTCCTTTTTATACTTTTTCCTTTGGCAAGCACTATATGTTAGAGAGATCCGGATATATATATCCACTCGGATGTAGGTTCTCATAAAGTATTATTGTTGACGTTACCCTTGAGGTAAAAGATTGGGAGGCGAAACTATAAGCCCCTATCTTTGTCTGTGACCGATTGAAGCTTTGGACCCATAAATATCACGTGAGCGTTAGCAATTGTAAAAGACTAAGTGATAGTTGAGTATGTGGATTTGCTGAAAAGCTCTTTAATTGACTCTTTCCGATGTTATGATAAATTACAATTGCTTCAATGATTGAGATCATAGTTTTTTAGCTTTCAATGAAGTTTCTGATTCGTACTTTGCTTTGTGAACGAATTGTTAATTTAGCATAAGAAATTATATGACAATATATGTTGTGGTTCTAAAGATGATCATGATGACCTCATGTCCGTATTTTATTTTATCGACACCTCTATCTCTAAACATGTGGACATATTTATCGATATCGACTTTCGCTTGAGGACAAGCGAGGTCTGAGCTTGGGGGAGTTGATACATCCATTTTGCATCATGCTTTTATATTGATATTTATCGCATTACGGGCTGTTATTACATATTATATCACAATACTTATGCCTATTCTCTCTTATTTTATAAGTTTTACATGAAGAGGGAGAATGCCAGCAGCTGGAATTCTGGGCTAAAAAATGAGTAAATATTAGAGACCTATTCTGCACAACTCCAAAAGTCCTGAAACTTCAGGGAGCATGTTTTTGGAATATATAAAAAATATTGGGCAAAGAAAGTACCAGAGGGGGGCCACCAGCCAGCCACAAGGGCGGAGGGCGAGCCCTACCCCCTGGGCTTGCCCCCATCCTTGTGGGCCTCCTGGCAGGCCTCCGGTGCCCATCTTTGTCTATATGGTGAGTTTTGACCTGGAAAAAATCATGACGAAGCTTTCAGGACGAAGCACTGCCGTCTCGAGGCGGAACCTGGGCAGAATCAATCTTGTGTCGGGGAAACATCCCTCCGGGAGGGGGAAATCGAAGCATCATCATCACCAACTATCCTCTCATCGAGAGGGGGTCAATCTCCATCAACATCTTCACCAGCACCATCTCCTCTCAAACCCTAGTTCATCTCTTGTATTCGATCTTGGTCCCAAAACCTCAAATTGGTACCTGTGGGTTGCTAGTAGTGTTGATTACTCCCTGTAGTTGATGATAGTTGGTTTATCCGGTGGAAGATTATATTTTAAGATCCTTAATGATAATTAATACTCCTCTGATCTTGATCATGAATATGTTTTGTGTGTAGTTACGTTTGTTCCTGGGGACATGGGAGAAGTCTTGTTATAAGTAATCATGTGAATTTGGTATTCGTTTGATATTTTGATGAGATGTATGTTGTCTCTACTCTAGTGGTGTTATGTGAAAATCAGCTACATGAAACTTCACCATTATTTGGGCCTAGGGGAAGGCATTGGGAAGTAATAAGTAGATGATGGGTTGCTAGAGTGACAAAAGCTTAAACCCTAGTTTATGCGTTGCTTCGTAAGGGGCTAATTTGGATCCATATGTTTCATGCTATGGTTAGGTTTACCTTAATTCTTCTTCCGTTGTTGTGGATGCTTGCGAGAGGGGTTAATCATAAGTGGGAGGCTTGTACAAGGAAGGGCAGCACCCAAGCACCGGTCCACCCATATATCAAATTATCAAAGTAACGAATGCAAATCATATGAGCATGATGAAAACTAGCTTGACAACAATTCCCATGTGTCCTCGGGAGCGCTTTGCTTTATATAAGAGTTTGTCCTGGCTTGTCCTTTGCTACAAAAAGGATTGGGCCACCTTGCTGCACCTTGTTTACTTTTATTACTTTTCACCTGTTACGATTTATCTTATCGCAAAACTATCTGTTACCGATAATTTCAGTGCTTGCAGAGAATAGCTTACTGAAAACCGCTTGTCATTTCCTTATGCTCCTCGTTGGGTTCGACACTCTTACTTATCGAAAGGACTACGATAGATCACCTATACTTGTGGGTGATCAAAGATACTTGGTGAACTTACCAGCTACTCTCTTCTACATGCTTAAAGATGGAGGCTGCCAGAAGCGTAGGCTTCGATAGGCCTAGCTATCCCCCTCTTATTTTGGCATTCTACAATTTGATACATCTCTGACGTATCTATAATTTATGAAGTATTCATTGCATGTTTACAACAACTTTATATGGTTTTGGTATGATTTGATTAGAATTAATCCAGACTGATGCTATTTTCAGCAGAACTACCGTGCTATCATTTTTTTGTGAAGAAATAAAAGTTCTCGGAATGGGCTGAAAATTTACGGTGATTTTTTATGGACCAAAAGAGAACCTCGAAGCACAAGAGTCAGACCAGAAGAGTCCCGAGTCGACGACAAGGTAGGGGGCAAGCCCTACCCCCGGGAGGGTGCTCCTACCTTATCGCTTCCTAGTGGACCCCCTTGACGTAAGACCGATGCCAAAAATTCCTATACATACCAAAACCCTCGGAAATAAACCTAGATCAGGAGTTCTGCCGCCGTAGGCCTTTGTAGCCACGAACAATCAATCTAGGCCCTCTCTGGCACCCTGCTGGAGGGGGCCATCATCACCGGAGGCCAAGGACTAGAGGGAGAACCTCTCCCCATCTTGGGGGGAGGCCATGGAGGAGTAAGAACAAGGGGAGACTCTCTCCTCCTCTCTCTCTCGGTGGCGCTGGAGTGCCATCGGGGGAACCCTCGCTGCGGTGACCATCCTCATCAACATTGCCATCTTCATCACCATCCTCATCTGTTTTACGCGGTCCACTCTCCCGCACCCCGCTGTAATCCCCTACTTGAACATGGTGCTTTACGCCACATATTATGATCCAAATATGTGTTGCCATCCTATGATGTTTTGAGTAGATTTCTTTTGTCCTTTGGGTTGATTGATGATCTAGATTGGTTTGAGTTGTATGTTTTATTTTGGTGCTCTCCTATGGTGCCTTCCATGCTGCACACACGTGAGGGATTCCCGCTATAGGGTGTTGCAATACGTTCATGATTCTCCTATAGTGGGTTGCTTGAGTGACAGAAGCATAAACCCGAGTAAGGGGGTTGTTGTGTATGGGATAAAGGGGACTTGATACTTTAATGCTATTGTTGGGTTTTACCTTAATGATCTTTAGTAGTTGCGGATGCTTGCTAGATTTCCAATCATAAGTGTGTATGATACAAGGAGAGAAAGTATATTAGCTTACGATTCTCCCTCATATAAAATTGCAATGACGACCACCGATCTTGTTAACAATTGCTAGGATAATTCCGCACACCGATCCATCATTATTCCACACTCGCTATTTATAATATATAGTAATATATTATAACACTATGTTAACAAAACCTACTTTTATCTTTTAGTTCTCCGATATGATGCAAATTTATCCTCTTCATACCCACGACATAGTTTTATTTCTCGTTTCTAGATGGAAGCAAACGTTCGATTGTCGTGAAATGAGAGTCGATGGCAGATAGGACTTGAGAGAATATTGATCTTACCTTTAGCTCCTTGTGGGTTCGACACTCCATACTTATCACTTCCACCTTTGGAAATTGGTAGAATGATTCCTTGCACTTGGGGATTATCAAGCTCTTTTCTGGCGCCGTTGCCGGGGAGCAATAGCGTGGGGTTGATATTCTCGTGTGTGCTTGTTTGCTTTCTTCACTAAGTAGATTTTGTTTTCCCTTTTGTTTTTGTTTTCTTTAGTTGTGGGTGAAACAAACAATTTTTTTGAAAGAATGCAAAATACAAAAAAATTTACTTGCCTCTTATGCCTAAAAACTTTTTCAAAAAGAGAAGTGATTGGAAGGTTATGCATTGGAGAAGTGAGGGTTGACCTTGAACACTTGTGTTCATGCTCATGGAAACAATGTATAATTTTTCATTGAAGTTTCTAAAAAATAATTATCCCCTTGTATATATCCATTGTATTATAAAATAATGTGTCAAGCCTTGGCTTTAGAATGATTAAATTGCTTGTTTGGTGTGTGCAACAGAAACAAACATAAACTTTGTCTGTAGTGATTGAATTTACATTTTTTACTGAGCATGATAAGATCTTGAAATTTTTACAGGAGACTGCTATGCAAATTTTTTTAGATTGTCCTAATTCAAAAGTTCCAGGTTGCTACAGACTGTCATGTTCTTGACAGATTCTGTTTTCTATGTGTTGTTCACTTATTTTGATGAATCTATGGGTAGTATCAGGGGGGGGTATGAACCATGGTGAAGTTGGAATACAGTAGATAAAATGCTAATATGAAATAGGAATGAGACAGTACATAAAGGCAGTGATTTGCTTTATTATACTAACGGATCTCACAGAGTTTTTGTTAAGTTTTGTGTGGATGAAGTGTTTGAAGAATGAGAAGTTACCGATATGATTAGAATAAGGAGAGGCAAGAGTTCAAGATTGGGGATGCCCAAGGCACCCCAAGTAAATATTTCAAGGATATTCAAGCATCTAAGCTTGGGGATGCCCCGGTTGGCATCCCATCTTTCTTCTTCAACAATTATCGTTATACCTCGGTTTTTGTTTTGTTCACATGATATGTGTCTTTTGTGTTTATTTCTCTTTTCTTTTCCTATATGCTCCATGCTAGTGTGAGATAGCCCTTCATTGATTTGTAGAATGCTCTTTGTGTTTCACTTAAATCTTTTGAGTATGTCTTTATAGATGCTCTTTGTGCTTCACTTAAATTATTTGAGTACGGCTTTATAGAATGCTTCGTGCGCTTCACTTATATATTTTGATCTTGGATGTTGGTAAATCTATATTAATTGTAGAATGCTCCATGAGCACCACTTATATCTATTGGAGTATGAATAAGACTATCATCGGAATTGGGCTTGGAAGACTATCATTATAATATCATGCCTAGCTAAAAAAGGCATTAAAGAAAAGCGCTTTTTGGGAGCCAACCCAATATTTATCCTTACTACTTTTGTGTGCTCACATGATTAAGATACTGTAGTAATCATGTTTTATAGCTTTTGTTTCGATAAAGTGCCAAGTAAGACCTTTGGGATGGCTTACGGTGATAGTTGACTTGATCTTGCTGAAAAATAGAAACTTTTGCGCACAGTAAAATAATTTTCATTTTTAATAGAAACACAATAAAATACTGATTCGTTTTGCACAAGATTAATATAGAAATTCCCGCTGTTGTCCTAATTTTTCAGAATTTATGAAGTAACAAAAGTATAGTTGTTGTTCGGATCATTACAGATTGTTCTGTTTTTGACAAATTAGGTTTTCAATGCATACTTTGCTTGTTTTCTTGTTTCTATGACTTATATTGCTCAATATAAATTGTAGAAATGATATGGTACAGTGGGCATTGTGTGAGCACAATTTTGAATCTTATCTTGACAGTACCAAAATGAATGATTTGCTCTTTATCATACTAACCCATGTCATGAAGTTCCGTTAAGTTTTGTGTGATTGAAGTTTTCAAGTTTTGGGCGAGATATCAATATGAGGAGAATAAGGAGTGGAAAGGCCCTAAGCTTGGGGATGCCCAAGGCACAAGGTAATATTCAAGGAAGACTCAAGCGCCTAAGCTTGGGTATGCCCCAGGAGGCATCCCCTCTTTCGTCTTCAAAACTATCGGTATAACTTACTTGGAGCTAAATTTTTATTCGTCACACGATATGTGTTTTTCTTGGAACATATTTTCATTTTACTTGCTGTTTGAATAAAATCTTTGGATATGAAGTATTGAATGAGAGAGAGTCCTCCCATGGCTATTTAACTATTTAACTACTCATTGATCATCACTTATATCTTTCTGGAGTAGTTTTGTCATTTACTCTCGTGCTTCACTTATGTCCTATGTGTAAATAGTTGAATGAATTGAATGCCATAAATCTAAAATTATATATGCTTCATATGCTTATTTCATGGGGAGTAATGAATTCACATATAAGAAGTATAGGTGGTAAAATTTATTGAAAGTTAGCAAACACAACATTGGTCATTTGAACAATTCATGAAAGAATATTGAAGGAAGAGAGATTTAACATATAAATATACTATCTTGGACATCTTCTACAATTGTGAGCCCCATTAATTATTTTCAAACTTGAGCAAATTAGTTGAATTTGGAAAAGGAAGACAATGTAGTGAGTTATGTTTGGGTATATTTGTATAGAAGTTATACTGTTATGGGTCCTCCAACATGTGGTGCTTGCTTAGGATCTTTGCTAGCCAAAATTTTGTACTAAGTAGAGATACTACTTGTGCATCCAAAAACCCTTAAACCCCGTTTCATGCCATGAGTGTCCACCATATCTACCTATGAATTGAATAAGATCCTTCAAGTAAGTTGTCATCGGTGCAAAAAGCAATAAAAATTGCTCCTAAATATGTATGATCTTTTATTGTAAGGGAAAATAAGCGTTATACGAATTTGTGATGGTAAAGAAATAAAAGCGATGGACTGCATAATAAAGTTTGGTATCACAAAGGGTACAATGTGACGTTCCTTTGCATTAAGGGTTTTCACATCCAAAATAAAAAAGCGCATGACAACCTCTGCTTCCCTCCGGGAAGGGCCTATCTTTTACTTTCATGTATTTACTTTTATGCAAGAGTCAATAGTTTTCCTTCTTAGTCCCATCTCAATTTTTCTTTAGTTGGCAAGCATCATGTGGTGGGAAACATCCAAGAATATATGGCCATTCAAATATATTTGATCATGAATTATTTTTGTTGACAATTATATATATGATAAGTAAGTTGGGAGGCGAAACGTTAAGCCTCTATCTTTCTCTGTGTTTGACGGATGTTAGTGTCCTAAAAATATGCTTTGAGTGTTAGCAATCATGGAAGACTATATGATAGTTGAGTATGTGGAATTTGCTAAATCAAAGATCTTACATAGACCCTTCCTGAAAATAAGATAAATTGCAATTGTTTGGTGACTGAAAGCATAGTTTGTTAGTTCTCAAGAGACATATTGGTCTATACTTTAACATGCACTACAAAAAAAAGACACATCCATGACATTTTGGGCCGAACGAATTTTTTTCCTGTCATGCTTATGACACTTCTATGACGATAATTGTGACAAAACCCGGTATCATCATAGATGTGGTGGGCTCCTACTTCTATGACAAAAAATCATGACAGAAAATGGCCTTTTCAACCTGGGAGGGCCGGAGACGCAGCTGCATGACATTCTTTGGGCCGTCCATGATGGAGAAAACCGTGGTAGAAGCGAGGGGGAGGAAAATATCGGGGGAGTTCCCGGTTACGGTGGGTGGTCGGGGGCCGAGCGATGCGCGTTTCTCTCGTACGTACGCGTGTGTGTGCGAGGCATTGCACTCTAACTGAACCCGAGCGCTTGCACTGCAGACTACCCGTTACTGAACCCGAGCGATCGATATATGGCTGTTAACTGAAGCCGATCGAGCGATTCCTTCGCTACTGCTGCTAACTGAAGCCGATCGATGCTGCCTCTGGATGAACAGTGAGCGTTGTTGGGGGGTTTGGATGAATAGTTCCCGGTGGGGGTTGGATGAACAGGACCCCGTGGTAGTAGAGGCCGTTGCCGCTGGATGAACTGTACCCCGATCGATCGAGCCAGTGGATGAACAGGACCCCGTGGGGGGCTGGATGAACAGGACCCCGTGGAGGGCTGGATGAACAGGACCCCGTGGAGGGCTGGTTGAACAGTAGCCGATGGAGGGCTGGTTGAACAGTAGCCGGTGGAGGGCTGGATGAACAGTAGCCCATGGAGGGGTGGTTGGACAGGACCCCCTGGAGAGGGCTGGTTGAACAGTAGCCGGTGGAGGCTGGATGAACAGGGTCCCGTGGATGAACAGTCGCAGGTGGAGGTTGGAGGAGGTCGACGGTGGATGAACAGTACCCATGGAGGCTGGAGGAGGTCAACGGTTGAGATGGACAGTATCCCGTGGAGTCCCGTTTTGCGGTATGCCACACCCCTCCCGATGAACAGGACCCCTGTTTCGACCGTAGCGCTCCAACACAAGTCCGTTTCCTTCGTTTTGCGGTAAGCCACACCCCTCCCGATCAACAGGATCCCGTTTTGACTGTACGAGGACAGTTTCCTCCGTTTTGCGGTACGCCAGACCGCTCCCGATGAACATGATCACGTTTCCACCTGGCCGGTCGAACACAGGGCCGTTTCCTCCGTTCTATGATACGCCAGGCCTAGTTTCCATCGGCTGTTCCGTCCAAGCCGGTTGGCTCCCGATGAGCAGCACGCGTCCCGTTGCCTCCCGATGAACACGACGCATTCCGTTGCCTCCCCATGAACACGAGATGACGCAGTTTCTCCGTTCCGACCCAGCCACAGCCATGTACACGAGCCCTAGCCGTACGTATGCGCGATTAGGCGTTCGAGACCCCCCCATATGTACGTACGTGGCCGTATTTACTTTCTTGCACCCTTTCCGCTGTACGTACGTGTACATGCTACGTGCGCGCCTCTACTACCACACGTGCGCGCCTCTACTACCGCACGTGCACGCCTATACATCAACCAGTATGTACGTACACGTTCGCGACCAGAATGACAACGCTATGTACGCTTCGACCGGGTGGGTCCCGACTGTCAGGCACTTACTTGCGTGCGAAGATGTAGCTGGTGGGTCCCAGTAGTCAGGGGGAAACATTTTTTTGCCCGTAATATGGACACACTTCCTTGCGTGCGAAGATGTAGCTGGTGGGTCCCAGCAGTCAGGGGGGAAACATTTTTTTCATGAAATACGGTGGCCCGTCCGGAGGGTCCCTGCTGTCAGGTGGTGGAATCATTATTTTCCGTGTAATAAGGAGGCACTTCCTTGTTGCGGCCGTGGACCCAGCTATCGGCCTCTCCACGTACAGTACTCTTCCAATGGAAGTCGTTCCTTGACCATGTTGACCACGCCGCGCCGAGAGCACCAGGGCAGTGGACGACGCGGAGCCGGGGAAGACGCGGCAGTGGATGGCCACGCGGAGAGGAGTACGAGGGTTCACTAGTTCGACTGTGATGTGAGGCTGCCATCGCTGCAGAGCCTGGCCAGCGGTGGGAGTACTAGGGGGCGGTGAGGCCTCCGTGGCATCACAGCCGGCCACGAGAAGTAGGAGCACACGGCACGACCGGTGCTGGTTTGGGCGGCTGGAGCAACAAGACCAGAGGTTGAAGAAGCACTACGACCGTTGGATGGACATCATACGGTCACTCGAGCTAGAATCTTTCATATTGACTAAGTTGACAAAGCCCTTCGTCCCCGCCAACTTAGTAGGCCCACAAGTCAGCCTCCTACTATGGTGGGTCCTAGCTAGCAGGGGGTATTCATTTTTTTGTGCCTAATAATGAGGCACTTCCTTGCGTGCGAAGATATAGCTGGTGGGTCTGACCTGTCAGCGGGGGAATGTTTTTTTCGCGAAATGCAGAGGTCCTTCCGGTGGGTCCCAGCTGTCAGGTGGAGGAATCATTATTTTGCGCGTAATAAGGAGGTATTTCCTTGCATGGGGCCGTGGACCCAACTGTCAGCCTCTCCACGCAAAGTCTACTTCCGATGGATGTCGTTCGTTGACCACTCCGCACCGAGCGCATCCAAGGTGGTGGACGACGGCGAGGCCCCGAACAGCAACGAGCCGGAGATGGGAAGACGCGGGAGTAGAGTCACAGACGGAGAGGTGTACAAGGGTTAACTGGTTCTGGTGCGGTGTGGTTTGGCAGTCGGTGGAGACGAACAGGAGGCGTGGAGGGGTGGAGGGATGGCCTGGCCAACGGTGGGGTAGCGCTTCACAGCGAAGCGTGCTAAGCAGTGCTGCTAGCAGCAGGAGTCGGGAGCAGGTGGCCCCGGCGGTGCTGGAGGAAGAAGACGAGAGATTGAAGATGGATGACGGTCGTTGGATGTAAATCCAATGGCTAACGATGTGAGAATCATTTGTTGACTAAGTTGACAACGACTTGCGTTGGCTTCGACATATTGGCCCACATTTCAGCCTCCAAAATTTGGCACATATTCAACCCATTTTTTCAGAATTTATAGTAAATTTGATCTTTTTCTAGAATTACAGTCCATTTACTGGGCTGGGTGAACAAATAATGTAGCGTCCATGTGGCCCATTTATTTTTCTCCTAAAAAATTACAGGCCATTTGCACTTTCTCGAAATGCACGATTTTCCTGGGCTGATTCTAATTAAAATGTTGGGTTGGGCGCACCAATGTTGTCAGAAAATAAATAGGGGCTGAGCATTTTGTTATAAATATATTTAAATAACAAGTGATTTGTTATTACATTGGTCCTTAAATCTTACCCAGCTTTTGTACACAATTACCAGGATTTTATTTGCCAAAAAAATCCAGTATTTTATTGTTAAGAAATTATTCTTATAAGTTAATAAGATGTGGGATATTGTTTTCTTACATATGTAAGTATCTGTTAAATATATGATGAAAATAACAATAACATATAATAACATATAAAATAATATATATATATATATATACAATATAGTTAGAAGGGAAACAAAAGTTGGACCAGGTGTTCCTATTCTTATATAGAAAAATAGAACATACCTCTGCGTTTTCTTCAAAAAAATACATAAATTGGGCAGCCGATGTTTCAGGAAAAATAAAACCTCAGACGGGAGGTCCATAGGCCGGTCGATACATGACAGCCCTCAAAAAAATAAAGAAAGCCTAGACGAGGCAGCCCAAAACCCAGCGGACACTTGCTGCCCTAGTGATAATAAATGATACTACCCGCCAGCTCTACAGCTTTGCTGTGAATTTATCTCCTACGTTGAAGCACCTAAAAAAATATAACTATGTTGACAAACCCGTGGGCCCCAACGTCAGTATAGCATTAGGATGAAGTATTTTTTCGATGAAGCACTTGCTTGCGTACGGCCATAGACCTGGTGGGTCCCGACTGTCCACCTCTCCCCGTACAGTCCTCACCAGATTCCTCTCGTTTGTTCAGCATGTTCACAACGGCAGACAGCAGCGCCGCGGCGAGCGCACAAAGGCGCATGAGGTGATCGGATGTAAGGACCCCGATTCCAAGTCAGATCGATCTAGCCGGTAACACCTCATATCACTTTGCGGCCTCACGCACGGTATTCCCACGGGTGTCGCCTTACCATGGCCCGGGACCGTTTGCGCCTTTTGGCTCACGTATATGATAGTGTCGCTAGCATCCATATGACAGAGAACCGGGCCGACATGGCTAGTCGTGAACCCAAAGCGGCACTAACCCATGGGGACAGAGCATACATGAATCACATCGAGCATGTCGGTCATCAACGTGTGAATCCGGGCTGTAGCCGGCTAACAGGACTCCATTAACCCGGGCTGTAGCAGGCTAGGCAGGACTCGAGATGTCACCGTGTGACATTTCCCGAAGGACAGAACAACTGGAACGAGGTGAAACACATGCCGGCCAGTCAAGTGTCCAGAGCAGTAGTCCGGGCTAGCAGGACTCGGTGAACTGGTCATGGCGGACTACTATCGCTCAGGAAGCACTAGACTACATTTCCCCATATGAGAGGCTGCCAAGGATAAACAACTAGATTGTCGGATCCCACACATACCAAGCATTTCAAACATACACACAATATGATCAATATGTGTAAATACAACATGGCATCACAACATAACTCTACGACTCAAATATTTATTCATTAGGCTCCGAGGAGCGAGATATTACAAACATGGGTCTCATGACCCAACATTCAGAGCATACAAACAACAAGCACATGCGGAAGCTTAGCATGTCTGAGTACAGACATCTACAAATGAAAAAAGGCTTAGAAGCCTGACTATCTACCAGATCCTGCCGAGGGCACAAGATCGTAGCTGAGGTAACAAGCTAAACGTCGAGGTCCACGCGGAACTACTAGCGAGGCCAGCGTCTCTCGCAAAACATAAAATAAGCAAACGTGAGTACAAATGTACTCAACAAGACTTACATCGTAACTAACTACATATGCATCATTATCAACAAAGGGGTGGTGGAGTTTGACCGCAGCAAGCCAGCTTTGACTCGGTGGCTATCCTAAACTACATTTGCAAGTAACTCTTTTGAGGTGGCGACACGAGTCCACATATTCACCAATCAATACACCACTATGGATCCGATCCCGTCTTCCCACGAACGCCATCCATAGCACTCACGCTATCTTGCGCATTTTAGAGTATCCACTTCCACTTGTCTATGAACTGATATAGGCAACCCAGAAGTCCTTTATCATGGACACGGCTATTCGAATAGATCATTTATAACCCTACAGGTGTACTTCTTCACACGCTCTCGCCACTTAACGCCATGTACACGTCGTGTATCTCGGCAACCTTCAAGCGGAAGCTTTGGTGAGGGAGTCGGCCACGACCTGACTAACCACACAAGTCTCTCGTCCAGGTTTATCGCCTATTCGGGTTCCATCCGCAAGGAGATCCGGCCGGGGTGTCGCTCACGGCCCCAAACGATGTGTGTAGGGTTCCCAAGCCCACCAACTGGGTGCCACTTGGTACACCGGGCCACTGTGCCTAGTCTGTCCCAAGCCCACCTGTACCGGGTGCCACTTGGTAGACTACTAACACTACCTACAAAAACCAGAAACTAGTTGCAACTCCTGGACAGAGATCAAGTTGATTAATAAGTCGAGAGGGGTCGAGTTACCGGAACCCAATGTGTGGTAGTAACTGTTCATGGATCACAAACACAGAACTTAGTTCCTGAGGACGGCTGCAATGAGACAACCCACCATGTACTCCTACATGGCCTCTCACCGCTACCTTTACCAAATCGTGTTCATACACTTAGCTCACACACAGTAGGACATGTTCACACACCTCCGATTCATCCCCGATGAATCAGACCTGACTCAACGCTAAGCAATAGCAGGCACGACAAACAAGCATGAATGAGTAGGCACATCAGGGCTCAAACAACTCCTACTCATGCTAGTGGGTTTCATCTATTTACTGTGGCAATGACAGGTCATGCAGAGGATAAAGGGGTTCAACTAGCGCAGCAAGTAACAGATGATTCATTTTTGTCCTAATGCAGTAAAAGAGACCAGGAGCGAGAGAGTGGGATTGTATCGGAATGAACAAGGGGGTTTTGCTTGCCTGGCACTTCTGAAGATATTATAGTTCTTCATCGGTGTCATCGAACTCATCGTCGGAACCACGTCTATCGAGAGGGGACAAACACCGGCAAACAAAGAAGAACACAATCAATGCAATGCACATTCATATGGATGATATGTCATATTAAAGTACTGAATTGACCTAGTGCAACAGTTAGTCATATTCATTGAAGTGGAATTCAAACCTATAGCAAATTCCAACTCCAAAACTAATTACCATTTATTCCATAATCATGAATTGTCCTATTCAGTGAGGTTAACTTGTTAAAACATGCATGAAAGTTCCGTAAACAGATTCTCTGGATTTTTCTGATCATTTTTCATGTATAAATTATTTCATTTGGAGTTACGGTTGAATTTATATGATTTTTAGAAGTTTTGGGCATTTTCTGCAACTTCTGGATTATTTAAAACTAAACTAAATCCAGAAATAGATTTGCTGCGTCAGCATGACAACATCATTACGTCAAGAGGTCGGCTATGGCTGACCAGGTCAAACCTGGCGGTGGAACCCATGGTCGATGACCCGATGTCGATTAGTGACACCGACAGTGGGCCGGTCAACGGCCACGCCGGCGAGGTCAATGCCGACGCGTGGGGCCTTGTGATTAATTTAAACTAAAAAGAAATTAAACAGTGGCTAGTTAAGTGTGTGGGGCCCGATGTCGATTAACGGGCGGTGATTAGTGGCTAATTAAGCGGCCACGTCGGCAAGTGACGCTTGGCGACCACGGCGGCAGCGGGACCTCGCCGGAGTTGCTCGGAACGGCGCTTCTGAGCGTCATTTGGATGCGCTAAAGGCACCAAAGGAAGGCCCATCCTTGCGCGCATCCAGGGGAGCCCGCGGAAGGCTGCGGGGTGGCCGGAATCCCTGCCGGCGTCGAGCTGTGCGGCTGCCGGAGCTCGGGGGAGCTCGGGGTCGAGGCTACGGTGTATGGAAGAGCGAGGCAAGCGGTGCTATGGCCTCCTGTGAGCACGCTAAGCACAACTACGTGCTTGGTTGGGTCAGGCGAGGTTGCTAGCTGCGGCAGTGACGATCACGGCGGCGGTGAGCTCACGGTTGCGGCGGTTGGCGCGGTTAGGGGAAGCAGACAACCGTGGGGAGAGGGGCAAACGGGGCAGGAGATCACAGGGAGGTCGTCGAGCAGCTCAGTGGGCTCGGGGAGGCGGCGGAGATGGCGAATCGGACGGCAGCATCCGGCGGCCATGGACGGGGAAGAAAGGTCGCGGCGTCGTCCTCGGGTCGTCCGGCCTTGTGTTGGTTGGCGGAGAGGTGCTTGGGGTTGGGGCGGATCACGGGGGCACGGGAACGGCTCTGGGAGCTCGGTGGCCATGCTAAAGGCGGCGGTGGTGGCAGCTGCGCTCGGCGTTCAGGAGAGAGAGACGGAAGGGATGAGTGAGCAAGGGGAGGCCGCGGGGATTCAGGGGGCACGTGGCGTCTCTAGCCGGGCCGGGGCGAGGCGGCAAGCAGGAGGTGGCCGGGCGCGTGCCGGCGTGCGTCGGCCACGCGCGCTGCCCACTGGCGCGAGGAAGACGACGGGGAGGGAAAGCTGCTGGGCTGGGCCTGCCAACTAGGCCGCCAGGTCGGTTTGGGCCGGGTGGGCTGCAGTGCACAGGTAAGCTGGGCCAGGTTAGTTCCTTTCTCCTTTTTCATATTTACATTTACATTTTCTAATATTTCAATTCTGTTTTGATTTGATTCACGGCCCAAATCATTTAGTAGCTTCTGAAGATATTTATGTGGCTTGATGCAATATATTCAAAGCCACTCACAGGTTTTTTCAGAATTGTTGGACTTCCAATTCTTTCATAAAAGAATTTAATCCAACACAAATACTTATTGATTTAAATCCAAATGGCCAAAATAATTCCTCAAAAATGTTCCATATTTTTGGTTTGGACGAAAACCCTTGCTAAAAATATTAAACATCATTGAAGAGCATTTTGGAAACATTGGATGCATTTTCCAGGGTTATTTGCCCTTCTTTTAATTAAAATTTTGAGGCTTTCAAATTTCCTCAATTCAGGTTTCTTGAATTTAAACATGATGCATGGATGCAATGCCACTATCTGCAATCAAATTCTAGGGCTGTGACAACTCACCCCCACTAAACAAGAATCTCGTCCCGAGATTCAAGACGTGAGGTAAGAAGACAGAGGGGACACAAGCTACACTATCTTCATGACCCGTTGCATTCTTGAAGGTTTTGATTTATTGCATCAAATTGATCTTGACGTCTTTGCTTTCGAGATCTCCATCCAACACGTTGATGGCAGAAAGAAATTCCATCGGAAAGGATCATTGAAGCTCTTCATACCAGGCTAATGGCAATTCACAAACGATCATTTGAAGGAATTCGAAGAAATGGCATACTCAGTTTGGAAAGGAAACTACGGTTATAGGGCAATTCGACAAATGGAAGGCACATTCCAATTGATACCGAGGATGTAACCTAGTGCCTGAGCATGCCTTCAAGAACTTGAGCATTTCCAAATTCATCAGGGCTTTACCAACATCCGTGCCGACGATCCTGGCAACACCTCATACTACCATGATGAATATTGATGGATGATGCGGATACAAAGGAAGATAACACCTTCTCAGACTTCCCCTTAGCGGGGCTATGGAACAGAATCTGGATGATCGACCAAGAGACATTTAGCACTCCGCTTCTAATGTTCTCCTTGATGTGCTAGCGTAATCCATTCATAGATATGGTTTGATATCTAGAACATCAAGTAAAAGGTCGGACTTCGGATCACAAAAATCCATAAGGAACAACTACTGGAATAAATTCTACGAGATCCTTATGGGGAGGTGGCCAACTTTCTCAATCAAGATACTACAACAATAAGTCTTCCAGTTGGGTGTGTAGGCCACAACATCCACTTTACCGGGTTACAAAGAGACCAATATTATAATTCTTGAGAAATGTTCCAACCATCATATCTGCCCGAGATTCAGATCTGGTTGGTGACAGGATATTTCAGACATCATGTCTGGAAAAGAAAGTTTGCAACACAAATCGACAAGACGATGTTGCGAGATTCTCGGGAAACGAACTGCAATAGCAAGCTCCAAAACATGAGCTGGTTCTGCTACACACATGTGAACACGCGGTCCCAGACAAGCATGACCACACAGTAGTCTTACAACGAAACACTACCGAGTTCAGGTGGGGAACCATCGTCGAGGATATCGAAGTCTTGTGCATTACCATGGATTAGCACTTAACTCCTTCTCCTAGAACAAATCAGTCAGTGGCTTGGTGTGCTAGGGAATACATATGGAGTGGAGGTAATTAATCTACCAAACCATAGAATACATTCGCACATGCATAACTGACCTGGGATGGTACCAGAGGAAATAAAAACCATCTTTCTCGAACTCACGGCGGCAACTTGCACCAAATGCACATGAATTCGAGGAGGTCACTTCTTCCATCCAAGCATAAGCTTCATGAACGGAACATGAAGGCATTGCTTACAAAGTTTTCAACACTAGGTTGATGTTCAACATGAATCATGGGGGAGACAAAATGCTGCTGATGGGCTCAACAACAACTCATCGGAATTTCCATATCACTGGACTTCCGCCATCATGTGAACACGGTGATAGCATTGGTCAGACCAAAGGATGTAATGGTGTATGCTTGAGGGATCAACCACGAGTAAGACAACATTACGAATATCGTTGGTTCTATCTTGATTTGACGATAGCCCACACTCAAATCAAGGTTTGAACAAGATAATAGATTCAACAACTGATCACGGGGATCAGTCGATGAAGATATCATCTTTCTTCAACACACACACACACACACACACACTCAAGGACATCCCTTAGAGATGAACTAAGTCGGACAAGCTTTCATCTTCCAACTCTCCAAGTTGTTGTTTAGCTTAACCAACTAGCTCAGGGGTATCCAACACAGATTCTTGGAGAAAGGGTGGTTCACAAGAAACCAACTGGATCACGAGCTCAACATAACAGTCAGGGGACAACCTGGTAATACTTCCGATAAGATATTCGGAAAATCATGAACCACCGATATATTACTAAGCTCGAGAACAATCTTGCTGTTCAGGGCAAGACGATATGATCAAAGAGCAAGGGATTGATATAATCCTAACTCATTGATCGAAGAGTGCACCAGAAATAAGGACTAGGTGGCACAGTCTATCTTAGAATGATGATTCAATAACCAACACGCTAAGAATGAAATTATTGTCCTTTAACTACCAAGCAACAAGGTTGCTAGGAGTATTGATTTCACACATCATGGTTCACTTGTTGGCGTTCCGGTTACAATAACATGGGGACCGAGGAATGAATAAGGATGGCGAGAAGTATCACTGCATCAAGAGTTCATAGAATGGTGCAATTCTCATGACATTCCTGACATAAAGTGGGTAATACTTCAGGGTAGAACAGAACAAAAGCTTGATTGCATTTGATCTGTGGAATACAACTACTTTGACCCAATCCTAGAAATGGATAAGGTACTGGAGTTTGTTTCTCCTAGTCTTTCTGAATAGAATGGCTTGACGGACCACAAGAGTATTAGGTATCGATGTACTCTTGACTATCAATTGATAGATGAAGGTCAGAATATAACTAAGGAGGGACAACTCAAGGAACATGTAACTTTCTGAGTTATGGATGCATAGATTAGTATGTCGAACCAAGTTCAACAGGTTTCTTCCAGATAACCCATGCAGAAAGGTAGAAGTGGCAGAATAACAACATAGAATCGAGAACTCGTCAAGAGCACTCTGGTTGTGATCTTTCGGTTTAGCGAGGAACTTCTGCCATAAACAGCTCATGGTACTTGGAAGAAGGTAATACCACGAACCTCGAGGACTATCGCAAAGGTTACTAATATCCTAAAGGAACTAGCAAACACTATCAACATCAAGTAGGTAGGGTGAATATCAGGTTCAAGGACCCAGAAATAGAATACCTACTAACTAAGTGGCATCACGGAATGCTTTCGAGAATGATGGCCAGAATCATCACACCGGGAACACAAAGCATGGCTAGATTACTAGGTGACTCCCTAAAACACCTAGGGTCATAATAATAGCTACAACATATATGTCAAGGCAATAAATTACCTCAACGCACCTGGCTAGTGTGCTTATTCTCGACCATAAAGGACATCGAGTGGAAAGAAAGGATTTGCAAATGCATCAGACTATTTAGAGACCTGGGATGACTCGGACAGCATAACGGCTGTAAATGCTCAAAAAGATTTGAGACATCATGCAAAATGGTGGCATAGCCACTCTACAACATCATAACAAGATTCCGAGATCAAAATTTAACATACAGAAATAGTAGGAACTGAACTGAGGCTTAAAATCAATAATCTTAAAGGTCTATGGATTAGTAACACGTCATCCTGATAGATAGATGAGAAGCCTAGTTCTTAAACCCCGTAGAAGAGAAGAGGATGACTCAGATCAGAAGGCCATGAGATATAAGGAGTAAAAAGAGCCTTACGTTCCTTCCACAATCAATTCCCTTACACAACTAAAGCATTTCTAGACACAACTTCGACCGGTTTGGCTTGGTAATCCTACATGCAACAAAGCTCGATACCAAACCTGTCAGGACCCGATTCCAAGTCACATCGATCTAGCCGGTAACACCTCATATCACTTTGCGGCCTCACGACGGTATTCCCACGGTGTCGCCTTACCATGGCCCGGGACCGTTTGCCCCTTTTGGCTCACGTATATGATAGCGTCGCTAGCATCGATATGACAGAGAACCCGGGCCGACATGGCTAGTCGTGAACCCAAAGCGGCACTAACCCATGGGGACAGGCATACATGAATCACATCGAGCATGTCGGTCATCAACGTGTGAATTTGGGCTGTAGCACTGGCTAACAGGACTCCGGTAACCGGTAGCAGGCTAGGTAGGACTCTGGATGTCACCGCGTGACATTTCCCGAAGGATGACACGAGAACAAGGTGAAACACATGCTTGGCCGATCAAGTGTCCAGAAAGTAGTGCTGGGCTAGCAGGACTACAGTGAACCGGGTCAGAAGCGGACTACTATCGCTCGGGAAGCACTAGACTACATTTCCCCATATGAGAGGCTGCCAAGGATAAACAACTAGATTGTCGGATCCCACACATACCAAGCATTTCAAACATACACACAATACGATCAATATGTGTAAATACAACATGGCATCACAACATAACTCTACGACTCAAATATTTATTCATTAGGCTCCGAGGAGCAAGATATTACAAACATGGGTCTCATGACCCAACATACAGAGCATACAAGCAACAAGCACAAGCGGAAGCTTAACATGTCTGAGTACAGACATCTACAAATGAAAAAGGCTTAGAGGCCTGACTATCTACCAGATCCCGCCGAGGGCACAAGATCGTAGCCGAGGTAACAAGCTAAACGTCAAGTCCACGCGGAACTACTAAGCGTAGACCAGCGTCTCTCGCAAAACATAAAATAAGCAAACGTGAGTACAAATGTACTCAGCAAGACTTACATCGTAACTAACTACATATGCATCATTATCAACAAAGGGGTGGTGGAGTTTGATGCAGCAAGCCAGCTTTGACTCGGTGGCTATCCTAAACTACATCGCAAGTAACTCTTTTGAGGTGGCACACGCAGTCCACATATTCACCAATCAATACACCACTATGGATCCGATCCCGTCTTCCTACGAGAACGCCATCCATAGCACTCACGCTTATCTTGCGCATTTTAGAGTATCCACTTTCACTTGTCTATGAACTGATATAGGCAACCCAGAAGTCCTTTACCGCGGACACGGCTATTCGAATAGATCATTTATAACCCTGCAGGGGTGTACTTCTTCACACACGCTCTCGCCACTTACCGCCATGTACACGTCGTGTATCTCGGCAACCTTCAAGCGGAAGCCTGGCTAGGGAGTCGGCCCCGACCTGACTAACCACACAAGTCTCTCGTCCAGGTTTATCGCCTATTCGGGTTCCATCCGCAAGGAGATCCGGCCGGTGTCGCCACGGCCCCAAACGATGTGTGCAGGGTTCCCAAGCCCACCAACCGGGTGCCACTTGGTACACCGAGCCACTGTGCCTAGTCTGTCCCAAGCCCACCTGTACAGGGTGCCACTTGGTAGACTAGTAACACTACCTACAAACACCATAAATTAGTTGCAACTCCTGGACAGAGATCAAGTTGATTAATAAGTCGAGAGGGGTCGAAAGCACGGAACCCAATGTGTGGTAGTAACTGTTCATGGATCACAAACACAGAACTCAGTTCCTGAGGACGGCTACAATGAGACAACCCACCATGTACTCCTACATGGCCTCTCACCGCTACCTTTAGCAAATCGTGTTCATACACTTAGCTCACACACAGTAGGACATGCTCACACACCTCCGATTCATCCCCGATGAATCAGACCTGACTCAACTCTAAGCAATAGAAGGCACGACAAACAAGCATGAATGAGTAGGCACATCAGGGCTCAAACAACTCCTACTCATGCTAGTGGGTTTCATCTATTTACTGTGGCAATGACAGTCATGCAGAGGATAAAGGGGTTCAACTACCGCAGCAAGTAATGATGATTCGTTGTTGTCCTAATGCAGTAAAAAGAGAGCAGGAGCGAGAGAGTGGGATTGTATCGAGAATGAACAAGGGGGTTTTGCTTGTTCGCACTTCGAAGATATTATAGTTCTTCATCGGTGTCATCGAACTCATCGTCGGAACCACGCCTATCGAGAGGGGACAAACACCGCAAACAAAGAAGAACACAATCAATGCAATGCACATTCATATGGATGATATGTCATATTAAAGTACTGAATTGACCTAGTGCAACAGTTAGTCATATTCATTGAAGTGGAATTCAAACCTATAGCAAATTCCAACTCCAAAACTAATTACCATTTATTCCATAATCATGAATTGTCCTATTCAGTGAGGTTAACTTGTTAAAACATGCATGAAAGTGCCATAAACAGATTCTTTGGATTTTTCTGATCATTTTTCTTATATAAATTATTTCATTTGGAGTTACGGTTGAATTTATATGATTTTTAGAAGTTTTGGGCATTTTCTGCAACTTCTGGATTATTTAAAACTAAACTAAATCCAGAAATAGATTTGCTGCGTCAGCATGACAACATCATTACGTCAGCATGTCGGCTATTGCTGACCAGGTCAAACCTGGCCGGTGGAACCCATCGTCGATGACCCGATGTCGATTAGTGACACCGGCAGTGGGGCCCGTCAACGCCACGCCACGAGGTCAATGCCGACGCGTGGGGCCACTGTGATTAATTTAAACTAAAAAGAAATTAAACAGTGCCTAGTTAAGTGAATGGCGCCCAGTGTCAGTGGCACGGGGCGGTGATTAGTGGCTAATTATTCCGGCCACGTCAGCAAGTGACGCCAGCGACCACGGCGACGGCGGGACCTCGCCGGAGTTGCTCGGGACGGTGCTACGGGCGTCGGCTGGATGCGCTAAAGGCACCAAAGGAAAGCCCATCCTTGCGCGCATCTGTGGGAGCCCGCGGAAGGCTCAGGGGTGGCGGAATCCCTGCCGGCGCCGAGTCAGGCGGCTGCCGGAGCTCGAGGGAGCTCGGGGTCGAGGCTACGGTGTACGGAAGAGCAAGGCAAGAGGTGCTATGGCCTCCTGTGAGCACGCTAAGCACAACTACGTGCTCGGTTGGGTCAGGCGAGGTTGCTAGCTGCGGCAAAGGATTTATCGCGGGCAGCGGTGAGCTCACGATTGCGGCGGTTGGCGCGTTAGGGCGACGCACCGTGGGGAGAGGGGAACGGGCAGGAGCTCACAGGAGGTCGCCGAGCAGCTCGGTGGGCTCGGGAGGCGGCAGAGACGGCGACCTGGACGGCAGCATCCGCGGCCGTGGATGTGGAAGAAAGGTCGCGCGTCGTCCGCCTTATGCTGGTTGGCGGAGAGGTGCTTGGGGTTGGGGTGGAGCACGGGGGCACAGGAACGGCTCCTGGGGAGCTCGGTGGCCATGCTAAACGGCGGCGGTGGTGACGACTGCGCTCGGGCGTTCGCAGGACAGAGAGACGGGGAGGGGATGAGTGAGCGAGGGGGAGGCCGAGGGGATTCAGGGGGCACATGGCGTCTCTAGCTCTGGCCGGGCGAGGCGGCAAGCAGGAGGTGGCCGGGCGCGTCTTGCGCAAGGCGTCGACCACGCCACCGGGCGAGGAAGACGACAGGGAGGGAAGGCTGCTGGGCTGGGCCTGCCAACTAGGCCGCCAGGTAGGTTTGGGCCGGGTGGGCTGCGAGGTACAGGTAAGCTGGGCCAGGTTAGTTCCTTTCTCCTTTTTCATATTTCTGTTTCTGTTTTCTAATATTTCAATTCTGTTTTGATTTGATTCACGGCCCAAATCATTTAGTAGATTCTGAAGATATTTATGTGGCTTGATGCAATATATTCAAAGCCACTCACAAGTTTTTTCAGAATTGTTGGACTTCCAATTATTTTATAAAATAATTTAATCCAACTCAAATATTTATTGATTTAAATCCAAATGGCCAAAATAATTCCTCAAAAATGTTCCATATTTTTGGTTTGGACGAAAACCCTTGCCAAAAATATTAAACATCATTGAAGAGCATTTTGGAAACATTAGATGCATTTTCCAGGGTTATTTGCCCTTCTTTAATTAAAATTTTGAGGCTTTCAAATTTCCTCAATTCAGGTTTCTTGAATTTAAACATGATGCATGGATGCAATGCCACTATCTGCAATCAAATTCTAGGGCTCTGACATCGGACCACCTAATGCAGTTCCTTATTTGTAACGAAAGTACTGAACTAGCCCATTGGCCAAGTGACACTACCCGACAGCTGTTCCGCCCGGGTTCGATTCCACCTGATGCAGGGAAAATATCTCCAATTTTTTGCCTCGGCCATTATTGACATGTGGGTCCCCATTGTCATCTAGGCACACCACGTCCGACACTTGCCAAAACTTCGTCCCTCATTTTCTCTGTTTTTCGCACACTCGACATTGTCTGGGCATTTTGAAAATAACATATCTTTTTGACTGTGCATCATATGAAGATGTGCTATGCATGAATGTTGACCAGCATGATGTTAACTGGCTGGTAGTTCCATTTTCGACCATGAATAAAACTTCCAACATGATGTTAACCCTGTTTGAAAAGACCGTGTTAATATAAATGCTCTGCCTCTGAAATTTGCAGTTTCTTATCTGAAACTGAACTTGCAGTTTCTTATCTGAACCTGAAATTGCAGTTTCTTCTCTGAGAATCACATTGTATGCACTTTTATACTACTATGAAACTACATTTTTTTAAGTGCTAAAAATAGATCTCTAGAATTCATAAAATACTTCATATGCTCAATACTGCAAATATGAAATTCAAAAGACATTCATATCTGAAAGTACTCTCAAAATACACAACACAAAACACAATTCCCAACCTGCAAATACTGACAACCCTAAGCTTCTCCTGACAATTCAGAACCTGCCCGACTATTGGGCTGGGGGGCAGTCCCCTCCTATTCCTCGGCGGCAGAGAGCCGCCCCGTGAGACGATGTGAACGGCGAGGGAGAGGATGGGGGGAAGCTTCGTCGAGCCAACTGCTTTTCTCCTCTTGCAGCTGGGTTTGGTCGATGAAGACTCCATCGGCTCACTTTGGCACGACACCCTCACAAACGGCAGCCTGTAGATGCTCGATCCTTCAATCTCTGGTGGATGCTCCATCTAGAATTGATACTCCCACCACCGCTCCCTCACGATCGGATTCGGTGAATCTGTTTGCTCCATGGCCCAGAGGAGCAGCTCTATGTACTCCCGCACGACTCCCTTCGGGAGTATCGCCGCCTTTTCGCTCTGTTGCAGATATTTGGCCATGGATGTCGCCGTCGCCGCTAGTTGGTCCTTGTTGTCAAACCAAGACTGTATCTCCAACATCCTAGCTAGCTTCTGTGGTCGCCGCTTATGCGACCCTCATGTATCGGTTGTATTCCTGCATCGATCTACTTCTCCACAGCACCTTCACTCGCTGGCGGTGGTTTTTGAATGGAAGAGGAGAGGAGCAGCGCTGGTTTTGGATTAGAACGGGAGAGGAGCGATGCTGGTTTTGGATTGGAACAAGAGAGGAGGGGTGGTGGTTTTGAAATGGAAGAGGAGAGGAGCGGCGCTGGATTTAGATTGGAACAGGAGAGGAGCGGCAGTGGTTTAAGAGGAGAGGAGGGGCGCTGCTCTTGGAAGTATTTTTTTTGCGTATTTTGGGTCCAAGTTTGACCACATATTGTATTTTACAAGCAAAATATGAATGCATGTCACCAAAAAATGTATCGTTTGGTTCGTATCTGAATTTACTTTTGTCAGGACCCCGATTCCAAGTCACATAAATCTAGCCGGTAACACCTCATATCACTTTGCGGCCTCACGCACGGTATTCCCACGGGTGTCGCCTTACCATGGCCCGGGACCGTTTGCGTCTTTTGGCTCACGTATATGATAGTGTCTCTAGCATCCATATGACAGAGAACCCGGGCCGACATGGCTAGTCGTGAACCCAAAGCGGCACTAACCCATGGGGACAGGCATACATGAATCACATCGAGCATGTCGGTCAGCAGCGTGTGAATCCGGGCTGTAGCACTGGGCTAACAGGACTCCGGATGTCACCGCGTGACATTTCCTCGAAGGGACAGACACAGGAACGAAGTGAAACACATGCCGGCCAGTCAAGTGTCCTGAGCAGTTGTGCTGGGCTAGCAGGACTCCGGTGCACCGGGCTGTAGCGGACTACTATGGCTCAAGGAAGCACTAGACTACATTTCCCCATAAGAGAGGCTTCCAAGTATAAACAACTAGATTGTCGGATCCCACACATACCAAGCATTTCAATCATACACACAATATGCTCGATATGTGTAAATACAACGTGGCATCACAACATAACTCTATGACTCAAATATATATTCATTAGGCTCCGAGGAGCGAGATATTACAAACATGGGTCTCTCGACCCAGCATTCAGAGCATACAAGTCAAACACAAGCGGAAGCTTAACATGTCTGAGTACAGACATCTACAAATGAAAAAGGCTGAGAAGCCTGACTATCTACCAGATCCTGCCGAGGGCACAAGATCGTAGCTGAGGTAACAAGCTAAACGTCGAAGTCCACGCGGAACTACTAGTGAGACCGACGCCTCTCTCGCAAAAACATAAAATAAGCAAACGTGAGTACAAATGTACTCAGCAAGACTTACATCAGAACTAGCTACATATGCATCATTATCAACAAAGGGGTGGTGGAGTTTGACTGCAGCAAGCCAGCTTTGACTCGGTGGCTATCCTAAACTACGACTGCAAGTAACTCTTTTGAGGTGGCGCACACGAGTCCACATATTCACCATATCAATACACCACTATGGACCCGCTCCCGTCTCCCTACGAGAACGCCATCCACATCACTCATGCTTATCTTGCGCATTTTAGAGTATCCACTTTCACTTGTCTATGAACTGTTATAGGCAACCCAGAAGTCCTTTACCGTGGACACGCTATTCGAATAGATGATGTTAACCCTGCAGGGGTGTACTTCTTCACACACGCTCTCTCCACTTACCGCCAGATACACGTCATGTATCTCGGCAACCTTCAAGGTAAGCTTTGGCGAGGGTGTCGGCCACGGCCTACCTGAACACTCAAGTCCCTAGTCCAGGTTTATCGCCTATTCGGGTTCCATCCGCAGGGTGTCCGGCCGAGGTTTCCACTAACGGCCCCGAACGATGTGTGCAGGGTTCCCGAGACACCAAACGGGCGAATCGGTACACCGTGCCACGTGCCTACCGCAACACAGCCCACCCCTAAGGTCAGCGCAAGGCGGCCCCCAAAGATGCTACAAACACCAGAAACTACTTTGCAACTCCCGAACAGGGGACAAGGGTGGTTAAGAAGCCGAGAGAGTCAATTAAGGATCCCAATGTGTGGTAGTAACTGTTCATGGATCACAAACACAGAACTCAGTTCCTGAGGACGGATTCAATGAGACAACCCACCATGTACTCCTACATGGCATCTCACCACTACCTTTACCAAATCGTGTTCACACGCTTAGCTCACACACAGTAGTACATGTTCACACACCATTCCAATTCATTCCCAATGAATCAGACCTGACTCAACTCTAAGCAAGAGGTGCATGACAAACAAGCATGAATGAGTAGGCACAACAGGGCTCAAACAACTCCTACTCATGCTAGTGGGTTTCATCTAATTATTGTGGAATGACAGGTCATGCAGAGGATAAAGGGGTTCAGCTACCGCAGCAAGTAACGGATGAATCGTTGTTGTCCTAATGCAGTAAAAGAGAGCAGGAGCGAGAGAGTAGGATTGTATCGGAATGAACAAGGGGGTTTTGCTTGCCTGGCACTTCTGAAGATATTATAGCTCTTCATCGGTGTCACCGAACTCATCGTCGGAACCACGTCTATCGAGAGGGGACAAACACCGGCAACTGAGAAAGAACACAATCAATGCAATGCCACAATATGATGCATGATCATGACATGGCAATATGCTGTGATTTGAGCTAATGCATCTAGCTATGATTTAAATGAAGTTGGTTTGAATACATGATTCAAATTCCAACTCCATATATGATTATTTAAAAGCCCTTTATTTTTTTTGTCCAAAACAGAGGACAAACATTGTTCAAACATGCATGAAAATGGTACAGATGGATTCCTTGAATTTTTTTGATAATTTTTCATATATAAATTAATTCATTTGGAGCTACGGTTGAATTACTATGAATTTTAGAAGTTTAGAGCATTTTCTGAAATTTATAAACCTTTTCTGATTTATTTTAATTCCAGAAAATACTTATTGCGTCAACATGACGTAAGGATGAGGTCAGCAGGTCAACTGGGTCGGTCCAGGTCAAACCTGACAGTGGGGCCCAGGTCAATGCTGAGGTGCCGGGTCAAAGCATTAGCTTAATTAAAGTAGGGAATAACCCTGTGGTTAATGATGAGGTAGGGCCCGGCTGTCTGTGACTCTTGGGTTTGATTAAGAGGTGGTTAACGCCTAATTAACCTGGCCACGTCAGCACGGCCGGGGTTAGTCCGCCGGCGACCATCCAGCGCGGCGGAGGCACGCCGGAAACGCAGCTTACGGGCCGGCTGCACGCGTACGAGGGCACCAGGGCGTAGCCCTTGGTCGCCCGCATCCAGGGGAGCAGGTGGGAGGTCGTGGGGTGACCGGAGCTCACCGGGAACAACCTCGCGGCAGCGGCCGGAGTTCAGTTGCGTGCGGGATCGCCTTGTGGTGCACGGGGAGGACGGCGGTGGGGTGATATGTGCTACGGGGAGCGTGCCGAGCACGATGGAGTGCTCGGACATGAGCTCCAGTGACTAGCTCGACGGCGGCAACACGACCGGCGGCGGAAAAGCTTCGGCCAAGGCGGCATGCTAGCTAGGAAATGAGCGGGACTACGGGACTAGGGAAGAACCGAAGGGGAGCTCACAGGGAGGTCGACCAGCAGATCAGTGGGCTCGGGGATGCGTCGGAGACGGCGAATCGACGCCGACGATCTTCAGATGCCGGTGAGGAAGACGAGCTCGGGGGCGTCACTGTAGGCCGTCCGGGGTGGTATTATTTGGCTTCAATAAGCGAGGCGTCGTGGCGGAGTGATTTGGCACTGCGGCAGGGCGTGGGGAGTGCGGTGGCCGCGGTGGTGGCGAGCGGCAGCGACGGCTGCGTTCGGGCATGAGAGGGAGAGAGAGCAGAGGAGGGGAAGAGCTCGAGGGAGTGAGCGAGAGGGACCAGGGGGGCTGCGTGGCGACGCCAGAGGCGCCCAGGCCGTCGGCGGCAAGCAGGAGGTGGCGCACGGCGGTGCGCGCGCGTTGGGAACGCGCCCGTCCTCCCGGCAAGGAGGAAGACGACAGGGGAGGGGCCAAAGGGCTGGGCGGCCACTTGGGCCGCCAAGTGGGCTGCGTAGTTAAGCCGGTAAGTCTCTCTCTCTCTCTCTCTCTTTGTTAACGTTTTTCTATTTCTCTCAGAACCGGGCTTTATTAAAAATACCAGGACGTTTCCAAAAATCCCGAAAATAATTGTAGGCTCTGATTGGAATATTTCCAATAGCCCTCACTTAAGTTCAGAATTATTTGGACATTTTAAATATTATATAGCATTTAATTGTCCAAATTCAAATACGTATGAATTAATTCAAAAATCCAGAATGTTCTAAAAATAGGTGCATCATTTTTGTCAGAGGTGCTGGACAAATTCAAAAATGGTGAACATTTCTAAAGGGCATTTGGGATCATTGAAATTATTTTTAGTAAACCCTAGTTGGTTTAGGGGGGTGCTGGGGGTTCTGTCATCCCCATTTCAAGTTTCTTTAAATTTGAACATGTTGCATGAATGCTTATGCAGGGTAAAGCAAGGACTAAGCTAGGGCTGTGACAACTCACCCCCACTAAACAAGAATCTCGTCCCGAGATTCGAGACGTGAGGTAAGAAGACAGAGGGGACACTAGCTAGCACGATCTTCACGATCCAGGTTGCACTTCATAAGTACGTTGATTCGATCATCATCTTTGTCTCGACGTCTTGCTATGAGAACTCCATCCAACATGACAACGAGAAGAAAAGGAAAAACTAGAAGAATCGATCTTCTCGAAAATCGAGCAACTAACGAACAACTCACGGAATGAGACGTTGAACATTTCTTGAGCTGAGACATGAAACATACATCTAGAGGGATGAAGTGTAACAGATGACGAAGGTTCACTACGTAGACACAATTCCACACTTTAAAAGGTGGTGAACGGTTGTCAGCGTAGCGAGGGGTGGAGTTGCCATGATACCATAACGAGACATCCTAAGGGAGGTGACTCGCAGGTTTGTTACCTTAAGTGGCAAAATGAATTACTTTTGATTCAGAGATCATTGAAACTCTTCTCACCAGCCTAAGGCAATTAACAATTGATCGGTTGAAAGAGCTCAAAGGAATGGCATACTCGGACTAGGATGGATGATGTGGACTACCTTGTTGAAGACAACGCAATGGATGACTTTTGCTTATCATCGGAAATGGATGGAACCCATGGTAGGTCCACTTTTGAAGATGATCTTGGACAACAACTACTGAGAAGGCAGCCCATGGAAAGTTGGCACAATGGCGGTACAAGCTGGGAACAAGATGCAACTGTTGGGAATGTTCCAACCATCATATCTGCCTGAGATTCAGATCCGATTGGTAATAGGATACTTCAGACTCAGCATGTCTGAAAGAAAGTTTGCAACACGATTCGACGAGATGGCATTGCGAGATTCTCGAGGAATGAACTATGATAGCCAGCTCCAAAACATGAGCTGGTTCTGCTAAACACATGTGAACGCGCTGTCCCAGACAAACATGACCACATGGTAGTCTTACAACAAAACACTACCGAGTTCAGGTGGGGAACCATAATCGAGGATATTGAAGTCCTTGCATAAGTCATGCTCTTAAGAAGGAACTTCCTTTCCTTGAACAAATCAATCAGTGGCTTGGTGTGCTAGGTGATACATATGGAATGAAGATGATCAGTCTATCAGACCACATAATACTTTGCACGGGCATGACTGACTTGGGATGATTCCAGAGGAAACAAAACAAACCTTTCTCAAATTCATGGCGGCAACTTACACCTAAAGCACATGTATTCCAGGAAGTCACTTCTTCCATCCAAGCATAGGCTTCATGAACGGAACACGAAGGCATTGCTTACAAAGTTTTCAACACTAGGTTGATGTTCAACATGAATCATGGGGGAGACAAAGATGCTGCTGATGGGCTCAACAACAACTCATCGAAATTTCCATATCATTGGACTTCCGCCATCATGTGAACACGGTGATAGTATTGGTCAGACCAAAAGATGTAATGGTGTATACTCGAGGGATCAACCACGAGTAAGACAACATTACGAACATCGTTGGTTCTGATTTGACTTGACGATGGCCCATACTCAAATCAAAGTTTTGACAAGGCAATAGATCCAACAACTGATCACAGGGACCAATCGATGAAGATATCATCTTTCTTCAACACACACACACACACACCAGGATAACCCTTGGAGATGAACTAAGTCAGGTAAACTTTTATCTTCCAACTCTCCAATTGTTGTTTAACTTAACCAACTAGCTCAGGGTATCCGGCACAAATTCTTGGAGAAAGGGTGGTTACAAGAAAACCAACTTGATCACGAACTTAACATAGTGGTCAGGTGACAACCTGGTAATACTTCCGAGAAGATATTCGGAAAATCATGAACCACCAATATGCTACTAAGCTCGAGAAAAATCTTGCTTTTCAGGGCAAGACGATATGATCAAAAGAGTCAGGAATTGACACAATCCTAACTCATTGATCAAAGAGTGCACCAGAAATAAGGACTAGGTAGCACAATCTATCTTAGAATGATGATTCAATAACCAACATGCTAAGAATGAGAATATTGTCCATTTACTACCAAGCAACGAGTTGCTCGGAGTATTGATTTCGCGCATCACAGTACACTTGTCGGCATTCCGGTTACAATAACCCGGGAACCGAGGAATGAACAATGATGGCATGAAGTATTACTGCGTCAAGAATTCATAAGAGGTGGTGCAATTCTCATGACACTCTTGACATAAGGATGGTAACACTCCCAGGTAGAACAGAACAAAGCTGGATTGGCATTTGATCTGCGGAATACAACTGCTTTGACCCAATCCTAGAAATGGACAAGGTACAGGAGTTTGTTTCTCCTAGTCATTCCAGAATAGAATGGCTTGACGAACCACAAGAATAAAAAGCATCGATGAACACGAATGCACAATTACTCCTGACTATCAATTGATAGACGAGGGTCGGAATACAACTGAAGAGGGACAACTCAAAGGAACATATAACTTTTCGAGTTGTGGAGGCATGGATTAGTATGGCGAGCAAAGTTCAACATTTCTTCCGGATAACCCATGCGGAGAAGATAGAAATGGCAGAGTCACAATTGTGAATGGATAACTCCTCAAGAGTACTCTGATTATGATCTTTTGGTTCAAATAACTTCTGCCTTAATGGTTCATGGTATTTGGAAGAAGGAAATACCACGGACCTCGAGGACTAATGCAAAGGTTACTAATATCCTAGAGGAACTAGCAAACACTATCAACACGAGGTAAGTAGAGTGAATCTTGGGTCAAGAACCCAAGAGTAGAATACCTACTAACTAAATTGCATCACGGGATGCTTTCGAGAATAATGGCCAGAATCATCACACTAGGAATATAAAGCATGGCTAGATTACTAGATGATCCTCTAAGATATCTATGGTCATAATAATAGTTCCAACATATATGTCGAGGCAACAGAGTACCTCAACCGACCGATTAGTGTGGTTAATCTGGCCCAAAGGGACATCAAAATGGGAGGAAGGGATTTTCCAAATGCTTCAGATTGTATTAGAAACCTGGGATGACTCGGACAACATAATGGCTGTAAATGCTCAAAATGATTTGAGATATCCTGCAAAATAGTGGCATGACCACTCAACATCACAATATCAATGTTCTGAGACCAGCTATGAACATACGGAAGTAGTAAAAACTGAACTGAGATTTGAAACTATCAATTCTATAAGTCTATGGATTAGTAACACGTCATCCTAATAGATAGATGAGAAGCCTAGTTCTTAAACCCCGTAGAAGAGAAGAGGATGACTCAGATCAGAAGGCCATGAGGTATAAGGAGTAAAAAGAGCCTTACGTTCCCTTCCACAATCAATTCCCTTACATAACTAAAGCATTTCTAGACACAACTTCGACCGGTTTGGCTTGGTAATCCTACAGGCAATCAGGCTCTGATACCAAAGCTGTCAGGACCCCAATTCCAACTCACATCGATCTAGCCGGTAACACCTCATATCACTTTGCGGCCTCACGCACGGTATTCCCACGGGTGTCGCCTTACCATGGCCCGGGACCGTTTGCGTCTTTTGGCTCACGTATATGATAGTGTTGCTAGCATCCATATGACAGAGAACCCGGGCCGACATGGCTAGTCGTGAACCCAAAGCGGCACTAACCCATGGGGACAGGCATACATGAATCACATCGAGCATGTCGGTCAGCAGCGTGTGAATCTGGGCTGTAGCACTGGGCTAACAGGACTACGGATGTCACCGCGTGATATTTCCCCGAAGGGACAGACACAGGAACGAAGTGAAACACATGCCGGCCAGTCAAGTGTCTAGAGCAGTAGTGCTGGGCTAGCAGGACTCCAGTGAACCGGTCAGAAGTGACTACTATGGCTCAAGGAATCACTAGACTACATTTCCCCATAAGAGAGGCTGCCAAGGATAAAAAACTAGATTGTCGGATCCCACACATACCAAGCATTTCAATCATACAGACAATATGCTCGATATGTGTAAATACAACATGGCATCACAACATAACTCTACGACTCAAATATTTATTCTTTAGGCTTCGAGGAGCGAGATATTACAAACATGGGTCTCTCGACCCCACATGCAGAGCATACAAGTCAAACACAAGCGGAAGCTTAACATGTCTGAGTACAGACATCTACAAATGAAAAAGGCTGGGAAGCCTGACTATCTACCAGATCCTGCCGAGGGCACAAGATCGTAGCTGAGGTAACAAGCTAAACGTCGAAGTCCACGCGGAACTACTAGCGAGACCGACGCCTCTCTCGCAAAATATAAAATAAGCAAACGTGAGTACAAATGTACTCAGCAAGACTTACATCGTAACTAGCTACATATGCATCATTATCAACAAAGGGGTGGTGGAGTTTGACCGCAGCAAGCCAGCTTTGACTCGGTAGCTATCCTGAACTACGATCGCAAGTAACTCTTTTGAGGTGGCGCACGAGTCCACATATTCACCATATCAATACACCACTATGGACCCGCCTCCTGCCTCCCTCACGAGAACGCCATCCATAGCACTCATGCTTATCTTGCGCATTTTAGAGTATCCACTTTCACTTGTCTATGAACTGTTATAGGCAACCCGTAAGTCCTTTATCATGGACACCGCTATTCGAATAGATGATGTTAACCTGCAGGGTGTACTTCTTCACACACGCTCTCGCCACTTACCGCCACATACACGTCATGTATCTCGGCAACCTTCAAGCGGAAGCCTGGCGAGGGTGTTGGCCACGGCCTACCTAAACACTCAAGTCCCTAGTCCAGGTTTATCGCCTATTCGGGTTCCATCCGCAGGGAGTCCGGCCGAGGTTTCCACTAACGGCCCCGAACGATGTGTGCAGGGTTCCCGAGACACCAAACGGGCGAATCGGTACACTGTGCCACGTGCCTACCGCAACACAGCCCACCCCTAAGGTCAGCGTTGCGTGAGGCTCCCAGCATGCTACAAACACCAGAAACTACTTTGCAACTCCCGGACAGGGGACAAGGGTAGTTAAGAAGCCGAGAGAGTCAATTAAGGATCCCAATGTGTGGTAGTAACTGTTCATGGATCACAAACACAGAACTCAGTTCCTGAGGATGGCTTCAATGAGACAACCCACCATGTACTCCTACATGGCCTCTCACCGCTACCTTTAACAAATCGTGTTCACACGCTTAGCTCACACATAGTAGTACATGTTCACACACCATTCTAATTAATTCCCGATGAATCAGACCTGACTCAACTCTAAGCATTAGCAGGCATGACAAACAAGCATGAATGAGTAGGCACAACAGGGCTCAAACAACTCCTACTCATGCTAGTGGGTTTCATCTAATTACTGTGGAATGACATGTCATGCAGAGGATAAAGGGGTTCAGCTACCACAACAAGTGAGTATGAATCGTTGTTGTCCTAATGCAGTAAAAGAGAGCAGGAGCGAGAGAGTGGGATTGTATCGGAATGAACAAGGGGGTTTTGCTTGCCTGACACTTCTGAAGATATTATAGCTCTTCATCGGTGTCATCGAACTCATTGTCGGTACCACGTCTATCGAGAGGGGACAAACACCGGCAACTGAGAAAGAACACAATCAATGCAATGCCACAATATGATGCATGATCATGACATGGCAATATGCTATGATTTGAGCTAATGCATCTGGGTATGATTTAAATGAAGTTGGTTTGAATACATGATTCAAATTCCAACTCCATATATGATTATTTAAATGCCCTTTATTTGTTTTGTCCAAATCAGAGGACAAACATTGTTCAAACATGCATGAAAATGGTACAGATGGATTCCTTGAATTTTTCTGATAATTTTTCATATATAAATTAATTCATTTGGAGTTACGATCGAATTACTATGAATTTTAGAAGTTTAGAGCATTTTCTGAAATTTATAAATCTTTTCCGATTTATTTTAATTCCAGAAAATACTTACTGCATCAGCATGGCATAAGGCTGAGGTCAGCAGGTCAACTGGGTCGGTCCAGGTCAAACCTGACAGTGGGGCCCAGGTCAATGCTGAGGTGGCGGGTCAAAGCATTAGCTTAATTAAAGCAGGGAATAACCCTGTGGTTAATGATGAGGTGGGGCCCGGCTGTCTGTGACTCTTGGGTTTGATTAAGAGGTGGTTAACGCCTAATTAACCTGGCCACGTCAGCACGGCCGGGGTTAGTCCGCCGGCGACCATCCAGCACGGCGGAGGCACGCCGGAAACGCGCTACGGGCGTCGGCTCCACGTGCCGAGGGCACCAGGGCGTAGCTCTTGCTCGCCCGCATCCAGGGGAGCAGGTGGGAGGTCTTGGGGTGACCGGAGCTCACCGGGAACAACCTCGCGGCGGCGGCCGGAGTTCGGTTGCGTGCGGGATCGCATTGTGGTGCACGGGGAGGACGGCGGTGGGGTGATATGTGCTACGGGGAGCGTGCTGAGCACGATGGAGTGCTCGGACATGAGCTCTAGTGACTAGCTCGACGGCGGCAACACGGCCAGCGGCGGAAAAGCTTCGGCCAAGGCGGCATGCTAGCTAGGAAACGAGCGGGATTACGGGACTAGGGAAGAACCGAAGGGGAGCTCACTGGGAAGTCGACCAGCAGATCAGTGGGCTCGGGGATGCGTCAGAGACGGCGAATCGACGCCGGCGATCTTCTGATGCCGGTGAGGAAGACGAGCTCGGGGGCGTCACCGTAGGCCGTCCGAGGTAGTATTATTCGGCTTGAAGAAGCGAGGCGTCGTGGCGGAGCGATTTGGCACTGCGGCAGGGCGTGGGGAGTGCGGTGGCCGCGGTGGTGGCGAGCGGCGGCGACGGCTGCGTTCGGGCATGAGAGGGAGAGAGAGCAGAGGAGGGGAAGAGCTCGAGGGAGTGAGCGAGAGGGACCAGGGGGGCTGCGTGGCGACGCCAGAGGCGCCTAGGCCCTCGGCGGCAAGCAGGAGGTGGCGCACGGCGGTGCGCGCGCGTCGGGCACGCGCCCGTCCTCCTGGCAAGGAGGAAGACGACAGGGGAGGGGCCAGGCGGGCTGGGCCGGCCACTTGGGCCGCCAAGTGGGCTGCGCAGGTAAGCCGGTAAGTCTCTCTCTCTCTCTCTCTTTCTTTCTCTCTCTCTCTCTCTCTCTCTCACTCTCTCTCTTTGTTAACGTTTTTCTATTTCTCTGTAACTTCTGGGCTTTATTAAAAATACCAGGACGTTTCAAAAAATCCCGAAAATAATTGTGTGCTCTGATTGGAATATTTCCAACAGCCCTCACTTAAGTTCAGAATTATTTGGACATTTTAAATATTATATAGCATTTAATTGTCCAAATTCAAATACGTATGAATTAATTCAAAAATTCAGAATGGCCTAAAAATAGGTGCATCATTTTTGTCAAACGTGCTGGACCAATTCAAAAATGATGAACATTTCTAAAGGGCATTTGGGATCATTGAAATTATTTTTAGTAAACCCTAGTTGGTTTAGGGGGGGTGCTGGGGGTTCTGTCATCCCCATTTCAAGTTTCTTTAAATTTAAACATGTTGCATGAATGCTTATGTAGGGTCAAGCAAGGACTAAGCTAGGGCTGGGACAACTTTCAAATTATATTATTTTTGCAATGTATAACATATATTTTATTTGTGGAAATCACGGCCAATTATGAGCAAGAATAAAAGGGAGACTAGTTAATGTGGGGTCCCTTTCTTAATTGAAGGGTAAATTGACTTTGATTTTGATCCAGTCACAACTTGCCGGCCCTCTCGTCCAATCCTAAATCGCTTCCGCACGCTCCTCTCCCTCTTCTCCATTGCAAAACCACCTCCTCTCCTCTCCATCATCTCCATTCCAAAACCACCGTCTCGCCTCTCCCTCTTCTCCATTGCAAAACGACCTCCTCTCTCCTCGGACGAGGATCCCCTGACGTAGCCCATCCTTCCTTTGAGACACTGACACATGGGTCCCACCAAGCGTGGGGCCCACCTGTCAGTGAACGGAAGGCAGTGAAACCTCTGCTCTCCATCATCTCCATTCCAAAACCATCGTCTCTCCTCTCCCTCTTCTCCATTTCAAAACCACCCCTCTCCTCTCCATCATCTCCATTCCAAAACCACTGTCTCGCCTCTCCCTCTTCACTATTGCAAGACCACCGTCTCTCCTCCAATCTTCTAAAGCTAGCACCGGACCACTCAGAAGGACATTTATGGAGAGGATGCAGTAGCGAATTAGGCAGATCGCCGGCGGGGACCAGGCAAAGTTAGCCAGGTTGAAGGAGATCCTTACTTGGTTTGACAATGAGTGGGAGATTTCAAGGACGGTGAGGGCCATGTGGCTATGTATGCGAAAGAGCGAGACGACGGCGATGAGGGCGGCGATGTACTCCTCGGCGACAGTCACGCCGCAGTCCTTCGAGTTCATCGAGTATCTCCTCTGGGCGATGGAGCAGACAGATTCGCCCGAGGTGAAAGTCAGGCGGAGGTGGTGCGCGTATAGGTCGAACATCGAGCACCAAGAGGATAACGAATCGATCGAGCACGGTGTGCCGCTCGTGAGGGTGCAGAGCCAGTCGGAGCCACATGGGTATTCGTTCTCCCACCGCAAGAGGAGGCCGGATGGCGCGACGTCGCTTCCCCGCCGTTCTCCACGGTTCCCTGGGCGCTCGCCTCGTTTCAACGACGTCGGTAGGGTTTAAGGTAAGCTTCGCACTAACCTAATCTTCCATCTGCTCATGCTTACAATCAGTGTGACAGCTAATAAAAATCATGCTTACAATCAGTCTCCGAGTACTACGCAAATCACCCTAAAATAGCTCTAGACCTTTGGGTCAAAGTTGTGACACTGTGTACAAATAAATAAAAATAGATTGGTGCTTCTTTCAGAAAGGAGTACTCCCTAGAAAACTGCCAATATAAGCTACTAGTATTTTTTTGAAGTTTAAGCTACTAGTATTTGGTTAGAGGATTTGCTGCCGAGAAAGATCCGTCCACACACTACTAGGGAAAAGCCTATACACAGAAAGTTACTTGTAGCAAGGGTTAAAAACCCTCGATACTGCTACTTACCAGTAGCGCAGGTTTTTAAACCTCGCTACTCCTAAGTTGATAGCAGTAGCGCGGGCTTTTAACCATCGCTACTACTAAGCGGTCTCTACCGTGCCCCCCAGGACATGCTATAGTGGTAGCGCGGGTTTTTAAAACCTCGCTACTACTAAATTTGATAGTAGTAGCGTTGGTTTTTAGCCCTAGCGAGGGGGTAAAAACCGCTACTACTGAAAGGTCCCATTTTCAAACTCTACCCCCCCCCCTTGTGGATCGCCTTTTCAGTTAAAAAAAATAAAATAAAATGATGAAAATGTCAAAAAAATAAAAGAAAATAAGTTTCCCATGTGATATGTGGTCTAGTTGTTGGGAAAATTTGCAAATATGAATTTTGACATTATTTGCAAAATCTCTCGAGAATTTGTAAAAATGGGCATAACTTTTGCATACTAACTCGGATGAAAAAGTATTTTATATGAAAAATCATCTACTCGAAAAGTTACATTCAAATTTAACTGGGGGAACCCCGTTAAACATTTTCAAAATCCTCAAAAACCTAACAGAAAAAAGTTACGGGGCTTTAAAGATCTAGAGTGGAAAAAATCGAAAAAATTTCAAACTGTGTGGTCAAACTATGGTCAAACTAATTATTCTAGAATATTAGTGTTACTAAATAATTATTTTATTTTTTTTGAATTTTGGTCAAATCTGGTCAAACTATGGCCAAACTATGGTCAAACTGTGGTCAAAGTGTGGTCAAACTAATTATTCAAGAAATATTAGTGTTGCTAATTTTTTAGAACAATAGATTCAAACTCAAATAGTGAAATGTGTGACTTCATGCTCAAGCTAAATTCACGAGGTTAATAGGATTGACATCTTACTATTGTCGAAAACAACAAGTGCAGACTTGGAAACGAGGGAGAATAGAACCCGGAAGTTAAGCGTGCTCAGGCTGGAGTAGTGAGAGGATGGGTGACTGTCCGGGAAGTTAGACGATTTGGAATGATGAGGGGTGATTAGAGATTAATTGAGCAGTGATGAGGGGTGATTAGAGATTTGAGGTTAAAATAATTCAGAAATTTGAAAATTAGGGCAAAAATCAAAATATTTTTTCGAAAAAATTGAAAAAAAACTCATTTGGTAGTAGTAGCGCCGGTTTTACCCACGCTACTACTAAGGGCGTAGTAGTAGCGCTGGTGGCACCCGCCATCGCTATAAGTTAGTCAGAAGCGCCTTATTAGCAACGCCGCCCTCAAGGCCGCTAATAGGCCCAAAACCCGCGCTGCTGCTAGGCTTTTCCCTAGTAGTGACAGTGAGCGCCACACATCCCACTGATGGTCGTGGATGCCAATGCTTAGATGGAGAAGGGTTGGTGTCGGTAATTTTTACATGGCACCTCGCACTCTGCATATATGCCGGTTCCATTCGTACATTTGTGCAGTTCCACCAAAATGCAGCTGAATAACCCTGTTTGCACAGATAATGAAAAGGCATGATTACATTATAGTGGCACTAGTTGATGAAACATACACTAATAAATAAAAGAAAATATTGCGATTGTATCATAGTATGCCATGCTGCGAGGGCGAGATGGGCCCTGCGACTCCTCGTACGATACGCCTCATACTGGAAATCGACCCAAGTCTCCCCGATACACCTTCTACCAGTGATGAACATCCGTGTACAGTGGTAGTACAAGGAGGGGCCTTGAGACATTCCAATCTCTATTTTTGTGCAGATCAACTAAAATCAAGCACCCCAGTTTGCAGAAATGCTTAAACATTAACAATGGGACTAGTTGATGAAACATATACTAACAAAGAGAAGCACTTTCTTTATCTACACTCGAAATTAAATGATAGAGAGGACACTCGCTCTATTTTATCAGTGGCACTAGGGTCGAGCAGGTGGCAAACGTGGTCTACCGTGCGTCGCAAGGATGGAGGCCGGGGGTGCATAGACTGGGATGCTGAAGCTGGCTCTTTCAGTCCCTATCTTCCCCTCTGATGTTTTTGTGGTAGCATCTGGGTTGTAATCCAAACTTGGTCGAGCTGGTGCTGCGTCCCCCTACCTGCCTAGCTTATGTGGCGAACTTGTCTCCTGCTAGTACTCAGTCTATTCTAGTACTAGTTGCATAACTACCCGTTTACACTGAGATATTGTCGGATAATGGTTCTCTATGGTTGGATTTCTTTAATAAAATCGGAGGAAACCCCCGCTTTCGATATATATAAAAAATCAGTGCCACTAGCGGTGGCAAAACATTGCCTCAAATTAATAGTGCCACTATATTAAGGTGCAAAATAATAACATTACTGCTTTATCATGGCAGTGCCAAAATAGTAGCACAAGAGCAAAATCAACATGCAGGATCTTTGGCAAACGGTCAGACCAAAAAGGAACATACCTCATTATGGGAACCATGTCTGCAGTCAACGCCATCGTAGAAGGGATGACACCAGTTAGCAACATGGATGATTCAATTCAAGGGACCTTTTGGTGCAGTTCACCTAAAATGAAGCAATGTCCCATGACCTAGCAACTTCTTCATTTTTTTAAAGAAAAGGGCTCCAACCCTGGTTCCATTTCCATCAGAAAACGAAACCCATAGAGCATCTTCTTCTTTAGTTGCAATAAAATTGAGCAACATCAACATTGGTTGTGAAGCTCTTGGAAGGTTCAACTATAATTTGGATATCATTTGTGCAGTTCAACTAAGATCAAGCGTGAAATGTATGTCTCTGCTTGCACAAAAAAGGTGGAAAGGAGGGTGACAAACAAGTGATGAAACATACATCAAATGAAAAGAAGCATGTTCCTTATTTGAATGGCAACCTACAAGGACAGTAGCAATTTCTAAAGCAGCATCATAGCTAGATATTAGTGTGGGCATTAGGATTAACTATGACAACTGTTAAATACGACATTACTATAATGGTGCCATTACTTCATTTTACCAGCAACATTGGTTTAACGTGTCCTTACTTTTAGCTGTGCGACTGCTACATTTTACCAGTGGCATTACATGAGAGTGGCTCGGGGCAACAAACATCAGATCAGGATATCTGGGTTGGTCCCATTTTTGTTCGGTATAGCCACCTTATACTGTGTGAGGCTAGCAAATCTAGTGTTGGATTTACTCTGTTGACTTGTGCCCCAGTCCCCACTTTCTTTACTTTTTCAACCAATAGATCGGGTTTATATTGAGTTTGTACTGCGTTTCCCTTTATTTCCCTATTAGACCTAGAGACCAGCTTGGATGACCAAAGGTTCCGCTACTTTTCGCCCCATTATTTCCTCTTTCGACAAAGTCCTAGATTCAGGTAACAAATCTTCCCCCACCCCCACCCCCACCCCTTTCTTCCTTTTTTAAACCAATTAGTACTAGATTCGAGTGCATGAACTAGTTTTACCTCCTAACAGTAAAAATTTCGGTGGCTTTCAAACAGGCGATCGATCCTATCTACGAGGGGATCTAAGAAATAGTAAAATATACAAATGCAGCGACGTCAGGAGCTCGGGAAGTAGAGCAAGGCCGGTTTTGAAGGGAGTTATACCTGAGGGTCACCGGGATGTCGCTAGGTGGGCGGCGGGAGGTCGGATATGCCCACACTACGGCAGCGAGGAACAAGGGGTCGGAGGCCCTCCCTAGCCAGCGGTGCTTGGGAGAGAATAGCAAAGGCACGCTGATCGGGACGTGCCGGCAATGGGTAAGAGCCGCCGCCGAGGACGACCACATGAACGTTGCACCTTCTCACATTCCCCGGCAGAGAGGTTCCGGCTGGATCTGTGACCAGCGGTGAGCAGAGAGAGAGACTGTGGCCGCTGTCGTGTTTAGATTTGGAGAGGACGAGACAGTGTGAAGAGAGCAACACTAGCAAGCAAGCGCGGAGGCTCCTGCATATTTTGTCTACCGGAGCCAGCTTGACCTTGTCAATGACTGTTGAGAAGTCTTCATGCACGTGCCCCGGTGGCGCAGTTGTCCTCATTTTGATCTGAAGCACCGGATTATAACATATAACACGAAAAAATGCCTCATGACAAGAAACCATAACCTCACTGCCCAAAGGAGACAACATGATTCCCGACGGACAAACTAGACGAGGATCAAAGCTCAAATTAAAGATAAACTCGTAGAAAAGGGGTCCATCGATAGATGCCCTAATTAACATAGACGGCTTGACATAGATGGCAGCCAAGTAGTCTCCGTACATGTGGCCCCCATGACTAGCACCTTGGAGGAACTCAGTTGTTGCTATTTAACCCACGTAGTGATCCGAAGCACATGACACCTAATTTTGCGAGATGACAAGAAACCTTTTTTTAGATTTCTCACCAGAACTACAGCCCTGTACAACATAGCCTGCACGATATGTAGACGATAGCCAATCCAGGCGTGTCTGCTGGAGTCTGGTCACATGCATGGACGAACTGATCTTCCGTGTCATGCAGGGATCGTCCAGGCACCAACGTCTATACAACACTTCTCTAGTACTATCGCTCGTCTCTCTCTTCTATTATCTCACCCGACTTGCGGTGCCGGGGAGTGTGCCTATGGTTGGTTCTCAATTGCGGTCCCACATGTGTGTGCAAACACAATATGACACGCGTTCCATTCAGAGAGTGACGTGCCAGACCGACCGATCGTCTGGGGTGTGACGCAAACGCGACGGGCGTGCTGTATATACTCAGTACATGTGTACCGCCGTTTTCTTGAGGCTTTGCTCCATGGGCAATCCATGGATACAAAATTAGTATACTGTACTATTTAAAAGTCGAGGGCGGGGCTTTTCCCGCGCAGTTGGTGGGGCAGTTCCGCCTAGTCGGTTCGACAGAGATGCGAGAAGACGAGGGAGTAGGCTGCTGCGAACGTAGGGCTGTGTGATGTGACAGTGAGTTACTGCTGGACAGGTTGGTCCCGGTGATTTGACTTGCCATTATCATTTTAACTGCAGCGCTACGACCGGCGTGAGTCTCCCAATTCCTGACCACCTCCATATAGGTGCCTCTCCCGATGCTCCACCATGTAGAGGCTGGCTCTTGCTTGAGAGCCCACTCCTCCACTTTTTCCTTGCATCTTTCCCCCTCATATGCAAAAATGCCATGTAAAGCGGGCTTATAGCCCACTATTGTACTTGATCCTACAGGTGCTAAGCCTGCCACATAGGCATAAAGTCTGATGTGGCAAGTTAATTAAGAAGAGAGAGACTAGTTTGGTGACCCTATGAAGAAACGGTGCTAAGCGCGTGTACCTAGATGAACCAAACTTAGCAACAAAAAACTAAGCACCTATGCATTGGGGACTTGAGTTGCAAAGCCATTTAATGCCCATAGCACCTCATCTAAGCACCATTTCATTGGAAGAGGTCACTCCTTGGCAAATGCAATAAATACTACAAAGAAAGAGATAAAGAGAAGTAAACAAAAATACTCTTATAGCCAACCTTATAGCTAACCCTGTTGTAGTATGAGTGACTAAGTGATGACTATGTATGACATGCCAACATCAGATAGCCTAACGCACCGTGTTAAATCTCCAAGGGCGCGAGCGAGGCGATGGTCGTGGTAGGCGCGACCATGATACGGGCTGCTGGCAGCCCTTGGATCTGAGATCGAACGGTCGCATGCTAAGTTGCTGAAAATTTACAGAATAACCCTCCAGGATAGGATATTCACCCATAGGTCTAGAATCACGCCATGCAACTGTTCGATCTCAGATCGAAGGGATCTCGGAAGCTTCGTATCACCTGTAATTTTCCCGACGCTTGACATGACATCGAAAGCCATTTAATTGGGCGTCGAGTAGACATGACATGTAATTGGCCCCCCATAGTACTGTGCATGAATCCATTTATACACCAAGCAAGCCACTACCCTGCTATTCGCACGCACCCCCCCACTCGGCATTTTTACAATCGATAAACCGTTCCTAGTTATCCCGCCCTTTCACATTACGGCAGTTCCACAAATCCTAACCCTCCTCCCAAATCCATGGCATCCCAAATCTTCATGGTCGGCGGTGAAAGGATGTCTTCATCGCTTCAGACGCATGTTCAAAAACTCAAATGATGAGTGGGCCGCTGGGCTAGATGTTGAGTACACCACAGTCCTGGGAAAAGAGAAGAATCTAAAGGAGGAAGAGAGGAAGAAGCCTGCCGTGATCCAGGTTTGTGTGCATGACTTATGCCTGGTCTACCACATATGCCATGCCGACGTTGAGTGAGAGGAATTTAAGAAGTTCCTCAAAGGTGGCTGAGTCAACTTTGTTACTGTAGACTTTACGAACGACATAAGAGTCCAGGAACGGATAGGCCTCATTGTAGGCAAACCCTTCGACCTCCAGAATAATGGGCTGGTGTCCTCCCGTGATAAGCCTTCAATGCTGACCCTGGAAGGAGCCATGGTTCATCCTTCGTACGGTAAATTGAAGAAACCTCCACACACGTTTCATCGTGCATGGCAGTGGAATGTACTAGATATAGACCACATCCACTACGCTGCAATGGATGGCTACCTTTGTTTCAATATCTACAAGGGTTGGATGAAGAGCAAGAGCCAAGTGTGCGGTTCAAGCAAAGAAGTATCGGCCAAGAGGAAGAGGGGCAAGGACTAAGTCGAGGATGTGGACGAGGACTCCGAGTAAGGTGACAGTGTCGTTGCTCATGGTGGTTCTAATGCAGTGTCTACCGGATTAGTTGCTCAGTTTAATTTATGGTGTGCTTAGTTTTATTTGAGGGGTGTGTTGTGCTTAGTTTTAATTTCTGGTGTGCTCTCTCTAGTGGTGAGGTGTGAATTGTCTTTTTTTGGGTACACGTTAAGCTCGTTCTCCCGAAATTTCAAGTCGCGCCTTGTTATGCCGAAATTCCAACATAGCGTCTCTTTCTATCGTGCTGCAAAACATCCGCCTCTTCAACCCGCACCTTGTTACCCCGAAATATTTAAGATATATCTTTGTCTCATTGTGCTCCGACAACTCCCTCCATCTCAACCCGCGCCTTTCTATTACAAAATTACAACGCGCGCAAAAACTCGCACCTCCTAGGTCAAATTTGTGGGGGTACTTTCGTAACTTACCCCACATTTCAGACAAGCGCGTCCCTAAGCCATGGTTCCCCACTTCCATCCCATCCGCCCACCCATTCGTACACCGAGGCCACGAAAACCCGCGAAGCCCCACACCCTCCTTCGTCCGCCACCCAGCCGAAGCCTCTTCCCCGACGACGTCGTCCACAGAAACACCTCGACGTCCCTCATCCACCATATCGGATGAGGATCTGTCGTCGATCTTGTCGTCCCGCCGGTTCAGCCACCCCGTCCTCCACCTCCAAGGAGCTGCCCTGACGTTCCCCTCGTCTTTCGCGCCACCTCCATTCCCACACCACCGTCTTTACCTGCACCACCGGATCAACATCATCATCACTGTTTCCTCGGATGAAGTTGAGTCCTAATCGGCACCACCAAAGAGGTTGTACACTAATCGCTGAATTTTCTTATTGATTCGATCTCACGGTGCTGCCGACGCTCAGTCTCGAGCCGACACGGCGCGTCTCCATTCACGGTGGCATCGCTGGCCACTTCCTCCACGGCGTCGCTCCCTCGGTGGCGACCTCCACATCAGTAGGAGCTGCTGCTACTTTAGCTCTCGCTCGCGCTGCTGCTCTGCTCTTGCTCTCGGTCCGCTGCTTGGTCTTCTCTTGCTATTGCTATTGCTCGCGTTGTTGATCTTGCCCTTGCTTGCGATGTTGCTCCGATTTAGCTACACTTCAGTCGACTAAATTGACTTTTGGGTCAGTTGATTTTCAGGGTAGGGGCTCGCCGGAGTTAAGGAAGAACCAGCCGCAGCGGGGAGGGGGGCTCGCCGGAAAGGTAGCCCACTATCTATCTTAGGGTTCAGGGTGGGGGCGGTGGTCGCCGGTGGTGGTGGGGCAATTTCATGGGATCGCTGGAGAAAAAGCTTGGCACGGGGGGCCTAGAGGGATGGCCGGGGCAGCGGCGGACCGGCGGTGGGGAGTGGTTTCGGGGCGGGCAGGGCGGCGGGGGGCGGCTGTTTGGTCGGTGGTGGCTGTCGGCTCAGAGGGTGTGGACGTTGAAGATGAATTGCAGGCCCTTGATTTCAAATCCAACGGATGGAAAATCGACTGACCAGAGATGAAAAAGTCAGTCGACTGACATGTAGCCTCACCCGATGCTGCTACACAACCAGCTGCCCCGGATCTCGCACGCGCTGCTGCTGCTACTGCTTTTCTCCTACTAGTGCGTTCAGTTTCGACAGTACAATTCAGTTTCGACAGCAAAATTCAGTTTCGACAGTTAAGTTCAGTTTTGACCGTTAAGTTCAGAGATGAGCGCCTGATGTATTTTACATCTAGCACTTTGTGGTTATGTATTTTACGTCATCTATTGGAGATGCTATTAGAATTCCACTCAGGTTAATGTTGTCTCTCCTGTCCTGCTTCAGCCTCGGCGTCATACAACTCACTCGAGCTTCTCCAATGACAAAACCCTCCATCACAGTGGAGCACTACCCCGGGCTCCATCTCAAGATGCCTAAGATCTTCTTCCCCTCCTCCAACAGCCAAGTCAGCCAGATCATCCTCACCAACCAACCCAATCACGCTGAGATCGATATGGCTTCGCCAAAGAGGTTGTACACTTGTTGCATCTCTTTTTTACTCTACATGTTATATATATTGTCCACTGAGCACACGCAGTAACGTGAAATATGATTAGTTTCTCCTACTATATGACAAGCAGTGAGGTACCAGGAAACTTTGCTATCCGTGATGGACTCTCTTGAATGCCATCATTATTAATCTCTACGCGGTTGAGCTGTGCATTTGTCAATGGGCCTGGGAGTTGAGCTAGTAGGGCAGTGGCCTGGGTCCAAAGTAATAGAAGTAGCACAAAAACATTTTTTAGTGTAGGCTTTTCCTTGCTCAAGCCTGCCTACTAGAATCGCCAGTGCTTGAAAGGAAAAGTGAAGGAAAAAACATAGGAATTGGAAAGTTTCCTATGGTACTACTATTCATGAATTTGGTTCAAAAGAATGGAGCAAAGGAAAACTGTAGGATTTGTTCCTTTAGTGTCTCCAAGAAAGAAAAATCGTAGGAATTTTAATTTCCACTTGTCCTCCTTTTCAAATTCCTATTCATGAAGCAAAAGACTAACAGATAGTAGCATAATAGCATTATAACCGTACATTTTCTTATGGTTTGACTTAATCTCACCTTGCTTCTTTGCATCCTGTGATATTCTGGTTCTTGTGAATCAAACACCCAGATTGTCATAAATCCTGTGTTTTTAAATTCTCTGTTTTGCACGTGCATTCCTATCCTATTCCTGTCTATTTCCTATCCCTGCATTGTTAGAATCCTCAAATTCAAACAAGCCCTGACACAATTACTTACATTCATGATATGTGTCAAAGAAAACCTTGTGTGGTTTGTCCTGCTCCAGCTATGCGTTGTGTTCCACCCAGCTCAGCTGCTCCAACGACGGAAGGGTTCACCACAGCAGGGATCCGCTCTGCACTGGCTCTTTCGCCGCCTCAGATCTTCTTCCTCATTGGCAGCCACGACAACTGCATTACCATCATCAACTGAGCAGATGACCTTGAGGACTACATGGGTCCGCAAGAGAGGTCGCACTCTTCCGTGTCTGCTTACGTTATGCATCACTTAATATGATGACATGCTACTTTATCATCGTGCTCACCTATTAGACTTTGAGTCAGGTCGAAACTAATGCTGAAACTTGAGTTTTTAAATGGTTGTGGGGTACATATAGGGGCAACAATCAGTACTATCTGGTTAATCTCGGGTGTCTACTATGAGTTTCATGTTGGGTGCAAACAAACATTAAAGGAGCCATTATCTGTATTTTGTAACTAAAGCTATTATCTGCCTGCTATCATTGGTTTTGGGTCTATCCACAGTTTGCTACCATCACTCTGGATTTGTGCATCTCCTTACATAATCTCACTATGTTTTAGTCCTATGCATGTTAGTTATTGTACACAATGGAACTGAACATGTAGAGCAAAAGAGACGAGCCTTGCGTGGCAATAAAATTTCATGCAGACGTCGCTCCATGGTGGGCGCAAAGGCAGCCCCCCTCCAGCCATTTCGGATCGTAATCAAGAGGAAGATAACTGTTCTGAGGGGGATTTAGAAGGAGAGGACCACTCCTATTTACCCCCTAAGGTCTTCGCTCTAACTTGGCATGCTGATATTAGTAATATCATGCATATGGTGCCTTGCATTGCTTACTGGATACATCAAATATGTCATCTACTTAGTTTAGACATGCTTTGTGTCAATGCCATCTTTTTAGTTTCTTTATCGTATATGTGAATCATGCAATGCCATCTTGTTTAGCCAGGCATCATATATGTGAATTTTGCAATGCCACCCTGGTTAGCTAGTCATCTTATATGTGAATTATATCATGCCATCATTTTTTTATTATGTGTTAAATTTTTCAACAATTTTAGTACATTCAATTACTCTTACTGTGCATCAGCCATTCGGCATGGTCATGGAAAAATCTGTAGTGGAAACAAGGTCTTCAAAGCAGACAATGCTATTTGACGAAGTGCATGTCTTGCTGGTTACTGATAGCTACTTAGAGCGGGATTCGGAGACAGATGAATAGTCCTATCCCCCCCCCCCCCCCGAGGTGCATGCTCTAACTTGGAGGGTTATGTTGCTCATATCGTGCGTATGGTATCTTTCATTGCTATGTCATTTGCTTAGTTTAGACATGCTTTGTATGAATGCCACCTGTTTAGTGTCTAATTACCATATATGTGAATTATGCGATGCCATCTTGTTGCAAGACATTATATATGTGAATTATGCAATGCTATCTTGTTGCAAGGCATTATATATGTGAATTATGCAATGGCATGCTGCTTAGCCAAGCGTTATATATGTGAATTATATCATGTCGTCCATTTTTTTTGTATTTCTCGTTCCATTTGTCGACAATGTTTGTATATTCAACTGCTCTTCCTGTGCATCAGCCATTTGAATTGGTGATGCAGAAATCTGGAGTGAAAACAAGGTCTTCATAGCAGACAATGCTACCTGCTGAAGCAGATATCTTGCGGGTTACAGATAGCTCTTCAGAGGAGGATTCAGAGGCAGATGACCAGTCCTATTATCCCCCTGAGGTATATGCTCAAACTCGGCAGGGTTATATTACTCATATCATGCATATGTTGTATTGCAATGCTTAGTTTTTACATCATATGCACAATATTGAATGCCATCTCCTTAGTTGACACATCATATATGCGGTTGCCCTCTGCTCACTTGCTTAGTATATAAATCAAATATTTGAATTATATCATGCCAAGATGTTTACATAGACAACACGTATCTGAATTATGGCATGCCAACCCATTTTCTAAAGACATAATATAGTTATATCATCTCATCCTGTTTACATAGTCATCATATTTTGAATTATGTCATTCTATCCTGTTTAGTTAGCCATCATACCTTTGAAATTGTGTCATGCTATCATGTTTAATTAGCCGTCATATATGTGAAATTATGTCCTGCTATTCTGTTTGGTTAGACAACATAAATGTGAATTATTTCATGCCATGTTTTCTTCCCTACTATCCATTGCACCTGTCTATCTTATAATGTTTGTACATTCAATTACTTTTCTTGTTTATCAGCCATTTCAATTGGAGGGGGTGATGGCAGTATCTGTGGGAGTAAAAACACGGTCTTGAGAAAAGATAGTGCTACCTGTCGATGCAGATAGAACCATGGTTGTACTTGCCCAAGAACCAGCCCCGCCACACATAACTCAGACTCAAGCAGATTGTACCCCTACCCATTTGGACAGAGAACCAGCTACACCCCTTCTAACCCCAACCCCAGCAGATAGTAACCCAGTTCCAGTTGATACAGCACCGTCTCCACCACGGAGACCCAAACACGAGCAGTTAGTAAGGCAACTGCAGTGTGCAAAGCACGAGGACCACCACTCCAAACCCCAAGAATTGTTCTCAGGTCAGGTTCCGTAGCTATGGTTCATACTACTTTCCTCTTGCATCACTGAATTTACTCATACAAACTAATTTCAAATTGAAGGATGCAATTGAAACTCCAATGGCACAACATGCATGTTTTAAACCTGTTTCTTTAATGTGTTTGCTATTGTAACTTGTTGTATGTTGATTTCAGTTTCAATTGAATTAATAGTTATGTTCTGATGCCATGCACATTACAAGTGTTGTTATTGCTGTGTAGTTTCCCACACTTATATTCTGTCTATGCTGCTTTGTCTTAAATAGATATGATTCAAACTGTATCTATCTTGATTTGGCAACCTAAACAAGAATGATATAGACCATACAGTGACCATACTACATAGATATATGTTTGTTTCATGTTGTTATCATGTCCACCTTACTACTGAACTGGTTTACCAAAATGAGTTTCATATGCTACATTGTAAACCTGTGATGTGTTTGTTTGGTTCTCTTTTAGAACGCGGATAAAATATTGGAGAAGAGTGCACCGTTATGCAATGGTAAAGGAAGTAATGCAGATAAGGTTCAAGATAGTGAGACATCCCTGTTGGTCTCCAAGAAAGCTGATAAAAACTATATTGAAGACACTGAGACAACCCCAAAGTCATGTCTTGATGTAGTGTTCGAGTTACTGGCTACTACTGCTGGCACCAGCTCTTCGAACTCGTTGCCTGAATCAGTTCGGCTTCTTGAGTCTCAACTTCAAGTTGAAAGACATCGATCAGATGTTATGCGACAGAAGTCAAGGGTGAGCAAGTTCCTGCAGAATTCAGATGCATACTTTCTGGTGCAATAACAAGTGCTGGAGGATTTAAGCGCCAAACAAGAGAAAGTTAATAAGCTTGCTAAGCATCTTGCCAGCATTATGGGTACCCAGGATATTGTTTCTTGAGCTCTTCTGAAGTGGTTTCAGTTCTGGACTTGTTTTGCTGCGGCGTTTATTTGCACTGGTCGCCAACTTTGACAACCAGTGTATATGATATGTTGCTTTGTTCCCTATATTTGCACTGGTGGCGAACTTTGATGCCCAGTGGATGTAATATGTGTAATAGCCGTGATAGCCTAGCGTAAGTTGCTTGCTTATTTATTTCCTTGTTGTCTTGTTTATTTGTTTGCTTGTAGTCAGTGCAGTTCTCTTTCTGCGGTTTGCTAGTGGCCGCAATAACCTATTTTTTAAAACTAGGCCACAATAACCATGGGCTACATTTTACTGTAGTTACCATGGGCCTCCTACGGGCCGTAGAAACAATGGGCCTTCTAAGGGCCATAGAAACAATGGGCCTTCTATGGGCCATAGCATAAATGGGCCTTCTACGTGTCATATGATCGATAGGCCAAACATGGGCCAATAACAGACCGCATTATGGGCCGTAAACACGCTAGATTTGGAATCGTCCGTTCATGTGCCGACAATAACAGGCCGTCGTTAATGGGCCGTATTTGATGAGGTTATGAAAACGGCCCAACGGAGTAACGGGCCGATTGTAACCGCGGACTGAATTTGGACCACAGGCAGAAAAGGCCAATGATGGGCCGTAAGTAACCGAATGCTGGAAATGAGCCCAAGAATAAATGGGCCCTGAGAAGGCAGAAAGATAACACGGGTTGGAAATGGCCCAATGGAATAATGGGCCGTTAATGGGTATAAAGGGGTACACTGTTCATTGCAGGCTAGATTCACTACGGGCCGTTAATGGGCCAAGAGTTACAAATCGCCTCGTATGGGCCGAAATACATCATGGGCTGTCGGATCACGGGTTCCGGCAGACCCTTAAGGTTCGAACTCTGGGAGATCCAACCCTCCACCGTCTCGTACCTCGCCGAATCGCAGGGACCTAAACTACTAACAAGAACAACACAAGACACGCAAGATTTATACTAGTTCGGGCCACCGTTGTGGTGTAATACCCTACTCTAGTTTGTGGTGTATGGATTGCCTCTGGGGTGACGAAGAACAAGATAGGGAAGAACAGCCTCGCGAGGGTCTGTTCTTGGTGGGTGTGATGAACTGCTCTCTCTCCCTCTGGATTCCGAGTGCTCGATCCGATCGTCCTTCGTCCCCTCCTCCTTCTCTCCTTTTTTCTCTGAGTGTGGCTACCCCTATTTATAGGCGAAGGCCCTGGGCCTCCTCCCAAATATTGAGCGGGAAGGGCGCCAACAATTGGCCATTTTGAAGGGGAACAACGGGTACACTTATCCTGACTAAAGTTGGTCCTCGCCTGCCATAGGCTCCGGTGGTGACGCCTGCTTGGGCTCCACGATGACTGCATTCCAGCCGTTGGGGCTGGTCTTGGTCTTGTTGCAATCAAACGCGGATGCCTTTGCTTGATGCCCTTGCTGCGCTTGCCCCCTTTGCACCAAAGAGGAAAGGAGGACGCTGCGCGGGCTGGCGCCCGACTGGCGCCCTTGGTCGTCATGGCTTGCGTCACGGGCACCTCGCGAGGTACCCCACCTTGAGTTCTCCGCCTCCTCATGAGCCAGCCTGACGAGGCCGCTACCGAGGAAGCTCTTGGTCGTCCGCCATGAGGCTTGGCCCTCGCGAGGGTCTCAAGCTTGTGTTGATGAAGATGGGCCATCCTGGGCCTCCTTTGAGCCAGGCCGCAGGCCGCAGGCAGGCAAGTCTGGGGACCCCCGTTCCCAGAACGACGACAGTAACCCCCGGGGCAACGACGCGCCGGGACTTGGCCGTGCAGAGAGGCGAAGGGCGGCGTTGCCAGGCCCCTAACAGCCTGTGGCCTTGGGCGCCGCGTGGCGGTTGATTGGACGTAGGCGCTCTGCATTCCCCATGACGCCTTGGTAACCGCCCGGATTCGACAGGTCCTTGCATGCAGAGTTGGGCATGATGACGGGTGATCGTGGAGGCCGACGGTTGGCCTTCACCGGCTATAAGTACGGAACGGCGCGCGCCCTTCCAGTCTATCCTTTCTTGTTCTCCTTCTTCTCCATGGCTCCACCAAGGAAGTTCTCGGCTGCAGAGAAGGGGAAGGGCCGCCAGGTCGAATCTTCCTCTCCTCCGCCTAAGCGTGGTCGAGGTCGCCTCGGCAAGAACCCGTGGCCTCCTGGCGGTCTCCCGTGGTCGTGAGGGAGGCTCTCAACGTGGCGACGAGCGGCTGGCCATGGTTGGGCGTGCCCGGCCGCTCGTCCCCTGAGGCCGCGCCTCCATGCTGCTGAAGCGCTGCCGGAGTTCTTGGTGAGGGTAGAGGAGCCGTTCAGCGTCCGACTTCAGCTCCCGTGCTTCCTCCTGGGTGAGCTCCCGGCGCCCTGAGTGGCCTCTGGCTCCAGGCAGACGGCTGTTGCAGCTGGGCTTCGTGGGCTTCTCTGGAGGTCTCTGCTGCAGGGAACTTGTTCCTGGCCCATGGGTGTGACGTTCAGCAGCGTGCGCGTGGTCTCCGCCGCGGTGCTCCCTGCACTTCAAGTATGATGGCGACGCCACCCTCTACGTGAGGGTGTTCGGGGAAGACGGCCGCCGCAGGGGGTGCTGCCCTGAGGACGACGACCGCGGCCGAGGACTCAGCCCCGGCGTGGGCGGAGGGGGCAGCACGCGGGTGGCTGGCGATGCCCACGACTCCCCACGCTTCACCAGCTCTTCTTCGGGTGGCGATTCTTCCAGCAGCGGCTGCGGCCAGCCCCCATGCCGCCGCGCCTGCTTGGGGGGTGGCAACGGGTCCGCTCGTCACCACGCCCCGGTGAAGCGCGAGATGGAGTCCGACTGAGCTCCGGAGGCGGCTCGGGCCTCCCAAGAGAGCCGGCACGGGCCGTGCTTCACCTGCTTTTGTCCTTTTCTCCTGCGTAAAAAGGGAACAATGTTCGGCCCCGTGGGGGCGTGTTTAGGGCAACGCCGTTAATTAATGTACTACTTTTGTTGTCTTGTTACTGTTCCCTTCTGCCGTGCGCTCATTCACAAGCGAACCCCGATCGTGGCCGCGTGGGCGGCCGACCCTGGCCCCGTGTTCGCATTGTGCTGCCCGTGAGGCATGGTCAGGAGGGGTGCTCCAGCCGTGGACCAGGGCCATGAAACTTGAGCGATAAGGTTAGGAACACCCGCGGGGGCTCCCGAGGCCGCTCATGAGCCCCACAAGCAAGAGAAACCGAGGCAGGAGGCGAAAAGATCGAAGGACCACGGACCAAAACGGGGCGATAGTTCCGATAAAAACTTCAAATGGGAATAACCAGTCAACTGCAGAAAGCAAATGGAAAAGCCGCGTCCGGCACCTAGTCTAGTCTTGGATGTCTTCTCACCAGCGCGGAGCTAAGTGCTGCTACTGGGCGTAGGAGGGAGCCCCAGGGCCTGAGGCCAGCACCCCTGAGACTCCGGGGCGTGTACAGCCCCACTCATTGTTACGTGAGAGTGTCACGGGGTGGTGAGCTTCACAGGCACTGGGCCTTCTTCACAGGCTCCGAGCCTTTCCTCTGGTAAGCAAGCTTCACGGGTGTTCGCCCTCTTCACAGGCTCTGGGCCTTTCCCAAGAGGTGAGCTTCACAGGCATTCACCTTCTTCACAGGCTCCGGGCCTTTTCCAAAGGATGAACTTCACAGGCATTCGCCTTCTTCACAGGCTCTGGGCCTTTTCCAAAAAGATGCACTTCACAGGCATTCGCCTTCTTCACAGGCTCTGGGCCTTTTCCAAAAAGATGCACTTCACAGGCATTCGCCTTCTTCACAGGCTCTGGGCCTTATCTTCGAGTGTGTTCCTGCAAAAATGGCTAGATGCCGGTGCTCTACGTCTTCGGGTCCCGGCTCTCGGGCTGGTCTCTACCATCGCTGGCAAGCCAGGTCGCGATGCCATGGACAAGACCAGAGGGTGAGGGCCGGAGAGCCGGTAGGAGCCCTGAGTCGCGATGCTCAGGCACCCCCCCTTTAACGCGCAAGCTGGATTGGATGAAGAAACTCTACGTCCTCGGGTCCCGGCTCTCGGGCTGGTCTCTGCAAATCCTTTGGCAAGCCAGGTCGCGATGCCATGGACAAGACCAGAGGGTGAGGGCCGGAGAGCGGTAGGAGCCCCGAGTCGCGATGCTCAGGCACCCCCTTTAACGTGCAAGATTTCGCCACCCGTGAGAAGGCACCAAATAACAAGCATGGTGGAGCATAATCCTAAGGAAAGCATGAAGGATACATGTCACTGGACTGGCCCGGCGGCTTGGGGATGATGCAGCCGAGGCGCCCCAACAGGGTAAGCTAAGGACATGAAATAAAGGGATACATGCCGAGGATGACCCACGCTGACTTTGGGAATAATGCGGCCCTCAAGGCGCTCCCGGAAATAAAACTTAAAGATGTCACTGGTGATGTTGGGGATGAAGGGCTGTTGATGTAGCAGAGACTCGGTGGGCTGCGGAGCCGATCCTCACGAGCCCCCAGGCTCGGGGTCCTCGGGAGGCTCTGGAGGCGCTGGCGGCCCCTCTCGGGCCATCTCCCTGTCCGCCAGGGCTGCGGCGTGCCTGACCTCATGAGCCTCCAGGATGGTCCTCATGAGACGCTGGTGTACGGCAGCCGCGTTTGGCAGGCCATAAGGCATGCGTGCGTGGGCTGGGGCGGGCCCTGCATGGCGTCCCACTCGCGAGGGCAGGCGCTCTTGAGATGCGGCTCGGTTGAGCCTGATGCGTCGATCTGACGCGCAGCCCACCATCCTCGCTGGATGGGGGCCCACAGTGGTAGGCGGCGGCTGCCCTCATGACCCTTGACTCCAGAACTCTGAATGGCCATCTTGATGAACTCTTGAGGGTTCTGTTCTCCTGGTCTTGCTCACCTTGCTGGAAGCGTGGCTCAAACACGCCTCCACGTGGTGCCCAAGCGGCTCCCTCGAGACCTTGGCGAGGTCGGTGGCCCTCCGTGGGAAAGCCCGAGCCCCGCTGAGGAGGGCGCCGAGCGCGCTTCCTATGCGCGATGGAAGGAGGCTCCCCTAGCCCGGCGGGCCTGAGGGGCCTGTCTCTTGATGAGCCGGGCTGTCGATGTCTTCTTCTTCTTGGGTGCTTTGCCTCGGGAGGCATCCTGCATTGTGGTCTGGTCTTCCAAATGATGCGGCTCGAAAAGCTTCGCTCAAGGAGCACACTGCATCTCTCTCTTCACAGGGCACCGTGATGACCCCATCGCTTCCTGGCATCTTGAGGATGTTGTAGCCATGGTGGGTCACGGCCATGAACTTGGCCAACGCTGGGTACCCGAGGATAGCGTTGTACGGCAGGCGAATGTGGGCGACGCCGAAGTCGATGAGCTCGGTGTGGTAGTTGTCGCGGGCCCGAAGGTGACAAGAAGGCGGACCTGCCCGATCGGGACCGTGGAGCCGTCGGTGACTCGGAGAAGGGCTTGGTTGGCTGAAGGCTGGTCAGAGGGCACTTGAAGATTGTTGAAGGTCTCCACGGACAGGAGTTGAGCCCTGCTCCGCCGTCGATGAGGGTCTTGGTGACCAGCACGTTGTTGATGATTGGGGAGCAAAGCATTGGGAGGACTCCGGCTGTGGCTGCGCACTTGAGCTGATCCGCTGAGCTGAACGTGATGGCAAGACGCCGACCGCTGAGAGGCGGGTGGACTCGAGCTTGGGGAGGACTGCTTTTACTTCACGCAGGCGGCTGCTTGAAGATGCGGTGGGAGGTGGGGCTTGGGCTCCGCCCGGGATGCAAGCGATCGCGCGCTTCCTGGAAGCCCCCAGCCCCCTCGTCCTGATGACGGTCTTCGATTCTCCTTGGTGGCGGCGGCAGCGGAGGGAGGCATGCGTTCCCTTGCGGACGATCCTCACGAGGCTGATTCCTCCAGCCCCCCTCGCGAGGTGGGTCTTGCCAGCGGTCCTCGCGAGGTTGGTCGCGCCACCCTTGGCACGGGCCGCGGTCTTCCCAGCGTCCTGCATTTCTTCCTCCTCCTCGGCCGTAGCCCCGGTCGCTGCGCTCAGGGCGTCTGCCGACCCTTCCTTCGCGCACGGCCCGGAGCTCTTGACATTCATTGGTGTTGTGGGTGTGGAGGTCGTGGTACACGCAGTACCGGCTGCCCTTGGAAGACTCGTGCTGATCTCTGCCCCGCTTGGTGTCTGGTTCGGCCGCGAGTACGGCAGCCCCCTTGCGCTTTACATCCCTGGCCTTAGACTTCTTCCCTTCGGGACCCGCGGCAGGCAGCTCGAGGAGGGAGAGGCGCCCCTCCTCAGCCCTGGCGCGCTTGGTCGCCAAGTTGAACCGCTCCAGGGAGGTGCACAGATCTTCATGCATCGCCAGCTCCTCCTTCATCTTGACATCGCGCACGCCGTCGGAGAAGGCAGAGATGATGGCCTCCTCCGTCACCCTGGGGATCTTGAGGCGTAGCGTTGTTGAAGCCGGATGTACTTTTGCGGGGTTTCCAGGCTGCCGCTTGATTACGTGCATGTCGCCACGGCGGGTGGCCGGTCGAAGTACCTTGGAAGTTGGCGATGAAGCGGAGTGCGCATCTCGGCCCAGAAGAGATCGTGCTCGGGGCGCATTCAGGAGCCAGTGCGGGCTCCGTCCTTGAGCGCCATGGGAAAACAGTTCGCCATGACCTTTTCATCTCCGTTGGCAGCCTCGATGCCCAGCTCGTAGAGCTGGAGGAACTCCGTAGGGTCTGCCGTGCCGTCGTAGCGTGGGGGCAGGTCTGGCTTGAACTTGGCGGGCCACACGACGCCGCGCAGCTCAGTGGTGAAGGCGCGGCATCCCGCCGTGGCCGCGGGGGGGCCTCGGACGGCAGAGAGCTTGGTCTTGCAGGCCTCCCTGCGCCGCGGCTGGGGGCAGCGCAGGGTCTTCACGTGCAGGAGCGGGGAGCGCTCGGGCAGCTTCTTGTGGGCGAGGAACTTCTTGGCAGCTCTGCTCTTGCCGCGCCGGGGCCTGGCGGAGCGGGTTCCGCCCAGGGGCCGCACGCCTTGGGTCCAGGGCGCCGTCTTGAGAGAAAAGCGGTGGCGCCCGGGAGCTTCATCGCCAGCAGCGAGGCGGAGTGCGGTGCAAAGCAGACGGCGGTCGCCTCCAGCGTGAGACGAGCTTCAGCGATGCGGTCGAGCCATTCTTCGTGAAACGTCGTTGTGAAGCGGTAGCGTAGGGAGTTACGTTAGCGCGATGAGTGCAGCTTTCGGGCCTCCATGGCAGCGCGAAGCGCGCTGCGAAAAAGAACCAGTGGGGGTGGCGAAAGCGTGGCGGTGCGGCGTCCGCCTCATGGGCCAGTCTTTGGGGCGACACTACGCTTTCGTTCCCGCCCGGGCTGGTGGCGGCGTTGACAGCCGGTGACGAGGACAGCGAGGCGCCCGCCCGGCAGAAACCCGTCTGGGCGGCGTCGAACATAGTGGCGGTGGTGAGGAAGAACGAGGCGACGAAAGGCGATTCGGCGCACCCCTACAGCGCGCCACATGTCGGATCACAGTTCCGCAGACCCTTAAGGTTCGAACTCGCGGGGTGCGCGGAGATCCAACCCTCCACCGCCTCATACCTCGCGAATCGCAGGGACCTAAACTACTAACAAGAACAACACCAGAGACGCAAGATTTATAAGACTTCGGGCCACCGTTGTGGTGTAATACCCTACTCTAGTTTGTGGTGTATGGATTGCCTCTGGGCTGACGAAGAACAGTACAGGGAAGAACAGCCTCGCGAGGGTCTGTTCTTGGTGGGTGTGATGAACTGCTCTCTCTCTCTGGATTCCGAGTGCTCGATCCGATCGTCCTTCGTCCCCTCCTCCTTCTCTCCTTTTTTCTCTGTGTGGCTACCCCTATTTATAGGCGAAGGCCCTGGGCCTCTTGCCAAATATTGAGCGGGAAGGGCGCCAACAATTGGCCATTTTGAAGGGGAACATCGGGTACACTTATCCTGACTAAAGTTGGTCCTCGCCTGCCAAAGGCTCCGGTGATGACGCCTGCTTGGGCTCCACGATGACTGCATTCCAGCCGTTGGGGTTGGTCTTGGTCTTGTTGCACCGAAACGGATGCCTTTGCTTGATGCCCTTGCTCAAGGCTTGCCCCCTTTGCACCAAAGGGGAAAGGAGGGCAGCTGCTTGGCTGGCGCCTGATGGCGCCCTTGGTAAATCATGGCTTGCGTCACGGGCACCTCGCGAGGTACCCGCCTTGAGTTCTCCGCCTCCTCATGAGCCAGCCTGACGAGGCCGCTACTGAGGAAGCTCTTGGTCGTCCGCCCATGAGGCTTGGCCCCTCATGGTGTAACATCCCAAAATTCTAAATTTTGGAATGTTATAATAAATAAATAACTATGGTTGTTGTCTGATTGTTTGGTGATTGATTGAATGGAATTGAGTGGAAATTGAAACTTTTGAAAGTTGAATGAGAGGGAATGAAATGACTTTCCCAAACTTTCCATTTTGCATTTTTTTGGATCCCAATTGAACTCAAGTTCATCGCAACACCAAAACCTAGAGTGAAGATGACATGACTTCTTCCATTTTGAAATGAATAGGGTTTTGGAAAAAGAATTGAATTTCATTTGGGAAGTTTTCAAATTCAAAGCTTTATGCAACTCAATGATTTTCATGAGGGAAGATAAAATGACTTCTTCAATTATATGAAATATGAGTTGGAAGTTGAGTAGTATCAAGTTGAAAGTCATTTGAAAGTGCTTTGAAACCCTCTTTCAAAATTTTGAGTTTTGAATTTGAATTCAAACTTTGGCATGTGGGAAACATTTCAAAAACTATGCCTGATAAATACTTGAACCAAAAGTATAAGAGGAGTAAACATGACACTCCAAAAATATCAGAGGAAAACATTGCCAAAAGATTTGGATTCAAATCTGAATTTTATTTGAATTTGAAAAAAATGGAGTTTTATAAAGTTTGGATTTTGTCTTTGGAAAAATGTTCAAATGATAGGGAATATTCCCCTGATCATTTTGGTATATATATGTCCTATATAAAATATTTATAGATATTGTTTTATTTCTGTTTTAGTTTTATTTAAAAAAATAAAGAAAAAAACCCCCAGCGGCCACCCCCTGCCGGCCAAATGTGAGCCCCCACCAGCCCACCACCAGCGGCCTAACCAGGCCAGCCCAGCGAGCCCCCGAGCCGACCGACCCCTCCCCTCGCCCGAAACCACTCGGCGCGGGCGACCGACCGAGCCCGCGCCTCTCCCTCGCCAGCGGACCCCACCCCTTCTTCCTCCCGCCCCACGCTGCCGTCGCCCATGGATCGCCGGATCGAAGGATCCGGGATGCCGATACCTCTCCCGATCCCCTTCCTCCCCGACGAGGCCCCCGCCCTATAAAACCCCTCCACCCGTTTCCCCCTCGCCCCTCATGGGACCCCCTCTCCCCCTCGCACGAGCTCGCCGGAGCCCGAGAGCCGCCGCCGCGCCCTTAGCCCGTTCAGCCACCCCGACCACCCCGAGCTACTTTGAGACCACCTCCGGACTCCCCTCGCTCGACCACCCCTCCCCGTGCCCTCGCCCGAGCTCCAGAGCCGCCGGAACACCGTCGCCGTCGATCACCGAACGCCACCGCCGCCTCGAGCTCGCTGCCGACCAACTCCGACTACCCCGATCACCCCCGACTCCACCAGACCCCTCCCCGAGCTCGCCCGCATCCTCCCGGCCACTCCGTCGACCTCCCCGACGACCGGAGCCCTCAACGCACTCTCGCCGCCGCCGTCGCCGTCGCCGAACTCCGGTGAGTCACCGGAACTCCTCCCCGCCGTCGGATCTCACACCAACGGTGTAGATTAGAAACCCCCAAGGGGTATTTCTTTATAAAACCGCCGGTTCGGCGGTTAATTCTGATTTATTAGTTAGGGTTTTTAGTATTTAGCCGCCCGTTTTTAGTTTTAACCCGAGGCCCGTTTAGACTATTTGACGCTTTCGAGACAAAGATATAGGCCCATTAGGTTTTTTTCTTTTAATTTGATTTTCTGTTTTAGCAGAATAGTTTCTGTTTTCAAAAATTGATATCTTTTATTCTGTTTAATATTTTTAGGTGATTCTTTTTTTGTTGGATTGCAAATTTTATGTAGTTTCAGCAAAATATATATTTAGCTATGTTAAAAATAATTAAAAATGCTTTAATTCAGTTTTAGTCAGAATAGTAAATCTGCTATAACTTGAGTTAGAAAAATTATTTTTGCATGATTCTTTTTGTCACCACTTTATTTTGACATTGCCAAACCCTAGAAATTAACTTGGGTATTTTAGGATTAATAAATAATTAGTTTTAGACAGAATCCTATTAATCCTAATTAATTAACTAGTTCCTGTTTTCCTAATTAATTAATTAGTAAATTAATTTATTTTTAACTTGTGATTAGTTATTCTAGGTTAGTTTCTGACATTCTAGTAGATGAACTTTTATTTATAATTAATAAAAGTTTTAAATTATTTTTCTTAATAGAAATTGGATTAGGCCTAGAATGAGTTTTATAATAGCTTTTTAATTAATTCTTTTTGCTCCTAGTTGCTTAGTGAATCCTTTTCTGTTAAGTTAACCTAAAACCATGATTAGGTTATATTAAGAAATTTTTATTATATAAAACTATTTTGTTATTGTTTGAAGTAGGGAAAACTTTGAGTGGCCTTTATTTGAGTTTTTCTTTTGGATTTGAGTTTTGGTTGTTTGTTGTGTTATGTTACTTTTGTTATGTTGTGTTATGTGATCCTATTGCTATGTGCTTATTATAGTTATTGTTTGCCTCGGTAGAATTTCCGGAGTGCTAAGATTGCTACTACGAAACCCTAGTTTTTCAAGATCGTCAACCGTGCAAGTTCACTTTGACCATGCTTTTCTTACCTATGTTTTATTACATTTAGTGGCACCATTGCAACCACCCCTCAAGAGTGTTATTGAATCCTTGTAGTTGAGTAGTATGCATGAGGTAGGAACCCATCACCCTGTTACCAAGCCCGGACGTTATTTGTTTTAATGCTACGCTATAGTAGACGGGGTTTGGTATGAGTGCACGAGAGTGGTGTGAAGAAGGAGGACTCTACGCCAATGACGACAACTCCATGATGGAATCTGCAAGGACTGCACCTTCAAGACCTCAAGACTTCAAGACTCGAGACAAGAATTCAATACACACTCTTGGGTGAAGGACGGTTGACGGGCACCTGGAGAAACCAAAGTGGTTGGCCGGGATGCATGGAGAAGCGCCATGACATCTTGCGGAAAGCTTCACCCAGACTCAAAGAGACGGAAGAATACTTCACGCCCGAAGCTTACATGCAACCGCAAGTCATTATGGGCTCTGGCTTGGTTGACCTTAGTTGTGACTCTGGCTGGGACGGTACTAGCAGATGTAGAAGAACGGTAGGATCGGATGGGTACCGGACAGTGGTCAGAGGAACTCTTTGGAAGACCATGTTTCGGTCATCTTGTTCTCAAACACTCTGAAGTGCGAGAACGTAAAAAGAGGGATCGAATCTTGCGGGTAAAGTGTACAAACCTCTGCAGAGGGTTATAACCTAATCGATTAGCCGTGTCCCCGGTTACGGACAATTTGAGCATCTGGACTTGGATCTATTTCGGAACTCTCAACACCGGATTGATAACTTAATTGTGGGCAACATATGATGAATTTTGGGCTATGAGACATCGGTTGGCGGAACCATGTCATGATAGAAAACTCCTTAGTGCAGACTTCATTTATTCCTTTGATGTAGGTAAAATAAAATCAGCTTTTACGCAAACAAAACTCAGATACAGAGCCATAAAGCCATATTGCATATAGTATAGTTTTATCATCTGTTTTCTCATATTGTGATCTTGCGGTACATTCAATGTACTCGACCTACACGGCTGCAACGTATCATGTTGCAGATATTTCCTCGACAGTAAGAGTTACGATACAGGTTACGGTCTACACTCAACTTTGCCGATGGCGTTGATGGGACTCCACACCCGCTTGATTGTTTCATTGAGTATTATGAGGTATATATCAGTTTTACGTTATTTATGCATGTGATTGCACTTTGATATATACATTGATGTACTGTGTGTGCCAAAGATACTGATCCGTGGATGGCATAGATACACAGAGGCTTGACCGCCCCGAGGTCGGGTCGCTACAGAGATGTTATCAGAGCACATGTTGAATGTAGGACGTGAACCTAGAAACTGGAAAAGCCCTTATTACTTGATATATAAAAAACTTTATTTTCAAAAAGACTCTTACTTCTCATCTTTTCTAATTTTATCAAATAGACCCTCTCACCTCAAATAGTTAGAATATACCCTTATCCTTTGATCACGGGAGGATCAATCAAGACGCTCCAAGAAGGATTTGATATCGAGAACTGATGACCCCTTCAGAGTAAATAGGATTTCACCATGTATTAGAAGCTACAACAGTTGAAGACTCAAGATTTGAAGTTCTGAAGAAATATTTGACCTTTAGAAGACCAAACCCTGTTACACACTTACGTTAGATGCGACGATGTGTGAGCTGTCATTTGTTTGATGTTTTCCGACAGCCACAAAGTAAAACTTGTTTCTTCAAAAACTATTGTTTGTATTGTGTGTATATCCCTCCCCACCTCTCTCTCATCTCACCCTAAAACCCTTAAACCCCATAGATGATGAATGAAGTTGGACTGATATTCTTCGGATCAAGACTTCGGGAGGCAGAGCTATGGATGCAGAACATGGAGAATCACTGGGAACAATTTGGTTTCAAGGAAGTATGAGGTCCAATACGCTCTTCAAGATTTTACAGAAAGTGCTGCAACCTGGTGGAGAATGCATCAATCCATACAAGGATTTAAAGGAGCAAGAACTTGGGAGGAATTCAAGAAGACCCTGATGAGATCACGTCTTATCCGGAAGCACAATGATATACCAAGAAGAAAACCTTGTGCCTGCAAGATTTGCGGAGAAATAGGACACACCCAGGAGGAACACAAGGATGGATACCCTCCTTGTGAGGAAAATCACTCAGCCGAAGAATGCCCGATTGGGCAGGTTACTTGTTTCCTGTGTGAAGGAAATACACACTACCCTGCTCAATGTCAGATTTACCCCAAGGTACAAGAAGTTATGAAGCAGCAGAAAGAAGCCCGCAGGAAAAATTTAGAAGAACTTGTGATGAAGGAAGTTATTGAAGACCATGATGGTGAAGGCCTAAACAGATTTTTCGCACAAGCCTGCTATTCATGTGGAGAAGAAGGACATTTTTCAGAGTATTGCATGAAGGAAAGCCAAGAGTATCTCGGAGACTTCCCGACAGAAGTGAACTTTGACCCTCGTGAAATAGAAGCTACGATCATTACGGAGAAATCCAGGAAGAGAAGACGAAGGCATCTTCGTAACAACCCAATTTCTGCAGAGAAGGACCTGAGTCATATCACTTGTTACAGGTGCAAGGATTTAGGTCATTACGCTAGTAAATGTCCATAGAAGAAGCCAAGAGCCCAAAGAGTAGACACCATCTCCAAGAAGCCCAAAGACTTTTCGAAAGTTATTTGTTTTCGCTGCAAGGATGCAGGACATTATGCTACCAAATGTCCCGACAAGATGAAAGTCGGAGCTGAGTAGTTGGAACTTTGATATTGGTAGTAAGAAGCAATTTCATTTTTATGAGTTCGATGAGTTGAGTTATGTAATGGGTGCTCAGAGATTGTAATGAATGCATGAATCAATAAAGTTAAGGTGTGATGATTTCATATTGTTGAATTTTATGAGTTGTTACTCCATGAACAAAGAGTTTTGACCATTTTCAAGGATATGAGAAAAATATGGTCTATGGAAGAATTTGTGCATTTAAGGGTGGTAGTACCCTGTGAGGACACTTGACCCATGGAAATGATAATGATATTCCACGAGTGAAGTTTGGACAAAATAAGTTGGAGTTTTGTTTTGATATGATGGTATGAAGAAACAGAGTACTACTGGATTTAAGGAGGTGTAACAAGAGAGTTACTCCAAGGATGAGTTAAAGCTGCAGTAGTGTTGAAGTGGGCCATAACCCACAGGCCCAGGATTTTGATAAGGAACAGATTGTAACCTTGATAAAGGAGTACATTTGGAAGAAGCAGGGATCAAATCAGCATACGTTCCGTAGGAGGTTACGCAAAAACCTAAGAGTGGTGAAGTAACGATAGATGTTTTGTTTGGCTTGCAGAAACCATGGATTATACGAACTCAGTTCGTCAACAAGAGAAATTCTGCAATGCTTGTGAGTATGCCCAAGTGTTAGAATACGTGATTCACTTTGTTTACGTATGTGGTAATGATTCAAGTACGGGATGGATTGGCCCCCATACGAAGACTTCTATCATGAACTATCATATGTTGATGGAAAATCGAGAGCCTTGAAAACCTTAGAAGAGTGTCGACGCGATAAGCCATAAAACCATAAAATGGTAGGACGATGGAACCCCATTACAGTGCAACCGTTGCCAAACGTAGGTTATACGGTGAGGTTCAACCTGCACCCGCTTCTGCAGGAGAAACCATGAATTGTCGACCACCATGAGATTTTCGATAGTTGTTTAGTATTGGCGACAGACCCGTCGATATGAAGACCCGGTCTCGGAAGAACCTTACCATGATGAAATGACACATGATATTGTGGAAAGAGTTATGCCCCTACCGGAGGAATATCGATAAAGGATTCATACCAAGATATGAGAAGACCGACACCGCCAACCCTAAGGATGAAGTACATGAGTTTTGTCGGAACATAACCATGCTTCTAAGTGTGGTAGCACTCTAGACCATACCGCTCCATGGATTTGCTAGAAGACCCCAACACCTACCCTTGTCATTCTAGCCTATTCGTATCTCGATGACGAGATTCATTTTAAGTGTGGTAGGTTTGTAACATCCCAAAATTCTAAATTTTGGAATGTTATAATAAATAAATAACTATGGTTGTTGTCCGATTGTTTGGTGATTGATTGAATGGAATTGAGTGGAAATTGAAACTTTTGAAAGTTGAATGAGAGGGAATGAAATGACTTTCCCAAACTTTCTATTTTGCATTTTTTTGGATCCCAATTGAACTCAAGTTCATCGCAACACCAAAACCTAGAGTGAAGATGACATGACTTCTTCCATTTTGAAATGAATAGGGTTTTGGAAAAAGAATTGAATTTCATTTGGGAAGTTTTCAAATTCAAAGCTTTATGCAACTCAATGATTTTCATGAGGGAAGATAAAATGACTTCTTCAATTATATGAAATATGAGTTGGAAGTTGAGTAGTATCAAGTTGAAAGTCATTTGAAAGTGCTTTGAAACCCTCTTTCAAAATTTTGAGTTTTGAATTTGAATTCAAACTTTGGCATGTGGGAAACATTTCAAAAACTATGCCTGATAAATACTTGAACCAAAAGTATAAGAGGAGTAAACATGACACTCCAAAAATATCAGAGGAAAACATTGCCAAAAGATTTGGATTCAAATCTGAATTTTATTTGAATTTGAAAAAAATGGAGTTTTATAAAGTTTGGATTTTGTCTTTGGAAAAATGTTCAAATGATAGGGAATATTCCCCTGATCATTTTGGTATATATATGTCCTATATAAAATATTTATAGATATTGTTTTATTTCTGTTTTAGTTTTATTTAAAAAAATAAAGAAAAAAAACCCCCAGGCGCCACCAGCCTGCCCGGCCAAGCCCCCCACCAGCGGCCCACCAGCGGCCCAATCACAGCCAGCGAGCTGAGCCGACCGACCCTCCTCGCCTGAAACCTCTCTCCGGCTCGGTCGACCGACCGAGACCGCCCCCTTTCTCCCCATCGCCAGCGGACCCCACCCCTTCTTCCTCCCCGCCCACGCCACGCCGCCGCCGCCGCGGATCGCCGGATCCCGACGGATCCGGGATGCCGATACCCTCCCCCGATCCCCTTCCCTCCCCGACGAGGCCCCCCGCCCTATAAAACCCCCTCCCCGCACCCCGTTTTCCCCCTCGCCCCTCATGGGACCCCTCTCCCCCTACGAGCTCGGGAGCCGAGAGCCGCCGCTGCGCCATTGCCGTTCCGGCCACCACCCGACCACCGAGGCTCGCTTTGAGACCACCTCCGGACTCCCCTCGCTCGACCACCCCTCCCCGTGCCCTCGCCCGAGCTCCAGAGCCGCCGGAACACCGTCGCCGTCGATCACCGAACGCCACCGCCGCCTCGAGCTCGCTGCCGACCAACTCCGACCACCCCGATCACCCCCGACTCCACCAGACCCCTCCCCGAGCTCGCCCGCATCCTCCCGGCCACTCCGTCGACCTCCCCGACAGCCGGAGCCCTCAACGCCTCTCGCCGCCCGCCGTCGCCGTCGCCGAACTCCGGTGAGTCACCGGAACTCCTCCCCGCCGTCGGATCTCACACCAACGGTGTAGATTAGAAACCCCGAAGGGGTATTTCTTTTTATAAAAACCGCCCGGTTCGGCCGGTTAGTTACGGTTTATTAGTTAGGGTTTTTAGTATTTAGCCGGCCCGTTTTTAGTTTTAACCCGAGGCCCGTTTAGACTATTTGACGCTCAGGGCACAGTATAGGCCCATTAGGTTTTTTTTTCTTTTTAATTTGATTTTCTGTTTTAGCAGAATAGTTTCTGTTTTCAAAAATTGATATCTTTTATTCTGTTTAATATTTTTAGGTGATTCTTTTTTTGTTGGATTGCAAATTTTATGTAGTTTCAGCAAAATATATATTTAGCTATGTTAAAATAATTAAAATGCTTTAATTCAGTTTTAGTCAGAATAGTAAATCTGCTATAACTTGAGTTAGAAAAATTATTTTTGCATGATTCTTTTTGTCACCACTTTATTTTGACATTGCCAAACCCTAGAAATTAACTTGGGTATTTTAGGATTAATAAATAATTAGTTTTAGACAGAATCCTATTAATCCTAATTAATTAACTAGTTCCTGTTTTCCTAATTAATTAATTAGTAAATTAATTTATTTTTAACTTGTGATTAGTTATTCTAGGTTAGTTTCTGACATTCTAGTAGATGAACTTTTATTTATAATTAATAAAAGTTTTAAATTATTTTTCTTAATAGAAATTGGATTAGGCCTAGAATGAGTTTTATAATAGCTTTTTAATTAATTCTTTTTTGCTCCTAGTTGCTTAGTGAATCCTTTTCTGTTAAGTTAACCTAAAACCATGATTATGTTATATTAAGAAATTTTTATTATATAAAACTATTTTGTTATTGTTTGAAGTAGGGAAAACTTTGAGTGGCCTTTATTTGAGTTTTTCTTTTGGATTTGAGTTTTGGTTGTTTGTTGTGTTATGTTACTTTTGTTATGTTGTGTTATGTGATCCTATTGCTATGTGCTTATTATAGTTATTGTTTGCCTCGGTAGAATTTCCTGAGTGCGAAGATTGCTACTCTGAAACCCTAGTTTTTCAAGATCGTCAACCGTGCAAGTTCACTTTGACCATGCTTTTCTTACCTATGTTTTATTACATTTAGTGGCACCATTGCAACCACCCCTCAGTAGTGTTATTGAATCCTTGTAGTTGAGTAGTATGCATGAGGTAGGAACCCATCACCCTGTTACCAAGCCCGGACGTTATTTGTTTTAATGCTACGCTATAGTAGACGGGGTTTGGTATGAGTGCACGAGAGTGGTGTGAAGAAGGAGGACTCTACGTCAATGACGACAACTCCATGATGGAATCTGCAAGGACTGCACCTTCAAGACCTCAAGACTTCAAGACTCGAGACAAGAATTCAATACACACTTTGGGTGAAGGACGGTTGACGGGCACCTGGAGAAACCAGTGGTTGGTCGGGATGCATGGAGAAGCGCCATGACATCTTGCGGAAAGCTTCACCCAGACTCAAAGAGACGGAAGAATACTTCACGCCGGAAGCTTACCCGTGCAACCGCAAGTCATTATGGGCTCTGGCTTGGTTGACTTTAGTTGTGAATCTGTCTGGGACGGTACTAGCAGATGTAGAAGAACGTTAGGATCGGATGGTTAGCGTACAGTTGTCATAGGAAATCTTTGGAAGACCATGTTTGGTCATCTTGTTCTCAAACACTGAAGTGCGAGAACGTAAAAGAGGGATCGAATCTTGCGGGTAAAGTGTACAAACCTCTGCAGAGGGTTATAACCTAATCGATTAGCCGTGTCCCGATTACGGACAATTTGAGCATCTGGACTTGGATCTATTTCGGAACTCTCAACACCGGATTGATAACTTAATTGTGGGCAACATATGATGAATTTTGGGCTATGAGACATCGGTTGGCGGAACCATGTCATGATAGAAAACTCCTTAGTGCAGACTTCATTTATTCCTTTGATGTAGGTAAAATAAAATCAGCTTTTACGCAAACAAAACTCAGATCTGAGCCATAAAGCCATATTGCATATAGTATAGTTTTATCATCCGCTTTTCTCATATTGTGATCTTGCCGGTACATTCAATGTACTGACCTACACGGCTGCAACGTATCATGTTGCAGATATTTCCTCGATGAGTAAGAGTTACGATACAGAGGTTACGGTCTACACTCAACCCGCCGATGGCGTTGATGGGACTCCACACCCGTTTGATTGTTTCCGCTGAGTATTATGAGGTATATATCAGTTTTACGTTATTTATGCATGTGATTGCACTTTGATATATACATTGATGTACTGTGTGTGCCAGCATACTGATCCAGGGATGGCATAGATACACAGAGGCTTGACCGTCTGAGGTCGGGTCGCTACAGAGGGTCTCGAGCTTGTGTTGATGAAGATGGGCCGTCCTGGTCCTCCTTTGAGCCAGGCCGCAGGCCGCAGGCAGGCAAGTCTGGGGACCCCCATTCCCAGAACACCGACATGGGCCATACACGGGACGGAAGTTACAACGGGCTGGAGTCATATTGGAAGGCCCAGATGAAGCTACTGGGCTTAATTCGGATAGGCCGTAATGGGCCATGAGTTAGCGGGCCGTAAATGGGCCATATACGAACACACCGTTAATAGGCTTTCCGTGGGCCGGCCCATTACCTTTTGACCAAGTCAAATGGGTCGGCCTTTTCACCGAAATGGGCCTCTATTGGGCCGTGCCATGTGTCGACGTATCATAGGCGCCTCCTGTCCAATGAATGCATGACATCTGTCCCAACGGAGAGCCAACACTTGTTTCCTCCGACCAATGAGAATTTTACACGTGGAAAATCCTCATTGGTCCGGGCTGTTAGCGGGTTATCGAATCCAAAACCAGACCCGATAGCTTAACAGCGTCCCATTACGGTGGATGCCACGTGTCGGTCACCCTTGATGCAAGCACTTCCATGACGCGCGATTTATCATCATGTGGAAGTGGACACTTCCATGATGATAATTTTGGTAATGTCATGGAACACTTCTATGACAGCACAGGTATGACTATCTTGATTCTGTCATAAATTTGTCATGGATGTACATGCATGACATAAAACGTGACCTATTGTGACAAACACGTATCATCACGGAAGTGTATTTTTTTTGTAGTGATGTGAATAGCTTGCTACTTGATCATGAGAAGTTTTATGAGATGAGCTACTGTTTATGATAAAGAATAATGCTAGAAAAGTGTTTGGAACTATCATTGATCAAATTTATGCACTATGCTAGCATTCACACTTCATAAGTTATTTCTTTTATCATTTACGTACTCGAGAACGAGCAGGAATTAAGCTTGGGCATGCTAATACGTCTATGACGTATCTATAATTTATGAAGTATTCATGCCATGTTTACGACAATTTTATATGGTTTTGGTATGATTTGATTAGAACTAACCCAGACTGACGATGTTTTCATCAGAACTACCGTGGTGTCGTTTTTTTGTGCACAAATAGAAGTTCTCGGAAAGGTCTGAAAATTTATGGTGATTTTTTATGGACCAAAAGAGAACCCGAAGCACAAGAGATGAACCAGAAGAGTCCTGAGGCGACGACAAGGTAGGGGGCGCGCCCTACCCCCCGGGAGGGTGCTCTTACCTTGTCGCTGCCTCGTGTCCCCGCTTGAAATGAGACCGACGCCACAAATTCCTATAAATACCAAAAACCCCAGAAATAAATCTAGATCGGGGGTTCCGCCGCCGTAGGCCTCTGTAGCCACGAAAAATCAATCTAGGCCCTCTCTGGCACCCTGCTGGAGGGGGCCATCATCACCAGAGGCCATGGAGGAGGATTCCGGAGGGGGCCATCATCACCATGGAGGCCAAGGACCAGAGGGAGAATCTCTCCCCATCTAGGGGGAGGCCATGGAGGAGGAAGCACAAGGGGGAGACTCTCTCTCCCCCTCTCTCTCGGTGGCACTGGAGTGCCATCGGGGGAACCACTGCTGCGGTGATCATCTTCATCAACATCGCCATCTTCATCACCATCATCATCTCTTTTACGCGGTCCACTCTCCCGCACCCCGCTGTAATCCCCTACTTGAACATGGTGCTTTATGCCACATATTATGATCCAAAGATGTGTTGCCATCCTATGATGTTTCGAGTAGATTTCTTTTGTCCTTTGGGTTGATTGATGATCTAGATTGGTTTGAGTTGTATGTTTTAGTTTGGTGCTGTCCTATGGTGCCTTCCATGCCGCACACACGTGAGGGATTCCCGTTGTAGGGTGTTGCAATACATTCATGATTCGCTTATAGTGGGTTGCTTGAGTGACAGAAGCATAAACCCGAGTAAGGGGGTTGTTGCGTATGGGATAAAGGGGAATTGATACTTTCATGCTATGGTTGGGTTTTACCTTAATGATCTTTAGTAGTTGGGGATGCTTGCTAGACTTCCAATCATAAGTTCATATAATCCAAGGAGAGAATGTATGTTAGCTTATGCCTCTCCCTCATATAAAATTGCAATGACGACCACCAATCCTGTTAACAATTGCATAGGATAATTCCACACATCGATCCATCATTATTCCACACTCACTATTTATAATATATAGTAATATATTCTAACTTTATGTTAGCATCACCTACTTTTATATTTTAGTTTGCCGATATCATGCAAAGGTATCCTCTTCATACCCGCGACGTTGTTTTATTTCTCGTTTCTAGATGGAAGCAAACATTCGGTGTACGTAGAGTCGTATCAGTGGCAGATAGGACTTGAGAGAATATTGATCTTACCTTAAGCTCCTTGTGGGTTCGACACTCCATACTTATCACTTCCACCTTTCGAAATTGCTACGATGATTCCTTGCACCTGGGGATTATCACAGTTCAGTCCATAGATACTACCCATTTCATTGATACCATTGCATATGTAGTGTAGATCCATGCTTGCGAGTACTTTTGATGAGTACTCACGGTTGCTTTGCTATTTCTTTTTCCCCTTTCCCTGGTTGTTGCGATCATATGATGGAGTCCAGGAGCCAGACGATCCTGAGGATGATTCTACGCGGAGCTTGACTTTGAGGAGTAGTTAGGAGGTCCCAGGCAGGAGGCCTAGCCTTTTCGATCGTTGCTACTTTTGTGCTAGCCTTCTTAAGGAAAATTTTGTTTAACTTATGTCTGTACTCATATATTATTGCTTCCACTGACTCTTATGTATTCGAGCTTATGTATTCGATCCCTCGAGGCCCCTGGCTTGTAATATAAAGCTTGTATTATTTTAATTTGTGTCTAGAGTTGTGTAGTGATATCTTCCCGTGAGTCCTTGATCTTGAGCGTACACATTTGTGTATATGGTTAGTGTACGATTGAACCGAGGGCGTGATAGATAGGATGGTATCCTCCTTTGAATGATTCGAGTGGCTTGACTTGGCACATGTTCACGCATGTAGTTGAAACAAAATCAACATTGTCTCCACGATATTTGTTTTCATGGTGATTTATATCCTACTCATGCTTGCACTCAATGTTGGTTAATCTCAATGTATGTTTATGAATGTTGTCGCTCTCTAGTTGGTCGCTCCCCAGTCTTTTTCTAGCCTTCACTTGTACTAAGCGGGAATACTACTTGTACATCCACTTCCATAAACCCAAATTGTTCCATATGAGTCCACTAGACCTACCTATATCACTACAAAAAAAGACACATCCGTGACATTTTGGGCCGAACGAATTTTTTTCCTGTCATGCTTATGACACTTCTATGACGAGAATTGTGACAAAACCCGGTATCATCATAGATGTGGTGGGCTCCTACTTCTATGAAAAACATAATGACAGAAAATGGGTGTTTCGTCCTGGGCGTGCTGGAGATGCAGCTGCATGACATTCTTTGGGCCGTCCATGACGGAAAAAACAGTGGTAGAAGCGAGGGCAAGGAAAATATCGGGGGAGTTCCCAGTTATGGTGAGTGGTCGTGGGCCGAGCGATGGGTGTTTCTCTCGTACGTACGCGCGTGTGTGAGAGGCGTTGCGCTCTAGCTGAACCTGATTGAGGCGTTGGGCTCTAATTGAACCCGAGCGATTGCACTACAGGCTACACGTTACTGAACCCGAGCGATCGATCGATGGCTGTTAACTAAACTCGATCAAGTGATTCCTTCCCTACTGCTGCTAACTGAAGCCGATCGAACACTGCTGCCTCCTTCCCTTGATGAACAGTGAGCGTTGTTGGGGGGTTTGGATGAACAGTTCCTGGGGGGTTGGATGAATAGGACCCTGTGGTAGTAGAGGCCGTTGCCGCTGGATGAACAGTACCCCGATCGATCGAGCCGGTGGAGGGATGGATGAACAGGACCCCATGGAGGCTGGATGAACAGGACCCCGTGGAGGGCTGGTTGAACAGTAGCCGGTGGAGGGTTGGATGAACAGTAGCCCGTGGAGGGGTGGTTGAACAGGACCCCGTGGAGAGGGCTGGTTGAATAGTAGTCGGTGGAGCAGCGCGTGGTGGGGGCTGGATGAACAGGAGCCCGTGGATGAACAGTTGCAGGTGGAGGCTGGAGGAGGTCGATGGCGGATGAACCCGTGGAGGCTGGAGGAGGTCGACGGTGGAGATGAACAGTACCCCGTGGAGTCCCGTTTTGCGGTACGCCACACCCCTCCCGATGAACAGGACCCCTGTTTCGACCGTAGCGCTCCAACACAAGTCCGTTTCCTTTGTTTTGCGGTATGCCACAACCCTCCCGATCAACAGGACCCCGTTTCGACCGTAGGAGTTCCGTTTCCTCCGTTTTGTGGTATGCCAGACCCCTCCCGATGAACAGTATCCCATTTCAGCCGTGGCCGGTCGAACACAAGGCCGTTTCCTCCGTTTTGCGGTATGCCAGGCCTCGTTTCCGTCGGCTGTTCCTTCCAAGCCGGTTGGCTCCCGATGAACACGACGACGCATTTCTTTCCGACCCAGCCAGTTGTCTCCCCATGAACACGATGACGACGCAGTTTCTCTGTTCCACGCAGCCATTTACACGAGCCCTGGCCATAGGTATGCGCGAGTAGGCGTTCGAGACCCCGCTCGTATGTACATACGTGGCAGTATTTACTTTCTTGCACCCTGGCCGTTGTACGTACGTGTACAGGCTACGTGTGTGCCTCTACTACGACACGTGCACGCCTCTACTATGACACATTTCCCTTCCTTACACGGCCACGGTTCATCGCTGCAGCCTGCATACAGACTGATCGTATGTACATACACGTTCACGACCAAAATGACAACACTACAGGCACTTCCTTGCGTGAGACAATGTAGCTGGTGGGTCCCAGCAGTCAATGGGCGAATCATTTTTTGTGCCCGTAATATGGACGCACTTCCTTGCATGCGAAGATGTAGCTGGTGGGTCCCAGCAGTCAAGAGGGAAACATTTTTTCACGAAATATGGTCTCCCGTCCGGTGGGTTCCTGCTGTCAGGTGGAGGAATAACTATTTTCCACGTAATAAGGAGGCACTTCCTTGCTGCGGACGTGGACCCACCTGTCGGCCTCTGCACGTACAGTACTCTTCCAATGGAAGCCGTTCCTTGACCATGTTGACCACGCTGCACCGAGAGAACCAGGGTGCTAGACGACGGCGAGGCCTAGGAAGGGGACCATGCGAAGCCGGGGAAGATGCGTGATACGTCTCCGTCGTATCTATAATTTCTGATTGTTCCATGCCAATATTATTCAACTTTCATATACTTTTTGGCAACTTTGTATACTATTTTTGGGACTAACATATTGATCAAGTGCCCAGTGCCAGTTCCTGTCTGTTAAATGTTTTTGGTTTCACAGAATATCCATATCAAACGGAGTTCAAACGGGATAAAAACGGACGGAGCTTATGTTTGGAATATTTGGAAAATCTGGGAGAAAGATCAACGCGAAACGGTGTCCGAGGTGGCCACGAGGCAGGGGCCCACGCCCTCCCCAGGAGGGCGCGCCCCCACCCTCGTGGGCCACCCGTAAGGCGGTTGATGCCCTTCTTCGGATGCAAGAAAGCTAATTTTTGGTAAAAAAATCACGGCGAAGGTTTCAGTCCAATCGAAGTTACGGATCTCCATATATATATATATATATATACGAAACGGTGAAAGGGCAGCGGAACAAAACGCAGAAACAGAGAGAAACAGAGAGACAAATCCAATCTCGGAGGGGCTCTCGCCCCTCCCATGCCATGGAGGCCAAGGACCAGAGGGGAAACCCTTCTCCCATCTAGGGAGGAGGTCAAGGAAGAATAAGACGAAGGGGCCCCCTCTCCCCTTCTCTTCCGTGGCGCCGGAACGCTGCCGTGGCCATCATCATCATCACCGGGATCTACACCAACACCTCCGCCATCTTCACCAACACCGCCATCACCTTCCCCCCTCTATCTACAGCGGTCCACTCCCCCGGAACCCGATGTACCCTCTACTTGAACATGGTGCTTTATGCTTCATATTATTATCCAATGATGTGTTGCCATCCTATGATGTCTGAGTTTATTTTCGTTGTCCTATCGGTGGTTGATAAATTTCTATCATTGATTTAATTTTCTTGTGGCTATGTTGTTGTCCTTTGGTGCCCATCATATGAGCGCGTGCGTGGATCACACCATAGTGTTAGTTGTATGTTGAAAGGACCATGTATTGGAGGGCAAGAGTGACAGAAGCTTCAACCTAGCATAGAAATTGATGCATACGGGATTGAAGGGGGACCAATATATCTTAATGCTATAGTTGGGTTTTACCTTAATGAACATTAGTAGTTGAGGATGCTTGCTAATAGTTCCAATCATAAGTGCATAGAATTCCAAGTCAGGGATGACATGCTAGGAGTGGCCTCTCCCACATAATACTTCCTATCGGTCTAGTAAAGTAGTCAATTGCTTAGGAACAATTTCGCAACTCCTACCACCACTTTTCCACACTCGCTATATTTACTTTATTGTGTCTTTACTTATAACAGCCCCTAGCTTTTATTTACGCTCTCTTTATCTTCTTGCAAGCCTATTCAAAAACACCTACAAAGTACTTCTAGTTTCATACTTGTTTTAGGTAAAGCGAACGCTAAGCGTGCGTAGAGTTGTATCGGTGGTCGATAGAACTTGAGGGAATATTTGTTCTACCTTTAGCTCCTCGTTGGGTTCGACACTCTTACTTATCAAAAGAGGCTACAATTGAGCCCCTATACTTGTGGGTTATCAAGACCTTTTTCTGGCGCCGTTGCCGGGGAGCAATAGCGTGGGGTGAATATTCTCGTGTGTGCTTGTTTGCTTTATCACTAAGTAATTCTTATTTGCTATTCTTAGTTCTTCTCTATCTTTAGTTATGGATACGGAACACGAAATACAAAAAAAAATTAGGTGTACTTGCTACTCATGGAGATGAGGAACCTCCTAAAACCCTCGATGCTCAATATGTGAAAAATATTATGTACCACTTTGATAATCCTGAGAAAACCTCATTCAATTTGGTAATGGGAGTAACGTTGGATCAACGTGACTACTTTAGGGATTACCGCTTGACACAAAAAGAGAAACTATTATGGGATCAAATTTATATATTGAAGTGGTATGCTCGGCAAGTATGCTTGAATTATGATTATACTTGTTTCTCTAGGATGAAGGCTCCACACCTTCACTTCTCATCCAAATTTAATGATAATGAAACCTTATCTTCTTATGCTAATGGTATATATGATTACTATGATGTGGAACAGATAGAAGAATTTGTTGCTTTTAAGGGTGCTTATGAAATTGAATTTTTGTTTGAAAAGTATGAAGCTTTTGATGATCATGTTTATAGGCCTGAAAATCTTGCTATATTGAAATATTTCTATGATAATTATGAATATAATTCCTATATTAATGCACTTATTAAGAAAGTCTCTGCTGTCCAAGAAGAGACTAATATTTTGCAGGAATCTATGGAAGAAGAAATTGATGAAACTGTGAGCTCATTGGATGAAAAAGATGATGAGGAGAGCGAAGAACAAAAGGAGGAAGAGCGGATTAGCTACCCGTGCCCACCTTCTAATGAGAGTAACCCTCCAACTCATACATTGTTTAATTTCACTTCGTGCTTACCGAAGGATGATTGCTATGATCCCATTGATTCTCTTGAAATATCCCTTTTTGATGATGCTTGCTATGCTTGTGGCCAAGATGCCAATATGAATTATGCTTATGGAGATGAACTTGCTATAGTTCCTTATGTTAAACATGAAATTGTTGCTATTGCACCCACGCATGATAGTCCTATTATCTTTTTTAATTCTCCCGAATATTCTATATCGGAGAAGTTTGCCCTTATTAAGGATTATATTGATGGTTTGCCTTTTACCGTTGCACATGATGATTTTGATAGATATAATATGCATGTGCTTGCTGCTCCTACTTGCAATTATTATGAGAGAGGAACTATATCTCCACCTCTCTATGTCCCCAACATGATAAAATTGCAAGAAACTGTTTATACTATGCATTGGCCTTTACTAGGTGTGCATGAATTGTTCTTTTATGACATGCCGATGCATAGGAAGAGAGTTAGACTTCGTTGTTGCATGATATATGTTGCTTTGTGCTCACTACTAAATTACAAATCATTGTTAATTAAAATTGGCTTTGATATACCTTGGGATCTAGGTGGATCCATTACTTGAGCACAATATGCCTAGCTTAATGGCTTTAAAGAAAGCGCTGCCAGGGAGACAACCCGGAAGTTTTAGAGAGTCATCTATTACTGTTGAGTGCTTTCATATAGTTTAAAAACAACAAAAATAAAGAGGGGAACGCAAAAAAATTTCAAACAGGAAAGTGAAAGTGAGAAAGACAAGCATTGTTGAAGTGGGAGAGCTCCTTGAACTTTGTTCATGCTCACGGCAACTTTGTGAATCTTGATTACAGAAAATTTTCAACAAAAATAATTATCCCCTTGTACAATTTCATTTTATTATAAAAATAATGTGCCAAGGTTTGCCTTTAGGATGTTTAAGATGCTTGTTAGTTTGTACGGTGCAGGACAGAAACTTTGGCTGTAGTGCGTGATTTTTAATTTTTTACTGGAACGTCAAACGGTTCTGAAACTTTTTGCACTGTCTTTCTATACAAATTGTTTATTTTTCCTAATTTTGGAAGAATTTTTAAAGTATCAGAAGTATGGTTAATGTTCAGATTATTACAGACTGTTCTGTTTAGACATGTTCTGTTTTTTGATGCATAGTTTGCTTGTTTTGATGAAACTATCAATTTATATCAGTGGATTAAGCCATGAAAAATTTATATTACAGTAGACACAATGAAAAAAGAAAATATGAATTGGTTTGCAACAGTAATTGGAGTAGTGATTTGCTTTATTATACTAACGGATCTTACCGAGTTTTCTGTTGAAGTTTTGTGTGGATGAAGTGTTAGATGATCGAGAAGGTCTCGATGTGAGGAGAAGAAGGATAGGCAAGAGATCAAGCTTGGGGATGCCCGAGGCACCCCAAGTAAATATTCAAGGAGACTCAAGCATCTAAGCTTGGGGATGCCACGGAAGACATCCCCTCTTTCTTCAGCAAATATCGGTATGTTTTCGGATTCGTTTCATTCATGTGATATGTGCAAATCTTGGAGCGTCTTTTGCATTTAGTTTTCACTTTTATTTTATGCACCATGCTGGTATGAGATAGTACTTGGTTGATTTATAGAATGCTCTTTGCACTTCACTTAAATCTTTTGAGTATGGCTTTATAGAATGCTTCATGTGCTTCACTTATACCATTTGAAGTTTGGATTGCATGTTTCTCTTGACTTAGACAACCGCCATTTGTAGAATGCTCTTTTGCTTCACTTATATTTGTTAGAGCATGGGCATATCTTTTGTAGAAAGAATTAAACTCTCGTGCTTCACTTATATCTATTTAGAGAGATGACAGAAACTGGTCATTCACATGGTTAGTCATAAAACCCTACATAAAACTTGTAGATCACTGAATATGATACGTTTGATTCCTTGCAATAGTTTTGCAATATAAAGGTGGTGATATTAGAGTCATGCTAGTCGAGTAATTGTGAAATTGAGAAATACTTGTGTTGAGGTTTGCAAGTCCCGTAGCATGCACGTATGGTAAACCGTTATGTAACAAAGTCGGAGCATGAGGTGTTTATTGTTGTCTTCCTTATGAGTGGCGGTCGAGGATGAGCGATGGTCTTTTCCTACCAATCTATCCCCCTAGGAGCATGCGCGTAGTAATTTGTTTTGATGACTAATAGATTTTTGCAATAAGTATGTGAGTTCTTTATGACTAATGTTGAGTCCATGGATTATACGCACTCTCACCCTTCCATAATTGCTAGCCTCTTCGGTACCGCGCATTGCCCTTTCTCACCTCAAGAGTTGGTGCAAACTTCGCCGGTGCATCCAAACCCCGTTGTTGGGGATATGACTATTTGTGTAAGCTGCCCAGGAGGGGCCGGGTTACGCAAAGAGAGACTCATCAGAAGAAGCCCAAGACCAAGCATGAAGATGGCGGTTCAATAAAGGGTTTAAGGCCCATAGACGACTTAAGGCCCGTAGTGATAAACCGCCATGATGGCATGACTTGTATTGTAAGGTAGAATTAACTAGTCTCCGAGCCGGACATTGTCTATGAGCCAGCTGGGACTCTGTAAGCCGCAAGGCGTCGACCCGTGTATATAAGGGGATGACCCGGCGGCGGCTTAGGGAAAGAACAACCACTCGAGAGCCGGGCATAGCATATCTCGCTCCCTGGTTATCGAAACATCAAGCAATACCAACCCAACTACACGTAGGCCTTACCTTCATCGTAAGGGGCCGAACTAGTATAAACTCTCTAGTTTCCTTTGTCCCGATTAACCACTTTAAGCTTCCTAGTTGTGATGGCTCCATGACTAAGTCCTTGCAAGAAGACATCTGCCGTGACAATTCCATGACAGTTGGCGCCCACCGTGGGGCCAGCGCACGGTGGATTTGAGTTCTTGAAGGGTAGCTTCGAAGGGCTCAAGGGATACGCAGTGGGCCGGATGACCAAGAGTCCTCGCGGCAAGATCTACATCGACAACGAAGGCTGGGGCCCCGTCGCCGACTCAATTGAGTACGTGTACCGGGTCCCCTTCGGCGGAATCCACGTCTTCACCGGCCGGATTAGTGAGCCGGGCCCTGAACCGGACAACTGCACCGACCTCGTTGATACGGCTCAGCGTGCGAGACCCGCCTGAGCTCAACCTGTCATGAAGCATGCCTTTGTGGGTTGCATCCACGGAGAAGAACTTTCTGAAAGATCTAAAGATGGTGGTGAGACGGCCGTCCCCTCGGATGATGATTCATCCGCCGGCTCAACAGACTCATTATATCGAGTTCAAGATGGCGTGCTTGGGGGCTGTTTTGATGGTTCCAGTATTCCAGACCCCTATGAGCCGCCAAGCTGGGCAGGAGTCTTCATGGCTGGGACTCAACCCGGCCAAAACTCTACGGCTGCTACGGCAATAACATCCGGGTCAGGAGCGGCCGGGGCAGGAGGCCCTGTGCGCCCGCCGGCTCAGATACTGATGGATCTCATGGATAAGCTTACGACCTTGTTAACCGCCACGGTTATTCCTGCAAATCAAGATGAGCATAAAGCAGAGGTGGCACAGGTGCGTGAAGCGATAGCTCGAGCCAAGGAGGCCTTGGAAGCCGAGGATACCAGGTTAGCTGCAGAACGAACGGCTTTAAATGCACGGGCGCAGCGGCTCCAGTCGGAGGCTTTCCAACTTAATATGAGCCTGAACACATCTAACGAAGTAATGAGAAGGAGGCACCAGAAAACTCAATCCTGTTTACCTCCGGTTTACGACCCTCGGAACCTTTTCGCTACACCCGGTGCTGGCCCTAGCAACCCGCCCAGAGCAAATCAGTTCACACCATCCGGCGCGAGGGGGCCGGCTCAGCTTCAAGAGATTGCACCTCAACATGGGAGTATGGCCCCGCCCCGCTATGTACCGATACCACCGGGTCACTTTTCCAACCCCATGGAGAACTTAATCGCGGCATCGGCGCGTTTGGCGGCTCTCCTAGTGGACGGTGATGATCCGACAGCGGTGGAGACCCGGAGGGTCAGAGAACTTATTCAGACGGCTCTGGCCCAGCAAGAGACCTATTCTTACAGCCGGGACCGGATTCATTCAACTCCTCCCCTTGGCTAGCACCGCCTCGTCAGAACCGGAGTCCGAGTTACAGCAGGCACATGGAGTCAGAAGCTTTGTCAAGCAATGCCCAGCGTCGTAACCAGCCCGGTGGCTATAACCCGGTGCAAGACCGAATACGTCAGGAGGGCGAGCGGGCGGCTCAGCTAGCGGCTCAGCAGGCGGCTCATCAAGATCTCCCAGAATATCCGACGACTTCTGTTGGAGAAGGAGTGGCTACTAGAACCGGCGGTGTTCCTTGTTTGGTGCCGGCTCTGCGGGATGTATGTCTACCCAAGGATTTCAAGGGACCTCGAAAGGTGCCGAATTACACGGCCGACTTACAGCCGGGGGCATGGATCGAAAGTTATGAGATGGCCATGGAGCTACTGGAGGTCAGCGACGCAGCAATGGCTAAGTACTACACCATGATGTTAGATGGAACGGCCCGGTCATGGTTAAAGGGTTTGCCGCCCAGTTCCATTAGCTCATGGGCAGAGCTAAAGGCCCGGTTTATCCAGAACTTCAAGGACACTTGCAAGCAATCCATTAACTCATTGGGTGCACCGGGTCAAGGAAATAATACATTCATCTGATAAGATGGATGCTGGCTCTGCAGTACTCATGTTGGAGAAGAATTGCCGTTTTGAGTCACCGAGGCGTAAACCGGGGCGCCTTAAGCGTGATTGCAATGATATGAGAACGCTGATGGCGGCTTTAGTCAAATACGCTGATTCTGATAGTACCAAGGATCCCGCGTCTAATGAGGAAAAGACAGGGAAGGGAAAGAAGAACGGCAATGGAAAGGGTCACCAGCATAACCCGGCAAATCAGGGAGGCAACAAGCGTAAGGCGGAGGGTAACCCGGGGTTTGTGGCCAATGCCAATGCATAGGATAACAATAAGAAACGTAAGGGAAGACCGCCCCCTCGATCTGGCGGGTCAGGCCCATCTCTTGAGCAGCTTCTCAATGAGCCTTGCCCGAGACACGACACTCGAGAACGACCCGCCACCCACTTATGGAAAGATTGTGCGATCATGAAGGCTTTCAAGAATTCCAACATGTTTGAAGGCAATCATGGATCGGGCGGCGGTTCAGGGGCCGGCGGATTTCATGGCCCGGGCGGGGGTTCAAGTTCCGGCTTTCAGGGAATTCAAGGCGGCTATCATCAACAGTAGCCGGGTCAAGGGGGACAGCAGCATCAATAGTCAGGTAATCAAAGCCACCCAAAGCAGCTGAATGGTGGGCAGTACCATGTGTTCACCACTAATTTGTGCAAACGTGACCAGAAGGTTCATAAGAGGGCCGTGAATTCTGTTGAGCCGGCGGTTCCCCGTTATTTGAGGTGGTCAGAGCAGCCCATTATATGGAGCAGGGAAGATCACCCCCTCCGGGTTGATAACCCGGGTCAGTTTGGCCTTGGTGGTAGCACCTCAGGTTGGTGGATATAAATTCACTAAGGTACTCATGGACGGAGGAAGCAGCATCAATATTCTCTATTATGAGACCTTTCGTCGCATGGGGTTGTCTGATAAAGACTTGAGGACGTCCAACATTGTCTTTCATGGAGTAGTGCCTTGTAAGTCGGCGTACCCAGTTGGCAAGATTGAGCTGGAAGTGGCCTTTGGAGATGAATATGATTCCCGAGCTGAGAAATTGACGTTTGAGGTAGTCAAAATCAAGAGCCCGTATCATGCTCTGTTTGGACGGCCGGCTTATGCCAAGTTCATGGCGCGACCGTGTTATGTTTATCTGCAGCTCAAGATGCCGGGTCACAAGGGCACCATCACTGTGCATGGGAGTCGAAAGGTAGCCTTGGAATGTGAAGAAGACGATGCGGCTTATGCTGAGTCTGTTTGTGCAGCGGAGGAGCTAAAGTTTTATCAGAATAATGTTGACCCGGCGGATATGACCTCTTTAAAGAAGCCAACTACAGAGCATGACCCGACATTGAAGTTTAAATCGGCCGCTGAAACAAAGCTTGTTGACTTCACTTCAGGCGACTCTTCCAAGCAGTTCAGCATGAATGCCAACTTGGATCCTAAATAGGAAAGTGCGCTCATCGAGTTCATCCGTGAGAACCGGGACATATTTGCATGGAAACCTTCTGACATGCCGGGTGTCCCGAGAAAACTCGATGAGCACACTCTTAATATTGATCCGAAGTATAAGCCGATCAGGCAATTTCTTCGACGGTTCAATGAGTAAAGACGGAAAGCTATTGGGGAAGAGGTCGCTCGACTCTTAGCGTCTGGGTTCATCGTGGAAGTTTTTCACCCGGAGTGGTTGGCTAACACAGTGCTTGTGCTCAAGAAGAACGCCACCTGGAGGATGTGTGTGGATTACACGGACTTAAATAAAGCTTGTCCGGCTGATCCCTTTGCTCTACCCCGTATTGATCAAATCATTGATGCTACGGCGGGTTGCGAGCGTTTGAGCTTTTTGGATGCTTACTCTGGTTATCATCAGATCAAAATGGCAGTTAAGGACCAGGAGAAGACGGCTTTCATTACTCCGTTTGGAGCCTTCTGCTATGTATCTATGCCATTTGGGCTCAAGAGTGCCCAGGCGACTTATCAGCGGTGTGTACAGAACTGTCTCCACGATCATATTGGGCACAATGTTCATGCTTATGTGGATGACATCATGGTGAAGTCCAGAGAGAAGGAAACCTTAATATCTGACTTGAAGGAAACCTTTGATAATCTCCGAATTTATAAGATGATGCTTAACCCAGACAAGTGTGTATTTGGTGTACCTGCAGGCAAACTTTTAGGATTCCTGGTCTCGAACAGGGGCATTGAAGCTAACCCGGAGAAGATCAAGGCGATTACCTCTTTGGCTAAACCGGCGTGCATCAATGATGTTCATCGACTGGCGGGTCGTGTTGCTGCTTTAAGCCGGTTCATAAGCCGGTTAGGTGAGAAGGCCCTGCCACTGTATCCGATGATGAAGAAAACAGACACTTTTTTCTGGAGTGATGTTGCTGATACTGCCTTTGAAGATTTAAAGAGACAATTGTCTGAGCCGCCGGTCCTTGCAGCTCCCATTGATAAAGAGATGTTGCTGTTATATGTCGCTGCTAACTCACGAGCTGTCAGTGTTGCCATTATGGTGGAGCGTAAGGTGGCTGGCAAGGAGCATCCGGTTCAACGGCCGGTTTATTACATCAGTAAGGTGCTCATAGAGTCCAAGAAAAGGTATCCACATTGGCAGAAACATGTTTACTGAGTGTTTATGGCAAGCCGGCAACTGAAGCAGTACTTCCAAGGTCATCCTATAACTGTGGTAAGTTCTGCCCCCTTGGGAGACATCATCCAGAATAGGGAAGCCACAGGACGAGTCGCCAAGTGGGCCATTGAGCTTGGGCCTCATGGTTTGAAGTGCACGCCACGTACAGCTATTAAGTCTCAAAGCTTGGTGGACTTTATCAATGATTGGATAGAGTTACAGGCATCGGAGGAGAAGCCAGATAACACATATTGGACTATTCACTTTGATGGGTCCAGGCAGTTGGAAGGCTCGGTGGCTGGAGTCTTTTTAACTTCCCCCCGAGGTGACAAATTTTGTTATGTGCTCCGGCTTATGTTTCCCTGTACTAACAATGCAGCTGAGTACGAGGCTTTACTCCATGGTCTCCAGATGGCCAAAGAGATGAATTTGAGCCGGGTAAGGTGCTTGGGTGACTCAGACCTCGTCGCTCAACAGGTGTCAGGCACATGGGACTTCAAGGATCCCCTGATGGCGACTTATCGTCGTGAAGTTGATGCGGTGGCTGGACATTTCAAAGGTTATCAAGTGGAGCACATTGATCGGAGGAAGAATGAGGCGGCTGATGCTTTAAGCCGGCTGGGGTCTCAGCGTAAGCCGGTGCCGCCTAACACCTTTCTTGATGTTTTGCATAACCTGTCGGGGAGGCTGATTGTACCCACGAACACCTATGGGGCCGGCGGACCAGGCCCCTTTGTGGTTCGGAGGGGGGCGGAGATCGCACGAAGAGCGGATCGAGGCTTAGCAAACTATCGGTTTTCCCTGCTTCTGATCTCTTCGGATAGTTAAAAATCCTACTGCTGCTTGTTTGATGTTTTGTGTTCTTGCTAGGGAGCGATGGGAGCTACAAAACCTTGCGTGAGCATATCTGGTCTCGAGTGAGTCGAATGAACCGAACCCTTTCTACGCTAAGCATGGGCCTCCTTTTATATGCTCAAGGGTCTCCGGCTGTGGCAACATAGGCGAGGGTACAAATGTAAAACAGAGGTTGGTACACCTACTCAACAGTGTACTGCAAAATACCTAACTCTAACGGCAAGGGACAAAAGCAATAAATGCTCGTCTGTGGTCGCCCAAACAAAGGCAACAGAGACCGTCAGGTGCGCCACCGCTCGCCACGATGGCAAGCTTGTCAGCACCGCTTATCGCTGCTCTCCGCTGGCTGCACAGCCTCTTGACACGCGCGCATGGAATGGTCTCATGGCGACATGTTGCTGGGTGAGCTGGAGCGGAGATGGAGAGAGGTTGCTTGCCGCGGCAAGCGCCTTGCCGCGGCCGAATCCTTGTCGCGTCCGGAGGCTTGTCGCGCTCCGAGCCTTCCCGGCAAGCTCCTCTTGCCGGGGCCCTGTCTTCTGCATGCCTTGAGTGGCCTTCCCGGCAAGCTCCTCTTGCCGGGGCCTTGTCTTCTTAGTCAAATAATTTGTTCTTGAATGGCTCCAAAGGAGCCACGGAGGATCTTGGCGGTGACCAGGCAAACCCTGCCGCGGGGTGCTGCAACTGTCCGTGCACGAGTACGGGATAGATGTCGGGGAGGCTGATTGTACCCACGAACACCTATGGGGCCGGCGGACTAGGCCCCTTTGTGGTTCGGAGGGGGGCGGAGATCGCACGAAGAGCGGATCGAGGCGAAGCACACGAGCAGTTTACCCAGCTTCGGAGCTCTCCGGAGAGATAAAACTCCTACTGCTGCTTGTTTGATGTATCGTGTTCTTGCTAGGGAGCCGATGGGAGCTACAAAACCTAAGCGTGAGCGTATCTGGTCTCGAGTGAGTCGAATGAACCGAACCCTTTCTACGCTGCATGGGCCTCCTTTTATATGCTCAAGGGTCTCCGGCAAGTGGCAACATAGGCGAGGGTACAAATGTAAAACAAAGGTTGGTACACCTACTCAACAAAGGTACAGTGCAAAATACCTAACTCGACGGCAAGGGACAAAAGCAATAAATGCCCGTCTGCGGTCGCCCAAACAAAGGCAACAGAGACCGTCAAAGCGCCACCGCCGCCACGATGGCAAGCTTGTCGGCCGCTTATCGCTGTTTCCACCGGCTGCACAACCTCTTGACACGCTGCGCATGGAATGGTCCCATGGCGACACGTTGCTGGGTGAGCTAGAGCGAGATGGAGAGAGGTTGCTTGCGCGGCAAGCGCCTTTGCCGCTGCCGAATCCTTGTCGCGTCCGGAGGCTTGTCGCGCCCGAGCCTTCGGCAAGCTCCTCTTGCCGAGGCCCTGTCTTCTGCATGCCTTGAGTGGCCTTCCCGGCAAGCTCCTCTTGCCGGGGCCTTATCTTCTTAGTCAAATACTTTGTTCTTGAATGGCTCCAAAGGAGCCACAGAGGATCTTGGCGGTGACCAGGCAAACTCGCTGGGTGCTGCAACTGTCCGTGCACGAGTACGGGATACTAGGGTACCCCTACTCTAGTACACCGACATGAGCCCCCGGGGCCTGGGCCGTACACGGTGCCGAGCGCTGTCGGGCCAGGCCCAAAACAGTGCACGGTCACACGCGGCCTCGATCATGCCGTAACTCGCCCCGGGCCCACCACGACCCCACTAACGGCACGCACCGAACATGGCGTCATGCGAGAGATCGTGGGCGTGGTCGTGGGGGTTTCTTTATTAGGAAAAGCGGAACGTCCTCCCCCTCCCCCTCTTTATAAGCGGAGGGAACAGGGGCAGGCCGTCCACTCCGCCATTGCTGTCTTGTCAAGAAAACCACCGCCGCTCCCCCCTTCTTCTCCGGCGAAGAGAGCAGCGCCCGCCCTTTCGCCACAAGCGCACTCACGCCGTCGGCCTCCTCCGCCGCCCTCGCCATGGCTCGAAAGTCGACAAGGAGAAGGGCGCTGTCAAGTCGGCGGAGGCGCAGTTTCGGGCGCTGCGCAAGGAGCGGGCCATCTTCCCCCCCCCCCCCAGCTCGGCGCAAAGGAGCTGCGGGATGTCTTCTATCTCTTTTGGTCGACGGAGACGCGTGCGCATCCGCGCACGAAGGTACTCCCCGCCTCCGCTTCTGATTTGGCCCCAACTGGGTACCCTTTCTTTGCCCTTTTCTTCTATTGCGGGCTTTGCCCGCCCTTTTCCGAGTTCTTCTGCGATATCATGAACACATATGGCCTCCGCCTCCTTGATTTCACCCCCAACGCCGTCTTGACCATGGCAGTTTTCGCACACCTTTGCGAAAACTTTGTCGGGATCCACCCAAATGTGGCACTCTTCCGCCACTTCTTCATGCCCCGCGTCGAGAGAGGAGAGCCACTTGCCGGAGGGACAGCTTGGGTCTCTAGGATCGGCAAGAAAGAAGCCTATCTGGAAGGAGAGTTCCGCAACAAGTGGGAGGAGTGGAGAGCCAATTGGTGTTGGGTCAGAGGAGAACCCGCAGCCCTTTCATCGCTGCGGCGCCAAACCCCAATAGTGCGCAGCAGAGATTGGAGTAACATGGCGCCGAGGATGCTAGGTTGAAGATAGTTGTGACCCGGATTTTGCGCCTCAGGCTTGCGGACTAACCGTAGGCGCAGTTGGTGCAGACTTCCTTCGCCTCCGACGCTTCCCTTGCAGGAGAGGAGGAGGCCTGCTTGGGAGTTCCAAATGCGGCAGACATCATGAGGTTGCACCGGGCCTCGAATGGAATTTAACCGTCTTGGAGCTGGATGCGATGCTGCTAGAGCTGTTCAAGAACGACCCGATCACCCTGAGTGGTTTAGGTTGCCGAGGGTCGTCCCATTGTGCAACAACTTCGGCGCTCGACCGCATCCAGCGCCATGATGCCGCCAGCGATTCCCATGGGATCGTTCCAACCTGGCAGAGCCCCGACGAGGTCGCGGCAGCAGTTCTTCGACGACTTGGAAGAAGTGTCGATCCGCCCGACGAAAGCGAAAGGCTCACTCGCGACACCACCGACGCAGGAGATGGCGCAGATTTCCACCAGGGTGGAGGAGGCGGCAGCAGCGCCGCTGCCGGAGCCTTCGAGTACACCGTGGAAGAGGCGGACGCTGAAGGCGGCAAGCCTTGCCGAAAGCGAAGGGAGATCGCCGGGCGAGACGAGCTTGTCGAGCCCGAGGCCGGGTCGAGTGGACCCGCCGAGGGCGCTTCTTCTCCACCACCCAGCGATCGCCGCCGCCGGAGCCCTGCTCCGCCAAGAAGAGCGCTCCGCAAGGCCGAGACGAAGTCGGGCGCGGCAGATCGCCCACAAGAAGAAGCGCCATGACGCGCTTACCGCATGCAAGCGATGTTGCCGCTGGAGCGCCTCACACCGCTGCGACGACCGGGCGGGATCTTCCTGTGCCACCGCCGACGCCTCGCTAAGCGGCCAAGAGAACCCACTTCGCCTCGCCGCACCGGTGGCGAGCCGAGTTTGACTTCTCCGGCCAGCCCGAGGAGGAAGATGAAGAGTAAGCTCTTGAGATTGTGTTTGTATTTCTTCAATTTTGTTGCTTCATCTTAAATCTGATTTGCTTGCTCAACTCTTTCCTTTTCGTGACGCTTAGCCCAGAGAGCGTCGAAGAGGGCTAAGATCCCGACGGTCCGCTATTGAGGACGATCCACCGTGGCAACAGAGGAGGCGCTCGAGACCCCTTGCCGGACCTGCAACCCTTCCTCGAGCAGCCCCCAAAGACAGCCCTGTGGTAAGTGTGCGGCTTTCTCCTCATCATTAGGTGTGCAGGGTGCTCCTTCTTCGTTGATACCAGATTGTTTGCTTGTGTAGGAGCAGAGCAGCCTCATCAGGAGGGCCGGAAGCCGCCTCAAACCCCGTCTCGCTGCTACTACGCCGCCAAGGAGGATTCTCCGGCAAGGGAGCCGCCCTCCCGACAAGGGAGGCCACTCCGGCAAGGGAGGCTACCCGGCAAGGGATAGCGCCAGTGACCCTCCAGTGGTCGAGGCCATGGCTGCGGATCCCGTTGCAGGTAATTTCCTTACACGAAAATCTCCCTTGGTCTTGTTCTCTTTTGTTTCTCTTTTTGAGCATTTGCTTGACTGCTCCTTCTTCGTCTGACGCAGACCCGATGGAGGTCGAGGCTCCCGGCGAGGAGGAAGCGCGCGGCAACACCAACGAGGCCGCCGTCATGGAAGAAGAGGTCGTTGCTGTGGAAGAAGAGGCCTTCGCCGACGAGCCTGTTGGCGAGAAGGCCACCGAGGCTGCCGACGCAGAAGCCGGGCGAGGGTCGGGCGATCGTGACCGACGGCCCCGAGGCCGCAGGAGCGCCAGCGCTACACCGACAGCCGACTCCCAAGCATAGCCAGCCCGAGGAGCCCAGCCCGGCGCCACCAAGGCCGGCGAGGGTGTCTTCATCAACTCCCCGGGAGCCGAGCTCAGGTGCCGGTCAAGGAGAGAGACCTTCGACGGCGAGCTACTCGCCTCATTGGCTGACGCTGGTGGACGCCCAAGCAGCAGAGCGAAGTCCGAGGAGGAGCAGCCGAAGAAGCATCTGTCCGCTCTACGCGGCAAGCCAAGTTGGAGTCCCGGAAGCACTTGTCGCGAGGGCAGGGGCGGACATGGAGAAGCGCCAAAAGAGCTCCGAGCGCCAACCAAGAAACTCTCCGCGACATAGCGTAAGCGCTGGGGCAACTTGTAGAAGAGCGCACGGCCTTCATCCTTGAGAAGGCCAGAAGCTGAGGAGGAGCAGATCGCTGCCGAGAAGCTCTCCGCGTAGGAAAGCGAGCTGGCGCAGCGGAAGGTCAACCTGGACAGCCACGAAGAAGACCTTGCTGCGCGTGAGGAGTCACTTGGCGGGGCGATTAAGGAAGCGAAGGATGCTGCCGCAGCCGCCGAGGCCGCCAAGGAAGAGTTGAAGGCGAAGGTGGCATGTACCGGAGGCCAGCCTCAAGAAGAGTGGCGAGGAGCTCGCGGCCAAACACGAACGCGAAGGACGCTACACCCTTGGCGAGCTGCAGGCCGCCTCGCCGATAGGGGCAAGGAGCTCGACGCCGCCAAAGATTCCAAGGCGGATCTTGAGCTGAAGTCGACCACTCGACGCAGACGTTGGACGGAGCCAGAGCGGGAAGTGGGCCTGTTGGAGACGATCAAGGCCAAAAAGGAGCTACTAGCGAATGTTGTCTCCACCCGTAGCGCCTTTGAGGGAGAGTGTGGAGCATCGGATCAAGGTCTTGTGGACACCGGCCGACATCCACAACGAAATGATGGAGCTGGGGATGGCGGACCTTGCATACTCCTCCGACGAGCATCTCCAACCCAGCGCCAAACTCAGTTTATTCTTCGAAGGCGCGGTGACGGGTCTCCAGCTTCTCCGGGAAGAGGTCCCAAAGCAGCTGGCCGAGGAATCACGCCAGATCTGTGCAGGAGCCCTCGAGAAGGTGTTGATAAAGGAGGCCTTCCGCAATCCGGGCCTCAACCTTAATGTCGTCCTCATATCCTTGCCGCCAGATGCCAACGTGGAGGAGCTCAAAGCCCTTGTCGCACCCATTGTGGACAAGGTGAACAAGATCAAGCGGATTGATGGCGACCGTGTAGACTAGGCCGCCAATTTTATCTTTCCCTTGTCGCTGCTGATCATGTTTAGAACACTTTGTTAGATCAGCGACAAGTTATTTTGTAATATACTCTATCTTAGGCGATCAATGCAACGTTATTTCCTCTACTTGATCCCTTCCTTTGTACGTTTCTGCCCTATGCATTTGGGGGACTTGTCGGTGCGGGCACCTTTGTCATGTGGCCGAAAAGTGCGAACGTCAAGAGCTCGGCAAGTGCCGCCTCCGACAAGCAACCTTGTCGCGACTAGCCGCAGCTCACATAAGTTGTTGAGCGGACTCGAAACAAAGTAAGGGCGCGACTAGCCTCGAGCTGGTTCCTCCGCATGTGTTTTCCGTACAAAAGTACTATCGCTCGAGGAAGATAACTTAAAAATTTAAAAATTGATTGCTCAAACTTTGGCAACTTAGCTTTTTCTGTCTTTTGCTTCCGATAACGCGAAACTTCCTCGAGCGATGCCTGGTCCATAGTATTATCTTCTCCTTCCCCTGGTTAACTTGTGCGCGAGGGAGCCTTCCTTTCTTTGAGAAAAGAGAAAGAAGAGAAAATAAAGTTATGGAGCCCAGCTCGATTTTTTCTTACCGGGTGTGGTTGCTGCACAAAGTGTTAGCCAAAACATGCAATAAAATGATGAAAGCATGAATTTGACAAGTTGTGCGCAACACATGAGTTTTATCGATGCACGGGTCTGCGCCCGGCTTTGTACAAAGGATTACATGCAACAGCCGGCAAGACTTGTACAAAAGGTGGTTGCCGGAACAGGTTCCGCAACCGCCTTTATGGGTAAAACTTACGAAGATGCTCAATGTTCCCGGAGTTGCTCACCGGGATGCCATCTTCGGTCTCAAGGCGGACAGCCAGCCTAGTGACTCGCTTCACCCGATAAGGGCCTTCCCACTTTGGCGTCCAACTTGTTTGAATTCTTGGCGGACTGAACGCGCCAAGAACAAGGTTGCCTTCCTCGAGACTTCGGCACTAACTTTGCGGCTATGGTAGCGACGCTAAAGCTTGCTGGTAGCAGCAACTCGCAAATGGGCTCGAAGACGATCTCTCCTCAAGCAGCAGCGTCATCTTGTCGCAGCTGCTCTTGCTCAAGCTCATCGTAAGCGAGCACTCGAGGCGATCCGTGACACGAAGTTCCGTGGGGAGAACTGCCTCGCTCCATAGACTAGAGCAAAGGTGTCCGCCGCTGGCTCGATTTGGCGTCCGCCCCGATCGACCAAAGAACCACCGCATCTCCTCGATCCAGCTTTCTTCCGCACTTGTGCAGCCTGTCCGAAAGTTCTGGTCTTGAGTCCGCGCAGCACTTCAAAGATTTGCCCTCTCTCGCTTGACCGTTGCTTCTCGGGTGAGCAACGGAAGCAAAGCACCTTGGCGCCAAGATCTTGGACGATCGCATGAAGGTGCGATCAGAATTGTGTGCCGTTGTCGGTGATGATCCTGTTAGGGATTCCAAACGGCAAACAATCGACCAAGAACTTGATCGCCGACCGTGGCTGTCACCTTCCTCATCCGCTTCCACTTCGCCATTTTGTGAACTTGTCGATGGCGACGCATAAGTACTCAAAGCCCCGACAGCTCGGGGAAGGGGCCGAGGATGTCGAGCCCCTGCACCAAAAAGGGCCGGGATAAAGGGATCGCCCGGAGAGCTTGAGCTGGTGGTGTATCTGCTTTGGAATGGAACCGCACGCTTCACACTTGGTTACTTGTGCGGTTGCATCCGGAGGGCTGTCGGCCGTAAGAAACCTTGCCGTAAAAAGCTTTGCGGCAAGTGCTCTTGCGCCAATGTGGTGACCACATATGCCTCCGTATCTCGCCAACAGCTTCGCCCATCTTCTCGAATACACTTCAATTTCACACCGTTGAGTCTTCTTACATGCGATTATCTTTGTCGACAAACTGGTACATACTTGACTGCCGGGCTACCATTTCCGCTTCTTCTTGTTCTTCGGGAAGTTCTCCTGTCTGGAGGAAAAGGACAATCGGCTGCGCCCATGCTGGAGCTTGTGGCTCGACAACAAGGACTAAAGGCACATCTGCTGCTGCGGGAACGTCAGCTTCTACGGCAAGAACCTGCGGCTCTACCGGAGCTTGATGCTCCCCGGCAAGCTTGCCGGAGCAAAACTTGTCAGGAGCGTCTGCTTCAACGAAACAAACCCTGGGGCTTGTCGGAGCAGACTGCCCCTCAGCACTGTTGGAGTTGATCTTGGGGACCTTCGCAACGACGGCTTCGGGAAGCTCTGCCGGAAAGTAGTCACCAGAGATCAACTTCCTCTTCTTGCTCTGTCCAGTTGACGGTGTTACGGTTGGTTGAGTCAGCTTGAGCACGAAAATCCCTGGTTCCACAGGCAACTTAAGTGCAGCACACTTTGACAGGCCGTCAGCAATATCATTCTAAGCTCTTGGAACATGTTCCATTTGCAGGCCGTCAAAGTGCTCTTCTAGCTTTCTCACTTCATCGACGTAGGCTTCCATCAACAGACTCTGATAATCTTTGTTCACTTGGCGGACGACAAGCTGCGAGTCACCCCTGATAATAAGCTTCATGATCCCAAGGTCTACGGCAATCCTGAGACCGGCAAGCAAACCTTCATACTCTGCAGTATTGTTTGTTGCTTGCTCCTTGGGAAAGTGCATCTGGACTACGTACTTGAGGTGCTCTCCGGTGGGTGCGATAAGCACGCCGCACCGGCGCCTTGCAGCGAGAAGGCACCATCAAAGTACATTAGCCACTCTTTGCTTGCTTCCTTGACGGGAATGCTCGTCTCCGAAATCTCTTCATCTGGCGTTGGCGTCCATTCTGCTATGAATTCTGCCAATGCTCTGCTTTGGACAGTTGAAGTGCTTTCGAACTTGAAACCAAAGCTTGACAGTTCCAATGCCCACTCGACAATCCTGCCCGTTGCCTCTGGATTCTGTAGTATTCTCTTGAGCGGAAAGCAAGTGATAACTGTGATCTCATGTGTGCTTGGAAGTAATGGCGCAGCTTTCTCGAGGCCATGAGGAGGCCGAAAAGCAATTTCTGCACACCAGAGTACCTTGACCTAGCCCCCTGCAGGAGGGAACTGACAAAGTAAACTGGGCGCTGCACCATCCTTTTCTGCATCTGTTCATGCGTCTGCGTGGGTTCATCCTTGTCGGGACCAGAGGTTGTCGGCGAAGCCCCCTGCTTGTCGTTGGATGTGCTTGCCGTGGTTGCTGGCTCGTCATCCGCCTCCCTCTCCGCTACTAACGCAGCACTAACCACTTGGTTGGTTGCTGCTATATATAGCAGCAACTTCTCTTGTGGTTTAGGTGCGACAAGTGTTGGAGTGGAGAACAGGTATCTCTTTAAGTCCTGCAGCGCAGCCTCCGCTTCCGGAGTCCATTTCATTGGACCTGCCTTTTTCAAAATCTTGAAAAATGGCGGCGTTCAGCAGAACCTAGAAATAAACGCTGAGAGCAGCTACAACCGCAAGTCTTCGTACATCCTTGACGCGCTTTGGTGCTTCAATCTGCTCAATGGCCTTGATCTTGTCGGGATTGGCTTCAATCCTCGCCGAGATTCTGAAGAACCCGAGAAGCTTGCGGAAGGAACTCCAAACACGCACTTCTCGGGTTGAGCTTGAGGTTGATCTTGCGCAGATTTGCAAAGGTCTCGTCCAAATCTTGAACCAGAGTTGCTTCGTCCTTGCTTTTGACCACTATATCATCCATGTAGGCTTCTACATTTCTGTGCATTTGCGGCTCAAAAGTGTCATGGACTACCCTTGCAAATGTTGATCCAGCATTCTTCAAACCGAATGGCATCCGTATGAAACAGTATGTGCCACATGGTGTAATGAATGCGGTCTTCTCCTCATCTTCTTCAGCCATGAAGATCTGATGGTATCCTGAGTATGCATCAAGAAACGAAAGAAAATCACATCCAGCCGTGGAGTCAACAATCTGGTCGATGCGCGGTAAGGGAAATGGATCTTTGGGACAAGCTTTATTAACATCCGTGAAGTCAATACAAAGTCTCCATTTTCCATTTGCTTTATGCCACGACTACGGGATTGGCTAATCACGTAGGATGGAGCACTCCTCGACAAGACCTGCCGCTTCGGTTCTTGATCTCTTCGCTATGAATTCTGGCGCTCCACTACTTGCTTCCCGACTTTTTGCTTGACGGGCGCAAGCATGAGGACAAGCGGCCAGGCGGTGCTCAATCACTTTCCTGGGAACACCGGGATGTCGACGGTTGCCATGCAAAGACGTCGACATTCGCGCCAGGAAAGCGACAGCCGCCTTCCTATTTAGGGTCGATAGAGGCAATCGATGGTGAAGGTACCACCGGTGCCGTCCTCCTTGGCGGCACCTTCTTGGTCTTTGGCGGAGCTACCATCTTCTTCTTGCACTTGCCGGTGGAGCTCGATGGTCCGTCCTCGACGGTAGCGCAGCACTCCGAAGAGGTGCGCTTGCCGGAGTGGGCATCAGAGCTCTTGCTGGACTTGGACTTTGTCTTCTTCCCCCCGGGAGCTTCAGCGGCAAGTGTTTGGCCATCTGTCGCGGCTGCTGCATCCCAGAATCTTGTCGGCACAGATAAGGGCATCCTTCTTGTCGCCATGGACGGAGATGACGCTTATCGGGCCTGGCATCTTGAGTAAGTTGTAGGCGTAGAGAGGCTGCCATGAACTTGGCGAGTCTTTGGGACCAAGTATCCCATTGTAAGGCAATGGGAAATCGGCAACGTCCGAATGTGACCCTCTCGATCCTAAAGTTCAGCTCCGCCAAAGCGTTACCGGCAGCGTAATCTTCCCCTTGGGCTTGCTCCTTCCGGATTGATTCCTTGGAAGGTGCAGTCTCTTCGAGCTCGTCGAGGATTTGAAGCTTCTGGAGCACCGCGGAGGAGATCAGGTTCAAGCCGGCCCCGCCGTCAATTAGCATCTTGGTGACCTTGAGGTTGCGGATGGTTGGTGAGACCAACATCGGCATGCACCCGACCGCAGCTATGCGATCAGGGTGGTCCTCAATATCAAAGACGATAGGCGTGCTGGACCACTTCAGAGCCTTGCGTGACTCTACGGATGGTTCCGCTGCATTGACCTCCCGCATCCATTGCTTGAGTTGGCGGTGGGAGGTATGCAGGAAGCACCTCCGTCAACGCAGAGGACCTCCGTGGCAAACTCCTGCTCATCGGCGTCGTCGTCTTCCATATCTTCGTCGTCGTCATCATCTTCATCCTTGTTGCGGCCGTGGGGAGGTCTATCTCCTTGCCGCTGCTTGGCCTTGCCGCGGCGCCCTCCCCGGCCGGGACGTTTCTTGCTTGCTCCCCACCTTCCCGAGCCTTCTCCTTGTCGCGCCGCTCGTACTCAGCCTGCTGCTCAACAAGCTACTCGACCTTCTTGCAGCTCTGGAGGTCGTGGCCCTTGGTGCGGTGGATCTTGCAAGATCTTGCTTGCGGAGCCGTCCCCGCTTGTCGGCGCCACAGACCGGGTGGTTGGCGTCGGCAACCTCCTTGCCGGAGCCACCAGCCTTGGCGTTCTTGTCGCCACCTCCATTGCCGGACTGCTCAACAGCTAACACTTCTCTGCCTTTCTTCTTCCTGTTGCCTCGCCGCTGGCCCTTCTTTGCCGGGGCGGCCTCCTTACTGTCAGATCCTGCTTCTGCATTCTCTCCTGGGAGTCTCCTCCTTCCTCGTAGCGTGCACACTTGTCGGCCAAGGCGTACAGCTCACTAACGTCCTTGACTTTGCACATCGCCATGTCCTCCCTCATCCTGCGGTTCCGCACGTTCTGATGAAACATCTTGATCACCATGGCAGGGTGGACATCTGGGATGTTGTAGTGCACACGGCTGAATCTCTGAATGAACTTGCGCAGGGACTCTCCTTCCTTCTGGGCGAGCAGATGAAGGTTACTCTCTTGGCCATGAGGTTTGTGGCCACCTGTGAAGGCGCCAACAAACTGATGGCTTAGATCTGCCCAAGAGGATATGGAGCTGTCCGGCAAGTGCATGAGCCAAGATCTAACGTTGGGCTTGAGCACGAGCGGGAAGTAGTTGGCGAGGATCTTGTCGTCCCGTCCCCCGCAGCCTGCACCGCGATGGTGTAGATGCTCAGGAACTCTGATGGATGCGTCCTACCATCATACTTCTCCGGCACATCTGGTTTGAAGTTTTCCGGCTGGGCCATCGGACTTGTCGCAGCTTCGCGAGTGAACGCAGGGCAACCTACCGCGTCACTGACAAGTCGCTTAGCTCCTCCGGGCGCGCATGTCAACAGTAGGCCAGCGGCGCTTGTCGGACGACGTCCGCACTTCTCTCCGGCTCGTTCGAGTTCGAGCGTACTCTTGTTGTCGTTCATGAAGAACTTGGCGCTGATCGCGGCGAGCTCGTGGATCCGACGACACGGTGGAGTCGCTGTCGAGGTGGATCCGGTGAGTCGGCGATCTTGGCCTTCGGGGCAGAGAGTGCATGGTAGTTGCACCTCCGACAGTCTCGTAGCCACCGGCTCTTGCCTTGTCGTATTGCCGCTGCAACGACGACGTTGGTTGCCGCTGAGCGTCGCCTTTGGCAAAGCCGATGAGGCTCTGGATAGTGGCCCTCCACTCGTCGACCTTGTCGGCCGTTGGAAGGTAGTCGAGGAGCAACGAGCTCTCGCCGAGCTTCTGCTGGAGTAGTGGGTGGCATTGGCGAAACGGTGCTAGGAAGCGGGATATGCTCGGACTTCTAACTACGTTAGAAGGAGCAGCACCCCGTCCAGGCGACCGTATCTCACTCATGCCAGCATGTTGGCGCGCATGCTGGTCTTGAGGGTCTCGATCCAACGAACGTATGGCATTGTGAACGCCATGACGTTGTTGGTCCTGCGTCTCCTGAGATGGGCGCGGGGGATGCGCGGACGCTGATGTTTGCGGGGCCTTGTCCTTGGACTTGGCGACGTCGCGAACACCTTCGTCGGCGCGCGTTCCTCCGCCGGCGTCTGCCCCACCACCAGTTTGCTGCGGTGATGGTGGATACGACGCGGACGGCTCTGTTGCCGCTGAAGCCTTCTTCTTCGGTGGCATGTTGAGGAAGATGTTGAGGACGCTGCTCGTGTGAACGTCGGATCAGATTCACACGGCCTCGACGCCCCCTACCTGGCGCGCCAAAGATGTCGGGGAGCCTGATTGTACCCACGAACACCTATGGGGCCGGCGGACCAGGCCCCTTTGTGGTTCGGAGGGGGGCGGAGATCGCACAAAGAGCGGATCGAGGCGAAGCACACGAGCAGTTTACCCAGCTTCGGAGCTCTCCGGAGAGATAAAACTCCTACTGCTGCTTGTTTGATGTATCGTGTTCTTGCTAGGGAGCGATGGGAGCTACAAAACCTAGCGTGAGCGTATCTGGTCTCGAGTGAGTCGAATGAACCGAACCCTTTCTACGCTAAGCATGGGCCTCCTTTTATATGCTCAAGGGGTCTCCGGCAGGTGGCAACATAGGCGAGGGTACAAATGTAAAACAGAGGTTGGTACACCTACTCAACAGGTACTGCAAAATACCTAACTCGACGGCAAGGGACAAAAGCAATAAATGCCCGTCTGTGTCGCCCAAACAAAGCAGAGACCGTCAGCGCCACCGCCGCCATGATGGCAAGCTTTGTCAGGCCGCTTATCGCTGCTCTCCGTGGCTGCACAGCCTCTTGACACGCGCATGGAATGGCCTCATGGCGACACGTTGTTGGATGAGCTGGAGCGGAGATGGAGACTGGTTGCTTGCCGCGGCAAGCGCCTTGCCGCGGCCGAATCCTTGTCGCGTCTGGAGGCTTGTCGCGCTCCGAGCCTTCCCGCAAGCTCCTCTTGCCGGGGCCCTGTCTTCTGCATGCCTTGAGTGGCCTTCCCGGCAAGCTCCTCTTGCCGGGGCCTTGTCTTCTTAGTCAAATACTTTGTTCTTGAATGGCTCCAAAGGAGCCACGGAGGACCTTGCGGTGACCAGTGCAAACCCTGCCACGGGTCTGCAATCGTCTGCACGAGTACGGGATACTAGGGTACCCCTACTCTAGTACACCGGCATAACCCTTCTGTCAAAGTGCCTACAAAGGAAGAACTAGCAGTGTCAGACCCGGAGGCACAGCTGGTGGCAGCTCTTCACGCTATCCTAGATTGGACAGTCCTATATTTGGCCTATATGAACCGGGGAGAGTTGCCTGAGGACGAGACCTTGGCAAGACAAATCATCAGGCGGTCCAAATCTATGACAATTGTGCATGGTTTGCATCACCGCAGCGTTACTGGGGTGTTTCAACGTTGTGTGTCGCCTGCGGAGGGTCAGGAGATACTTCGTGAGATCCATGAAGGATATTATGGTCATCATGCCGGCTCAAAATCTCTGGTGGGCAAGGCTTTCCGTCATGGTTTCTATTGGCTGACAGCTCATCTTGTGTGAGAGGATCTGGTCAGCAAATGTGACGGATGTCAAAAATTCTCACGACGAGCTCATGTGTCGGCTCAAGAATTGAGGATGATTCCAATTACCTGGTCGTTTGCAGTCTGGGGGCTTGACATGGTTGGATCTTTCAAAAGGTCTAAGGATAAGAAGACACACTTTTTGGTGGCAGTGGATAAATTCACCAAGTGGGTTGAAGCAGAGCCGGTCAGTAAGTGTGATGCAGCCACGACGGTTCAGTTCATGAAAAAGGTGATCTTTCGTTTTGGCTTTCCGCATAGCATTATAACTGATAATGCTACTAATCTCTCCAAGGGTGCCATGGAAGAGTTCTATCAACGAGAACATATCCGGCTTGATGTTTCGGCTGTTGCTCACCCTCAATCTAATCACTACTGGAATCTGGCACTTTGCCATCTGCCATGGCAGATGGCAAAGGCATGGTCGGCGGATGGCAAAGGCTTTGCCATCTGCCAGCAGATGGCAAATATTTTGTCTGAAACCCTGCCGGCAAAGGCTTCTTTGCCGTCTGCTGGCTGATGGCAAAGCCTCTTAACAGGGTTAGCCCCGTTAGAAGGCTAACAGCATACTTTGCCGTCTGCCAGCAGATGGCAAAGGCTGCAGGCTCTTTGCCGTCTGCCAGCAGATGGCAGCAGATGGGCTGACAGACGGCAAAGCATGCAGCCTTTGCCATCTACTACCATCTGTGGCGAATGGCAAAGAGCAGCCTTTGCCATCTGCTGGCAGATGGCAAAGAGCCCAAATAGGCCAGCCCAAATTTTACATGTAGATGACATGTGGCCTCTTTGCCATCTGCCAGCTGATGGCAAAGCTCTTTGCCATCTGCCCGCAGATGGCAAGGTGACTATATTGCCCCATTTAATTTTGTTTTTTCTTATATCAATTCATTTTCAAAGAAAATCAAACACAAATATATTTATATTACCAATATAGCATATTCAACACATATTACCAATAGTCATGAACACATATATATCCAACACATGTTACCAATAGTAGCAAGTTTCATCCGTACATATACATAGTTTCATCAATATTACATAGTTTCATCCATAGGTAGCAAGTTTCACAAGGTCAAAACAAAAACTAAATACAAGCACTCCATCAACCCAAGCTTCCGTGATCTTAAGCAAATCTATAAAATGGGAAAGAAGAAAGTTAGAAGAAGAAGACTAGAAGAAGAAGATTATTATGATGCAACTAAAATGTGAAGATTATTATGATGCAACTTATATCTGTAAAATAGGTCATTTTGGAGCTAAGTATGGTTATTATGTCATTTTTGAGCTAGCTAAGCATACTAAGTCATTTTGGTGTAAAACATGCTAAGGTCATTCTAGAGCTAAGTAAGGTTATTATGTCATTTTAGAGTTAGCTAAGCATATTAAGTCACTTTGGAGAAAAAGATGCTAAGTATAGGTCATTCTAGAGCTATCCTAGGTTAAATAGGTCATTTTTAAGCTAGCTAAGCATATTAAGTCATTTTGGAGGAAAAAATGCTAAGTATAGGTCATTTTAGAGCTATCCTAGGTTAAATAGGTCATTTTGGAGCTAATTAAGCTTATTATGTAATTTTTGAGCTAGCTAAGCCTATTTGGCGGAAAAAATGCTAAGTATAGGTCATTTTAGAGCTAGCCTAGGTTAAATAGGTCATTTTGGAGCTAAGTAAGGTTATTATGTCATTTTGTAGCTAGCTAAGCATATGAAGTCATTTAGGAGCTAAAATATGTCATTTCTTAAGCATATTATGTCATTTTAGAGCTAGTTAAGCATATTAAGTAATTTTGGAGGAAAAGATGCTAAGTATAGGTCATTTCAGAGCTATCCTAGGTTAAATAGGTCATTTTGAAGCTAGCTAAGCATATTAAGTCATTTTGGAGGAAAAATCGCTAAGTATAGGTCAGTTTAGAGCTATCCTAGGTTAAATAGGTCATTTTGGAGCTAATTAAGCTTATTATGTAATTTTTGAGCTAGCTAAGCATATTGAGTCATTTTGGAGGAAAAAATGCTAAGTATAGGTCATTTTAGAGCTATCCTAGGTTAAATAGGTCATTTTAGAGCTAAGTAAGGTTATTATGCATTTTGGAGCTAGCTAAGCATGTGAAGTCAGTTAGGAGCTAAACTATGTAATTTCTTAAGCATATTATGTCATTTTAGAGCTAGTTAAGCATATTAAGTAATTTTGGAGGAAAAGATGCTAAGTATAGGTCATTTTAGAGCTATCCTAGGTTAAATAGGTCATTTTGAAGCTAGCTAAGCATATTAAGTCATTTTGGAGGAAAAATGCTAATTATAGGCCATTGCTTGTCGGGAGTTACGCTGCACCAAAGATTATTTCCAATGTATCGTTAGCATGATGCAGGTGTAGGTGTAGGTGTAGGACCGGTCGCGCCAGTGGCAGACGGAGAAGGATCGGTCGATGCTTGTCGGGAGTTATGCTGCACCAAAGATTATTTTCAATGTATCGTTAGCATGATGCAACTCAAATGTGAAGACTAGTAACTAATGACCGTTCAAATGAAACTCACCGTGCCCGCCGGAGCAATGACTGGCATCGGCGGAGGGGTCTGGCCGTTCTTCTCGCTCATGGACTGCACATTTGGTTTTGACGAGTCATTCATATCTATTATATACTTAAAACAAAAGGCAAACAAGCCATTATGTGCGTCCACATAGATTAAATTATCTTGATCCTTTATTTTATCTTTTAACGGCTGAGATTAGAAGATGCAAACGTAACGTAAAAATATGTACATGTTCAAGTAGTATAACATGCCACGTACGAATAGTGCACAAAGGTTCCATCCGAAGTGTCAATTGGCCCGCGGAAACAAAAAAATCTTTTAATCAATGGGTCAAGGAAGCAAAAATAGTAGGAAACCAAAACAAATAAGGACAACGATTGGACCTAACCAGACCTCACGTGAGGAAGTTCCAAAACAGGAACCAAGACATGAAAAAAAGACAGGTTTTCGATCTGCTTTCACGGTCTCGGCCACCTCAACCCACACACCTCCACCCATATATAAACAAGTACAGCCGATCGCAGAAGCACACACCAAAAATTTAGAAGTCGGCAACCAAGATGACTTGAAGACATCACACGCGACTCGGCAACTCAGATGGCTTGAAGACATCACACGCAACTGGGCAACTCGACGTTTGATACGCAAAGCCACCTCCAGCCGCTTCACTCTACGTCCGGTGAAGTCAAGCCAAAGCACACTCAACGCATGACGAAGCCATGCCCAGCTACTCCAATCGACCTCGGAAGAAGTAACGCCAAAGCACTTTTGGCCTAAATCATCAGATAATTTGGTAATTGTTAGTAACAGTCTTATTTTCTCCAGATAGAATCTTTATAAACACTATATCAATTGACAAATTGTTCCCTATTAATATTCAAGGCAAAACACTATGACATGAAAGAAGTTGAGCGACTTAAATACAAGGGAACGGAACTGGAACATTCATCAAGTAAAACAAATACGAATGTAGGATTCAGTCAATCCTACCACTGATGAGCTTATTAGCCTAGATATGATATAAGTGCAAAGGATCATCAGAAATCGACCAAATAATCAGTGCGGAGATCTCAGACAAAGATGTTGATCCGGGCGGATATGAAGTTGTTGAAAATTTCATGATGCACGGGCCTCGCTATTGGAAGAATCTACTATGCACACTCTGCAAGTGGCAACCGGTATTATATGAGAATGCTTCTAAACACCAAAAAAGGATGCACATCATTCAGGATATTGGAACAGTTAAAGGAGCTGTTCACCCAACATACAAATAAGCATGCCAAGCGCTTGGGTTTCTTGATGACGACGGTGAGTGGATTGAATGCATCAATGAAGCATAATGTTGGGGCTCAGGGACACAATTACGACAATTATTCACCACAATTTTATGCTATTGTGAGGTGACCAGCCCAAAGATGGTGAGGGAATCAATATGGGAGGCACTGTCTAAAGATATCCAGTACAAAAGAACAATTATCCTTAACTTTCCTATGCTGCAGCTCACTGATTCACAGAAAAAGGCATATGCTCTAATTGAGATAGAGAAACTAATGAGGCAAGCAGGAAAGACACTTAAGGACTATCCAGACACAGAACTACCAAATGCTACAGAACTTGAAGAACTTGGGAACATAATGATAAATGAAAAACTTAGCTATGACATGGAGGCACTAAAGAATGAGCACCAAAACATAATAAGCAATGTTAACCATGGCCAGAAAATGACCTTTGATGCAATAATGGAATCAGCTGCGAAAGGACTTGGAAAACAGATATTTGTAGAAGGCTACGGTGGCACAGGCAAAACTTATCTATGGAAAGCAATTACAACGAAGCTACGTTCAGGGGGAAATAAAGTGCTTGCATTAGCATCATCTGGCGTTGCAGCTTTGCTCCTACAAGGTGGAAGAACAGCACACTCAAGATTCCACATTCCAATAAATACCATGGAAGAATCAACATGTGAAATAAAACAAGGTTCACATTTGGCTGAACTGGTAAAGAAGACCTCATTGATACTATGGGACGAGGCTCCTATGGCAAACAAACACTGCTTCAATGCACTAGAAAATAGCCTTAGGGATATTCTAAGGTTCACAAACCAAAATAGTGAAGAAAGGCCATTTCGTGGCATGAAAGTTGTGCTAGAAGGTGACTTCAGACAAATACTTCAAGTCATAACCGTGAATTTCTCGAAGAAAGAGCAATCATGTGTCCAAGGAATGAAATAGTTAAGATAAATGACTACATAATGAGCCAAATACAAGGTGAAGAGATGAAATACCTATACTTGGATACTGTGTGCAAGGCAACAATGAATTACAACACAATGGAGAATATGTGTGCAACAGAGTTCCTTAGCAACATGATCTTCCCAAGAATTCCAATCCACGAGCTAAAACTGAAGGTAGGTTTGTAGGTGATGCTCCTACGAAACAAGCAGCCGGTTTATGCAATGGCACAAGAATGACTATCACACAGCTGGGAAAAAAGGAACATTGAGGCATAAATAATCACACGAACACACGTCGGTGACAAGGTATACATACCTATAATCATTATGTCACCAAGCGACTCAAAGTGGCCCTCTGTGCTGAAAATAAGGCAATATCCTCTATCAGTTTATTTCGCAATGACCATAACCAAAAGCCAAGGTCAATACCTAAACAAGGTGGGACTATATTTGCCTCATAAGTCTTCTTCCATGGGCAATTATATGTAGCATTATCAAGAGTCACAAACAGAGAAGGATCAAAGGTGTTGATTGACAACACGGAGTACCCAAGCGAAGATAGCGCAAAGAATATAGTATACAAAGCGATCTTCTAATTTTTTGTTATACAAACAAATGCATATGAAGGCCAAATAATCATGATTAAACAATACAATGTATGGTTCAAAAGTGTGACGTCCATGTTCTAGATATATGGCCGGAAATACTGTACACAAAAGGATGTTATAGATTGGATTTCTTATTATTTTCGTAAACACAAAATAAGAACATGACAATGCATATTATTATTGCCATACGCTGCTTTCATGCATATAGATGTTAACATGTAGCTTCCTTTTTGCATGACAACAATCAATTGGTACTTATTAATTTAAAAGTATATACACCATTAATTCTTATTATAGCGGATGAGCTTTAAAGATGAAAAGGTTACGTAAGACATAGAGCGCGTACACAGCAGATCATTGACATGTGTACGAGGAATTCTTTTTTTTTCAAGAGAGGACGTACAGGGAAGTCCAACATGCATACATACACATTTTAGTTAGAATAGCACACCAACTTCAACTCAAAAATAAAAAGCACACCAACTTTTTTGAGATAACACACGTATAGGGGAGTCCAACACACATACATAAACATTAGTTAGAAAATGAAAACAACTAAAAAGAGCAAACTACGAGAGGTCTGTTCTCAGGAATAAAAAGCACATACACAGCCGAAAAAAGGCAGGAAGGTCTATACCAAATAAAAAACGCCTAATCGGATAATATTGAAAATATATACGAGTCTTTCCCGGACATGTATGCCGAACTTGGAAGAGCTAGTGTCCCTGTCTATCTAGGATTCTAATTGAATGCAAATCTTATTTTTGTAACTTTTTTTAACACTGTTTTGCAACTCCCACATGCACGCATGCAAACAGGAAAGCTTGCATACATGTATGCAAGCTTATCTCCGTACCTGCACGACAAATAAGAAAATAGACATCTATAATACCATAGCTAACACATCAAAATATCCCATACACTTATCAAACTACCGCGCACTGAATACAGAAGTGATGAGCGCCCAGCTAATTGAAATATCAAATCCATAGATTCGCACACGATCTGCATTAGATGAGTTAAGAAAACATTGTATCTGGTGAACACTGCAAAAATTATTTTTAAAATTAATTTGGTAATACAAAATGTTTGTAAAAGAATCATAGATATTCTATATGAAGTCCATAAAAAATAATTCTGTAAATTACAATGAAAGGATATTTTAGCAATTTTCAATGAGTAGTTACATTTTCTTAGATGAGCAAGTTACATAGTAATTAATAACCAAAAGATTAGCATCATTGCAACTGTATTGTCGTAATCAAGGAATGCTATTAGAACATGTCGGCGCAAAGGAAACGAGATGATAAGGCGAGACTGAACATGTTTAGACTTGATTTCATGGCAGCAATTTCTCAAAACAACATAGAAACATAGCCAGACACTGAGAGATGAGATGTGTAAGAGGTAAATCATGACCATAGTAAGAACATGGCAATGCATATTATTATTTCCATACACTGCTTTCATGCATATAGATGTTAACAAGTGTGTACATGTAGCTTCCTTTCTACATGGGCAAAAGTTTCAAAATCTTATTACAAAGTTTGGATAATAACCACTTTGATAAACATGATTCTGAAGTCATATTAGCCGACAAGATTCCATAAGCAAGATAAGAAACCATATGTCTAGCTAATTCGGATCTTGCATTTGTGTGTGCACCATATAACATTGTATATGTTCACCATATAGCAGTGCCTATGCGTGGTAATTAAGACGCAAGAAGCCAACAAGAAAACTAGCCGCACATAAATCGCTGAACTTGAAAACTTAACCTGCAGCTAGATGCATGCATGTTTCAGGAAGGCCGAACAACCAGGATCTCGGCCTCTACAGAGCGGAACACACGCAACGGCCTCCATCTCAGAAGATGAACATGACCCAGCGATCTCCACCACCCGCCCCCGAATCCGCCCCAGCCACAGCCCCAACAAGAAATACTAACAAAACGCGGCATCCCGACGACCGGGGCCTGTCGATGAACAAGCGGATCACAACCCATTCTCCTAGAAAAAACAGAGACGAACCAGGTCGCGTCACTAGGCACTAGGCACAGGGCATCCACCATCTCCACCCAGCAGTCGGATCACGGCCCGAGCGCCATTCGCGTGATCCCAAGGCCCGAGGCCAACCCCAAACCAGACCAAAGGAAATCTACGGTAGAGAAGGAGGAGAGGGGGTGTGCACCGTATCCGGCGTCGAGGGAGGCGGTGTGGAAGACACCGGCGTAGGAGGATCCGTCGCGAACCTGGACCTCGACGGGGCTGGCCGTGGACGAGGGGGAGACGGCGAGGCGGGGAGGGCAGCGGCAAGGCGGGAGGCGGCAGCGGCGATGGGCGAGGCGGCAGGGCGGTGGGAGGTGGCGGGGAGGGCAGCGGCAGGCGGGGAGGGCAGCGGCAGGCGGGGAGCGACGCCGATGGGGCGTGGGAGTGACGCGGCCGGCGACAGGGTGGGGGAGCGACGGGGCCGGGGGCTGTTCAGTGCGTGGATGGGGAGATGCGAACGCCGTTTTTTTTACCTGGATGGGTGGGGAGAGAGGGAGGGCATAACCCCACAGTTTTTGTTACCTGGAAAAAAATAACCCCATCTCTTTGCCATCTGCCCGGATGGCAAAAGAATCTTGCCGTCTGGGCAGAGGGCAAAGAGGTGGGCTGGTACGCCGTTACACTCTTGATGGCCACAGGATTTGCCAACCTCTTTGCCATCGCTGGCAGATGGCAAAGATTATTTGCCATCCACTAGCAGATGGCAAAGAATTGGCTGATGGCAACCATGTTCTTTGCCGTCTACGCGGTTCTTTGCCATCTGTTTTTTATAAGCAGATGGCAAAGACGTTCTTTGCCATCAGCTGGCAGATGGCAAAGAGCTGGCTGATGGCAAATTCCCTGTTTCCAGTAGTGGTCAAGCAGAGAGAGCTAATCAAGAGATCTTGAAGGGTATAAAACCCCAGCTCTTGGTCCCCTTACAGCAAACTCTGGGTTGTTGGGTGGAAGAGCTACCCTCTGTGCTATGGAGCATCAACACAACGCCTAACAGATCCACAGGTTATACACCTTTCTTCATGGTGTACGGAGCAGAGGCAGTTCTGCCAAGTGACATCCGGCACGACTCACCCCGAGTGGCGGCTTACATGAGGCTGATAATGAAAAGGCTCGTCAGGATGCACTTGACTTGTTGGATGAGGAGCGAGACTTGGCAATAGCCCGCTCGGCGATTTACCAGCAAGACCTGTGCCGCTATCATAGCCGCCGGGTTAGAAGCAGAGCCTTTCAGGAAGGCGACTTAGTGCTCGGCTCATCCAAAGATCGATCGATATGCACAAGCTATCCCCTCCTTGGGAAGGACCCTTTGTGGTCAGCAAAAATCTAAACAACGGGTCATATTACCTTATCAATGTTCGAGAGCACAAAGACTCACGTAAGTCGGAGGAAGAGACTCGCCGGCGTGGAACATAGCTCATCTTCGGCCTTACAATACTTGAGCTACCGGCTCTCAGGATATATATTTTTTTCTTTTTTATCAATGTATATATTATATAAAGTAATAAAGCAGGACCTCTTTTTCTTTCCACCCTCAAAGGTTTATATATATTCTTTACCAGGTGGTGGAAACAACCAACAGGGAGCGGATCATATCTGAATCCAGCTTTCCCTTTGGTCCGGCTTATGATCATATCTGAATCTAGCCATGGTCACTTGGGGGCTTCCTGTTCAAACATAGGTCGTATTCGAACCAAAGAGAACATAGCTGTCGATACCCAATTGATCGGCATACTGCCAAACCCACTTGGGGGTTTCTTGATCATATTTGAATCATAGCTTAACCCCTTTGGGTCTGACGTGGATCGTATTCGAATCAGCATCATTAAACAACTCTCATGGTCACTTGGGGGCTTCCTATTCAAACATAGGTCGTATCCGAACCAAATAGAACATAGCTGTCGATACCCACTTGATCGGCATCGCCAAAGCCACTGGGGGCTATATGATCGTATTCGAATCAAAGCTTAACCCCTTTGGAACGGTTCACTGATCGTATTTGAATCAGAGGCCTTTGAAATTAAGTTTACTATTCATTATACTCTGTAAGTATAAATGTTATTAAGGACCAGGTAAACATTATATGTGCCAATTGTCAGGAGTTAAATTAACTCTCTAATTTGGGTCACATAAGCTAGCGAGTATATACCAAATAAGATCGCAGGTATGCTATTGTGATCATAATCATAAACTGGCCTTTATATGATGTTTTGGTTCGTACTCCGGGTTATCAATACTTTATGTAACCCCGGATGCGATAAGTCGCCAAGGGAATTCTATTTTGTTTTATACACAGGATAAAGCAAGAAGATTTTTGAAATCAAGGAAAGATCAACATAAGCTGGAAGTATATAACGATGGCGGCTTACGAAAGTATTAAGCGCCACAAACATGCGCGAAGGCATGACAAAGTTAAGAGGTTTTTTCCACCCTATTACAAGACTCCCCGAGTCTGAATAATGAAGCATTATTTTTTACAAAGTCATAACGCCAGGCGTTTCACTCCTTTGGTGGGCTTGAAGATTCGGGGTTATCCTTCTCCGCCTCTCCGTCTGCTGCCCTGTCCTGGAAGGTTGACGAGGTCCAGTCAATGCCGCTTAAGGCTTCAAACTCAGCTTCATCATCTATTAAACCGGCTGGGTCAACTTCAGGGGAAAAGGTGTGCTTACGAGTTGGCGGGATCAGGCTGACGTCATCATAGTGAGGTGTTGGAATTCTCCAGTTCTCGCTATCATAGCCCGACTGATACTTGGTAAGATCAATATCATTCCCAATGATGGTAGCCACAGGACATACGACTCTCACACATGCAGTGAAGTCTGTTTCGTCGAATACAGAGCCGTCTTCCTTCAAGCTGGGATATCCAAGAGCAACGTCTGCCAGGTCTAACTCTGGAAGCAACGCTTTGGCCCGGCTTAAAGCAGCTATGGCCCCGGTTCTGGCAGATGCCCGCCTTAGCTCTTGAATCCGCTGGGGTAGCATAGCAAGCCGCTTGAGCACATCTTGCAGGAGATGGGGAACGTCATTTGATAAAGCCACAACGGACAAAGCACGTTGTGACCCGGCGCATAGCTGTTCCACCAGATTATACACCGCCTTAAGCTTGATCAACATGTTCTGCTTAAGGTTTGTGCTCCTGGGGCCTGCGTTTATGCACATAAGGTGAGCCAGAGATGACAATTAAAATAGTCATCAAAGGAAGGATTGCGATATTCAAGGTTATATATAATAACTTACCAAAGATTGCTGAGACCATTTGAGATATCTGGCGCTTTAAGCCGGAAAGCTCGGCGGTTGCTTCTGCAATTGATGCTTCTGCTGTCTCGGCCCGGGTCACCAATGAGGCCTTTTCATCAGTCCAGAATTTCCGGCTTATCAGAGCCGCCAAGAGTTTCTTCAGCGGGCGGATCAGAGGATGGTGCTGGAATTTCATATGCCGGTTCAGGCGGCGGTTGATGAGTGGAAGCGTCAGGGGCAGCTGTTCCGAGTTCCGGCTCAGTTGCTACCGGGTCTTCGGATGGCTTATTCTTTTTTGCCCTTTTACTAGGCTTCACCTGCACGCTGTGGATAAAGCAGAAGGGTGAGTACAAAAATATGAGTAAGGTAAAGCATAAGGATAACAAAATTATATTACCCAGGGGCAGTCTTGAAAGCTGGCATGTTAGACTGCATAGACTCGCGGGAGGAAGGAGAGGTATCCTGATATTTGGAGTCAGAGGAATTGAGAGGTTGACGAATTAAACCCGCCAAAGGGTAAACAGAACGTAAATTGGAGATAACCTCAGCCCGACGCTTCCTGGTTACGTCAGGTAAGCCGGAGGAGAGCTCTATATCCTTGCTAGTCCGGGTCTGCCTCCGGCTTTCAAATTGTTGTTGCTTCAAAAGAAATTGAGGATCTTGGTAAGCCAAAGGATGTGAAAATCTTACTTTCTGGGTTATTCTTCGATTTTTCTGACGCGGCAGGGGCTCGGAGTCGGAGGAGATTATAGTTACCTCTTCCTCGACGGGTTGGCTGTTCCCTGTATCAAGATTAAGGGTCAGCAAGGTGATGATAAAGAGTCAAGGGAGTTAAAAGTTACCTCTTCTTCGTCATCAGAAGTGTCATCCAATTTAAGTAAATCGGAAGCGCTTGGCTTCCTTTTCCTTGAAGTTCCAGTCTTGGCGGTTTTCCTTTCGGCTCTTTTGGCTGCTCTGGCTTGTTTTGCCGCCTCATGATCATACTTGACCTTCCATAAGTGATCATCAGCCTGTGAAGAATGACAAGGGGTTATGAATAAAAGTGAAGTATAAAACAGTAAGGAATAATTATTGAGGTTGATGACTTACTGCAGGAGCCGGGTTCTTCTTGCAGAAAGGAAGTAAACAGAAGGCGTTACTGGTCACCGTGCCCTCTTTCAGCAACGTCTGGGTCGTAGCATCTACCACATCATCTGGTAAGTCGTCGGGACTATGGGGCAGTGGGTCATTCTTCTCCCCTGAGTAAGTGCACATTAAGCCGGGGCGGCGGCTTAACGGAATCACTCGCCAAGCGACCCAGACTCGAACCAGATCAACACCATCTAAGCCATTTCCCAAAAGAGCTTTGATTTTGCTAATGGTGAGAGAAAGTGGCAGACGCTCAACGGCAGTCAGTTTATCCAGCAGCGGGTGGTTGGATTCAAGGCGCAAGGCGCGAAAGCCGGGCAGAGGATTTTCGTCAGCCGGAGAAGTATCCTCGCAGTAAAACCACGTCTGATTCCAATCCTTTGGATGAATCGGAAGTTCAGTGTAAGGAAAAAGATAATCTCTCCGCCGCTGAATCGAGATGCCACCAAGTTCCAGACTGGGCCCGTTGGCACGCTCGTTCTGCCGGTTTAAATAAAACAGTTCTCTGAATAAAAGTATGTTGGGTTCCTCTCCAAGATACACCTCGCAGAAAACTTGGAAGTTGCAAATATTTGACACGGAATTGGGTCCGATGTCTTGAGGTCTGAGATCGAAGAAACGCAAAACATCCCTGAAATTTTTTGAACCGGGTGGAGCAAAGCCCCGGCTCATATGATCTGTAAATACTATTACCTCCCCTTCTTTGGGATGAGGTTTCTCCTCGGACGGGTCAGGAGCACAGTAAGAAATGACCTCCTTCTTGGGCAGATGGCCGGACTTCACAAAATCAGACAGTTTGCTTTCTGTGACAATGGACGGGACCCGATTCACAGTCACAGGGCCTTGGGAGCCTTAGGTGCCATGGTGTAGGCGGAAGCCTATGTCAAAGTAAAAATGTCGGTTTAAATATATTCAAGGTGGCGACTTAAGAAGGGGCCTAATGACATATAGGTGACTATGCAACAACGTTTAAACATGAAGGTGTTAAAGGTAATCAAAATTTTCTTAAGTCACGGAAGCAAGCGGTGCTGACAGTCGGTGTTGTCTTAAACCGGTCACATAGACTACTATGGCTAAAACAGATTCAACAGATGCAATTTTTGGCTAAGTGTGGAACAAACAGGTTTCACAAGTTGCAGTTATTATTTTGGATCAGACGGTAGCTCTGGAAAGAAAATTTTCTAGACCTAAAACAGGGCAGAGAAGTTCATGCGCCTAAAGAGGGCTTCCAAGCAAGGGAAATGAGATCTGTTTCTATGAAAAATAGGCACAAACAATTACTACAACAGTTCTATGTTGTTTTTACGATCTAAACAGTGCATTGGAGGTAAAAACTAGCAAGGGTTGGCGTCGGGCGGCAATGAACGCGGACGAACTCAAGACAGTTCCAATGTAGATCTAAGAAAGGGAAAGAGATGAACTCACGGATGTGGATGGGCTGCGGAGATTCCCCGTCGTTTTCTGGACAGAGTCAGGTCGATGCGGCGGCCTGAGTCACTGAAGACGAGGGGTTCGACGGTGGCGGCGGCGGAGCTCGAGAAGAGGCAAGAGGAAGAAGACGACTGAAAGAAGGAAGAATGGAAGACCTAGGTCGCGCCTATTTATAAGGAAAGGCCGGCTGAGACGGCGCGGGAAACAAGGAGACCAAAATATCATTATCCAGGGGCCCCGATGCCTAGGTTTTCGGAAGGATCAGTAAAGGCAAAGATCCGTTGGAAGATACGACGGAGTAAAATATGAATTTAATTGAAGATGACATCACGGCGGGTTAACACGGATCCAGAAGATGACGTCACGACGAGTTATGACCTTTTCGCATGACTGAAGACAAAAGGACTGGTTGTCAAGGTATTTTAAGATCGACATGAACCGATTCAAATCAATCTGGGGCCTAATGTTGGGGATATGACTATTTGTGAAGCCGCCCAGGAGTGGCCGGGTTACGCAAGAGAGACTCATCAGAAGAAGCCCAAGATCAAGCATGAAGATGGTGGTTCAATAAAGGGTTTAAGGCCCATAGACAACTTAAGGCCCGTAGTGATAAACCTCCATGATGGCATGACTTGTATTGTAAGGTAGAATTAACTAGTCTCCGAGCCGGACATTGTCTAAGAGCCGGCCGGGACTCTGTAAGCCGCAAGGCGTCGACCCGTGTATATAAGGGCCAGGCATAGCGTATCTCGCTCCCTGGTTATCGAAACATCAAGCAATACCAACCCAACTAGACGTAGGCCTTACCTTCATCGTAAGGGGCTGAACTAGTATAAACTCTCTCGTGTCCTTTGTCCCGATTAACCCCTTTAAGCTTCCCAGTTGCGATGGCTCCACGACTAAGTCCTTGCAAGAGGACATCTGTCGTGACAATTCCACGACACCCGTGATACGATACGCTCTGTCACACATAAAACTCCTTATACCTTCCTCAAAACAGCCACCATACCTACCTATTATGGCATTTCCATAGCCATTCCGAGATATATTGCCATGCAACTTCCATCATCACCATATACATGACTTGAGCATTTATTGTCATATTGCTTTGCATGATCGTAAGATAGCTAGCATGACGTTTTCATGGCTTGTTCGTTTTTTGATGTCATTGCTACGCTACATCATTGCACATCCTGGTACACCGCCGGAGGCATTCATATAGAGTCATATCTTTGTTCTAGATATCGAGTTGTAATATTGAGTTGTAAGTAAATAAAAGTGTGATGATCATCATTATTAGAGCATTGCCCCAGTGAGGAAAGGATGATGGAGACTATGATTCCCCCACAAGTCGGGATGAGACTCCGGATGAAAAAAATAAAAAAATAATGATAATAATAAAAAAAGAGAGAAATGCCAAAAAAAGAAGGCCCAAAAAAAGAGAAAACAAAAAAATGAGTGAAAAAGGGAGAAGGGGCAATGTTACTATCCTTTTTCCACACTTGTGCTTCAAAGTAGCACCATGTTCTTCATATAGAGAGTCTCTTGAGTTATCACTTTCATATACTAGTGGGAATTTTCATTATAGAACTTGGCTTGTATATCCAACGATGGGATTCCTCAAATGCCCTAGGTCTTCATGAGCAAGCAAGTTGGATGCACACCCACTTAGTTTCAGTCTGAGCTTTCATACACTTGTAGCTCTAGTGCATCTGTTGCATGCAATCCCTACTCCTTGCATTAACATCAATCAATGGGCATCTCCATAGATCATTGATTAGCCTCGTTGATGTGAGACTTTCTCCTTTTTTGTCTTCTCCACATAACCCCCATCATCATATTCTATTCCACCTATAGTGCTATGTCCATGGCTCACGCTCATGTATTGCATGAAAGTTGAAAAGGTTTGAGAAATGTCAAAAGTATGAAACAATTGCTTGGCTTGTCATCGGGGTTGTGCATGATGTGAATATTTTGTGTGGTGAAGATGGAGCATAGCCAGTCTATATGATTTTGTAGGGATGAGCTTTCTTTGGCTATGTTATTTCAATAAGACATAATTGCTTGGTTGGTGTGCTTGAAGTATTATTGTTTTTATGTCAAAGGATAGACTATTGCTTTGAATCACTCGTGACTTAATATTCATGCAAAGATTAGACAAATGATCAAGATTATGCTAGGTAGCATTCCACATCAAAAATTATCTTTTTTATCATTTACCTACTCGAGGACGAGCAGGAATTAAGCTTGGGGATGCTGATACGTCTCCGTCGTATCTATAATTTTTGATTGTTCCATGCCAATATTATTCAACTTTCATATACTTTTTGGCAACTTTTAATACTATTTTTGGGACTAACATATTGATCCAGTTCCCAGTGCCAGTTCTTGTCTGTTGCATGTTTTTGGTTTCGTAGAATATCCATATCAAACAGAGTCCAAACGGGATAAAACGGACGGAGCTTATTTTTGGAATATTCAGAAAATCTGGGAGAAAGATCAACGTGAAACGGTGTCCGAGGTGGCCACGAGGCAGGGGCCCACGCCCTCCCCAGGAGGACGCGCCCCCCACCTTCATGGGCCACCCGCAAGGCGGTTGATGCCCTTCTTCGGCCGCAAGAAAGCTAAGTTTTGGTAAAAAATCACGGCGAAGGTTTCAGTCCAATCGGAGTTACTGATCTCCATATATATACGAAACGGTGAAAGGGCGTGAGCGAGAACGAGCAGAGAAAGCAGAGAGACAGATCCAATCTCGGAGGGGCTCTCGCCCCTCCCATGCCATGGAGGCGAGGGGAAACCCTTCTCCCATCTAGGGAGGAGGTCAAGGAAGAAGAAGACGAAGGGGCCCCCTCTCCCCTTCCCTTCCGGTGGCGCCGGAACGCTGCCGTGTCCATCATCATCACCGCGATCTACACCAACACCTCCGACATCTTCACCACCACCTCCATCACCTTCCCCCCTCTATCTACAGCGGTCCACTCTCCCGCAACCCGTTGTACCCTCTACTTAAACATGGTGCTTTATGCTTCATATTATTATCCAATGATGTGTTGCCATCCTATGATGTCTGAGTAGATTTTCGTTGTCCTGTCGGTGGTTGATGAATTGCTATGATTGATTTAATTTGCTTGTGGTTATGTTGCTATCCTTTGGTGCCCATAATATGAGCGCGCGCGTGGATCACACCATAGGGTTAGTTGTATGTTGAAAGGACTATGTATTCGAGGGCAAGAGTGAAAGAAGCTTCAACCTAGCATAGAAATTGATGTATACGAGATTGAAGGGGGACCAATATATCTTAATGCTATGGTTGGGTTTTACCTTAATGAACGTTCATAGTTGCGGATGCTTGCTAATAGTTCCAATTATAAGTGCATAGAATTCCAAGTCAGGGATGACATGCTAGCAGTGGCCTCTCCCACATAATACTTGCTATCGGTCTAGTAAAGTACTCAATTGCTTAGGGACAATTTCGCAACTCCTACCACCACTTTTCCACACTCGCTATATTTACTTTATTGTGTCTTTACTTACAACAGCCCCTAGCTTTTATTTACGCTCTCTTTATCTTCTTGCAAGCCTATCCAAAAACACCTACAAAGTACTTCGAGTTTCATACTTGTTTTAGGTAAAGCGAATGCTAAGCGTGCGTAGAGTTGTATCGGTGGTCGATAGAACTTGAGGGAATATTTGTTCTAACTTTAGCTCCTCGTTGGGTTCGATACTTTTACTTATCGAAAGAGGCTACAATTGATCCCTATACTTGTGGGTTATCAACACGGAAGTGGACGCCCACGCGGAGAGGAGTACGAGGGTTCACTGGTTCGGCTGCGGTGTGAGGCTGCCGTCGCCGCATAATAATAGGGGGTGTGGGTTAGTAGAGGGATGGCCTGGCCAGCGGTGGGTGTAGTAGGGGCGGTGAGGCCTCCGCGGCATCATAGCCGGCCACGGGAGGCAGGAGCACACGGCACGACCGGTGCTGGTTTGGGCGGCTGGAGCAAGAAGACGAGAGGTTGAAGAAGCACTATGGCCGTTGGATGGACATCGTACGGTCACTGGAGCTAGAATCGTTCATATTGACTAAGTTGACCAAGCCCTCCATCCCCTTCAACTTAGTAGGCCCACAAGTTAGCCTCCCACTATGCTAGGCCCCTGCTAGCAGGGGGAGTATTCATTTTTTTGTGCGTATTAAGGACGCACTTCCTTGCGTGCGAAGACATAGCTGGTGGGTCCGACCTGTCAGCGGGGGGGGGGGGAGTTTTTTTCGTGAAATACAGAGGCCCTTCTGGTGGGTCCCAGATGTCAGGTGGAGGAATCATTATTTTGCACGTAATAAGGAGGCATTTCATTATTTGCGACCGTGGACCCAGCTGTTAGCCTCTCCATGTACAGTCCACGTCCGATGGATGTCGTTTGTTGACAACGTTGACCAGGCCGCGCTGAGAGCACCAGGGCGGTGGACGACGGCGAGGCCTAGGAAGGGAACGATATGGAGCCGGGAAATACTCGGCAGTGGTTGCCCACGCGGTGGGGAGTATGAGGGTTTACTGGTCCGGCTGCCGTCGCCGGAAAATAATAGGAGGTGTGGGTGAGTAGAGGAATGGCCTGGCCAGCAATGGAGTAGGGTGGGGCACTGCGGCCTGTGCGGCACCATAGCCGGCCACGGGAGGCGGGAGCAGGCAGTCCCACCGGCGCTGGTTTGGGCGGCTGGAGCAAGAAGATCAGATATTGAAGAAGCAGCACGGCCGTTGGATTAACATCCAACGGTCACTGCTGCTAGAATCGTTTGTGGACTAAGTTGACAAAGCCTTTCGTACACGTCAACCTAGTAGACCCACAAGTCAGCCTCCAAATCTGTCCCAAACAGCATACAGCCCGAAATTTCTCGCCAAATTCAAATTAATTTTAAAACTAAATATACCTTAATTTAAATCCAATGAAATTTTACCGGCACAAAAACAATGAAATTTAAAATATCAAAATCCGAAAGAAAAAAGCATTTTGGAACTAATTGCCTATTTGCTGTATTTTTTCATTTTACAGCCCATTTATTATTAATTATAGCCCATTTCTTATTACATATAGCCCATTTTTTTGGGCGAAATGCATCCCTCCTCGTCTTGAAAGATTTCCGGCCCAGCAGGGCATAGAAAAGCAAGTAGGCCTATGTTGGTTATTCTACAGAAAACAAAATAGTTGGCTAGCCATTTTTAGAAAGGAAAAACACAAACTGGGTTGGTCATGTGCTAAACATATGAAATAAAAGCCTGGGATAGATGGGCCACAGCTCCTGCACAACCCAGTTCATACCCTTCTCCGTCCCAAAAAACAAAATTACTGCACGCTGCTGGGTCCCTACTGTCGGTGTCAAAACCGGCGGATCTTAGGTAGGGGGTCCCGAACGGTGCATCTAAGGATGATGGTAACAGGAGACGGGGGGCACAATGTTTACCCAGGTTTGGGCCCTCTCTATGGAGGTAATACCATACTTCCTGCTTGATTGATCTTGATGAATATGAGTATTACAAGAGTTGATCTACCTTGAGATCGTAGTGGCTAAAACCCTAAGAGTCTAGCATGTATGACTATGATCATGATTCTTGCCTCTATGAACTAAGCCCTCTGGTTTATATAGACACCGGAGGGGACTAGGGTTGTACAAAGTCGGTTACAGAGAAATGAATCTTCATATCAGGACGCCAAGCTTGCCTTCCACGCCAAGGAGAGTCCTATCCGGACACGGGAGAGAGTCTTCGGTCTTGTATCTTCACAGCCCATCAGTCTGGCCCACGTACCATATTCCGGACGCCCGAGGACCCCCAAATCCAAGACTCCCTCAGTAGCCCCTGAACCAGGCTTCAATGATGAGGTGTCCGGCGCGCAAATTGTCTTCGGCATTGCAAGGCGGGTTCCTTCTCCGAATACTCCAACACAGTCTTCGGACGCAACTCCAGCACTGCAAAACAAATCCCACACACAATCGTAGAGAGTATAATATTTCACGAGTCCAATCCGTAGAGAGTATAATATGTGACACCACGTCATCACCCGGTCATTATTTCGAAGCGTTTTTTGGCCTGCCGCTTTGAGATGCGGTCTCATTGGCATGTCTTGTCAAAGCAGAGATCGTGTCCCCTAATTGCGGGATTCTCATCAATACGGGCATGGGTAATCCAACCGTTCCGTCTGCACAACCCTTGGGAACAGGCGAGTTTTAAGGCGAGTGGGGAGGTGCTTGATATTCACTGCCTTTATAAGGAGATAAGGATTCCCTTCTTTCACCCACGCCTTCTCTCTCTCTGCCCTCCCATTCTCGAGCTCCAGTGCCAAAGTCCTCATCTTTTCCGCGTCAAGAAAGCACTCAACCATGTCCGGATCTGGAGCGCAAGGCAAGTGGATGGCCTCCTCCGTCAAGGAGAAGGACATCACCAAGCTTCGGGAGGCCGGGTACCTGGCGAAAGAAATCACCCACCGGCTTCCGGTCAAGGGGCAAATCGTCCACACCCCGAAGCCCAATGAGAGGGTGGTGTTCATCCCCCATTTCGTCCGCAGGTTAGGGTTTCCTCTCCACCCTTTTGTCCGCGGACTCATGTTATATTACGGGCTAGATTTCCATGATCTAGCCCGGAAATCCATCCTCAACATCTTGGCATTCATTATCGTGTGTGAGGCCTTCCTCTGCATTCCACCCTACTTTGGACTGTGGCTTAAGATCTTCAACGTGAAGCCGAAGGTGGTGGATAGCCAACACGCGGAGTGCGGAGGCGCCATGGTGAGCAAGATGTCCAATGTCACATGGCTCAAGGGTACTTTTGTGGAGACCGTCAAAGAGTGGCAGAAACTTTGGTTCTATATCATAGAGCCCCGTGACGCCACCTGGGTCGCGACTCCCGAATTCAAGTCCGGAGCTCCAATGCGGCTCACCTCCTGGCTGGAGAAGGGCCCGAATTGGTCTTCGTCAGACGAGATGATAGCGCCGCAAGCGCGCATCCAAAGCATGGTGGAGAAAAACATCAAGCTTGTCAACGTGATCCAGGTGATGCTAGTTCGCCGGATCCTTCCATGCCAGAGCCGAACCTGCCCTTTATGGGAATTCGATCCGAAGAAGCACCAGACCTTTGGAAAGGCTCTTCGGAACCACGCACGAAGATATCTGGAAGTTTCTCTTCAAGGGCAATGAGACGCCGCCGGACACCAACGAGGACCGTGGGCACGATCTGGCTCATCCTGCCAGTGCGGTAAGTCTTTCGCGTTTCAAGGTGTATCATCTACTTGCTTATTCAAGGAAGATATCTAAACCTCACTATTTATTTTTTTAGGTATGGACAGAAATAGCGGAGCGGATTAGGTGTTCGACTCCGCTGCCTGAGGAACCAGCCATCCCGCTCCTGACGAAGATGCTGGTTCCGGCACCCTACAAGGTGCCGGAGAACAAGGCCAAGGGGGCTAAAAGTTGCCCCTGCCGCAAGGGTGTTTCGGACGTAACGTCTGAAGACGACAAGATCCACTCCTCCACCGCCGAGGACAACGACGAGGAGGAGGAAGAAAGCAACTCCCCCTGAGGGGGGAAGGAAGAAGAGGGTGGCCTCCACAAATCTAGAGGCGGAGGCGTCCAAGAGGGGGAAGAGCTCCTTTGTAGATAACTCTGCGTGGGACATCGAAAGCAACGTAGAGCCGCGCCCCCGAAACAAGCCCCTGGCCGAATCGTGAGTACTCAAAAGACTCTGACACATTCGTCTATTCAGCCTCTTTGGTTCATAGTTTTAACGTGTTGAATCATGCGCTTGCAGTCCGGCCCACAACAGCTCCCTGCGATCCTCATCAGGAGGTTCGCTGGATTCAAAGTCGATGGCCAGCGAGTCACCGCCGGCTGCTCACTCTCCCACGACCAAGGGCAACGACCAGGTGCTGTCCAAAAGGACCTTCCCGGGGCAGGGAGAGGTTCAGGAGGCTGTCAAGGTGGCGCCAGAGGGTGACCCTTCGGCCGCCGGACATCGGTGAGAGGGGACCCCCATGGAGACTAGTGATGGGGGGCATATCTAATTCGGCCCTCAGCCGGATACCATTCCAGAGACCGACACGGCTCTGGAATCAAGCGAACAGCCTCCTCCAAAGGGAGAAGGTGTGCCTATACCGCCGGTGACCTCTGTCCATCCAAAGGCACCAGATAATCTGCTGGAAGTGCTACGAGGCGCTTCCATTGTGGAGGAACACAATATCCTTATGGGTACGGTGGTTGAGAGGGTTCAGTCCGTCAAGAGCGGACTGACCAAAGCCTGCACCAGCCTGCTGATAGGCTTTGAGGTAAGCGACGCAAAAGAGAAAGTCACAGTCTAAACCGTAGCCCCTGAGACACTGTCCGGTGTTCGGAAAGAAAAGCCAGGCAAAGGATCAAGTAATTTTCACAGGAAACTAACTAAATATGTCTTATGTGATCAATCAGGCGTCATTGCTGGCTGCAACCTCACATGCTGCTGAGGTCTCCGGACTAAAGCAGAGTCTGGAGCGGGCCGAGCAAGAGCTCGGCCAAGCAAGGAAACAGCTAGAGGAGAAGCAAGGTATGTAATGACTTGTTGTTTGTTCAGAAAGAATAAATAATGTGTACTGACCATAGTGCTATGATATATGAAGGAGCAGCTAATGAGTTTGAAATCCTCAAGAAAGCGCTGGCCGATGCCGAGGAGTGGGCGGCAAAGGAACAAGCCGCCCGAAAAAAGGATGAGGCCAGGGTTGGGGAGGTCCAGCAGGAACTCTAGGACGCCTTAAAGAAATACGAGTCCTTGGAGCGCCAACATGCGGACCAAGAGTCCGAACTCGCGAAGGCACGCCAAAGCGCAAAAGAGGCCCGGGCCGAAGCCCAAGGCGCCCTCCAGGAAATCCAAGAGGCCAATAAGATCGTGACGGGTAAGGCTTTTATTATGCAAAGCAAGTATGTGAAGAAGAGGTATATCTTACTGACCCGGATTTGGAGTTCCCCAGGGGCGTTTGTGGATCTGCCGCGCAGTGTTTCTAACGCTGTAGAATTCTTCCGAGCCGAAGAAGGGTGCTGATACGTCTCCAACATATCTATAATTTTTGATTGCTCCATGCTATATTATCTACTGTTTTGGACAATATTGGGCTTTATTATCCACTTTTATATTATTTTTGGGACTAACCTATTAACCGGAGGGCCAACCCAGAATTGTTGTTTTTTTGCCTATTTCAGTGTTTCGAAGAAAAGGAATATCAAACGGAGTCCAATTGACCAGAAACTCCACGGAACTTATTTTTGGACCAGAAGAAGCCCACGGAGTACCGGAAGCTCACCAGAGGAGTCCCGGGCTGCCCACGAGGGTGGGGGGCGCGCCCACACCCCTAGGGCGCGCCCCCTGCCTCGTGGACAGCACGGAGGTCCACCGATGTACTTCTTTCACCCATATATACCCACGTACCCTAAAACTTCCGAAGACGAGAATAGATCTGGAGTTCTGCCGCCGCAAGCCTCTGTAGCCACAAAAAACCTCTCGGGGCCCTGTTCCGGCACCCTGCCGGAGGGGGGAACCCTCACCGGTGGCCATCTTTATCATCCTGGCGCTCTCCATGAGGAGGAGGGAGTAGTTCACCCTCGGGGCTGAGGGTATGTACCAGTAGCTATGTGTTTGATCTCTCTCTCTCGTGTTCTTGATTTGGCACGATCTTGATGTATCGCGAGCTTTGCTATTATAGTTGGATCTTATGTTTCTTCTCCCCCTCTACTCTCTTATAATGAATTGAGTTTTCCCCTTGAAGTAATCTTATCGGATTGAGTCTTTAAAGATTTGAAAACACTTGATGTATGCCTTGCTGTGCGTATCTGTGGTGACAATGGGATATCACATGGTTCACTTGATGTATGTTTTGGTGATCAACTTGTGGGTTCTGCCCATGAACCTATGCATAGGAGTTGGCACACGTTTTCGTCATGATTCTCCGGTAGAAACTTTGGGGCACTCTTTGAGGTTCTATGTGTTGGTTGAATAGATGAATCTGAGATTGTGTGATGCATATCGTATAATCATACCCACGGATACTTGAGGTGACATTGGAGTATCTAGGTGACATTAGGGTTTTGGTTGATTTGTGTCTTAAGGTGTTATTCTAGTACGAACTCTAGGGCTGTTTGTGACACTTATAGGAATAGCCCAACGGATTGATTGGAAAGAATAACTTTGAGGTGGTTCCGTACCCTACCATAATCTCTTTGTTTGTTCTCCACTATTAGTGACTTTGGAGTGACTCTTTGTTGCATGTTGAGGGATAGTTATATGATCCAATTATGTTATTATTGTTGAGAGAACTTGCACTAGTCCCGTAGCATGCACGTATGGTAAACGTTATGTAACAAATTTGAAACATGAGGTGTTCTTTTGATTGTCCTCCTTATGAGTGGCGGTCGGGGACGAGCGATGGTCTTTTCCTACCAATCTATCCCCCTAGGACATGCGTGTAATGCTTGGTTTTTGATGGCTTGTAGATTTTTGAAATAAGTATGTGAGTTCTTTATGACTAATGTTGAGTCCATGGATTATACGCACTCTCATCCTTCCATCATTGCTAGCCTCTTCGGCACCGTGCATTGCCCTTTCTCACATTGAGAGTTGGTGCAAACTTCGCCGGTGCATCCAAACCCCGTTATACGATACGCTCTTTCACACATAAACCTCCTTATATCTTCTTCAAAACAGCCACCATACGTACCTATTATGGCATTTCCATAGCCATTCCGAGATATATTGCCATGCAACTTTCCACCATACCGTTCTTCATGACACATTCATCATTATCATAATTGCTTAGCATGATAATGTAGTTGACATAGTATTTGTGGCAAAGCCATCGTTCATAATTCTTTCATACATGTCACTCTTTGTTCATTGCATATGCCGGTATACCGCTGGAGGCATTCATATAGAGTCATGCTTTGTTCTAGTGTCGAGTTGTAATCATTGAGTTGTAAATAAATAGAAGTGTGATGATCATCTTTTTCTAGAGCATTGTCCCAAGTGAGGAATATAAAAAAAGGGGAGAAAAGAAGCCATAAAAAAGAGAAAGTCCATAAAAAAAGAGAAGGCCCAAAAAATGAGAGAAAAAGAGAGAAGGGACAATGCTACTATCCTTTGCCACACTTGTGCTTAAAAGTAGCACCATAATCTTCATGATAGAGAGTCTCTTGTTTTGTCACTTTCATATACTAGTGGGAATTTTTCATTATAGAACTTGGCTTGTATATTCCAAAAATGGGCCTCCTCAAGTGCCCTAGGTCTTCGTGAGCAAGCAAGTCTAATGCACACCCACTTAGTTTCTTTTGTTGAGCTTTCATACATTTATAGCTCTAGTGCATCCTTTGCATGGCAATCCCTACTCCTCGCATTAACATCAATCGATGGGCATCTCCAAAGCCCATTGATTAGCCTCGTTGATGTTAGATCTTCTCCTTTTTTGTTTTCTCCACATAACCCCCATCATCATATTCTATTCCACCCATAGTGCTATATCCATGGCTCGCTCTCATATATTGCGTGAAAGTTTATAGGTTTGAGATTACTAAAGTATGAAACAATTGCTTGGCTTGTCATCGGGGTTGTGCATGATGAGAGCATTCTTGTGTGACGAAAATGGAGCATGACTGAACTATATGATTTTGTAGGGATGAACTTTCTTTGGCCATGTTATTGAGAAGACATAATTGCTTAGTTAGTGTGCTTGAAGTATTATTATTTTTATGTCAATATGAACTTTTGTCTTGAATCCTTTGAATCTGAATATTAATACCATAATTAAGAAAATTTACATTGAAATTATGCCAAGTAGCACTCCGCATCGAAAATTCTTTCTTTTATCATTTACCTACTCAAGGACGAGCAGGAATTAAGCTTGGGGATGCATGATAGGTCTCCAACGTATCTATAATTTTTGATTGCTCCATGCTATATTATCTACTGTTTTGGACAATATTGGGCTTTATTATCCACTTTTATATTATTTTTGGGACTAATCTATTAACCGGAGGCCCAGCCCAGAATTGTTCTTTTTTGCCTATTTCAGTGTTTCGAAGAAAAGGAATATCAAACGGAGTCCAATTGACCTGAAACTCCACGGAACTTATTGTTGAATTCATTCATGATGCTACTGAAAATTATTATTAGGGGGGAATATATGCTTGTAGGAATTTCAATAATATCAAGTTTCCTCTCTATGTGCTTAAAGTTTTGAAGTTATGCTTGTTTTGCCATCCTATGCTAGTTGATTCTTGTTCCCATAAGTTGTTTGCTCAGAAAATCCCTATGCATAGGAAGTGGGATAGACTTAAATGTGCTAGTCATATTCTTCATTATTCTCCCTTTATGTTTCAATTCTTATCTTTTATGTGAGCATCATTGAAATCATCATGCCTAGCTAGGGGCATTAAACGATAGCGCTTGTTGGGAGGCAACCCAATTTTATTTTAGTTTCTTGCTTTTTGGTTCTCTTTAGTAATAAATAATCCATCTAGCCTCTGGTTAGATGTGGTTTTGTGTTTTATTTAGTGTTTGTGCCAAGTAGAACCTTTGGGAAGACTTGGGTGAAGTCTTTATGATCATGCTGTAAAAAACAGAAACTTTAGTGCTCACGAGATTAGCTCCAACTTTTCACTAGAGAGTGATATTTAGTTGATTCTTTTTGTAGATGATTACTAGACAAATTCCTCAGGTCCACCAATTTATTTTATAATTTTTGGAGTTCCAGAAGTATATGTTTGTTACAGATTACAACAGACTGTTCTGTTTTTGACTGATTCTGTTTTCATTATGTTGCTTGCTTATTTTGATGAATCTATGGCTAGTAAAATAGTTTATAAAGCATAGAGAAGTTGTAATAAATTAGTTTTAACACCAATATAAATAAAGAATGAGTTAATTACAGTACCTTGAAGTGGTGTTTTTTTTCTTTCGCTAACGGAGCTTACGAGATTTCTGTTAAGTTTTGTGTTGTGAAGTTTTCAAGTTTTGGGTAAAGATTCAATGGACTATGGAATAAGGAGTAGCAAGATCCTAAGCTTGGGGATTCCCAAGGCACCCCAAGGTAATATTCAAGGATAACCAAGAGCCTAAGCTTGGGTATGCCCCGGATGGCATCCCCTCTTTCGTCTTCGTTCATCGGTAACTTTACTTGGAGCTATATTTTTATTCACCACATGATATGTGTTTTGCTTGGAGCGTCATTTAATTTTCTTTAGTTTTGCTTGCTGTTTGAATAAAATAACAAGATCTGAAATTCTTAAATGAGAGAGAGTCTTCACATAGTTGCATAATTATCCGACTACTCATTGATCTTCACTTATATCTTTCGGAGTAGTTTGACGTTTGCTCTAGTGCTTCACTTATATCTTTTAGAGCATGATGGTAGTTTTATTTTGAAGAAATATATGAAGTCTCATGCTTCACTTATATTATTTTTAGAGTCTTTGGAATAGCATGGTAATGTTCTTAATCCTAATATGCTAGGTATTCAAGACTAGTAAAAACTTTCTTATGAGTGTGTTGAATACTAAGAGAAGTTTGATGCTTGATGATTGTTTTGAGATGTGGAGGTAGTGATATTAAAGTTGTGCTAGTTGAGTAGTTGTGAATATGAGAAATACTTGTGTTGAAGTTTGCAAGTCCCGTAGCATGCACGTATGGTAAACGTTATGTAACAAATTTGAAACATGAGGTGTTCTTTTGATTGTCCTCCTTATGAGTGGCGGTCGGGGACGAGCGATGGTCTTTTCCTACCAATCTATCCCCCTAGGACATGCGTGTAATGCTTGGTTTTTGATGGCTTGTAGATTTTTGAAATAAGTATGTGAGTTCTTTATGACTAATGTTGAGTCCATGGATTATACGCACTCTCATCCTTCCATCATTGCTAGCCTCTTGACACCGTGCATTGCCCTTTCTCACATTGAGAGTTGGTGCAAACTTAGCGGTGCATCCAAACCCCGTGATATGATACGCTCTTTCACACATAAACTTCCTTATATCTTCCTCAAAACAGCCACCATACGTACCTATTATGGCATTTCCATAGCCATTCCGAGATATATTGCCATGCAACTTTCCACCATACCGTTCTTCATGACACATTCATCATTGTCATAATTGCTTAGCATGATCATGTAGTTGACATAGTATTTGTGGCAAAGCCACCGTTCATAATTCTTTCATACATGTCACTCTTGGTTCATTGCATATGCCGGTATACCGCTGGAGGCATTCATATAGAGTCATGCTTTGTTCTAGTGTCGAGTTGTAATCATTGAGTTGTAAATAAATAGAAGTGTGATGATCATCATTTTCTAGAGCATTGTCCCAAGTGAGGAATATAAAAAAAGGGGAGAAAAGAAGCCATAAAAAAGAGAAAGTCCATAAAAAAAGAGAAGGCCCAAAAAATGAGAGAAAAAGAGAGAAGGGACAATGCTACTATCCTTTGCCACACTTGTGCTTCAAAGTAGCACCATAATCTTCATGATAGAGAGTCTCTTGTTTTGTCACTTTCATATACTAGTGGGAATTTTTCATTATAGAACTTGGCTTGTATATTCCAAAAATGGGCCTCCTCAAGTTCCCTAGGTCTTCGTGAGCAAGCAAGTCTAATGCACACCCACTTAGTTTCTTTTGTTGAGCTTTCATACATTTATAGCTCTAGTGCATCCTTTGCATGGCAATCCCTACTCCTCGCATTAACATCAATCGATGGGCATCTCCAAAGCCCATTGATTAGCCTCGTTGATGTGAGATCTTCTCCTTTTTTGTTTTCTCCACATAACCCCCATCATCATATTCTATTCCACCCATAGTGCTATATCCATGGCTCGCGCTCATATATTGCGTGAAAGTTTATAGGTTTGAGATTACTAAAGTATGAAACAATTGCTTGGCTTGTCATCGGGGTTGTGCATGATGAGAGCATTCTTGTGTGTGAAAATGGAGCATGACTGAACTATATGATTTTGTAGGGATGAACATTCTTTGGCCATGTTATTTTGAGAAGACATAATTGCTTAGTTAGTGTGCTTGAAGTATTATTATTTTTATGTCAATATGAACTTTTGTCTTGAATCCTTTGAATCTGAATATTAATACCATAATTAAGAAAATTTACATTGAAATTATGCCAAGTAGCACTCCGCATCGAAAATTCTTTCTTTTATCATTTACCTACTCAAGGACGAGCAGGAATTAAGCTTGGGGATGCATGATAGGTCTCCAACGTATCTATAATTTTGATTGCTCCATGCTATATTATCTACTGTTTTGGACAATATTGGGCTTTATTATCCACTTTTATATTATTTTTGGGACTAATCTATTAACCGGAGGCCCAGCCCAGAATTGTTCTTTTTTGCCTATTTCAGTGTTTCGAAGAAAAGGAATATCAAACGGAGTCCAATTGACCTGAAACTCCACGGAACTTATTTTTGGACCGGAAGAAGCCCACAGAGTACCGGAAGCTCACCAGGGGAGTCCCTAGCTGCCAACGAGGGTGGGGGGCGCGCTCCCTACCTCATGGACAGCCCGGAGGTCCACCGACGTACTTCTTTCACCCATATATACCCACGTACACTAAAACTTCCGAAGACGAGAATAGATCTGGAGTTCCACCGCCGCAAGCCTCCGTAGCCACCAAAAACCTCTCGGGACCCTATTCCGGCACCCTGCCGGAGGGGGGAACCCTCACCGGTGGCCATCTTAATCATCCCGGCGCTCTCCATGACGAGGAGGGAGTAGTTCACCCTCGGGGCTCAGGGTATGTACCAGTAGCTATGTGTTGGATCTCTCTCTCTCCTGTTCTTGATTTGGCACGATCTTGATGTATCGCGAGCTTTGCTATTATAGTTGGATCTTATGTTTCTTCTCCCCCTCTACTCTCTTGTAATGAATTGAGTTTTCCGCCTTGAAGTAATCTTATCGGATTGAGTCTTTAAAGATTTGAGAACACTTGATGTATGTCTTGCCGTGCATATCTGCGGTGACAATGGGATATCACGTGATTCAGTTGATGTATGTTTTGGTGATCAACTTGCGGCTTCCGCCCATGAACCTATGCATAGGGGTTGGCACACGTTTTCATTGTGATTCTCCGATAGAAACTTTGGGGCACTCTTTGAGGTTCTATGTGTTGGTTGAATAGATGAATCTAAGATTGTGTGATACATATCATATAATCATACCCACGGATACTTGAGGTGACATTGGAGTATCTAGGTGACATTAGGGTTTTGGTTGATTTGTGTCCTAAGGTGTTATTCTAGTACGAACTCTAGGGCTGTTTGTGATACTTATAGGAATAGCCCAACGGATTGGTTGGAAAGAATAACTTTGAGGTGGTTTCGTACCCTACCATAATCTCTTCGTTTGTTCTCCACTATCAGTGACTCTGGAGTGACTCTTTGTTGCATGTTGAGGGATAGTTATATGATCCAATTATGTTATTATTGTTGAGAGAACTTGCACTAGTGAAAGTAAGAACCCTAGGCCTTGTTTCCTATCATTGCAATACCGTTTACGCTCACTTTTATCATTAGTTACCTTGCTGTTTTTATATTAGTTTACAAAAAAATATCTACCATCATATTGCACTTGTATCACCATCTCTTCGCCGAACTAGTCCACCTATACAATTTACCATTGTATTGGGTGTGTTGGGGACACAAGAGACTCTTTGTTATTTGGTTGCAAGGTTGTTTGAGAGAGACCATCTTCATCCAACGCCTCCCACGGATTGATAAACCTTAGGTCATCCACTTGAGGTAAATTTGCTACTGTCCTACAAACCTCTGCACTTGGAGGCCCAACAATGTCTACAAGAAGAAGGTTGTGTCGTAGACATCAGGAGCTCGACGGAGAAGCTATTCTGGTCGCAACACCTTGCGCCAGAACATCCGGTGCCCTTTAGCGATCAGCTAAAACAGCTGGTCGAACTGCATAGGGTGGCCGAACTGGCCATGAAGGACTTAATAATCCGGCTGTGGCCTGCCGAAGCCATACCCAGCAGCTACTTCGGTCTCGTGAAGCGGCTAGTCGATGCCTGCCCTCGGCTTGACGCCATCAAGCGGTCGGTCTGCATCGAAGGTGCGCGGATGGCCTTCGCCCGTGTCAAGATGCAGTGGGCGAAGATGAATGCCGTCACGGTGGCGACCAAGGGACCGCCCGCGGGCAAGGAGCACCGCACACCCGAGCGATATTTTAACGATGTCCTGGAGGGATCCCGCATTGTGGAGGAGCAATGTACGAAGGATGTAATATTTGAATGAATGCATATATATTATCTTGCCCTGTATTATGAAACAAGTTCAACTATGTAATATAATGTTTGTTTAATATTTTACCTCCTATGCGGTCGTGTTTATGAAATTTTGAGAGTTTGCCAGTCGTCGGCTTCAGCCCCCACGTAGGTACTACAGGGGTGTTCGAGATGGAATCTAAACACTCTTGACCCAATTGTTTGCTCCTTGAAGGAGGTGTTTAGCGCAACGAACCAGGCAATCGGACTATGTTGCTTTATCACCCTCACTTAGCCATAGGATTTTGACAATGAAAATTTAGGCGCATCCCTAGTATCCGAACAAGGGTACTGTAAACACCTGATCGGTTAAGAGCCTATCCATCGCATAATGCGGAAAAAGTCATTAAAGATTTGGAACCTCCGAAGAGCTGACCGGCTCTCGCCGCATCATGACAGTCAGTTTTCGGCTTTCTCTACTAAGTTGCTCATCCGGATAAACCAGGACACAATCGCAATAGTTCTCCCTTTACTACCTTAGACGATATAGCAGAACATAAGGTAGTAAGCACAGGAGCCGGGCAAACCAACTATGGAGAAAAGACATGATTCGGTGCCAATGCATATAATGCTAAATTCGGGGTGCCGAACTGTACCGTAAAGAGTGTTCGGACTTTGTTGCCGTATTATGGGTCGCAATGAAGCCCCTGGCAGATTAAAGCATACCAAAATGTATGGGTGCAACTTGAGAAGATTATCAAAAAAGGAAAAAGAAAAGGAAAAAAGGGTGTAGTAAGCGAGTGTCGCAGAAGTTGGGCCGCAAAATTCTTCCATTATAGTTTGATTAATACGTGAAAACGTATTTGTACAAGTGGTGCAATAAGAAACTGAGCTATTTAACATTCCACAACAAAGGGAGAGCTGCGTGCAGGTCCTGAAAACAGGTAGGGTGATCGTTAAAGAGACCACCTAGAAATTCCCTTCTACGCCAGTGCTTCTTGCCATCTTGGTGTATCCATCCTGTCAAGAGGACCAATGATCAGGTCGTTCGAAGAAGCCTTTGAAAAAGAAACATGAAAAGGATAAAAAAAGGAAAAAGTGAAGGTATGTGTGTCCAGGAGAGGTCGAGCCGTATTATGGATTACAAGCTAGTTATGCCTCCGTCTATGCCCATGGTATTTTGAGTGCATAGTTATGTATGCGCGGTAGGAACGCCGCCTCTTGGTCGGGACTGGGATAGAGGCCAAATTGCTAGTCGAACTCTCGACGAGCTGGGCTGTCTTGCTGCAGAGTAGTCTGGACTCGTTTGACAGTGTCCGGGAGCTCGGCCGCCGAATTAAGGTTCTGCTTGAGAAGGCCGCTCTGTACTTCTGCTGCTAAAGCAGCGGTGTGCTCCTCGGTACGGAGGGAGCGTTCCGTGTTTCCATTGACTGTTATGACGCCGCGTGGTCCGGGCATCTTGATTTTGAGAAAAGCGTACTGTGGCACCGCGTTGAAGCACGCAAATGCGGTTCGTCCAAGCAGTGCGTGATAGCCGCTGCGAAAGGGGACGATATCGAAGATCAACTCTTCGCTTTGGAAGTTGTCCGGAGATCCGAAGACAACCTCTAGTGTGATTGAGCCCGTACAGCTTGCCTCTACACCTGGTATGACTCCTTTAAAGGTAGTCTTTGTGGGCTTAATTCTTGATGGATTAATGCATATTTTGCGCGATGTATCCTGATAGAGCAGGTTCAGGCTGCTACCACCGTCCATGAGGACTCACGTGAGGTGGAATCCATCAATGATTGGGTCGAGGACCAGTGCGGCTGAACCGCCATGATGGATACCGGTCGGATGGTCCCTGCGATCAAAAGTGATCGGACAGGAAGACCATGGGTTGAACTTTGGGGCGACTGATTCTATCGCCTAGACGTCACTGAGCACGCGCTTGCGTTCCCTCTTGGAGATGTGGGTAGCGTATATCATGTTCACCGTTTTAACTTGGGGGGGGGGCTTCTTCTGTCCCCCTGTGTTCGGTGGCTGAGGCTCCTCGTCATCGTCCTCGCTTTGCGACCCCTTCTCCTTGTTCTCGGCAATTAACTTGCCGGCCTGTTTAAAAACCCAACAGTCTCTGTTGGTATGACTGGCTGGTTTGTCGGGGGTGCCGTGTATTTGGCATGGGCGATCGAGTATAGGGTCCAAACTGGATGAGCCCGAATTGTAATTTTTGAACGGCTTCTTCCACTGGCCGGACTTGGAGCCACCAAATCCGGCGTTGACCGACGTGTCGTCGGTGTAATCACCGTTGTTTCGACGCGTGTGTCTGTTGCATCGGGGCTTGCCGCTGCTATTTCTGGCTTTCGCAACACCAGGTTCGCTTGCATTATTGCTACAGGCTAGCCAGCTATCTTCGGCCGTGCAAAAGCGGGTCATAAGTGCCGTAAGGGATGCCATGTACTTCGGCTTCTCTTGGACGAGGTGTCGAGCGAGCCATTCGTTCCGGATGCTGTGTTTAAAGGATGCCAATGCTTCCGCATCCGGACAGTCAACAATCTGGTTCTTTTTAGTTAAGAACCTAGTCCAGAGTTTCCTTGTTGACTCTCCGGGCTGTTGAATTATGTGACTTAAGTTATCGGCATCCGGAGGTCGAACATATGTACCTTGGAAGTTGTCGATGAAGGCCTCTTCCAAGTCCTCCCAGCTAACGATGGAGTTTTTAGGCAGACTGTTCAACCAGTGCCGGGCTGGTCCTCTGAGTTTTAATGGGAGGTATTTGATGGCATGGAGATCATCGCCGCGGGCCATATGAATGTGAAGAAGAAAATCCTCGATCCATACCGCGGGGTCTGTTGTCCATTCATATGATTCGATGTTTATGGCTTTAAACCCTTCTAGGAATTCATGCTCCATTACCTCGTCAGTGAAGCAAAGAGGGCGTGCAGTGCCTCTATATCGGGCCATGTCACAACGTAGCTCGGATGGAGTCCGTCTGAGGTTCTCGGCCCGGGCGTGAGTGTGGTTATTGCGTCCGGCTAGATAGCCGTTATAGCGTGTCGGGGCACGTCCCCGTGATCCATAGATCAATCTGTTCTGGCCTGTTCTACTGTCCAAGTCCTGCCACAGGTCATATGTTTGTCCCCGAGTTGTTTTGTCTATGCCTTTACGGTGAGGTGGGGCGGGCTAGTGTTCGGCTTGAGTTGTCGCTTTGTCCCGACCACGTGGTGGTCGGTCAGCTGCATTGCGCGATGATGGTACGGGCTCCAACGCCTCATCATCAAACTGAGGTAGCAATTTGCGCTTTGGGTAACCTTTGGCTGGGTGATTGAGGTTGTATTCCTCGGCTGCCGGGACATCAGTCCATCTATCGTTGAGCGGATCTTGATCAGCTTGAAGATGCTGCTGCTTCTTTTTTAGGCTCCTGGCAGTGGCTATTAGCCGGCGCTTAAAGTGCTCCTGCTCGAGAGGTTCCTCAGGCATGATAAAATCCTCGGTCCCGAGGCTCACCTCATCCTCAGAGAGCGGAAGATAATTACTGTCCTCTGAGTCTTCGTGTGTGACCTGTTCATTAGGGCTAACTTGCCCGTCTTCCCGTTCATCTTGTTCGGAAGTTGCCTGAACGGGGTCTTCATTGTCTTCGGCACCGTCTGGAGTGTTATCTTCTCCTGTGCCGGTGTTGCTGTCTTTGTTGCGGCGCGATTCAGAGCGGCGCCGCTGACGTCGGTGCTTTGGCTGTATCTTAGGAGGTTTATCCTCAACTGGATCTTCCATGTCATCGCCGCTATTCTCTTTCGGTGCATCCAGCATATATACGTCGTATGAGGAGGTGGTCGTCCATCGACCGGTGAATCATGGGTTTTCGGCCTGCTCCTCTCCAGCATCGTCGTCCATACCGTCGATGTCTTCGGAGTCGTAATCGAGCATGTCAGTTAAGTCTTTGACAGTGGCTATTAAGTGGACGGGGGGTGGGAAGCGAAATTCTCCATCGTCAGCCTCCAATTCGAACCGGATATAATTCGGCTGAGAGTCCCCCCCTAAGGAGAGTGTTTTTAGTGATTTCAGCACGTCGCCTAAAGGCGAGTGCCGAAAGATGTCCGCGGAGCTGAATTCGATGATCGATGCCTGATCAAGCTCGTCGTGCGCGGACGCACATGGTTCGGAACTTGTAGCCGGAAACGGGTTCGAGGTACCGGTGATGCAGATCCCACTCGAACTTGGGTTTGTGTGCGGCTCCGACGCCGCTGAGCCTGCGGCTTCCGTGGTGGGGTTGAGCCTCCCGTCCTCGGATGGCGCAATCTTCTTCGGATCTAGGGCCAGATCAGTTACAGGCATTGTCCCCTGGGCATGGTCCGATGACAGATTTAAGTCATGTTCATAGTGGCGACAGGGATCAGGTGCCGTGGTCTCGAATCCGTCGAAGATCAAGTCTCCGCGGATATCCTTGACGTAGTTCAAGCTTCCAAATCTGACCTGACGGCCAGGAGCGTAGCTATCGATCTGCTCTAGATGGCCAAGCGAGTTGGATCGCAGTACGAAGCCGCCGAATACGAAGATCTGTCCGGGGAGGAAGGTTTCTCCCTAGACAACATTGTTGTAGATGATTGACGGGGCCATCGAACCTCTTGGCGGCGACACATCGGAACTCTCAATGAAAGCACCAATGCCGGTGTCAAAACCGGCAGATCCCGGGTAGGGGTCCCAAACTGTGCGTCTAAGGTTGATGGTAATAGGAGACGGGGGACACGATGTTTACCCAGGTTCGGGCCCTCTCTATGGAGGTAATACCCTACTTCCTGCTTGATTGATCTTGATGAATATGACTATTACAAGAGTTGATCTACCTCGAGATCGTAGTGGCTAAAACCCTAAGAGTCGAGCATGTATGACTATGATTATGATTCTTGCCTCTATGAACTAAGCCCTCTGGTTTATATAGACACCGGAGGGAACTAGGGTTGTACAAATTCGGTTACAGAGAAAGGAATCTTCATATCAGGACGCCAAGCTTGCCTTCCACGCCAAGGAGAGTCCTATCCAGACATGGGAGAGAGTCTTAGGTCTTGTATCTTCACAGCCCATCAGTCTGGCCCACGTACCATAGTCCGGACGCCCGAGGACTCCCTAATCCAGGACTCCCTCATCTACTGTCATCTTCACCATGTACAGTCATCTCCTTATTCCTCTTGGTTGTTGACCATGTTGACAACACTGGAGGGCGGCACCGCGATGAGCGAACCAAGGCGGAGGACGATGGTGAGGCCTCGGACGGGAACGAACAGGATCCGGGAAGATGCGCAGAGTTTTAGGGTGCGATGTGGCCACGATGCGTGCGCGGCAGCATAGCCAGCCATGGGAGGCGGGAGTAGGCAGTCCCGTCGGTGCTGGTTTGGCTTTGGCGGCTAGAGGAAGAAGAGACTGAAGAAACACGAGAGACGTTGAATGTCAATCCAACGGTCAAGGTTGGCACAATCATTTGTTGACTAAGCCGACAGCAAGTAGCATACTTTTGTATATATAGGAAGAAAAGAAAAATTGTGCTCGTTCGCCTGATAACATTCCCGAAACTACGACCGTTCGATCTTGCGTCGCAACTAAAACTGCGAGAAAATGCGTTCGTCTGCCGTCCTCCTTCCAGGGAACATTCTCCACATAAGTGACTAACACCCTTGGTTTTCGAGCGAGAGGTCTTGGGTTCGAGTCCCAGGAACTCTTAATTTTGTCCTCCTTCCTTCCTTGCAAAAAGAACAAAGAAAATCAAAGACTTGAGAAGGCGTACAGAACAAGCTAGTGTACCAGTAAAGAGATGCTGTTGAGTTTTAGGAAAAAGAGAGACGTGCTCCTGTAGCTGGTTCGAATCCAAACCTAGACTATGACTATACACTACTAGGGAAAATCTTATACACAGACGCTTACTAGTAGCACTCTTTATTTACCCACGCAACTACTATTTACTAGTAGCGAGCTATAATGACCCGCGCTACTAGTACTATTTACTAGTAGCGCGTGGCAAAAAATAACACGCTATTAGTAAATATTCTCGACCGTGCCCCGCGGACAGACTGTAGTAGTAGCGTGGGTTTTAAACCATCGCTATTGCTAAGTGGATATCTCATGGCGCGGTGAGATACCCCACGCTACCGCTAGCCTTTCAGTCCCATCCCCCACCCCGTCAACCGTCCCAGTCCACCCACTCCCGCACCCCACCCACCCTCGATTCACATCCCCTCCACCTCCTCTCCTCTCCTCTCCTCTGCCGACGGGATCTCTCCCTTTCTCCGATCCATGCAGGGATCCTTCATCGTGTGGCCGCACACGCGTGCAGCCTTCCTCCACCACCCGGCCGACCAGGCCCAACCCGGCGGCCAGCCCGGGCAGCTCCCGGCGGCATGGAGGCAGGGCGGCGCGGCCCCGAGGGCGAGCCTAGTGGCGGCGCGGTGCAGACCAACAGGCAGCAGGTAGCGTGGGATGATCGATCTGGCTGGCGGGAACGAGCTGAGGAAGCCGCCGGCTGGAGGAGCTAGAGGTGCAGCGGGGATCCGCGGCTCCACGCCCTATCCCCAGTCAGTCCCCTCCGAATCTAGCCGCAGCCGCCGCAGGTACTGACCCATTGATCCATCTCCCCCCTCGCCCCCGTTTCTTTCCTCGATCCATTGACCCATTGTCGGGGATATACCCCGCGGTGTAACATGGACGGAAGTATAACCCGGCCGGACTTGGCGACTCACCAGAGATCCGACTGGAGCTTGGGCGGATCGCCAGTGAGTCGCCAAGCTCCAGTCGGGTCTCTGGTGAGTCGCCAAGTCCGGCCGGGTTATACTTCCGACCGGGTTACACCGCGGGGTATATCCCCGACATTAGCCCCCAAGTTTAGCTTGGATTTATCCATGGTAAACTTATGCTGCAAAATAAACACAAGAAAAAATTTGACAGGTTGTGCTCCGGGTTAAGAATTCTTTTAAACCGGCACCTGAAGTATAACCCGGCCGGACTTGGCGACTCACCAGAGACCCGACTGGAGCTTGGCGACTCACTAGCGATCCGCCCGGACATGGCGGTTTACATGTAACCCGTCTGGACATTGTGATTCACTAGAGACCCGTCGGGCGGATTAGACGGACGACAAGACCCAAGGCCCAGCAGGCCGGCTTATACTCTGGTGGGCCGGCTTAAGAGGAAAGCGTAAGGAATATTCCCTTACAAAGGAAGCAAGACTAGGACTCCACTTGTAATTGAGTAATTCTAATCCTATTAGGACTAGTCATGTAACCCGCCCCTTCAACTTATATAAGGAGGGGCAGGGAACCCCAAAGAGGGACAAGCAACAAGAACAATCTCTAGGGCTAGACACAAAGAGCCGGCTTACCGGCGACTCTCTCATGATCATAATGAGACCTAGCCACAAACAGCATGTAGGGTTATTACCGGATGATGTTTCCGGGGCCCAAGCTGTCTAAATCCTTGTCTTGCGTGTTGCGTCTCTCGTCCCGATCAACCCCTCTCAAGCTACCACATAGATGCGTTGGCCTCGCGACTAAGTCCTGACACTAAGGACATCTGCCGTGACAATTCCACGACAGTTGGCACCCACCATGGGGCCCGCGCACGGTGGTGTTGAGTTCTTGAAAGGATCTTTCCTAGGGTTCGAGGAGCTCGCGATTTCGTCGGATAAGGAAGAGCCGACAAGTTCGTTCGTTTGGTGATCTGGAACGTAATTAACTTTGGAGGCGGCGTATATATCAAGGAAGATTAGGGTTGCGTTTGCGCACCCGCTGCCGCGGTTTGCAATACATTGAGACAAAGAGAAAATCGATCTTTGCTACTACGGCGCTCCATCAAATCGCCGGATCACCAATGGCACAAACGCACACGCGTAATCATCCGGACGTTTGTATGTATGGCCATATACATGTGCATCAAGTCCCGAGGCATATTAATATATGCTGTTTCTGCTACTTCCACGAGCATGGAGTGAAGATCGAGGGAAAAAATACTACTTCAAGTAGTACTAGTTCACGTGATCAAATCTCAAGGTGATTTCGTCTCACTAGTATTAATCCTAGTACAGTTCTGATTCTTTATCCCATCTATCGACGGAAGCTGGCGGCCAATTGCGATTTGTTTAATCCGATCTAGTAAAAAAATAGAGAGAAGACCACGACCCGGAGAGGGACGTGGACGTTGGCACGTTTTCTATCCGCGGTTTCCATCCTGGGCCAGGCCTCGGATCGCCTCCGCTGTAGAAGAGCCGCCGTAGCGGCCTCCGCTTCTGTCCGGGGAGTTTACAACATTGGGGCCTAATTTTATTAGAAGGGCAAAGTATCCCAGGGCTCTAATCCCACTCGGGGGGATTTACATGGCCATCGGATCCTCTCCTCCTACCACGGGGAGATCACCGCATAAATTTGGATAACAGGGAGAGGAGAGGAGATCACGCCCAGAGATCACCGTTGCCAAGGCCATGAGAAAGAGCACCAGTCGTGGCTTTTCTCCCCGACCTCTCTAGGCGTGGATCTTCTGCCCGGGGAAAGGACGAGGACCGGGACAGGAAAGCCCCAGCGAACCAGCGACCAAATGCGGCTACAGGTTATCCACGGGCCGAGTTGCCCCGTGGGCTCTGCGCCCAGGTTTTTTAGGGGGATCCTGGCGGGATCACAGGCTACCAAACGAGCCCTGATGCGGTCAGATTAGTGAAAGATATTGATGACTATCAGCATGCACATATCTAGTGCGCGACCCGTCTGCCTGCAACGCCTTTGCCGCCTTGGAATTATCAGCGCGCCAAGCCGCCGCCGTGGCCGGCCCACCCTCTGCAACCTCGGCCGTCAAAACTGGTGGGTCACCCGTTTGCCTCTGCTGTGGCTCGTCGTTGCTGCGGCCCTGCGCATCTGAGCTACCTCGGCTGCTTTCGCCGCCGGCTATCCAGGGCTGCCTCTGTTTCAACACCGTGAGCCGGCTAGCCGGGTCACCTTGGCCTCACCTTCAACCTCCTCAAATTGATCTTTCAAACATCATGTGCGGGAGATTACAGTACTGAAAGGAAAGTACAACTTCACCAAAGCAGGATCAGGCAATGGATTAAACGTTGGGACTAGTATGTGCAAGCTTCAAAGTCCAACCATCACCTGAGGTAAACCAGCTGATATTCAAGGACGATGCAATCAACTATAAACAAATACTATGATGGTTGCTAAATCCATGGCCACAGTTCAGCAAACTCCGCCTCCGCTTGACCCGTCGCGGTTCCGTCTGGTTGACTCGGTCGCCTGGTCGCCTTTTTATTCAAACTGCCAAGCCGTCGCCCTGAGAGCTGACCATGAGTCGCCGCCGGGTCTCCACCGCGGTTGAGCCGCCTCACGCCGTCCTCTCGGCCTCGCAGCGAATCGCCGTTTTTTGCGTACAAGTCTGGTTCCGCCTCCACTTGCGAGTCGGCTCTCCACATCAAATCACCGAGTCACCACCGCCTCATGCGGCGCGCTGAGCCCGCAGGCGCTTCTCCTCCAGCACCGAGGCCTCGCCTCGAGCTGGCTCTGCTGCTCCCCTGTACCATGGTATCCTGAAAAGTCAAAGTGGTCAGGTGTTAAAAAAAGGCAAAGTGCATGGAACCTCAATCATGCTGGGCGCTCAAAGGCAAGAGAGCGAGTACTGCTAGTACTCATCTTCAACAATACACATCAGATCAATTTATTTGGCAAAAAGGCAAAGCACCATGGTGCATTATCAAGCACCGGCGTCTGCATTCATCAGATAAAATACCAGGTGCTATTCACCCTATCTATTTTTAAGTACATATTCAATTATCCAAATATTGCTCCGCCCTGCTGTATTTTTTGTACGCAGGACAATTATTCACTACAAACGTGGTTTATACCACTGATATGGAGCACGAAAAAGCAACCTTTGCACCCGGCGTTTATCCATGCCACATTACCCGACGAGTAGACGCGTGCAAGCCGCCGCCCTTGCGACCCGGTTTACATCAATTTACTGGAACCGCGCCTACTCGCTGTTCAACGAACATACGCAAGTCGCCACCCTTGTGGTCGACTCGCCCGATTATGCAAGCTTACAACGCCGCGGCCGTCTGATCTGTCTGTTCCTCCGGCCGACTCGGCCATGATTGATTTCAGCTTCACCATGGGGGTCATCAACTCCGTGGTGGATAGTTACTGACCTGACGTATCAGGTGAAATCCATCCAGTATATTTTATATAATATATTGCTTTCTTTAAAAGAGCAGTTACTCTGGCTTGCAAGTTCTCCAGTGCAGGACAAGTTGTATCACTGAGATGTTGAATGACTCGTACCGGTTTATATCATGGTCAAATGTGGAGAATCTCAAGACAACTCCTCGAGTCATCTTAAGACTCGGGGGCTACAATGACATGATTCGGGAACTCCGGGTCATTGGAGGGAATGATAACCCGGTTCCGGAGGACACCGCCATATTGATGAAAATTTAAAGGCCGTCAGGAAATTGTAGGCTCAAAATAAAGATTACGGTTTAAAATCTGGTTCAAGAGACATCTCTCTCCCGCAAAGCTTTGAAGCTCTCAAATCCGGTTCAAACATCCGGCTCAAGGTAAATTTGTCTCTTACAAAGCTTTTAAGCTCTCAAATCCGGTTCAAAGTTCCGGTTCAGAAAGAATTAATCTCTCGCAAGATTCGAGTTCTTAGAAAAAATAAAGGTTGCCAAAGAGAACTTGCTGCCGTGATGCGCGGTTCAAACATAGGTATCATGCCTTACGGCTTATCTTATTATGGTCACTTGGGGGCTTCCTGCTCATCGGGCATAGCTATCAATACCATCTTGATCGGCGCAATGCCAAAACTTATATGGTCACTTGGGGGCTTCCTGTTCAAACATAGGTCGTATTCGAACCAAAGAGAACATAGCTGTCGATACCCTTTTGATTAGCAAATTGCTGAACCTACTGTTGGAAATATGCCCTAGAGGCAATAATAAATTAGTTATTATTATATTTTCTTGTTCATGATAATCGTTTATTACCCATGCTATAATTGTATTGATAGGAAACTCAGATACATGTGTGGGTACATAGACAACACCATGTCCCTAGTAAGCCTCTAGTTGACTAGCTCGTTGATCAATAGATGGTTACGGTTTCCTCACCATGGACATTGGATGTCGTTGATAACGGGATCACATCATTAGGAGAATGATGTGATGGACAAGACCCAATCCTAAGCCTAGCACAAAGATCGTAGTTCGTATGCTAAAGCTTTTCTAATGTCAAGTATCATTTCCTTAGACCATGAGATTGTGCAACTCCGGATACCGTAGGAATGCTTTGGGTGTACCAAACATCACAACGTAATCGGGTGACTATAAAGGTGCACTACGGTATCTCCGAAAGTGCCTGTTGGGTTGTACGAATCGAGACTGGGATTTGTCACTCCGTGTGACGGAGAGGTATCTCTGGGCCCACTCGGTAGGACATCATCATATGCGCAATGTGACCAAGGAGTTGATCACGGGATGATGTGTTACGAACGAGTAAAGAGACTTGTCAGTAACGAGATTGAACAAGGTATCGGATACCGACGATCGAATCTCGGGCAAGTACAATACCGCTAGACAAAGGGAATTGTATATAGGATTGATTGAGTCCTTGACATCGTGGTTCATCCGATGAGATCATCGTGGAACATGTGGGCCAACATGGGTATCCAGATCCCGCTGTTGGTTATTGATCGGAGAACGTCTCGGTCATGTCTGCATGGTTCCCGAACCCGTAGGGTCTACACACTTAAGGTTCGATGACGCTAGGGTTATAAAAGAAGTTTGTATGTGGTTACCGAATGTTGTTCGGAGTCCCGGATGAGATCCCGGACGTCACGAGGAGTTCCGGAATGGTCCGGAGGTACAGATTTATATATGGGAAGTCCTGTTTTGGTCACCGGAAAAGTTTCGGGTTTTATCGGTAACGTACCGGGACCACCGGGAGGGTCCCGGGGGTCCACCAAGTGGGGCCACTAACCCCGGAGGGCTGCAAGGGCCAAGTGTCGGAGGGAACCAGCCCCAGGTGGGCTGGTGCGCCCCACAAGGGCCCAAGGCGCCTAAGGAGAGGAGAGGGCAAACCCTAAGGGCATATGGGCCTTAGGGGCCCATACTGGTGCGCCTCCTCTCCCCCTCCACCTGGCCGCCACCAGATGGGATTGGGGCTGGCCGCCGCCTAGGGTGGAACCCTAGAGGCGCAGCCTCCCTCTCCCCTATAAATACTTGAGGCTTGGGGGCTGCCCAACATATGAGTTTTCTCCCTCTATTGGTGCAGCCCTGCCTCTCCTCCTCATCCTCTCCCGTGGTGCTTGGCGAAGCCCTACTGGATTGCCACACTCCTCCACCACCACCACGCCGCTGTGCTGCTGCTGGATGGAGTCTTCCTCAACCTCTCCCTCTCTCCTTGCTGGATCAAGGCGTGGGAGACGTCACCAGGCTGGACGTGTGTTGAACGCGGAGGTGTCGTCCGTTCGGCACTAGGATCTCCGGTGATTTGGATCACGGCGAGTACGACTCCTTCAACCCCGTTCTCTTGAACGCTTCCGCTTAGCGATCTACAAGGGTATGTAGATGCAGTCTCCTTCCCCCCGTTGCTGGTTTCTCCATAGATAGATCTTGATGACACGTAGGAAAATTTTGAATTTCTGCTACGTTCCCCAACAGTGGAATCATGAGCTAGGTCTATTGCATAGATTCTTTGCACGAGTAGAACACAAAGTAGTTGTGGGCGTTGATGATGTTCAATATGCTTACCGTTACTAGTCCAATCTTGTTTCGACGGTATTGTGGGATGAAGCGGCCCGGACCGACCTTACATGACATGCACTTGGTGCATAAGGTGGCTAGCGGGTGCCAGTCTCTCCCACTTTAGTCGGAACGGATTCGATGAAAAGGGTCCTTATGAAGGGTAAATAGCAATTGGCATATCACGTTGTGGTTTAAGAAACGTTCTTGCTAGAAACCCATAGCAGCCACGTAAAACATGCAAACAACAATTAGAGGACGTCTAACTTGTTTTTGCAGGGAATGCTATGTGATGTGATATGGCCAAGAAGAATGTGATGAATGATATGTGATGTATGAGATTGATCATGTTCTTGTAATAGGATTCACGACTTGCATGTCGATGAGTATGAGAACCGGCAGGAGCCATAGGAGTTGTCTTTATTTATTGTATGACCTGCGTGTCATTAAACAACGCCATGTAATTACTTTTACTTTATTGCTAACGGTAGCCATAGTAGTAGAAGTAATAGTTGGTGAGACAACTTCATGAAGACACGATGATGGAGATCATGATGATGGAGATCATGGTGTCATGCCGGTGACGATGATGATCATGGAGCCCCGAAGATGGAGATCAATGGAGCTATATGATATTGGCCATATCACATCACTACTATATATAATTGCATGTGATGTTTATTATGTTGATGCATCTTGTTTACTTAGAACGACGGTAGTAAATAAGATGATCCCTTACAACAATTTCAAGAAGTGTTCTCCCCTAACTGTGCACCGTTGCTAAAGTTCGTCTCTTCTAAGCACCACGTGATGATCGGGTGTGATGGATTCTTACGTTCACATACAACGGGTGTAAGACAGATTTACACACGCGAAACACTTAGAGTTAACTTGACGAGCCTATCATGTACAGACATGGCCTCGGAACACAGAGACCGAAAGGTCGAGCATGAGTCGTATAGTAGATACGATCAACATGAAGATGTTCACCGATGATGACTAGTCCGTCTCACGTGATGATCGGACACGGCCTAGTTGACTCGGATCATGTAATCACTTAGATGACCAGAGGGATGTCTATTCGAGTGGGAGTTCATAAGATGAACTTAATTATCTTGAACATAGTCAAAAGACCTTTTGCAAATTATGTAAATGGCTTCGCTTTAGTTCCACAGTTTAGATATGTTCCTAGAGAAAATATAGTTGAAAGTTGAAAGTAGCGATTATGCGGACAAGAGAAAGCTTATGTTCTTAATGCACCGCTCGGTGCTGAACCCCAAAGCGTCGTTTGTGGATGTTGCGAACATCGGACATACACGTTTTGATAACTACGTGATAGTTCACTTAAGCGGTTTAGAGTTGAGGCACGAAAGACGTTTTCGAAATGTCGCGGAACATATGAGATGTTTCGAGGGCTGAAATTAGGATTTCGGGCTCGTGCTCACGCCAAGAGGTATGAGACCTCCGACGATTTTCTTAGCCTACAAACTAAGGGAGAAAAGCTCAATCGTTGAGCTTGTGCTCAGATTGTCTCGAGTACAACAATCACTTGAATCGAGTGGGAGTTGATCTTCCGGATGAGATAGTGATGTTTCTCCAAAGACATTGCCACCAAGCTACTAGAGCTTCGTGATGAACTATAACATATCAGGGATAGATATGATGATCCTTGAAGTGTTCGCGATGTTTGACACATGAAAGTAGAAGTCAAGTAGGAGCATCAATTGTTGATGGTTGGTAAAACCACTAGTTTCAAGAAGGGCAAGGGAAACAAGGGATACTTCATGAAACGGCAAAACAGTTGCTGCTCTAGTGAAGAAACCCAAGGTTGAACCCAAACCCGAGACTAAGTGCTTACGTAATAAGGGGAACAACCATTGGAGCAGATTTACCCTAGATACTTGGTAGATGAGAAGGCTGGCAAGGTCGATAGAAGTATATTGGATATGCATTATGTTAATGTGTACTTTACTAGTACTCCTAGTAGCACCGTGGTATTAAGATACCGGTTCGGTTGCTAAGTGTTAGTAACTTCGAAATAAAAGCTACGGAATAAACGGAGACTATCTAAAGGTGAGCTGACGATATGTATTGGAAGTTTTTCCAAGCTTGATGTGATCAAGCATCGACGCTCCCTCTACCAACGAGATTGGTGATAAACCTAAATAATTGCATTTGGTGTTTGCGTTGAGCATAGACATGATTGGATTATGTCTATCGCAATACGGTTATTCATTTAAGGAGAATAATGGTTACTCTGTTTATTTGAATAATACCTTCGATGGTCTTGCACCTAAATAAATGGTTTATTGAATCTCGATCGTAGTGATACACATTTTCATGTGAAAAGTATAAGATAGTAATGATAGTACCACTTACTTGTGGCACTGCCATGTAAGTCATATTGGTGTAAAACACATGAAGAAGCTCCATGTTGATGGATCTTTGGACTCACTCGTTTTGCAAAACTTGAGACATGCGAACCATGTCTATTGGTGTGTACGCATGAAGAAACTCCATGCAGATGGACCGTTTGGACTCACTTGATTTTGAATCACTTGAGACATGCAAATCATACCACATGGGCAAGATGACTGAAAGCCTCGTTTCAAAGAAATGGAACAAGAAAGCAACTTGTAGGAAGTAACACATTTTGATGTGTGCAGTCCAATGAGTGCTGAGGCATGCAGTGAATATCGTTATGTTCTTACTTCACAGATGATTCGAGTAGATGTTGAGTATATTTATAGTTGAAACACAAGTCTGAATTATTGAATGGTTGAAGTAATTTCAGAGTGAAGTTTAAGATCTTCGTGACAAGAGGATAGAATGTCTATGATATGATCATAGAGATGAATATCTGAGTTACGAGTTTTGGCACACAATTAAGACATTGTGCAAATTGTTTCACAATTAATACCACGGAACACCATAGTGTGATGGTGTGTCCGAACATCATAGTTGCACCCTATTGGATATGGTGCGCACCATGATATCTCTTATCGAATTACCACTATCGTTCATGGGTTAGGCATTAGAGACAACCACACTCACTTTAATGGGGCACCACGTAATTCCGTTGAGACGACACAGTTTGGAGAAACCTAAGTTGTCGTTTCTTGAAAGTTTGGGGTTGTGACGCTTATGTGAAAAAGTTTCAGGTTGATAAGCTCGATCCCAAAGCGGATAAAATGTATCTTCATAGGACACCCAAAATAGTTGGGTATACCTCCTAATTCAGATCCGAAAGCAATAGGGATTGTTTCTTGAATCGGGTCCTTTCTCGAGAAAAAGTTTGTCTCGGAAAGTTGAGTGGGAGGATGGTGGAGACTTGATGAGGTTATTGAACCGTCTCTTCAACAAGTGTGTAGCAGGGCACAGGAAGTTGTTCCTGTGGCACCTACACCAATTGAAGTCGAAGCTTATGATAGTGATCATGAAGTTTTGGATCAAGTCACTACTGCACCTCGAGGGGTGACAAGGATGCGTACTGCTTCAGAGTGGTACGGTGATCCTGTCTTGAAGGTCATGTTGCTAGACAACAATGAACCTACGAGCTATGAAGAAGTGATGGTGGGCCCGGATTGCGACGAATGGCTCGAGGCCATAAAATCCGAGAGAGGATCCATGACTTTGGAAGAAATGCTTGATGGTCGTAAGGCCGTTGGGTAAAGATGGATTTTAAAAGGAAGACAAACAATGATGGTAAGTATCACCATTAAGAAAGCTCGACTTGTCGTTAAAGATGTTTTCCGACAAGTTCAAGGAGTTGACTTCGGTGAGGCTTTCTCACCAGAAGCGATGCTAAGAGTCTGTTGGAATTGGATTAGCGATTACTGCATTATTTATGAAATCTTGCATATAGGATGTCAAAACATTGTTTCCTTGACAGTTTTCTTGAGGAAAGGTTGTATGTGATACAACCGTAAGGTTTTGACAATCCTAAAAGACGCTAACAAGTATGCAAAGCTCCAACAATCCTTCTAAGGACTGGAGTAAGCATCTCGGAGTTGGAATGTACGCTTTGATGAGATGATCAAAGATTTTGGGTCTATACAAAGTTTATGAGAAACTTGTATTTCCAAAGAAGTGAGTGGGAGCGCTATAGAATTTCTGATAAGTATATGTTGTTGACATATTGTTGATCAGAAATGATGTAGAATTTCTGGAAAGCATATAGGGTTATTTGAAAAGTGTTTTTCAATGGAAAACCTGGATTAAGCTACTTGGACATTGAGCATCAAGATCTATGAGGATAGATCAAAAACGCTAAATGGTACTTTCAAATGAGCACATACCTTGACATGATCTTGAAGGTGTTCAAGATGGATCACCAAAGAAGGAGTTCTTGCACGAGTTGTAAGGTATGAAGTTAAGTGTTAAAGCTCGACCACGGCAGTAAAAGAGAGAAAGTCTGAAGGTCGCCCCCTATGCCTTAGACATAGGCTCTATAGTATGCTATGTTGTGTACCGCATCGAAGTGTGCCTTGCCATGAGTCAAGTCAAGGTACAAAAATGATCCAGAACGGATCATTGGACAGCGGTCAAAATTATCCTTAGAAGAATAAGGAAATATTTCTCGATAATGGAGGTGATAAAGAGTTCGGCGTAAAGGGTTACGTCGATGCAAGCTGACACCTATCCGAATGACTCGAGTAGCTAACCGGATACGTTTATTTGAACACCCATTTTGAATAGATTCAAGTGGTCCGTGGAATCAGCATTTATAATATGACTTATAGAATTGCTAATTTAATTCGGATCTGATTACTGCAGACCCTTTGACTAATACTTCTCTTACAAGCAAAACATGATCAAACCCTAGAACTCATTGAGACTTAATCACATGGTGATGTGAACTAGTTTAAGACACTAGTAGACTCTTTGGATGTTGGTCACATGGCGATGTGACCTATCAGTGTTGATCACATGGCGATGTGAACTAGATTATTGACTCTAGTGCAAGTGAGAGACTGTTGGAAATATGCCCTAGAGGCAATAATAAATTAGTTATTATTATATTTTCTTGTTCATGATAATCGTTTATTACCCATGCTATAATTGTATTGATAGGAAACTCAGATACATGTGTGGGTACATAGACAACACCATGTCCCTAGTAAGCCTCTAGTTGACTAGCTCGTTGATCAATAGATGGTTACGGTTTCCTGACCATGGACATTGGATGTCGTTGATAACGGGATCACATCATTAGGAGAATGATGTGATGGACAAGACCCAATCCTAAGCCTAGCACAAAGATCGTAGTTCGTATGCTAAAGCTTTTCTAATGTCAAGTATCATTTCCTTAGACCATGAGATTGTGCAACTCCGGATACCGTAGGGAATGCTTTGGGTGTACCAAACGTCACAACGTAACTGGGTGACTATAAAGGTGCACTACAGGTATCTCTGAAAGTGTCTGTTGGGTTGGCACGAATCGAGACTGGGATTTATCACTCCGTGTGACGGAGAGGTATCTCTGGGCCCACTCGGTAGGGCATCATCATAATGTGCACTATGTGATCAAGGAGTTGATCACGGGATGATGTGTTACGGAACGAGTAAAGAGACTTGTCGGTAACGAGATTGAACAAGGTATCGGATACCGACGATCGAATCTCGGGCAAGTACAATACCGCTAGACAAAGGGAATTGTATATGGGATTGATTGAGTCCTTGACATCGTGGTTCATCCGATGAGATCATCGTGGAACATGTGGGAGCCAACATGGGTATCCAGATCCCGCTGTTGGCACTACAACAGGAACCCCCCTTCAGCAACGCATCGATGCGTTGTCGTTGGTCCTTATAAGCGTTGACAAGGTCTACACCAATGGATTTGTATGCGTTGTCGTTGGTGGCGTTGCAAGGGTCTATAACAACGTATATAGATCCGTTGGTAATCTGGAAAATAATGTGTTGCAAGGCATTAACGAATTCATGCAACGCTTCTATGTGTTGGTGCTTGCAAAATAGAATACCTCCATATAATCATTTATAACGCTGTTGTTCTATGCACTGGTGCTTGCAAAATAGAATAACCTCCATGTAGTTCGAATGGCAGTACAAGGCACAACTTTAGTAAAGTTAGATAGAGTAGAAATGAAAGTGATATATTGATTCAATGGAACAATCTGTTACATTACAATGCAAGTATCATCATTTAGGAGTACATCACTTCCTTATAAAAAAATATATAATACAAAATTTCTAAACATTCAGAGAACTGTCTTGTTTCTCTTCCAAGTATCATTAAATCATCATACATTCTCCAAGATCCATGTAATCATCCAATATTTGAATTCTCGACCTACAAAAAAATATAATACTATTTAGGCATAATTTCGAAATGAAGTTTAAAAACATACATAGTATACATAGTACCTAAAAGGATCCACATCAAATTACCAGATGTGCAAGAAAAGATTGTTGGGGAGGGGGGCATAAGCTTATGTATGTCTAACAAATAAATTAGTAGGAGTACATGTTAAAACACCGATTATCTTTGACCAATCGGATGTGCATGTTCACTGTTAATAACCATCAGCATGTATTCGCTACTAACAATTGTCCAAAGATTATATTATATCAACAGTGAGATGAATTCAGTAACAAACTAAATGATGAGTAGGTAAGCAATAATATCTACTATACAAATTGGATATTTCTGTTTTCCAAAGGTCTTGTCATTAAATGGTTTTGTGTCACCAGTACTCACGTACTGCCCATGCTTGGTATGATGTATTAGGAGCAAAAAACTCAGTGGAAACAGCTAAAAAATCATTAACTAATCTACATCACACAAAAGTAGTGGCGTTTTGTTTCTAGAAAAGGTATGATCCAAGATGTTTACAGGGAAATAAAAATCATTTAATGTGGCTCTATTTAATTTTTCAAGACCAACCTAGCACGAAAGATGAATACATATTTATGAAAATGCATCAGGGGTGACCTATGTAATGGCTAAACAATCTGAAACAAAGCAAACCTAAGTAATCGATGAACAATTGTATATCAGTACTTACCCAGTTTTAAGAAACGCTACCCATTTGCCTTTGTTGATGATGTGGCGTATCATATAACCAAGAGAATTTGATCTTTTTCACAACTCAGCTCCATCATGTACCATTTTCCATGTCATCACATAACTGAATATGAATACCTATATGAATCTACAAAATATGGGCCTGGAAAAAAGTTAAGACCAGAAAAATAGGCAATATATTGGCACACTAACGGAGACTCGTTGGACAAGTCAGTGTAAAAATTAAGGGCATGGAATAAATAAGAATGTTATGTCATGAGGAGAAGATAAGGAAATGGACACCTTAGTAAGCGAATGGGTTTCCCCACTTTCTGTGATGATGTAAGCTCTACATTTCCATTTTCCCCTGAAGCTGCATGCCATTAAATCAAGTTAGTCCCTTACGCAATCATCCAAGGAAGTTAAAGATTTTAACACAATCTTATCTATTTGCGCATCTATTGTTAACAGTTCGAAACCTGACTTGTAGGACAGTTTCATACCAACATCACGGTTACTGCAAGTGTTTAGAGACTAACAGATAGTTACCTTGCACAAAAAATGTAAGGGAAATAAACACATGATGAGATACAGGTGGAACAAATAATACTAACAATTGAAGGAAAAGGGACCATGGAATCAATAAGGAGCTAAAAGGTTCCATGATTATTATTGTACGCATTGTAAAACATACAGATGTTCTATTTTTTTATTTGGGAATGCATATTATCTTCTATATTTTTTATTTGGGCATGCATATTATCTTCTATCTACTGTATATATATAGGTACTATATAAGGAGCAGCAAATTCAGCAGCGGCAATATCTGTCGTGGCGGCAAAGAATAGCAACCAGCGGCGGTAGCAAACAATTAGCGTCAGTGGAAATCATCTTCTATTTAATGTATAGGTACTAAGGAGCAGCAAAATAAGTAGCGGTGGCAATAGCATGTAGCTGCAGTAGCAAACAATCAGTGTCACCAAGAGCTGTACTTTCCATGAGCCAAGCACGCACGCACGCATGCAGATGAGCCAAGCACGCACGCATCAGCAGGCAAACACACGCAGTGCCACCAGAATTATGGATCCGCCCCTGCTTCTGGCCATCTGGGGTTCATAGCAGTACATGCTAGAACACACAGCTGACATAACTTTTACTAGAAAGACATACCACAATTATGTATGACTGGAAGAACAAATTCAGGAAGCACTCCTCAACAAAAGTAACTCTTCTACAGAGTAATATTTGGTTTATTAGGATCGTCATCGTGATGGACAGCAAGGAATCAGCCATGGCACAATGGCCATGCCACACAAACCAGCAGAGGGGAGGAGTGACTTACAGAATCGTCGGCATTGGAGTCGAGGTAACCGAGGCAGAGCTGCACCGTTGAGCCCGAGTTGGCAGCCATGGGTGCTGAGACGCGGGGGTATTTGGCATATAAACCGGAGGCAGGGGAGCCGCGCCAGCGACCCGTGGCGACTAGGGTTGCCGCGGGGGTGGGGACGTCGTTCCGGCGGCGGAAAATACGAGAAGAACAGTGAGGGGGGAGGAGGCCGGTGAGCAGCGGCGCAGAACTGCACCGGAACTGCCCGGATTCGGGGGCGGCGGCAACGTTGTGGCGATGGAGCTCGCGTGAGAAAGGGGAATCGGGGAGAGATGTGGCAGCGAAAAATAATTTTTTATTTATCCTTAGCTGCGTGATATAAGGAGGAAGCAGGTACAGAGGTAGAGGTGGGGGTACGGGGAGGTTCGTGGGGAGGTGGGAGGTTGAAAGCAACACATGTCATCATCGTTGCTACACATACGATCCTATAAGGGGGTTCTTGTTGTAGTGTGGTTATTGATCGGAGAACGTCTCGGTCATGTCTGCATGGTTCCCGAACCCGTAGGGTCTACACACTTAAGGTTCGATGACGCTAGGGTTATAAAGGAAGTTTGTATGTGGTTACCGAATGTTGTTCGAGTCCGGATGAGATCTCGGACATCACGAGGAGTTAGGAATGGTCCGGAGGTAAAGATTTATATATGGGAAGTCCTGTTTTGGTCACGGAAAAGTTTCGGGTTTTATCGGTAACGTACCGGGACCACCGGGAGGGTCCCGGGGGTCCACCAAGTGGGGCCACTAACCCCGGAGGGCTGCAAGGGCCAAGTGTCGGAGGGAACCAGCCCCAGGTGGGCTGGTGCACCCCCCACAAGGGGCCCAAGGCGCCTAAGGAGAGGAGAGGGGGCAAACCCTAAGGGCAGATGGGCCTTAGGGCCCATACCTGGTGCGCCTCCCTCTCCCCCTCCACCTGGCCGCCACCTAGATGGGATTGGGGCTGGCCGACGCCCCTAGGGTGGAACCCTAGAGGGGGCACAGCCCCCTCCCTCTCCCCTATAAATACTTGAGGCTTGGGGGCTGCCCAACATATGAGTTTTCTCCCTCTATTGGTGCAGCCCTGCCTCTCCTCCTCATCCTCTCCCGTGGTGCTTGGCGAAGCCCTGCTGGATTGCCACACTCCTCCACCACCACGCCGCTGTGCTGCTGCTGGATGGAGTCTTCCTCAACCTCTCCCTCTCTCCTTGCTGGATCAAGGTGTGGGAGGCGCCACCGGCTGTACGTGTGTTGAACGCGGAGGTGCCGTCTGCTCGGCACTAGGATCTCCGGTGATTTGGATCACGACGAGTACGACTCCTTCAACCCCGTTCTCTTGAACGCTTCCGCTTAGCGATCTACAAGGGTATGTAGATGCACTCTCCTTCCCCTCGTTGCTGGTTTCTCCATAGATAGATCTTGATGACACGTAGGAAAATTTTGAATTTCTGCTACGTTCCCCAACACCTACTTGGGGGCTTCTTGATCGTATCCGAATCATAGCTCAACCCCTTTGGGAATCGACGTGGATCGTATTCGGATCAGCGTCGTTAAACAACTTTTAAAGGTCATTTGGGGGCTTCCTGTTCAAACATAGGTCGTATTCGAACCAAGGAGAACATAGCTGTCGATACCCACTTTGATCGGCAACGCCAATGCCACTGGGGGCTATGTGATCGTATTCGAATCTTAGATTAACACCTTTGGAACAGTTTACTGATCGTATTCGAATCAGAAGCCTAAGAAAAATTATCTATTTTTATACAATCGCAAGTATTTGAGTTGTCACACATATCATATGTGTCTAGTTCTGAAACATCGATTGGCTCATGTTGTAATTAAACTTTAATGAACTTGTAGTATGTCTCTTTGGTTTCGAGAGTCGTTCAACTTAGATGTAATCGATGCTATTAATGTCTTGCTTTTCTCTTCCGATTATATATTGCTTATGTATTGTCTGTGAATTGATACTAACGTTTCGTTTGGCTAGTGCATAGCGATGCCGACGTATGTCGTGTACAAGGGTAAGGTTCCCGGAGTCTACGATGACTGGGAGGAGTGTCGGAGACAGGTTCACCGATTCAGTGGTAACAGTTACAAAGGGTACACCACTAGGGCCGAGGCCGAATCTAGATACGCCCGCTATCTAGCGGGAGAGGGGAGAGAGCGTTGGAGGAACCGGATGAAGACGAGTTTCATCGTGATGATGCTCATCGTGATGACCGCAGCTCTCTTCTATGTGATGGTAGTTTAGATGATCGATATCGACTTGTAATGTGAAGACAAACTCGCTACTCGCGGTCTCGAGACTTGTAATATAATGTTCTATCTTTGTTCGGTCTTTTCAATTCGGAGACTAATATGATGAATTGTATTCGGAGACTAATATGATGAATTGTATTCAAAGACTAATCTTCTATTGTATTCGATGAATCTGTTGTTGATGTGTGCTGTCTATATTTTGTCAAATTATACATTTTGTAACCTGTGCAAAAAACAGAAAATAAAAAAATAAAAAAAACCTAATATCTATTATATAATTAAAATAATTAAAACAAGAGTCAAACAAGCCATCACGTTCGTCCACATATGTTAAATTATATCAACCATTAATTTTAGATATAAACGGCTGGGATTTAAAACGTTACATACAAATATAGTCTACACGTGTATTATGTTTTGCACATAAATATTCTGTCACATAGGACATATATTAGATGGAAAGGTGCAATCACAATCACTTACGAGAAGGAGACGTGGCATTCAAAAAAGGAGACGTGGCACTCAAAAAAAAGAGTTGTGTAAGGAGTCTGTCACGTACGACATATATTAGATGAGAAAAGGTGTGACGTGTAGGAGAAGGAGACCTACAGGTGTATATACAGGTGAAGATTTATGTCAGGTAACAAAGATATATTATATGGTATGTGACGAAATAAAGAAAGCTAACCTACGCACATGCGGATGCCTAAACCTACACGGAAGTCAATCCGTCAAGCAAGTCCACTCGGACATATGTATATTGCATGAAGAACAACATGCTGATTCCTCTACAGTAGGGCTTGCCACAGAAAAGCCCAACTCCATTTTTATTGCTTCTTTTCTATCACTGATGGGGACCGTACTTCAACAAATACATGCATGATTTTCGCCAAAAAAGAAACATGCATGAGAAGCGCGTCCATAGAAGCACTCCATGCATGAAGCGTATTTTCTTAGCATATCAATCAAGCTCAATGCATATAGAATTTAATATGTGCACGATGCATACATACATATTGCCAAAATTAAGCCCTCTTTTGACTTGCATGATTAATAAAAATTTAAAAGCGAATGAACATAGAATTTAAAATGGATATCAACTCAAATTGTACATGACTGAATTTGTTAAAAAAAATATTGCACCACAACGAAAAGAAAATTTATGATTGTGAGTTTATTGTCGGATAGGAAGTGAGTTGTTAGGAAAATTCTGATCCTCCAAACTTAATAAGAAACACTGAAACAAATGGTTCGTGTGAAAGTGAATCATACTGGCCAGCCCAAGCAAGGAAAGGATGGTGCGAGACAGAAGATCTATATATTATATAATTATTAAGACACAAGACAAATAAGCATACATTCATCCACACAGATTAAATTATCTCAACCACTAATTTTAGAGATTAAGGGCTGAGATTTGAAGATTGAAACGTAAGGTACAAATATTAGTATGTACATCGTTTTGCACATCCGATGTTATGTGACGTACATGGATCTGAGCTGAAAAATTGCAGCCACCATAACATGCATATGAAGGACACCTAGAAGTTTCAACATCTCACGTATACTACACTAAAAGGGAAAACATCAAGTTAAAAAAAGGAAAAACATCACGTACGTGGTCTAGACATGGAAGGAAGGAACACCAATTCCGATTTGGATTCTTTTTTCTCTTTTGCAGCAGGAGAGGGAAAAATAGGGAAAAAAAGAGAGCAATAGACCCGCTACACATACCTGAACAGTCTCACGCATGTACATCGCTAGAGGAATGTCATAGAAGAAACATAGCGACAGAATAGGACAGAGAAACAAAAGGCACGTATTCCACGCTCACATACCTAAACAATTTTCTTCTTTTTTTGCGGGCAACACATACATAAACAATCCTGCGTACATTTAGGCTAGAGGAAAGTCTTAAAAAAAACAGAGCTAGAGGATAGCAGTCCGGTTTGCGTACGAAGACTATTATCTCAATAATACTGTATTTGTGTAAGAAACGGTTACATGCAGCAACCTATAAAAAATTTATTCAAAAATAAAAACACATTTCTGAAATATCATATAAATATTTGAAACAGGATCAGAATGAATTAGACTGTGCATATATATCAATAGAGATACCTCTCTTATTGCGTGAATGTAAAAAGACAACTTAATGTTGCAGACTAAATGAAAACAAAAATATATTTATTATTTTTCTGACTTCCATATGGAGTCCAAAATATAATTATACGAAGTCCAAAAGTGCCTGATGATGTTGGATTTATATATGAATTAAATGTAGAACAGAACTGTAAAATAGAACAACAACTTTTAAAATCAATAACATGTTATATGTAGTGCGGGTATCAAATGCATAAGAATCAACATGCATTGATTGTTTCGATGTACAAACATAGGTTCATTTTGCGCTAGGAAAAGTGGTTAACGAGGTCAGTTCTCCCTAGCAAGTTGCAGAATGGTGAGAAGCAATAAGAGAAGTTGTCGGCTGAGAAAACTTAGAATTTAAATGGGCGGCATGCATATCATATGATATTCCGTGTGAAGAAAACTGACATACCAAATCCAAGGTATTACATGGGCAAGGAAAATGATTTTGTGGGTACCACAACAAAGAGTCGAGGCAAGAAATTATTTCAAGTGTAAAAAGTAATAATGATTGCATTTAACAATATGTAGACACTACATAAGGCAAACTGTATCAAAAGTGAGTGAAATATTGTTTAGGCAACTTTCGATGAATACACATACACCAATATTACATTGTTTTACATAGTTATGAAAATGATAAATTTAGTAAGGAGAGCAAGTGCAGAAGCTGCATGCATCTGAGACTAGAAACAATATTAGAAAACAACATTAGGTTCAGATATAACAAAGGAAGAGGCGGGTGGAGGAAAACAAAATTATGTTCAGATATAGGAAATCAATATTAATATCCAGTCAACACTAGAAACTCCTCAACTCTTTAATTTGAATATATACACCAAAGACGACAAACCTCTATTTTTCATATAATCAAGCTGCAAGCTAGAAGCATACAATTCCCATCAAAGTACAGTTAGGTTTCTCAAGATGCCTTGGCTAAATTGAATTTATTTATCTTGGATGACATAATAACATTAACATTGTGATAGGTTAAATAAACTAATTATTGATAGGGAGAATAGTTGTCTGAGCCCGATGAAGCTACAAAATCATCTATTTTTCGAAATAAATTTTCTGCAACCATAAAAGTGTATTGATGGTCTATGAACTTATCAGTATGAACATAATAAATATGTGAGCATGCATCTTTCATGTCTTACCGCGTTTTGCCGAAATTAAGGTGAATGATCATTTGCACTTACAACCAATGTGCAAAAAGCTCACCTCACATGCATATGATATCCCGCGCATTTACACGACAACATCTTGACGAAAATACATGTCAAATTAAACAACATGTATTGAGTCTAGCCGCGCAAATGCGCGGGACACCCCGCTAGTTCATACTAATGGCGCATCACATGACAGTGCGCCATTAGTATGACAAAGCATACTAATGGCGCATCACTGGTCAGTGCGCCATTAGTATGCCATGGTTACTAATGGCGCATCACTGGTCAGTGCGCCATTAGTATGCCATGGTTACTAATGGCGCATCACTAGTCAGTGCGCCATTAGTATGCCATGGTTACTAATGGCGCATCTCGTGGTCGTGCGCCATTAGTATGCCAAAGCACCTGGGTATACATGGCCCCGGGGAGGCATACTAATGGCGCACCGTAGCCTATACTAATGGCGCACCAGTGGTGCGCCATTAGTATACCAGATACTAATGGCGCACCACTGGTGCGCCATTAGTAAAAGTTACTAATGGCGTGCTAGTAATGGCGCACCAGTGATGCGCCATTAATGGCCAAATTAGGTGTGCCATTAGTAGCGTTTTTTCTAGTAGTGGGAGTTGAGTTATCAACTTCACTGTCCGGGTCACATAAGCCGGCGGTATCATTCAAAGGATCATAGGGATCTTGTGATCTACTTGTGTGCAGGATAAGACTACATTTGGGTGGTTACCCGCCCTGGCTTTTGACGTTAAGTCGCCAGGGCATATGTTGTTTAAACTCTTTGCAGGATTTGCAGAAATATGACATATAAATGATTAAGTTCAAGCTCATTACCAAAGTTGATGCTTCAAAATGATTATCCGTTCTGGATTTTTCTCAAAGGCTATAAGCCGTCGGGTTATAAAAATTCCGGCTTACGATGAATGCGCATTAAGTCGTCATCGGCCAAGAGCCGCCAGGTATTTAAACTCTGGATTTACTTGTCAACCGATGAGGTATTCAAATCTTTAATAGCCAAAACTGGCTGGATTTTCATGATGATATTGAGTGCTTGAGGTTTTCATACCGGATTATAGTATTCAAATCTTTAATAGCCAACATGGCTGGATTCTTATTATGGTTATCAATAGCCAATATTATGATGGAGGTCTTCAAAGTCGCTTCAGCGCAATGGATATGATTTATTCTACAATGGAAGGAATAGTCCCGAGTCGCTGCAGGCTTACGACCCGACACTTGGGGGCTACATTGTTCAATTTGAGGTTACATCAAATATGCAAGTCTCATGTCGCTGCAAGCATGCACCATGACACTTGGGGGCTAATACAGTCATTTTTGCTCACCTCATTGAAGACCTGACTCATCACATCGTAATGAGCTGGCCCTTGGGGGCTACCAATTGCTCCTGTCAACAATTCAAGGTACACAAGTCTTAATCCATTATATTGAAAGGTCCACTACTCAGTTGGTAGAGTACAAAGCTCTTAACCTTATGGACGTGGGTTCGAGCCCCATGGTGAGGATTACATCATATGATATTATTTTCAATGAAGTATATATAAAGTCCCAGCTCAGTATTATCTTACTAAGCCGGCCCTTGGGGACTACATGTTGTTGTTCAAGTCTACATGATCATATTTATGAAGTCCCTGCTCATTATTGCATAATGACCCGGCCCTTGGGGACTACACTGGTTGAAATTTTACGAGCCTAAGGCAATTACAAGTCCCAGGTTGCTGCAAGCATGACAATCCGGCACTTGGGGGCTACATATGTGGAATATTCAGTTTAATGACTAATGATTGAGATGAATAACCCGGATTTCTTCAAGGTTGCAACACTTATATTGAAGCAAGTCTTAAGTTAATCACTATGTTCTCCTCTTAAGACTTGGGGGCTATAGGTATTATGAATATAAAGAGGGAACATCTTCAAAATTCTCAACTTTGAGTAAATCAGGAAGATCAATTACATGACCCGGTGTCAACAATAATTATGACTCGACATCATCAGTCTTTTATAACCCGGAGATTTTGGAAATTATAACTCAGCAAGATCTACATCTTTAAGCCGGTTGAAATTTAGATGAGTGTATCAAGACCTATATTTTTTAAGCCGGCGCTTTGGAAGCCGACTCAAATGGATTATTTGTTTACAATATTTCTTCTACAAGCAAATAGATTGTGAAGCTGGTCTATTGACCCAGATTTTCTAGAAGAAGGAAATGACGAGGACTTAAGGATGTTCAGGTGCCGGTTTAAAAGAATTCTTAACCCGGAGCACAACCTGTCAAATTTGTTCTTGTGTTTATTTTGCAGCATAAGTTTACCAGGGATAAATCCAAGATAATCTTGGGGGCTAATGTCGGGGATATACCCCGCGGTGTAACTCGGCCGGAAGTATAACCCGGCCGGACTTGGCGACTGACCAGAGACCCGACTGGAGCTTGGCGACTCACTGGCGATCCGCCCCGACATGGCGGTTTACATGTAACCCGTCTGGACATTGTGATTCACTGGAGACCCGGCGGGCGGATTAGACGGACGACAAGACCCAAGGCCCAGCAGGCCGGCTTATACTCTGGTGGTCCGGCTTAAGAGGAAAGCGTAAGGAATATTCCCTTACAAAGGAAGCAAGACTAGGACTCCACTTGTAATTGAGTAATTCTAATCCTATTAGGACTAGTCATGTAACTTGCCCCTTCAACTTATATAAGGAGGGGCAGGGCACCCCAAAGAGGGACAAGCAACAAGAACAATCTCTAGGGCTAGAGACAAAGAGCCGGCTTACCGGCGACTCTCTCATGATCATAATGAGACCTAGCCACAAACAGCATGTAGGGTTATTACCGGATGATGTTTCCCGGGGCCCGAAGCTGTCTAAATCCTTGTCTTGCGTGTTGCGTCTCTCGTCCCGATCAACCCCTCTCAAGCTACCACATAGATGCGTTGGCCTCGCGACTAAGTCCTGACACCAAGGACATCTACCGTGACAATTCCACGACACCCACCGAACCATCTAGATAGGACCGGTGGCGAAGCTAGAAGATCAGGTGATTTGAGGTTAGCTATGTTTTCTAATGTGTAATTTCCACTAGTGAACAATGAATGTACGGATTCCATTGGGACCGAATAGTTGTATACCAGATTTGCCCTGGATAGAAAGTGTTGAGTGACAGGTTCATTTTGTATTGGGATCTCAATAATGATCTAAATGACTCAATAATTGTTTAGTAATTATAGATTATTAATTTTTCCGGACAAAAGAAGTCCCCAGGACTGCCAGTTCCTGCGACCATCAACCATGTATTAAATTTTGTTTCCACTACTGAAACTGTATATTGGATACTGTACACATCACCTAGCCGACCATCAAACCTGCGACAAATTGGAGGGTCCGGTCGTTCGCATTTTATTTTAAGAGTCGTTTCTCGTACACATATATCACCGATAGATAGGGACTTCTCACGTAAAAGATAATTACACGGTAATATGTAGGCCTAATTTTATCATATGATAAATCCTAATGATTGACAGTTAGTGTGGTTGTAGAACTAAATTGCCAAGTTGAACACCAATAGGAAGAGCTTAAAACGATGTATGAAAGATTGTGAATATACTTGAAAAGCAATGAGCATGAGCCTGCCTACCTGATGCATTGAACATATAATTATATTCATTGCTTAATCCTTGTCTGGTGGCAGTGGCAAATGAGCTGTGCCAGGTTGCTGCTGATGTGGGTACTATCCTGTGGTGGGGACATTTTTCTGGATAGATTATGGGGCATAGCTTTCAAGAATAATTGATTATACTGTCCAATCTTTTGTTGGATACAACATATTTGGGAGTACAAGAAAAGTAGTAAAATGGCGAGTAAATTTTTATATGGAATTGTGTTTTTGTCCAATCTTTTGTCGGATTATGTGGAAACTGCAACCGTGATCTCTATATGTTACTACTTTAGACCACATGGCTGATTAATTATGCTTCTCAATTCTCAAAAAGTTATGATCTGATAGAACTCTCTCTGATGCAACAGTGGTTTAGCATGGTGGTGCGGAAGTGTTGCGGCTTGGTTTGTGAGCTACAGACCTTATCAAGCAGCAAAGTCATCTCACATATGCTGACGATGAAGATGCATATTTATTGGCTGAGGGAGCAACAACACAATTCTGATGATTCTGCCAATGTTGCTTGTTTGTTCTATTGTCACTGTTTGTTTGATGCTCTTTTGGCAGCCAGTAACATAATTGTACTTATGTCTAAATTGCTCTCTTTTCAAATTTTCTTGCAAGGACCAGAGGGTATGCTGATGCTGCTCAGGTAAATCTTACATGCCTCGTCATTAATCATTGTTGGTGAAACAAATGTCACTTGAGAAATCTCAGCCCATTTTTCTTATTAATGAATATTGTTGCCCACATTATCTTGACTCGCATAATGATCTTTTTCTTTAGGATTCATGATTTTTTTCTTTTTTCTTGTTATTATGCATTACTCTGAGTTCATTGTATCAAGATTTCTTGCAACTTCAGGCACTTGAGCTATTTACAGAAGGAGGGGGCCCAGCCTTCTTCATGTCTTGTGGCTGTGTCTTCCTTTGATCCATTCGTGCAACAAAGAGCGGACCTGGCCTTCTTCATGTCTCGTGCAAAAAGTAAGGAATAGCCTCCGGCTGTTACTATTGATGCATGTGCATGTGCTAAAAAGAAAGAAAATACCCTACCAGATTTGAACTCTAATGCGTAGAAACAAGTTTTCACTTTCCTGACGTGGCCGTAGGGGTGATTGACACTAACTATGATAGCCTGGTGGGCGTCGTGCTCTTCAACCACTTAGAGGTGGACTTCGACGTGAAGCCCAGTGACCATGCCGCACGGATGATCGTCCATGTGATCACGATGCCGGATGTCGCCGAGGTGGAGGACCTCGACGCCATCTTTCGGGGTGAGGGAGGATTCGGGTCCTCCGGCGTCTGAACTCTGAGCCCTGTTAGATGCATGTAGAGAAATGGTCTGTTTAGGCTGGTGGTGGAATACTAGGGAAGGTAGCCACCTTCGGTTGTGTGTGATTAATTTATTTTGCACTGGACGTGTCCTTGATTTCTATTTTTATTTTTTTAATTTATAATTTGTTACTAGTAGCGCTGGGGAAAACTACACGCTACTACTATCTGGCATAGTAGTAGCGCCTAGTATACTAGAAGCGCTACTACTATTTTGATAGTAGTAGCGCGGATTCAAATAGTAGTAGCGCGGGTATGCACCAGCTCTACTACTAACTTTTTAGTAGTAGCGCGGGTGCACCCACGCTACTACTAACTATTAGCTGTAGCGTGATAAGTAGCGCAGGTACCCGCGCTGCTAGTAGCCATTTTACCCGCGCTGCTAGTAGCCTTTTTCCTAGTAGCGATATATGGTACTATGCTACTCTGCAAGTAATGAAATTGACATATCCAACGTTTGCCTCTCCTCTTCTCTACTTACTCTGCCTAGCATCAGAAGCTCTGGCCGCAGCAACCATGTCCACTGGCTGCTCGTCTACCTGCTCTTTAGCAGGCAACAACCAGATATGCGCCAAGTCTCCACCCGTACCATCGCCTGCGGGTCTCATCACACCCCCACCGGCACATGCACCGCAGCCGGTTGCTCATCGCAACCCGTTGCCGTTGTTGTGGTGCCACTGCTGCAAATCACGCCGAGTCATCCGTCACGTCTCAACCACAATCCTCAATCCTGGCCGAGTCTTCTACAGATGCCCGAATCATGGGGTAATAATATGTTTACGTGTTGTTCTACTGCTTTCAGTTGCTGATTTTTTTAATAGTTTGGTTGATGATCTTCCAATTTGGTTCGTGCAGAAAAGGGAAGATTCGTGCGATTTGTATTTCTGGAAGTTGCTGATGGGGGGGAATGCAACTACGCTGATTATGTGGTTAGCCGAGGAATCCCAATACCAGCAGGTTGGGGTGTTGGACAAGTAACTGAAGGAACAGCAGAAGAGGAAGATGCAGAGCAGAAGGTTAAAGATGCAGTTCCTCTGATCATGGCTAAGCAATAGCTGTTGAACGGCCTTGACAGCAATGAGGAGATGAAAGAGCTTGTGAAGATAATGGGCAAAATCGATGCGCTCTGTAGGATGATTGTCTCTTTATTTGCAGTGTATGTAGCACTTGTGATGTATTCAGTGGCTATGACATGAGCACTTTGCTGAAACTAGTAATGAATGAAACCTATGTAGCAGGCTGGGTATGGTGTTGTGAACATCTAATGATTTGTATTAACAGAAATCGGGGGGTATCCCCTTTTGCTCATAAATAAATAGATAGTAGAGGCCCTTTTGGTAATAAATAAATTAGCAGAGGCCCTGTCAGGTCAGCTTTATTACCATTCAAATACGTCGAGCAAATTGCAGTCCAACAGCAAACTATGTCATCAAATTCAAGTTTCACAGCCAAATATGAGTACAACTAAACAACAATGTCATCATGTTTTAGTCGTCATATAATCACCAAACACAAATGAACATACATATCAAGTGATGTTCTCACAGCAAAATACTAAACAACACATTCATCAGGTTTCAGTTGTCATAGCAAACACAATTTCACATAGTAGATAAAAATGTCTTCTGACAGGCAAATACGACAAAAGCAATCTAATCATCATCCGCAGTAGCATCATCAACATCTTCGCCATGTGTATCAGTCTGAATCATAATTCCCTAGAGTGTTATCATCTTCTTCATCCTCAATGACCTCGAACGTTGGCTTCTTTTCGCCAGGTTAATCAACTCTTGTATGTCCACAGCATGACAGGCAATCTTTTCGCCAGCGTCATTGACGTGATGGTTCTCAAAGATGTTAGGAATATCTGTGGAATCTTGTACATCAGGAGCAGTGTAAGCATCATCTTGTTGTGCAACTTCATTAAACAAATTCCTCCCCTCAAACCTTTGCAATACTCTCCAGTACGTCATCGCTACGTGCAAATGTGTCTTCCAAGACAAATATCTGTGTTGCTTGATTTGCCAAAATAAAAGGATCGTTGGTCTGGTACGCCGCCTTGACATTGATGGATTTGAAATAATCATCAGCTCTAGGTTTTGCGATCCTGGAAAACAGGTTATACCAACGACAACACAACAAAACCTCACACCGATGATCCTCGAAAGTGGAGATATACTGCAAGTGAACAATGTCTGTTATGTTAGCATAAATTTCAGTTGTATCTCTGCCGTACGTATCCGTGCTCATGATGGCACTGTTTTGTGTCTTCCTGCCATCGTCGCATGCAAGGGTGTTGTATTACCCAAGTATCAGGACCCATTGCTAGTGCATAAAGGGCATCATCAATTGCCTACCCATCCCCCCGCATCTTCTTAACCTATGGTTATAAAATAGACAAGCTGATCATCTTATGTACTCAATATATTAAAAAATTGACAGTGCAATTCAAAAGCTTACACGGCTCTTGAACCATTTCGAAAATCCTGCCATAACTAGTTTGTCAATGTTTCTTGGATTTTGCGGCATTAACTCACTTTTGTAGAGGCTGCACAACATAGTGATCGCGTCAAACATCACAACATAGTGATCACGTCAAACATCTAAATATATAAGAATGTGCTGCAAGTTTAGTAGATTACGATGTATAAGCTGCAGTACTTAGCACTTACTTGATATAAGGTAGTATCTCAGGACAGTTATTCGACGCATACCAAACCATTTTGTCCAAATCTTTAGGTTTGTCCTCTTGTTGACTCTTCCCTCAGAACTTTCGAACAGAATAATCGAAAACATTGAGCCCGGGATTGTCTTCACCCACCTCTTTGCTAAGCTGATCAGTTGTTCCAATGTATTTTGAGCAGAATGTCAACGCTTCTGTAGCAATGTAGGCCTCTGCAATGGAACCCTCGGGTCTAGCTCTGTTCCTAACATAGCCCTTGAAAGTGCCTAGCCGCCATTCAATAGGGTATATCCAGCCGTAGTGTACTGGACCTCTAAGTAGTGCCTCATCAGGTAGACGAACAGCCAAATGCACCATCACATCAAAGAAGGTTGGAGGATATATCTTCTCAAGGTCGCATAGGATAGTTGGTATCTTGTCCCTAAGATGCTCCAAAGCATCTACCCTGATATTTTTACTGCAGAGTTCCTTGAAGAATTGTCCCAACTCTGCAACTGCTCTATATAAGTTAGGGCGGCCCAATCCTCTAAGGATAACAGGTAAAACCCTTTCAAGTAGGACATGGCAGACATTAGTTTTCAACCCTTGTACCTTGTTTCCATCTGCACTGACTCTCCTTTCAGGGTTGTAAGAAAATCCATGTGGGAATCTCACACGTGACAGGACCTCGCAGAATTCTTTTCTTTTTACCATGTCCAAGACGCATTACAGTGGTGCCATCTCCGTGGTTTACCTTCATCTTGCACCTGCAAATCCTGTCCGATACCTGTGTGTCAAATCAATCCTAGATTTTAAGGTATCTTTCGTCTTGCCTTCAATATTAAGAAGTGTGTCGATAATGTTGTCACATATATTTTTCTCTATGTGCATCACATCAAGATTATGGTGCAGAGACAAATCTTTCCAGTACTCCAAGTCCCGCAAAGTGGACCTATGGGTAAACAATAATCTCTCTTCTGCCCTGCCACGCTTCCTTTTCTTGTTACCATTACTAGGATGGTTTCCTGGTGTAATATGCCTGACCTTCTCTAATTCCACTTGCAACTCATTGGCGGTGAGCCTCTTTGGCGCATCACAGTTTTCATGCTTTTGCATTGAACACATGTCTTCAGTATTTTCTAGGACGCGGCTTGTCCTTGACAAGGAAACGGCAGTGTCCAATGTAATAGATCTTTCTAAGTATTGAGTATGACAGCGGATTCCTGCCACAGCGAACACATGCATTGTAACCATGTGTCGTTCGCCCTGACATAGTGCCCAAAGCCGAATAATCATGGATGCACCAAATTATAACAGCACGCAGAAAGAAAACAGCTGGTGGCTGCTATATAGGTCTCGAGTGAGAACACCCCTCCATAGTTGCTGAAGTTCCTCCACAAGAGGCTCCATGAATAAATCAAAATCCTTTCCAGGACTTTTTGGACCTGGTATGAGCAAGGCCATCATGTAGTTTGATTCTTTGGTGCAGACATTTGGAGGCATGTTGTAAGGGATAACAAGCTAAGCGCCACATGCTATATGTGGCGCTCTGGTGGCCAAATGGGTTAAATCCATCTGAAGCTAAGCCAAGTCTAATGTTTCTCGGGTCAGCAGCAAACTTTTTGTGTTTCTGATTGAAGCTTTTCCACTCACTACCACGAGGTGGATGGCTCATTACATTCTGATCTCTGTACTCCTGGTTCCTAGAATGCCACAGTACATCCTCTCTTGTTTCAACATCATGAAACAACCTCTGCAATCTTGGTATAATTGGAAAATGTGTCAGAACATTATGAGGAATCCTCTTCACAGCATCGCCACCTTTCCATCTTGAAAATTTGCGTTCCGGGCATTCACTTAAGTTGGCATAATCCTTCTGTAACATAACACAATTATTCATAAAAACATGGATCATATCATATCCAATTCCAACTACACGAAGGAAATTCTTCATTTTACTGTAGGTGTGCGGCAACTTAGACGCATCTGGGAAAGCTTTGCGGAAAGCAGCCAACATCGCATCGAATGAATTGTTGGTCATCCGCTCATATGTCTTCACCTGAAGAAAGGTGACCATAGCTGAGAATATTGACAGCTTATTTCGTGGGGTGACAGCCACGTTGCATTGTTCCACCATGCGGGCCCATCGTTTTTCTTCTACAGGTGAAAGTTCACGAAATGCACGAGCATTTCGTAGCATTGTTTCAATGTTGGTAAAACTCACTGGCTCTGCCACCACCACCTCCTCCTCCTCTTCCACCTGAGCATCAGGCATATCAAGATGGTAATCTGCCGCTTCCACGTAGTCAATAACATTGACGTTCATAGCTTCACCATGATGAACCCACCTAGTATATGTGACCGACATCCCATACAAGTGTAGATGATTTTGCACAGTTGACTGGGGTCTTGTAACTGAATTCATACAACTGCTACACGGGTAGAGCACATCTGATTTCGGACCACCGTACTCAGCTCTGATAAAGTTCATGAAGTTTTCAACCCCCTCGACATATATAGCGGAGAATCTTCGAGCAGAAGTTATCCAAGTCCTGTCCATCTGTTAGACATACAAATTAGTTCTTCTACTAGATATTCCAGGAAAAACATACCTAGGTCGATGTCTAAAGCTATGGCAAGATATTTGGATGAGCAGATCTAAGTAACAAAATATATTTAAAGCTAATTCAGCAAACAGATTTGAGTGCTAAATTATGGCAGGCTGTTTCAGCAGTCAATGAGGCCGAGCACGCAGCCATCAAACTATCGAAGGCCATCGCAGCAACAAAGATCAAGTATAAAACGGTGTAGAGCTATTTCGATGGCCCCTAACATATTGGCTACTAGACCATGGCAATCTACGTCACAATAAATATATGGCCGGATGTTTTAGCAACTAATCGGCCTTGGCATGCCATCTCAGCTAAGCAAATTGAGTGCAGAACAGGGCAAGGAAGCTTCTTAAGCAGAGCATATTGACTGTAAACTACTTCGGCAAACAGTGAGATTAACAACGTCTATCAGCTAATATTCAGCACTACACCGACATGCACGGGGCCTCAGTCTAGAATGTGCATACCGTGGGATAAGCTGACCGCTGTGCGTCTCCACACGAACGTCGCTAGCAGTGGCGGTGCTGACCGCCGTGCGCCTCCACAAAAACATCGCCAGTGGTGGCGGCGCGGCTAGAGGACGGCAATCTACGAGAGCGTACTGTGGGAGCGAGAGGATCGCCGTGCGTCCCCTCGACGAACCGCGGCGCCGACGTATCGGCGCGGCGGGGAGGGCGACTTTGGCAGAGTGAATGGATTGGATCGGGACCGGGGGGAGGGGGGTTTGGGGAATATTATTGGCTAGTTGGCCGAAGGGCGGTTGAATTTGGGATTTGGGGCAAATTTGGGGGATTTGGCGGTGGGTGGGGGGAGTTTGGCCATGGTCGGTTTCTCCAAGTGCAGTCCCACATGTCAGTGAAGAGGCAAGCCGAAGCGCGTTTCGTTTGTGTGAGCCATGTGCAGGTCCGAACATGTGTGGGGTGCAATGCGACCGCGACAGGGGTGTTGTGAGTGTACCGTATTTTTTCTTTTAAACTAGGTGATTCGCCCCCTCAAAAAAAAACTTGGTGCTTCGCGCGATCCATCGATACTACTACTAGTAATCCGGTAATCCCGACTAAAACGGCGCGGTCTGGTCTTTTCCAGCGCGATATGCTTGGAGGTTGGCTTAGTTGGGTTTTTTAGGACGATTAATGCTACACCTACGTAATCCCATTTGCGTAATTAACGTAATGTCAAACGTGTGAGTTGTTGATTGTAGATTGTGGGGGAGGGGCCCACCCCATGAAAATCAGGGAGGAGAGAGAGAGGCAATTTACATTAACCCTTTCGTAGGTTCCCGTAGATGTAGAAAGATGTGAAATGCGTGAATGTGTAGTGGATGTACTATTGGAGTGCCTAAGATAAATTGTGTATGTAGACCCTATGTGTTTATTTACTTCGCATGTTAGCTTTGTCTTGGTTCAATAAAAAGCAGAGTTGGTGATGATGGTGTGCCTGTCATCCTGCAATATAGGCCGTCTGATCTATATCTAACGGATAGGAAGGAAACTATGACAATTAACACGCATTCCGCTCCACATTTGCAGATAAGGCCTTCCCTCGTTCATCCTTTTCTCCCACAAGATCTTGATGTTCCGTGAAACACACGAGCATCTTGCTAGTACTCCTACAATATACTATATTGTTGGGAAAGTTCATATACACCGGCCAAGATTAATGCAAACACGGCAGGTTTTCATTACATTTCAAACTTTTATAGGACAAAAAAATAAAAGAAACCTGACCTTAAACCTATTCTACGGCGGCGACCGATGTCCTCCATCTGCGATCTCTATGTACGGGGGCGGGGTTCAAGACCCGTGAAGTGAAGGTGCGGTCTCCGGCGAGGAAGAGTAGAACACGGGATATGGACCGGCCAGTTGGCACACCATGCCCTGCTCCCTCCGATGCCCTACTCATCCTTAGAAGAGTCCTCGACCTCGGCGGTGCCGGACGTTGTACGGCGGCAAGTAGGACGCGTGGCTGACGGTGCTCCCGTCGTCGGCCGCCAGCGTGGCCACCGCCAGGCGCTTTACGTCTCGCCACGCCGCTATTGCATCGTGAGCGGTGACTTGAGCGAGGGCGGCGACCTCGAGCTTCATCCCCGAAGACAATCTCTCTCACAGAGTGTTCGCACTCGCGGTCATGGCGGATGTGATGCTAGGTAGCATGACGATGCGCTATGGTGTGGAGCTTGGCTGGGCAATGCCGCTTTAAGTAGCGCATTCCGGTGAGGCCAAGCGTCCGGGTGCGTCATTCAGTCGCCGGAGTCGGTTCCTCAGGAACCGAGCCTCTTAACAACGACATATGGACTGACGACATGAATGCACATAGCTGGCGCCAGCTGGGAATGCACCGCGCGACGGCGCGAGGGACGAGGGTTTTTGGTGTGCCAGGGTAGTCAGTTGCGGTCGTGGCAACGTTGGAGATGCCCTTTGCTCACATGCGATCCCCACATGTCATTGAAAAAGCAAGACGACCCGGCATGGTATCCTGGGGATGCAATTGGACGTGCTACACCACTCCGCGGACGCGTCGCGGCACGCGCGCACTTCGGCACCCCGTGCATCCTCGACGAGCCGGGTGTTGATCTGCTGGTCGTGCCACAGTGCTAACGCCACACTCGGCACACTGAAACCGACCGTGTCCAGCGACGATGAGCGTGTCACTCACCGCGGTCGCCGTGGCCAGAGGCGGTGCTGGAGCTGCACCACGTTGCTGGCCCCAACGACCCACATGAACGGTTGCCGGTGGCGAGGAGGCCGCGGGCCAGCTCCTCCATTGGACTAGTCTGCGCTACGTCGTCCCGACAGGTGTGCCCCACATGTCGGTTTCCCTGTTTTCCCGACCATATTCGAGCATCAGGGCTCCACGTTGCGCATTAGGCCTTTCACTATGTAGGCCAAACGAGACAACTTATTGTTTATTTGAGCCGTTCAAGTATAATCATGTGGCGTTTTCTTATTTCTCATTCCTCTCCAACCCTCTTCTCCATCAATCATGCCGCCCTCCGGTCGAGTCCATCCTCCCGCATGCCTCATTTGAACATTCCGCCGAGTATCATTCGCATGTGGGCCTAGACCATGCTTCTATTTCCAATGTTGTAATTTGTCTGACATGCATACAAACAAACAGTTCATTTGAAGTTTCACTTTGCCTCCACTACGTGTCGCTTCCCGTCTTAGTTTTGACAATCCATTCGGTTCATGCCCCGACACATGTTGACGAGGTCGATCGATGTGGAGAGATCAATTGTGTGTCGTGCAAGGAGATAAAGTTTTGGTCTGTTTCTATGATAGAAATGGCACGCCGGGGGGGGGGGGTCTGTGGGGATTAGAGGGAGTATATTGTACGTTCATAAGCGAAACAAATGTATTGTACCCACCCTAGTCCTCTTTCAATCGATCTCCGGACCCTGAGATGAAATCGAGAGAGAACGAGTGGGTGCATGTGTGATACTTAAGGCGGATTCAAAATTTTGAACCGGTGATCATAGCATCCGCAAATCATATATAAAGGGTATTCAATGATCATTTCGCTTTTGAACGTACAATATACTCCCTCCGATCATTTCTAGTTTACATATAAGTTTTATGTGTAGTCAAAGTATCTCTACTTTGATCAAACTTACAGAAAAAATTATCAACATTCAACAACACCCAATCAATATTGTTAGTTTTGTACGTACTCCTAGATTCGTATTCAAACGGAGATGGTTTCCAATTTGTTTTCAACCACGTGAATGTGCTTTTTCTCGCGCATGCTCTTCCTACAAGGATTTCGCCACGTATAGCCAGTCCAATAGTAACTTTTTTTAAAGCTCCCTGTCCAATAGTACTAGTGGAGTACTGACAACATCTGTAGTAGAGTATGTAGTGCTCATAGTACTACCTCCTTCCATTTATATAGGGCCTAGCTATATACGCATTCCTAGTTAAATACAATAAATATGAAGAAAGAGATAGAGAGGATATGGAAAAAAGTACTAATACAATAGCCAACCTTATATATTTTTTTGCGAGAAATAGCCAACCTTATAGCCCACACTACTGTATGAGTGCATATAGATGATGGCTATAGATGACAAGGCAGTTCCTTATAGCCATCGGCTGGCTATATTATGAACCATGCTGTAATACGTTTTTCAAAAATGCCTTTGACTATTGACAAGATTAATAGTACATGAGATGTATAATGTGAAAATTATATCATTGGAAGCTCCTTTCACATACGAATTTGACCATATGCTTTGTGTAAGTTGCATGTCATATATTATTACTCTAGCATTTGGTCAAAGTTAGCCTCGAAAAATGCACTAGGCCCTATAGTAGATGGAAGGAGGGAGTAGTAGTGGAAGTGGATCCTCTGACGTAGGTATCCCTGCCTTACCCTCCCTTTCGGTCACTTACTGGTGGACCCCATGCTTGCTAGGCCCCGCATGTCAGTTACTCAATGGGTTCGGCCATGTCAGGGGATCCTCGTCCGTAGTATACTCCCTCTGTTTTTATTTACTCTGCATAAAACAGAGGGAGTGGTAGTATAAATGAGCGGGCGGGGGAGCGGGAGGGACGTCGGTTTGCTCTCAACTGCGGTCCCACAAGCGAGCGAAAATGCAAGACGAAGCGTGTTCCATTCGGTGAGCGACGTGGAGGGTCCAGCGTGCCGGGGTGCAATGCAAACGCGACAAGAGCGATGTACAGTCAAAACCGATTGACCGGTCGTCATCGGAACCACTATTCACACCAGAAGCTTCGCTGCTCGGCCTACGCCAGCTACTGCCCCAAAACCGCACCTCCTCTCCAGCCCATTCCCCCACCTTTCGATCCCCTAGCCCGCATCAAGCGCCCCTAGTTCGCCGGAAAGCCATGATGCGCCGCAAGATCACGTAGTACAAGATGCTGACGCTGGAGCGCTGCGCAGAAATCACGGTGGCGGTCGGCGCCACAGACCTCCGTTCCCAAGCTCGCTTTGCAGCGGGCCAATCCCCGAGTTCTCTGGAGCCAAGCGACGAGGAGGAGGAAGACGATCCAATGTTCATAGCGGAGGTCGCGGCGAAGAAGGCCCCCAATGGGTATGAGACGATGGACGTCGACTTTGTGCCGACGTCCGGGTCCCCCATGGTGCAGGAGGACCAGCGGCTCAACCTGGCGATACTAAAGGAGGACCGGGAGGCAGAGGCTCAACTAGACGCAGAGCGCGCGCATCCGCTGCCATCGAGGCTCTCCTGCATGCGGAACCGGATGTCATGGATGTGAACCGGGCGGCGGAGGCTCAACTTGAGGCGGAGCGCACGGATGCCGCTGCCATCGAGGCCCTCGTGCAGGCGGAACCGGACATCCTGGACTTGAACCGGGCGGCAGAGGCTCAACTCGATGCGGAGCGCGTGGATGCCGCTGCCATCGAGGCCCTCCTGCAGGCGGAACCGGACGTCCGCTACTTGAACTAGGCGGTGCTCTCGTCCGTGTAGAGTGCCCGCACACTCCGCGTGAACAGGTAGTTGGAGGCCGAGGACAACCACGGTGCGGAGACACACGTCGGCAGCTACGGCTGGTTCGCTCCGGCAGCCAAAGACGACGAGGCCGCCTCTGCCCGCGAAAGCAAAGGATAGTTTTTCTTTATGTTGTTGTTTTTAGGGATCTTTTGCTATGTAAAAACATATATTTTTATGCAAGTCGCCTGGCTTTCATCATTTGGGTAAGTCTACCATTTCAGGCGGTTGGATGAATATCCTATGTCTCCTAACCCTTCTTCCTCACCTCTTCTTCTTCCCCGAGAGACCACCGCACGGGCTGTACGGATCCTCCCCAACATGCGGTTGGATAAACATATTGTATGAACGAAAATTATGTGTCAGCGGTAGGATGGCTGAGTTTGGTTTGTTCACATGCGGTAGCACGTTTTAGTGAGGGTGTGTTCCCTTGGTTGGGTTTGCGGGATGCAGGAGTGACTATCTGAGGGTGCGATGCGACCGCGACAGACATGCGCAGGTGTACCTCCTTTTCATTTTGAAAACTTTAGGCAAGCTTGGCAAAAATGTGTGGCGAAGTATGGCAATGCAAGGCCTAGACCCAAACAGCATAAGTACGTACATACTAGGAGTACTGGTGTTAAAAAAGAAAGGTTGGGTTTTCCTTCACGGGATTAATTGATACAAATCCTCATGCGATGTGTCAATTAATGCGTATTTTTTCACCAAAGCCCAAAGAGCTAACCATCTCACTCATCATCGCTTGATTAATGCAGCGCCATGCAAACCAACCTTCCCACTTCCGCATGCATGCAAGGGTATATTAATGTCCTTGGTTGCTAGTACGAGGCAAACCCCATCAATTTTGCCTTGATTAGTGTTAGTGGCCTTTTGCAAATTGTAATTTTGATATACTGGCCTTGTGTACAAAAAATAGAGGTAGTAACTATTTGACTTCCTTCCCCATTGCGGTGACGTTGATGATATCTCGAAAGTTATGGTTTGGCGAAGTGCGTTCGATGGAGAACACTATGAGCGAGACCACGGTAAGTCGTTCGCAAGTGCCGCATGCAAGACGAGACAACCGCCTTATTTGCATACAGGAAGTCCATTGAACCAAAGGACACATAAATGTACTAGTACTACTAGTACACAATAGCGTCGTCTGTCCAGCGTAGTGCGGTGAGGTGGTTTCTCGAAGAAGACGATAGAGAAACGCAGTCAGCGAAGAGTGAAATGATGGTTGCTTCGTCCATGCTTTGTGATTTGACGCCTCACTGCTTTGTGATTTGTGATAGAAGGTACAAGGGAGTAGACTATGTGCTCTATATTGTACATGTGTCCAAGCACGGGAGAAAGAGGAGAGACGTTGCATTTTTCTATTCCTTCAATCAATCTATCAGGGAGCTTCGGTTCCATCTTTTTGGCTTTGGCAGCACCGTCCACAATGGTTCACATCGATGCCAAAAGCTATTTTCACATATGGCTACACAGTGTGGATGCCCTTAACCGTACCACTTGGTTTTGCTCCTGTGTGCTATCTATTAAAATCTCAATTATTGATCTAAAAAATTATAGAATCAAGATTAGTAAAAAGGAGGAGATTTTGCCGCGCGGATGGCGGGGGAGGTTTCTTATTTTTAGAGGGCGTTGGCCTGGCGGTTTGCTTACATGCGGTCCCACGTGGCAGTGCTTTACCAAGCCGGTCCGCGTCCCACATGAGGCAGAACAACAGCAGAAGCAACACGTGGTTAACTTGAAGAAGACGAGGGAGAAGCGGATTCAGCAACAAGTGAAATGATGGTTGCTTCGCCCCTGCAACTTCTTTTTTAGCATTATTACTTCATCCCTCCAACTTAACTGCGGGAAAGGTGCAGCTTTGTGATTTGACGCCTCATTGCTCATTACTACGCCTGCGCCATGACTGGGGTGCTTCACCCCTACTGCTCTGCACCGTATTTCGGTATGGCACATGGACCCGGTTGCTTGATGTCCCACATGTCGGTGAATGGGACTAGAACATTTATGAAAGCAAGCGCTCCACTCTTACGACGGAGGAGTACACGACACGGTGGCCCAGTGAACTGTCACTTGTACTGTATAGTACTATAGTTTTGTTGTTTCGCACGATCCATCGATACAAACCCGATTAAACAGGAAAGGGAGGGATTTTTCCCGCGTGGTAGATGATATTGGCCATACATTTCAAATGCAATTTTAATGTATGCAAACTGAATAATTAAGTAACAATATGATATTGAGTAAAACTCAAAACACATATGATTTATTGTGTTAGAGTGTAGTAGTAGTGTTGTATTGCATAGTTGTTAGACGTAACATGCGAGAATGTGTAGAGATGTAGTTTTGGAGGGCCTACAGAGAGAAAAACGTAATACAGTCACCGAACTTCAGAATACGCTGATTACGGTCACTATATATGTTTTGCGGTGATTTTACGGCCACTTGCTCACCGTTCAGCATGGGATTGCACTCTGTTGACCGGTTAAATAGTCTGTGTGGCACCATGTTGACTATTTAAATTGACCACGTTACTTGTGGGTCCCACCTGTCAGTTCGCATAGAAAAAAGGTCAGATAAACACAAATTTACGCAGGCACGACAGGACTCCAACCCGTGCGCGGGAATCACCTGGTTGTGTATGTGTCTGTCAGGGCCTGATGTGTGCGCATGCACATGTAGGTTGAGCATGAGAGTGTGTGTTGGCCGTGTGGTGTGTGCATGCATGCGTGCATGTGTGCATGTGAGTGTTGCGTGCGTGTGTGGCTATGTGTGTATGTGTGAGTGTTGCATGCGTGCGTGGCTGCATGTGTTCATGTGAGTGTTGCGCGCATGCGTGCGTGTGTGTATAATCACCGCACCAGCTCCTGTGTGTTAAAACAGATGGCTCAGCATACCAATACAAGGCCACCTTGTCCGATGTGCCCGCGGTCATGACTTCGAATCACCGTCCAATATTTTTTTGTCATTTGTTTTCATTCTTACTAGCAAGATGCCCGTGCGATGGACGTAACATCAAGATGCATTTGTATGACTAGTTTATCTTGTGAGAGAAATGGATGAACGAGGGAAGGCCTTATTTGCAAATGTGGAGAGGTGTGTGGGTACCTTTTTGCAAAATTGCAATAGTTTCCTTCCTATCCGTCAGATATAAATCGGACGGCCTATATTGCAGGATGGCAGGCACACCATCATCACCAACTCTGTTTTTTATAAGAGTGTAGAGTAGATACAAGCCGATAGGTGGGCCCAATGGCAGTGAGATAATGTGATGCAACACTAGAGGTGCCACGTGGAGCGTTTAACTGGTCAACTAGTTGTGTATTGAGAAAATACAGAGCTGTACGGTGAGCTCGTGACTGTAAAATAACCACAAAACATAAATGGTGACCGTAATGAGTGGATTTTGAAATCCAATGTACGTATCGTGCTTCGGCTTCAAATACAATCATCGTCACTGTATATATCGTGAGAGAAAGATGAAACATGCATGAATGTTATGGGGCTTACTTTTAGAGGACCTGGAGATAGTTTGTGTGCGTATGTGAAAGGGGCGTAGAGGGGGTGTATGTGATGGAGAGAGAGATGCTCTTCGTTTCTCTTTATTATGACTAACTTTATATATAGCATAAAAATATACAAATTCACAGTGCGGAATAAATATCATTGTGGGCACCATGCAATGCAAATTAACGTTCATACTCCTCCATATAACTTTGCAATGTTGTATATATGTAGAAATTCTAAAATAATTTTTGGCCACACTTCATTCAAAAGGAATGTTGTATGCGAAATAAACGTGAAGAGAGGGATTTTTAGATCAATGGGGTACGTGATGTAACATGTGTGAATGTGTAGTTGATGTATTTGGTAGGGCCTAGAGAGGTATGTGTGTGTATTACATATTCGAGAGAGGCATGGATAGAGGGGCCGGCGGGGGGAGGGGGCGTGGGAGAGATGGCACGAGAAATGAGAGTGGTCTAGAGAGAGAGAGAGACGAATATGATGTCACGGCGAGAGATTCCCTTGAGTGTGTATATGCAAGGGGGGAGGGGATAGAGGCACCAGGAGAATTTTTTTTTGTGGTGTATGTATTGGTATGTGTGGGTGTGAGAAGATAACGAGACCTGGGGGCAGAGGGTGTGTCACCGCGTGAGGTCCGGTGGGTCAAGGTGAGGCCCTTGGTTCGGTTTCGTCCTGCGCCACATTGGTCGGCCCGTGATGCATTTAGGGAGACCCATGGATGACTAGTCGTACAAGATAAAGATAGCAGAATTGTGAAGGACTATGTGTCCACTGACAAAGCCGACTAGGATTTGTAACCCTAGGTTCTCGGACTAAGGTAACCCCTTATCTCTGATATTACTATTCATCCAACCTAACTTTAAGGGGCATCCTACAGAATGCTCTGCTAGAATCATACTCGTCGATTAGGAAGAGAGGTGTGAGACAATGCGTGAGAGACAGGCCTAAAGATAATGTGCGTACAGGAGACCCGTAGGCAGGTCTATGTATATAGAAAGGGTCGATGGGTATTGTGTGTGTGTATGCTTGTGAGAGGAAGAGTGCTTGTGATAAAGGTTAGTGAAAACTGTCGTAAATGGTTACGAGAGGGAGGGAGGGTTATATCGAGAGCATGTCTGCGAGAAAGACACCTCGGGAGAGAGTGTGTGAGCATGTGTGAGAGACCACCGATGGAGAGTGAAACTACACGTAAAAGACTGATGTACACATTAATTAAAGATATAAATTGTATCCAAATATTAAGGTGGCATCATGATATTTGCAATTCGCGTAAGGAACGGTCATTGATCGATCAGACATCTAGATTCTATCGAATTTGAGCATGTCTATGTTATTATTCGACATAATTGATCCACATAGTTAGTATTTTGAACTCTAGACAATGCATCGCTTTAGCAATCAAATATAAACGTGGGTATAATTCATGTTTTGTGTGTAAAGCACATTATACATATGAAAGTTACACAATAAACATTATAAATAGCTACCTATGAACTAGCATACATTTGAAAGGTGGTTTATAAAAATCAAATTCTACATGAAGTCCATTCAACTATTTGAATTAGGTGTCATGGCATTTGTAAATCATACCTAAATTATGGGGGCACCAATCTTTGCTCTGATTTTATACATAATATCATATGTAGTCGTGTACAAAATAGATTCAAATTTAGCTCCTCCATTCCTAAATAATCGTAGTTATAGGATTTTCAAGTGTCAAAATTTCAAAAAGAAGCGGATAATTTAATGAGGTTTTCAAACATACAAGGTCAAATTTAACGTTGTCTATTTAGGTCAATCCTCAAAGTTCAAGAGTACTCTAAATGTGAATGCTTCTATTTCAAAATTTCGAACGAAGCGCCAAAAGAGCCTCTACTTGCTCGAAACCGCGTGAGACCAATGTTTGGTAGTAGAAGGAAATTAATTTTCTAACTCCAACCCATGAAATCTACCGGCCCGATGTCCAAAGGTCTAAACCGGGGTAGGTTTGTAGCTTCATATAGATGCCACGCAACCGCCTCTGAAAAACATTCATACACAATGGCCGCCTAAGCACACATGCGCGTGGCCGAAATCACTCCCGCCCACTATTTGGGACACCTGGGATTACCATCCTACCCCCGACCCGTAGTAGGTCCAAAATTTAAGAGGGGGGCAAAGTTTGTACTTTCCCCAATTTCAAACAAGTGCATCCCATCTGTTCAAAAAATCCAAAAACAAGCGTGTCGTAGATCGAAACATGGTTCTTCCTTAGCTCACCCCCCCTCCCCCCGTCCGATTCCCCATTCGTACTCCATGGGCGCCAAAACTACCTCTCCACCAGTCGTGAAACCCCGGTGTCCTTCGTCCGCCACCCCATCCCACCCGTCAACCGCCGCCCTCCTCCATCACGCTAGAGCCGATACCCCGACGTCGTCGTCCACCGCAACCTCAACCGCAACGCCCTCCACGGCTAGTAGTTGAAGCTGAGGCCGAGTCGTCCGTACCCGAGCCAGTTCAACCACGTCGTCCTGCGCCTCATCGCTACCGCTCCATCTTCGCCACCGTCCTCCGCACAGGAGCTGTTCCTGCTACACCGTCCTTCGCCGCCTTGGATCTACTTCCCCTCAGCCGACATACGGCCACGGCAACACAGTCAACAGTTTGGCCATGGGTTCGTCCAAGGATGCACCCTCCTCCAAAACATCGGTTCCCCCAGCAAAAACAAGAAAATCGCGACATATGGAGCACGCAACAGTGGCAACCGGAAATGGTACTCCTCTTCACTTATTCGTGCAAATCTTATGTGTCTGCTTGCACGTTATTCATCCCACAGAAGACACTAGTTGACCACTTCTTCTTGATACTAGATTTTCCTAGTAACTCACGATGCACAAGGTTTCTCCTCATGTACTATTTCACCTTAGCTAGAGGTCCGTAGGCCCCCTGGATTTCAATTCTTGGTCAGTTGATTCCCAATTAACGGAAGCATTCCCCTGCGTAACATGCGCTAGTCCGCCTATTACGCCGGGGAAGCAGCGCCTCGGTGTTTATCTTAGGGGCGTGTGGGGCCTAGAGCTGCTGGTGCCTGATTTGGAGGTCGGCCGGGATTAAAGGGATGGCCTAGGGGCAATGCCAAGCACGGCGGTGGTGTGAGGTCGAGGGGAGGGCGGGGCGGCGAAGGCAGGGGTCTGGGCCGGTGGTCGCTGGCGGTTCGAGAAAGATCGTCAACAGTGACTGGCGGGAGGTAGACGAAGGCCATCTGCCCGTTCCTTATAGATCAGACCGTTCATAAAAAAATCGACTGACCTATTTATTTTCAGTCGACTGTTATCTTGATATGACCACATGTGGTGGTGTGCTCGAGGAGTACCTGCGTTTCCTATGCTCTATATGACAAAATCATACAGAGTAGAATCTAATTTTGTTTGCCATGCAATGTTGTAGAGCTATCATATGCCTCCTGTCATTTATTTTTCAGCCACCTGCTATCTGCTACTTTTACAGTGCACTAGTTCTGCACACACTTCACCCGTACTCTCACTATCGTGTTTTTATGCAATGGTATTTCAGACTCTGCTGCCAGGAGAGAAGCAAAAAATAAAAGAGAGAAGTCGCTCCAGCGTCGTACGTGGATAGGCCCGACATGTTTCAGCCTTATAAAGGTGCAGTGTCAGCAGATGGAGACGGTAAACGTAGCTCTGGAGTTGATGACCTCGCTCGCAATGAACCACCATCCCAGGTGCTTGCTTTAACTTTGTGGTGTCATATGTGGTTGCATGTTGAATATGGTGTCTAGCTTGTATTCGAAAGGCGAAGTCGGTCTTTATTAAGATAAGTAAAGATATTTTTTACATGAACCACCATCCCGTGAGCACCAGAAGACAAATAGCTAGTCAGGGAACTGGCCGAGCCAGTGACAAGCCCAGCACAGACAGACATCACCTGGAAGCCAACTAAAAAGCCACGATGGTGGCAAAGCAGCCCGCCTCCCACCTGGCTCTCAGGTCCTAGATGATCATGCTCACCACTCCAGCCGGATGTCTAGATTGTATTGCTTACAATTTGGTTAAATTGCATCTACTTAGCTTACACACTATACCTTTGAATATGACATGCCTTCCGGTTTTGGTACATACTAGTACATCTGTCTATTAACCATGTTCTTACATCAAACTAATGTTCTTGTGTATCCCTCATCAATCACTTATGATGAGGCAGTCAGGCCAGTGGACTACTGTGAGTAAAGATCCTCATTTAAAGAATGCAGCGTCAGCCTCCCCACATGATTCTCAAGAAACAGCAAGGCTAGATGAAGATAGTGAACGTAGCTCTATAGTTTATTACCGCATTTCCCCTACACTAGCATCACAGGTGCTTGCTCTAACTTGGCAGCGCAATATGTGGTTGCATGTTGCATATGGTGTCTAGATTGTAATTCTTCCAATCTGGTTAAATTGCATGTGCTATTCTGCTTAGTTTATATATTATACCTGTTAATGTGACATGCCTTCCTGTTTTTAGTACATAGTACATATGTCTATTAAGCATGTCCTTACATAAAACTATTGTTTTTTTGTATCCCGCATCAATCAATATGACGAGACACCTTTAGTATATGCAGTGCGACATTAGTTGCATCTTTCGTATGATTTATAGCATGCGCTACTTCTAATTTGTTGAAATGCCATTTATGATGGGACGCTTTTAACTTGGCAGAGTCATATTGGTTGCATCTTTCATGTGGTGTCTAGCTTGCATTGCTTCTTATTTGTTGGAGTATTTTCTGCTTAGTTTACACAAACAGTTGTGAATATGCCATGTCGTCCTATTTTTCGTACATATTCCATCCTGGTATCATGTGTTTGCCTTACATCAAAGTAGTGATTGTCAGTATCATGCACGAATGAGTTCTAAAGAGAGAATTTTATTGCTTTTCCTTGTCGGTTTTACTTGACAATTCAAAATCAATAAAGCGGAAGGAAGTTAGCAAGGCAGCGGATAAAGGTGCTCGTTCCAAACGGAGGGCCTCTACAGTTTCTACTCCTCCATCCCCCCAAGATGATTTGCAAGACAACAAATGCATAGACACTCAACGTAGTTGTGTTGATGATGAGCACGCCTCCCCTAGTGCACCATCACAGGTGCTCCCTGTAACTTGGCACTGTTATATGTGGTTGCATGTTATGTATGATGTCTAGCTTGTATTGATTCTAATTTGTTGAATTCCATCTGCTTACTTTACACATTATACTTGTGAATAACACACGTGTTCCTGTTTCTAGAACATACAATATCTGTCTATCACACCATGTTCTTACATCAAAGTACTACTTTTGTGTAACCTACAACAATCACTTATCATAAGACACGTTTGACTTGGGAGCGTGATATAGGTTACATCTCGCATTCTTTTCTAGCTTGTACTACTTCTAATTTGTTGAAATGGCACTATGACGAGACAGTTTTAACTTGGTAGAGTGATATTCGTTGCATCTTTCATATGGTGTCTAGCTTTCATTGCTTCTAATTTGCCTTCTCCTTAGTTTACCCATCATAAGCTGTGAATATGCAATGGCACTAATGACGAGAGACCTTTAACTTGGTAGTGTGATGTTGTTTGCATCTTGCATATGATTAATTTCTTGTACTGCTTCACATTTGTTTAAACACCATTGATGATGAGACACTGTTAACTTGGCTGAGCGATATTTGTAGCATCTTTCATATAGTGTCTACCTTCCATTGCATAGCTTCTAATTTAGTGAAATGTCTTCTGCTTAGTTTACACATCATAGTTCTGGTTATCTCATGTCGTCCCGTTTTTCATACATATTGCATCCTCCTATCATGTGGTTGTCTAACATCAAAGCTCAGTTTGTCTGTATCACGCATCAATTTGTTCTGAAGAACTCAACTGTTATTCATTTTTCTTGTCGGCTTGACTTAACATGGAACAGAGAAAGAGGAAGCAACACAGAATGACAGGGAAACGGAAGCAGAAGAATCCTGCAGATTCTGCTGGTACTGATGGTGCAATAAAAGGTCAAAGTCCAGCGGAAAATTGTACAAATAGGGTATCCCGTGCTACACGAGCTGTAGAACAAGCCAAACAGAAACAAATAGCTGCCACCAAACAAGCAGAGACAGCCCTAGTTGTAGCAACACCTTCCACAGTACCACCAGCTGCACGAGTTACTCGTTGGTCAACTCAGCTAGCAGCACATTCCCAAGCTCCCTTGCCACCTGACACTACTTCCAAAACACTCTTGACATAAGATGAGTTGGAAAGATCAGATGAGCTTTGTGAGCTTCAACAGCAAGAAGGTAGTTGCTGGAGTCAACTTAGAGCTGCATGCTTCTTTATATGTAGTCTCACAATTTGATGTACACTAACACTTCCTATGTTTGTTGTTGGACTAGCACCTAGGCGCAAGAGGAAACAAACATCAGGGATAATGCTGGATAGGTTAACTAAATCTAGAGGAGGAAGAATGGAGATCCGTTTTGAGGCAGGTTTAAAAAGGCCACGTGATGCTACAGAGTCAGCCAAGTTAGTATCAGAGGCAGCGGTTGCCATTAGGTGTCATGTACATATCCTCCCAACATGGATTCAGTACAGGAATGACAAAGACGAAACCCAGTTCAACACCTTCCTCAACCATTTATCTGTAAGTATGGTTATGTATGGAAACTAGTAATATCATCTTGCTCTATCCCATACTTTCTACGTTGCTGATAATGAGACTCCCATAATTTTCAACAGATGAGGTTCAAGTTGGATAGCAAAGATGATGCAACCAGACAATCTTGCACCTATGTTTTCAAGTCTGCTCTGCGACAGTATCGATATAACTTGAGGAAAACTCACTTTGAAGGCAAGCTAACAGTGAACTTGCTCAAACATCTCCAGTGGAAAATATATCGGATGAAGACCGGAGAGGCCTCGTTAAACACTGGTCTAATCCGAAGTATCAGGTACATTATATATATGTGATCAGATCACATGTTGAAGTCCTATTTATGCATGTGCCACACAAATCTATCTTCTTGTAGGTGAACTATTCAAAGAGCAAGGCCAACCGTACGGAAGTGAAATTCCAATAGACGACAGGATTAGGGATGGCAGTTTTGCCCATGGGTATGGGTACCCGCGGGTACCCTACCCGAAAACAATGGGCATGGGCAAGACTTGGAGAGATTTTGTACCCACGGGTAATGGGTATCCATACCCGCAAAATATATGGGTAGGGCATGGGTATGAACTTATGCCCATGGGTAACCCAATAGATACCCAGAAAATGATAAAAAATGAAAATAGTTCCTATTACATGTGGGTCAACATATAACTCCTATGGCCCAACCCTAAATCTCATATTCCATAAACCGTCCATAGCTCATAGGCCCGTAATCACCTGCCCACCACTCCTCCTACGGCCTATGTGACTCCTGAAAAAGATGAAACATCAACTCTTCTGTATTGGACTGTTGTCCAACGATCAAGTTATCCCCGTGAACTGCTGCTCATACTCCATTGATGCCTCCAAGAGGCCTCCCACATGAGGAGGTTGTGTCTGTGCTATACTGCTTGCCCATCATCACTTGATTTTAAAACTCATTTCTCTACCTTTTAAAAATTTAATGTTATACATTTTACCCCCTGGGTACCCATTGGGTATAGGATACCCGATAGGTATGGGCACGGGTGTTAATTTATGCCCATGGGTATTAAAGTGGGTGGGTATAGAAAGTTTCTGTGGGTATGGGTTTGGGCAGAAGGAGGTTGTACCCGCCCATACCCTACCCATTGCCATCCCTAGACAGGATCTCGTAGCTATATTGCACACTGTGAGGCTCTTGTAATTAGTTGTTGTTTCACTCTTTCCACTATACCATATTATCATATCTATATTGACTTATTCCAAATGCAGAGGAAAGCCCGCAAGGACCAAAAAGTACCTGAACCAAATGCTATGGAAATCTTCAAGGACTGTCACACCAGCAAGAAGGGCATGACTACGCCAGTCAAAGCCGTTGTTGTAAGTCCTTAATCCTCATGCCTTTTAACTACTACTTACTCTGACTTGTGCCTTGAACTGCATAGTTTGCAGCCATTGTCTATTACTCTTTTCAATTTTATACACAATTGTCTTAACGTATCATTGCACCTTACAAGGTTTAAAAGAGAGGAGTGATGTTCCTTTGATCTTGACGTGTAATCTAGTTCCATGCTAGACTTCCCCACACAACGTTACAATTGCATGTTTGTCTGTTCCAGTTATTTTTTTATATGAATGATGTCATACTATGCTTACCGTATTATAAACTTTGTCTCTTTATCCTTAGCTATCAATACAATGTGAGGAAATAGACAATACATTAGCCATGGTACATGGTAATATGTTTGGAACCTGGTTTTATTATGTACTTTTCAGTAAAATACAACTAATATTTTACATGGGTTCACCAGAATAAGTTCTGTATATAGACCAAAGCTATTTTGTTTGGTTTTGTTGCCTCCTTAATATCTTACGCTCGGTACTACAAATGTAAAAGCTCAACTTTTCAGCAAGCTATGGAAAAATGGTTGAACCGCCACCTTAGAAGGTGGTGAGGCAACTATAACCGCAATGTCACTCTTGCTGCGGTGGGTCAAGACATCCACTAACAATGCCAAAAGCACGTTCCTGTGTAATACTGGGTTGGTTGTTAAGGCAATCTCGTCCAAACTGCCTCGTGATCAAGATATGCAAGCTCAAAACAATGTTATATATGCGCTCTAGACACAAGTCCATTCCCTAACAGAGACCCTTTGTGAAACTAGGACGGACATTGTTCGCTGTCCTCAGGATATGCATGGTTTTGAAACCAGACTATCAGACATTTGCTATGTTGTTCAGGAGCCTAGGAGAAATGAAGGCGAAGGTTATGGTGCTCCATCGGACAATACATCATGAAAACGTAACAGTCAGGTCAAATGAACTGAGCTTGTAAACTTCTGGTGGTGCATTTATCTGCCAGACTGTTAACTTTTATGCCAACCTTCCTTTTGTTTTATAGTTGTAATTTGTTTTGTTGCGATACAGAATTTGTTCTTAACGTGCAGCCACCGGCTGAAAAAAACAACAAGCCATTTTTGTATAGTGTAGGGTGTTCCCTATATTTGCACTGGTGGCGATCTTTGATGCCGAGTGGATGTAATCAGTGCAACCACCTTAATAGCCTAGCGTTAGTTTCGGGTTTATTTATTTCCTAGTCTTCTTTTTCCCTGGTTTGCTAGTGGCCGCAACAACCATGGGCCATATACGGACCGTGGTAACCTTGACCCTGCTAAGGGCCATAGGATCCATGGGTCTCCTACGGGCCATCGATAAATGGGCCTCCAACAGGGCTGTAGAATCGGTGGGCTCAGGCTGTTGGATAAACGGGTCTACATGGGCCATAAACGGGCGTAATTTGTATCGGCCCAGCACGGTAACAGTCCGTTAACAGGCCGGAGGATAGCAAAGGCTTAATTTTGTCATAGGCATAACGGGTCGTTAATGGGCTAGAATATAGGACGGGCTGGAAATGGCGCAACGGGTTAACAGGCCAGAAATGGATCGACTCTTACCACGGGCCGAATTTGGTCCATTAGGGGAACAGGCCAGAAATGAGCGGGAAGTAATCGAGGGCCGGAAAGGAGCCCAAGAATGTATGGGCCGTCAGTGAAGGAAATATGCCCTAGAGGCTATAATAAAGTTATTATTTATTTCCTTATATCATGATAAATGTTTATTATTCATGCTAGAATTGTATTAACCGGAAACATAATACATTTGTGAATATATAGACAAACAAAGATGTCACTAGTATGCCTCTACTTGACTAGCTTGTTAATCAAAGATGGTTATGTTTCCTAACCATAAACAAGGAGTTGTTATTTGATTAACAAGGTCAAATCATTGGTTGAATGATCTGGTTGACATGACCCATTCCATTAGCTTAACACTTGATCGTTTAGTATGTTAATGCTTTCTTCATGACCCATACATGTTCCTATAACTATGAGATTATGCAACTCCGTTTACGGACGAACACTTTGGGTACTACCAAACGTCACAACGAATCGGGTGATTATAAAGGAGTACTACAGGTGTCTCCAAAGGTACTTGTTGGGTTGGCGATTTCGAGATTAGGTTTTGTCACTCCGATTGTCGGAGAGGTATCTCTAGGCCTTCTCGGTAATACACATCACTTAAGCCTTGCAAGCATCACAACTAATGAGTTAGTTGTGAGATGATGTATTACGGAACGAGTAAAGAGACTTACCGTAGCTAGATTGAACTAGGTATTGGATACCGACGATCGAATCTCGGGTAAGTAACATACCGATGACAAAGGGAACAACGATGTCGTTATGCGGTTTGACCGATAAAGATCTTCGTAGAATATGTAGGAACCAATATGGGCATCCAGGTTCCGCTATTGGTTATTGACCGAGAATGGTTCTAGGTCATGTCTACATAGTTCTCGAACCCGTAGGGTCCGCACGCTTAACGTTTCGATGACAGTTCATTATGAGTTTATAAGTATTGATGCACCGTAGTTTGTTCGGAGTCCCGGATGTGATCACGGACATGACGAGGAGTCTCGAAATGGTCGAGACATAAAGATTGATATATTGGAAGCCTACATTTGGACATCGGAAAGGTTCCGAGTGAAATCGGGAATTTCGAGTACCGGAGGTTACCGGAACCCCGGGAACTACATGGGCCCATAGTGGGCCTTGGAGGAAAGGAGAAGGGCAGCCCTAGGTGGTCGCGCCCCCCTTCCCCTAGTCCTATTAGGACTAGGAAAGGTGGGCCGCCCTCTCTCTCTTTCCCCTCCGGAATCCTAATCCAACTAGGATTGGAGGGAGTCCTACTCCGGAGGAGTAGGACTCCCTTGCGCCTCCTCCCTTGGGCCGGCCACCTCCCCTTGCCTCCTTTATATCTGAGGGCAGGGGGCACCCCAAGACACACAAGTTGATCTACGGATCTTTCCTTAGCCGTGTGCGGTGCCCCTTCCACCATATTCCACTTCGGTCATATCGTCATGAGCTTAGGCGAAGCCTGCGCCGGAGAAGTCATATCGTCGCGAGCTTAGGCGAAGCCCTGCGTCGGTGGAGCATCAACATCGCTACCACGCCGTCGTGCTGACGGAACTCATCCCCGACACTTTGCTGGATCGGAGTCCGGGGATCGTCATCGAGCTGAACGTGTGCAGAATTCGGAGGTGCCGTACGTTCGGTGCTTGGATCGGTCGGATCGTGAAGACGTACGACTACATCAACCGCGTTGTTATAACGCTTCCGCTTTCGGTCTACGAGGGTACGTGGACAGACACTCTCCCCTCTCGCTATGCCATCACCATGGTCTTGCGTGATCGTAGGAAAATTTTGAAATTACTGCGTTCCCCAACAGTGGCATCCGAGCCTGGTTTTATGCGTTGATGTCATATGCACGAGTAGAACACAAGTGAGTTGTGGACGATACAAGTCATACTGCCTACCAGCATGTCATACTTTGGTTCAGCGGTATTGTGAGATGAAGGGCCCGGACCGACATTACGCGTACGCTTACGCGAGACTGGTTTCACCGCTCCGAGCACTCGTTGCTTAAAGGTGACCGGCGGTGTCTGTCTCTCTCACTTTAGTTGAACTGAGTGTGGCATACGCCCGGTCCTTGAGAAGGTTAAACGGAGTCTATTTGACAAACTATCGTTGTGGTTTTGATGCGTAGGTAAGAACGGTTCTTGCTCAGCCCGTAGCAGCCACGTAAAACTTGCAACAACAAAGTAGAGGACGTCTAACTTGTTTTTGAAGGGCATGTTGTGATGTGATGTGGTCAAGACGTGATGCTATATTTTATTGTATGAGATGATCATGTTTTGTAACCGAGTTATCGGAAAAAGGCAGGAGCCATATGGTTGTCGCTTATTGTATGAAATGCAAACGCCATGTAATTGCTTTACTTTATCACTAAGGAGTAGCGATAGTCGAGAAGCAATAGTTGGCGAGACGACAACGATGCTACGATGGAGATCAAGGTGTCGCGCCGGTGACGATGGTGATCATGCGGTGCTTCGGCGATGGAGATCACAAGCACAAGATGATGATGACCATATCATATCACTTATATTGATTGCATGTGATGTTTATCCTTTATGCATCTTATCTTGCTTTGATTGACGGTAGCATTATAAGATGATCTCTCACTAAAAATTATCAAGAAGTGTTCTCCCGAGTATGCACCGTTGCGAAAGTTCTTCGTGAGACACCACGTGATGATCGGGTGTGATAGGCTCTACGCTCAAATACAACGGGTGCAAAACAGTTGCGCACGCTGAATACTCAGTTAAACTTGACGAGCCTAGCATATAACAGATATGGCCTCGGAACACGGAGACCGAAGGTCGAGCGTGAATCATATAGTAGATATGATCAACATAGTGATGTTCACCATTGAAACTACTCCATCTCACGTGATGATCGGACATGGTTTAGTTGATATGGATCACGTGATCACTTAGATGACTAGAGAGATGTCTGTCTAAGTGGGAGTTTTTAATATGATTAATTGAACTTAAATTTATCATGAACTTAGTACTGATAGTATTTTGCTTGTCTATGTTTACATGTAGATAGATGGCTCGCCGTTGTTCCGTTGAATTTTAATGCGTTCCTTGAGAAAGCAAAGTTGAAAGATGATGGTAGCAATTACACGGACTGTGTCCGTAACTTGAGGATTATCCTCATTGCTGCACGTAAAAATTACGCCCTGGAAGCACCGCTGGTGACAGGCCTGCAGATCTTGAGCCGTGGTTGTGAACGTCTGGCAAAACAGAGCTGATGACTACTCTATAGTTCAGTGTGCCATGCTTTACGGCTTAGAACCGGTCTTCAACGACGCTTTTGAACGTCATGGAGCATATGAGATGTTCCAGGAGTTGAAGTTAATATTTCAAGCAAATGCCCGGATTGAGAGATATGAAGTCTCCAATAAGTTCTATAGCTGCAAGATGGAGGAGAATAGTTACATCGGTGAGCACATACTCAAAATGTCCGGGTATAACAATCACTTAATTCAGCTGGGAGTTAATCTTCCGGATGATAGTGTCATTGATGTAATTCTCCAATCATCGCCACCAAGCTACAAGAGCTTCGTGATGAACTATAATATGCAAGGGATGACTAAGACAATTCCTGAGCTCTTCGCGATGCTAAAAGCTGCGGAGGTAGAAATCAAGAAAGAGCATCAAGTGTTGATGATCAACAAGACCACTAGTTTCAAGAAAAGGGCAAAGGGAAGAAGAAGGAAACTTCAAAAGAACAGCAAGAAAGTTGCTGATCAAGAGAAGAAACCCAAGTCTGGACCTAAGCCTGAAATCGAGTGTTTTACTGCAAGCGCCGGATAATCGAAGCGGAACTGCCCCAAGTATTTGGCGGATAAAAAGGATGGCAAGGTGAACAAAGGTATATGTGATATACATGTTATTGATGTGTACCTTACTAATACTCGCAGAGTACCGGTATTTGATACTGGTTACATTGCTAATATTTGCAACTTGAAACAGGAACTACGGATTGCGAAGATTGGCTAAGGACGAGGTGACGATGCTGCGTTGGAAATGGTTCCAAAGTCGATGTGATCGCAATGGCACGCTACCTCTACATCTACCTTCGGGATTAGTTTTAGACCTAAATAATTGTTATTTGGTGCCAGCGTTGAGCATGAACATTATATCTGGATCTTGTTTAATGCGAGACGGTTATTCATTTAAATCAGAGAATAATGGTTGTTCTATTTATATGAGTAATATCTTTTATGGTCATGCACCCTTGAAGAATGGTCTATTCTTGTTGAATCTCGGAGTAGTGATACACATATTCATAATGTTGAAGCCAAAAGATGCAGAGTTGATAATGATAGTGCAACTTATTTGTGGCAATCGCCGCTTAGGTCATATCGGTGTAAAACGCATGAAGAAACTCCATCTTGATGGGCTTCGGAATCACTTGATTATGAATCACTTGGTACTTGCGTAACCGTGCCTCATGGGCAAGATGACCAAAACGCCGTTCTCCGGAACTATGGAGCGAGCAACCGATTTGTTGGAAATCATACATACTGATGTTTGTGGTCCAATGAATGTTGAGGCACGCTTGGTATCAAGTTATTTTCTCACCTTCACAGATGATTTGAGCAGATATGGGTATATCTACTTAATGAAACACAAATCTGAAACATTTGAAAAGTTCAAAGAATTTCAGAGTGAAGTGGAAAATCATCGTAACAAGAAAATAAAATTTCTACGATCTGATCGTGGAGGAGAATATTTGAGTTACGAGTTTGGTTTACATTTGAAACAATGTGGAATAGTTTCAAGAACTCACGCCACCCGGAACACCACAGAGAAATGGTGTGTCCGAACGTCGTAATCGCATTTTACTAGATATGGTGCGATCTATGATGTCTATTTCCGATTTACCGCTATCGCTTTTGGGGTTATGCTTTAGAGACGGCCGCATTCACGTTAAATAGGACACCGTCAAAATCCGTTGAGACGACGCCTTATGAACTATGGTTTGGCAAGAAACCAAAGTTGTCGTTTCTTAAAGTTTGGGGCTGCGATGCTTATGTAAAGAAACTTCAACCAGATAAGCTCGAACCCAAATCGGAAAAATGTGTCTTCATAGGATACCCAAAAGAGATCTGTTGGGTACACCTTCTATCACAGATCTGAAGGCAAGATTTTCGTTGCTAAATTCGGATCCTTTCTAGAGAAGGAGTTTCTCTCGAAGAAGTGAGTGGGAGGAAAGTAGAACTTGATGAGATAACTGTATCTGCTCCCTTATTGGAAAGTAGTTCATCACAAGAAATGGTTCTCGTGACAACTACACCTATTAGTGAAGAAACTAATGATGATGATCATGAAACTTGAGATCAAGTTACTATCGAACCTCGTAGGTCAACCAGAGTAAAATACGCACCAGAGTGGTACAGTAATCATATTCGGAAGTCATGTTACTTGACCATGGCGAACCTACAAACTATGAAGAAGCGATGGTGAGCCCAGATTCGCAAAATGGCCGGAAGCCATGAAATCTGAGATGGGATCCATGTATGAGAACAAAGTATGGACTTTGGTTGACTTGCCCGATGATCGGCAAGCCATTGAAAATAAATGGATCTTTAAGAAGAAGACCGACGATGGTAATATAACATCTACAAAGCTCGACTTGTTGCGAAAGGTTTTCGACAAGTTCAAGGGGTTGACTACGATGAGACTTTCTCACCCGTAGCGATGCTTAAGTCTGTCCGAATCATGTTAGCAATTGCCGCATTTTATGATTATGAAATTTGGCAAATGGATGTAAAACTGCATTCTTGAATGGATTTCTAGAAGAAGAGTTGTATATGATGCAACCAGAAGGTTTTGTCGATCCAAAGGGTGCTAACAAAGTGTGCAAGCTCCAACGATCAATTTATGGTCCAGTGCAAGCCTCTCGGAGTTGGAATAAACGCTTTGATAGTGTGATCAAAGCATATGGGTTTGTACAGACTTTTGGAGAAGCCTGTATTTACAAGAAAGTGAGTGGGAGCTCAGTAGCATTTCCGATATTATATGTGGACGACATATTATTGATTGGAAATGATATAGAATTTCTGGATAGCATAAAAGGATACTTGAATAAAAGTTTTTCAATGAAAGACCTCGGTGAAGCTGCTTACATATTGGGCATCAAGATCTATAGAGATAGATCAAGACGCTTAATTGGACTTTCACAAAGCACATACCTTGATAAAGTTTTGAAAAGTTCAAAATGGATCGTGCAAAGAAAGGTTTTTGCCTGTGTTGCAAGGTATAAAATTGAGTCAGACTCAATGCCCGACCATAGCAGAAGATAGAGAAAAATGAAAGATGTTCCCTATGCTTCAGCCATAGGCTCTATCATGTATGCAATGTCTGTGTACCAGACTGACGTATGCTTAGCTGTAAGCTTGGCAGGAAGGTACCAAAGTAATCCAGGAATGGATCACCGGACAATGTCAAGAACATCCTGAAATACCTGAAAAGGACTAAGGATATGTTTCAGATATGGAGGTGACAAAGAGCTAGTCGTAAATGGTTACGCCGATGTAAGCTTTGACATCGATCCGGACGATTCTAAATCGCAAACCGGATACGTGTTTTTATTAAACGGTGGAGCTGTCGGTTGGTGCAGTTCTAAACAAAGCGTCGTGGCGGGATCTACATGTGAAGCGGAGTACATAGCTGCTTGGAAGCAGCAAATGAAGGAGTCTGGATGAAAGAGTTCATTTCCGATCTAGGTGTCATACCTAGTGCATCGGGACCTATGAAGATCTTCCGTGACAATATCGGTGCAATTGCCTTGGCAAAGGAATCCAGATTTCACAAGAGGACCAAGCATATCAAGAGACGCTTCAATTCCATTCGGGACCAAGTCCAAGTGGGAGACATAGAGATTTGCAAAATACATACGGATCTGAATGTTGCGTAACCGCTGACTAAGCCTCTTCCACGAGCAAAACATGATCGCACCAAGACTCCATGGGTGTTAGGATCATTACTTTGTAATCTAGATTATTGACTCTAGTGCAAGTGGGAGACTGAAGGAAATATGCCCTAGAGGCTATAATAAAGTTATTATTTATTTCCTTATATCATGATAAATGTTTATTATTCATGCTAGAATTGTATTAACCGGAAACATAATACATGTGTGAATATATAGACAAACAGTATGTCACTAGTATGCCTCTACTTGACTAGCTTGTTAATCAAAGATGGTTATGTTTCCTAACCATAAACAAGGAGTTATTATTTGATTAACAAGGTCACATCATTGGTTGAATGATCTGGTTGACATGACCCATTCCATTAGCTTAACACTTGATCGCTTAGTATGTTAATGCTTTCTTCATGACCCATACATGTTCCTATAACTATGAGATTATGCAACTCCGTTTACGGAGGAACACTTTGGGTACTACCAAACGCCACAACGAATCGGGTGATTATAAAGGAGTACTACAGGTGTCTCCAAAGGTACTTGTTGGGTTGGCGATTTCGAGATTAGGTTTTGTCACTCCGATTGCTCTGGAGAGGTATCTCTAGGCCTTCTCGGTAATACACATCACTTAAGCCTTGCAAGCATCACAACTAATGAGTTAGTTGTGAGATGATGTATTACGGAACGAGTAAAGAGACTTACCAGAATCTAGATTGAACTAGGTATTGGATACCGACGATCGAATCTCGGGTAAGTAACATACCGATGACAAAGGGAACAACGATGTCGTTATGCGGTTTGACCGATAAAGATCTTCGTAGAATATGTAGGAACCAATATGGGCATCCAGGTTCCGCTATTGGTTATTGACCGAGAATGGTTCTAGGTCATGTCTACATAGTTCTCGAACCCGTAGGGTCCGCACGCTTAACGCTTCGGCGATGCTTCATTATGAGTTTATAAGTATTGATTCTCCGAAGTTTGTTCTGAGTCACGGATGTGATCTCGTACATGACGTGGAGTCTCGATATGGTCGAGACATAAAGATTTATATATTTGAAGCCTACATTTGGACATCGGAAAGGTTCCGAGTGAAATCGAATTTATCGGAGTACCGGAGGTTACCGGAACCCGGGAACTACATGGGCCCATAGTGGGCCTTGGAGGAAAGGAGAAGGGCAGCCCTAGGTGGCGCGCCCCTTCCCCTAGTCCTATTAGGACTAGGAAAGGTGGGCCGCCCCTCTCTCTCTTTCCTCCGGGAATCCTAATCCAACTAGGATTGGAGGGGAGTCCTACTCCCGGAGGAGTAGGACTCCCTTGCGCCTCCTCCCTTGGGCCGCCACCTCCCCTTGCCTCCTTTATATCGGGGGCAGGGGCACCCCAAGACACACAAGTTGATCTACGGATCTTTCCTTAGCCGTGTGCGGTGCCCCTTCCACCATATTCCACTTCGGTCATATCGTCATGAGCTTAGGCGAAGCCTGCGCCGGAGAAGTCATATCGTCATGAGCTTAGGCGAAGCCCCGCGCCGGTGGAGCATCAACATCGTCACCACGCCGTCGTCTTGTGGAACTCATCCCCGACACTTTGCTGGATCGAGTCCGGGATCGCCATCGAGCTGAACGGTGCGTAACTCGGAGGTGCCGTCGTTCGGTGCTTGGATCGGTCGGATCGTGAAGACGTCTGACTACATCAACCGCGTTGTTATAACGCCCGCTTCGGGTTCACGAGGGTACATGGACGGACACTCTTCCCTCTCGTTGCTATGCCATCACCATGGTCTTGCGTGATCGTAGGAAATTTTTTGAAATTACTGCGTTCCCCAACAGTCAGTAGGCTAAAAGCTAACACGGGCTGGAAACGGCCCATGTGAATCATGGGCTGTTAACGAGTACAAAGAAATTTACTGTTCATTATGGGTAGAGTCATCGTGGGCCTCTAAAGGGCCTAAAGATACGAAGGCCTAATATGGGCCGAAAGACGTCATGGGCCATACATGGGCCGAAAGTGAAACGGGCTGGTGTTATATTGGACGGCCCACATGAGTTGTTGGGCCGATTTCGGGTAGGCCCTAACAGGTCGTGAGTTACCGGGCCATAAAATGGGCTATTTTCGAAGAGACCGTTAACAGGCTTTTCATGGGCCAGCCCGCTAACTTTTGACCAAGTCAAACGGGCCGGCCTTTGTAAGCTAAATGGGCTAGTGGTGGGCCATCACACGTGTCGACATATCATAGGCTCCTATCTGACCCACTGAGGAGCTGACACGTGTTTCCTCCAGCCAATCAGAATTTTACACGTGGAAATTTCCCATTGGTCCGGGCAGTTAACGGGTTATCGGATCCAAAACCAGACATGATAGCTTAATGGCATCCCGTTACGCTGGATGCCATGTGTCGGTCACCCTTGACGAAAGCACTTCTGTGACGCGCGATTTATTGTCATGGAAGTGGACACTTTCGTGATGATAATTTTGGTAATGTCATTGAACACTTCTACGACAGCACAGGTATGCCTATCTTGATTCTGTCATAAAATCGTCATGGATGTGCATGCATGACAAAAAACGTGACCTACTGTGACAATCACGTATCATCACGGAAGTGTATTTTTTTGTAGTGTATGTGGTATTTACCTACCGTTGCAATTAAATTTGCATGTGCCAAACTCTAAACCTTCAAATGATAATATGTTTTGTATGCTCAAATCGCTCATGTAGCAACTAGGGATGTCAATATCTTCCATTCTAGGTGGGTTATTCTCACGATAAGTGGACTCTGCTCATCATTCACGAGAAATGGCTGGTAATCGGGATGCCCAGTCCCATGCTCAAATCAAATCAAAATATAATTGCAAACAGAACTCCCACAGGACTGTTGTTAGTTGGAAGGTACTCGTTGTTTCAGACCAGTCATGGAGTGTGCTTGTTGGTTGTGGGGGAGTATAAACTTTACCATTCTGTTTCTGAACCGCCTATAATGTATCTAGTATGGAAGATACCAAGATCTCTTGGTTGTTATGTTGACAATGAAAGCATACCGCTCAAAAAATTATTTATCTCTATTTCAAAATCTCGAGCTCTGGCGCCTCTGCAAATCCCTGCTTCCCTCTGCGAAGGGCCTATCTATTCACTTTTATTGATGAGTCATCATCCTCTTATAAAAAGCACCAGTTAGAGAGCACCACCATCATTTGTATGCATTGTTATTAGTTGATATTAAGTATGACGGCGACTGGATCTCTTTCACCATGAATTACAATGTCTAATCAGTCCTTGATCTTTAGGGGAGCTCTGCATTTATGTCTTGCGGTCTCAGAAACGGCTAGCCAGATACCATTTTGTTATATCATATCATGATTGTTTTGAGAAAGTGTTATCATCCGAGATTTATTATTATTGCTCGCTAGTTGATTATGCCATTGATATGAGTAAATGTGAGACCTAAATGCTATTGTGAATATGGTTAGTTCATAATCTTTGCTGAAAATTTGAATGTTGGCTTTACATATTTGCAACAACAAGATCAAACAGAGTTTGTAAAAGTTTTCCTTTATCACTTTCAGTTTGTCAACTAAATTGCTTGAGGACAAGCAACGTGTTAAGCTTTGAGGAGTTGATACGTCTCCATCGTGACTACTTTTCCAAACTCTTTTGCCCTTGTTTTGGAATCTAATTTGCATAATTTAAATGAGACTAACCCGGACTGACGCTGTTTTCAGCAGAATTGCCATCGTGTTATTTTTGTGCAGAAATAAAGTTCTCAGAATGACCTAAAACTTCAAGGAGATTATTTTTGGAATAAATAAAAAATATTGGCGAAAGAATCAACTAGAGGGGACCCACCACCTGTCCACAAGGGTGGAGGGTGCCCCACTAGGGCGCGCCCTCCTGTCTTGTGGGTCCCACGAGGCTCCACCGACCTCAACTCCAACTACGTATATTCATGTTCAGGGAGAAAAAAACCAGAGAGAAGGATTCATCGTGTTTTACGATATGAAGTTGCCGCCACCTCCTGTTCTTCCTCGAGAGGGCGGATTTTCGGGGGAAACGACACCTACGGGATCACGAGGATCCCTTCTGCGGTTTGCGGGCACGAGGTTGTGCAAAGAGCGGGTCTAGTAGTTAGCACGAGGAGATTTACCCAGGTTAGGGCCGCGAAGATGCGTAATACCCTAGTCCTTCTTTGGTGTGTGTTTGAGCGTTCTTGAGCCCTTGAACAAGCTATGGTGTGTGCGTAGTCCGAAACGTCTGAATCCTTCCTCAGTACACCTCGGGCCTCCTTTTATAGGTAAAAGGGGTCACCACAGTGGCACACAGGAGGTGGAAATTATGTAAAGTGTACAAGCTTATCGCCTCACATCATAGGACAAAACGCATTAAATGCACTACTTAGGTGTCCTCTTGCTTTATTAGGGACGGCAACGAAGCCCGTCCCGTCCGTCGCCGCTTCGCCTTGCTCCCACACGCGTCCAGGCCAACGAGGCATGCAGCGCCATGTAGGCTGGCAGGCTGCTGAGATGGTGCGGTGGTAGGGTCTTCACGAAGATCTGCATGCCACCACGTAGGTGCTTGACTAGTTGTCTTAGGAGGCACGTACTACCACGTGGGTACTTGCTTAGTTGGTGGGTCGGCCCCTGAGCTGGGGCGGCAAGGTTTTGTCGTGGTCTTGCTGATATTCCTGGCAAGGGTCTTGTCAGGGCCTTGCGGGCGCCTTCGGCAAGAGTCTTGCTGGGGAATCATGGGTATCTTCGGCAGGAGCCTTGCCGGGGCCTCGTGGGTACATTTGTATTCAGAGCATACAAGTCAAGGCACATGCGGAAGCTTAACATGTGTGAGTACAGACATCTACAAATGAAAAGGCTGAGAAGCCTGACTATCTACCAGATCCGGTCGAGGGCACAAGATCGTAGCTGAAGTAACAAGCTAAACGTCGAGGTCCACACGGAACTACTGGCGAGACTGAAGTCTCTCTGCAAAACATAAATTAAGCAAATGTGAGTACAAATGTACCCAGCAAGACTTACATCAGAACTAACTACATATGAATCAGTATCAACAAAGGGGGTGGTGGAGTTTGACTGCAGCAAGCCAGCTTTGACTCAGTGGCTATCCTAAACTACGACTTCAAGTAACTCTTTTGAGGTGGCGCACACGAGTCCACATATTCAACATATCAATACACCGCTATGGATCCGCTCATGTATCCCCACAAGAAGGCCATCCATAGCACTCACGCTTATCTTGCGAGTTTTAGAGTATCCACTTTCACTTGTCTATGAACTGTTATATGCAACCCAGAAGTCCTTTATCGCGGACACGGCTATTCGAATAGATCATTTATAACCCTGCAGGGGTGTACTTCTTCACACATGTTTCCACCACTTAGCGTCTGCACACGACATGTGCTCGACAGACTTCAAGCGAAAGCCGACGTGGGTGTAGCCCACGACCTACCTAAACACTCAAGTCTCTAGTCCAGGTTTATCGCCTATCCAGGTCGAGGCCGGCCGAGGTTTCCACATACGGCCCCGAACGATGTGTGCAGGGTTCCCGAGACACCAAACGGGCGTCCGGTACACCGTGCCACGTACCTACCGCATCACAGCCCACCTCATGGTCACGCTGCCCACAGCCTCCAAAGATACTAAAAACACCAGAAACTACTTGCAACTCCTGGAAAGAGGACTAGTGTGGTTAAGAAGTCGAGCGAGGTCATATTTCAGGTCCTAATGCATGGTAGTAGTTGTTCATGGATCACAAACACAGAACTCAGTTCCTGAGGACGGCTTCAATGAGACAACCCACCATGTACACCTACATGGCCTCTCACCGCTACCTTTACCAAATCATGTTCACACACTTAGCTCACACATAGTAGGACATGTTCATCACCATTCCAATTCATTCCCGATGAATCAGACCCGACTCAACTCTAAGCAAGAGTGTGCATGACAAACAAGCATGAATGAGTAGGCACACTAGGGCTCAAACAACTCCTACTCATGCTAGTGGGTTTCATCTATTTACTGTGGCAATGACAGGTCATGCAGAGGAAAAGGGGTTCAGCTACCGCAGCATGTAACAGTTGAATCAATGTTGTCCTAAGGCAGTAAAAGAGAGCAGGAGCGAGAGAGTGGGATTGTATCGGAATGAACAACGGGGGCTTTGCTTGCCTGGCACTTCTGAAGATAGTATAGTTCTTCATCGGTGTCACCGAACTCATTGGAACATCGTCTACTGAGAGGGGACAATTACCCGCAACAGAGAGAAAACACAATCAATGCAATGCGGCAATATGATGCATGATCATGACATGGCAATATGATGTGATTTGAGCTAATGCAACTAGCAACAGGTTAAATGGAGTTGGTTTGAATCCAAGAATCAAATTTAAACTCCATATGTGTATATTCAAATGCCATTTACTTGATTTGTCCTAAGCAGCATCCATAAGTTGTTCTAACATGCATGAAAATGCCATACACAGATTCCTCGGATTTTTCTGATCATTTTTCATATATAATTTATTTCATTCTGAGTTATGGTTGAATTTCTATGAATTTTAGAAGTTTTAACCATTTTCTGAAATAAATAAATCATTAATGATTTATTTAAAATCTTAGAAAAGCATTATTGCGTCAGCCTGACGTCAGAATGACATCATCAGGTCAACAACGTCAGCCCAGGTCAAACCTGACGCTGGGACCCACTGGTCAGTGACTAGGCTAATTAACGGAGACTGTTAGTGCTAATTTAATCCTAACTAAAAGTGTCAGTGGGGCATGGGCCCACATGTCATTGACTAGGGAGGGTAGTTAGTGACCTAATTAGTTTTAGCCTAATTTGACACGTCAGCCGGCCGGGGCTAGGCTGCCGGCGACCTCAACCGACGGTGGAGGCTCGCCGGACATGAGCTACATGCGGCGGATGGACTCGCGGAGACCATCTGGGCGTAGCCCATGCTCTCCCGCATCCAGAGGAGCAGGTGGGTGGCTGCGGGGGTGTCGGAGCTCGCCGGAATGAAGCTCGCGGCGGTGGCCGAAGTTCGGCGTTAGCGGGTTAGGCGCTACGGCGCATCTCAGGACGAGCTGGGGACGTCCACTGCTTCCTTGGAGTGCCCTGAGTGTGGGGCAACACTCAGGCGCAAGCTTCGGTGGCTGCAGCGGCAGCGGCGACATGGCTGGCGTCGAGGAGCTCTCGAGGACGACGGCTAGAGGACGTGAGGGACGACGGGGCAAGGGGGAATCCGGTCAACGGCTCACCGCGGAGCTGCAGGGATGGTTAGCGGGCTCGGGGACGCGCCGCAGTGGCCGGATCGACGGAGAAGGGCGCCGGAGCCGAAGCTTGAAGACGATGATGATGGCGGCTGCTCGGGGCCTCTGTGCTTCCTTCCTTTGGTGCAGAGGTGAAGAAAGAGGTGGCGGAGGCTCTGGATAGCTCGGGAAGGCAAGGCGACGGCGGTGGGCGCGGCGGCTCACGGCGGCGTGCTCAGGCGCGTGAGGGGGAGAGCGAGGGAGAGAGACAGAGGAAAGTGGAGGGTAGGGGGAGAGAGTGAGAGAGGGTCGGGGTAGTACGTGGCGGCTCCAGGCACTACAAAAAAAGACACATCTGTGACATTTTGGGCCGAACGAAAAAAATTTATGTCATACATATGACACTTCTATGACGATAATTGTGACAAAACCCGGTATCATCATAGATGTGGTGGGCTCCTACTTCTATGACAAAAAATCGTGATGTAAAATTGGCTTTTCCTCCTGGCGGGCCGGAGACGCAGCTGCATGACATTCTTTGGGCCGCCCATGACGGAAAAAACCGTGGTAGAAGCAAGGGGTATTTCGGGAGTTCCGATTACGGTGGGAGGTCGGGGTCGAGCGATGCGCTTTTCTCTCTCGTGACACGACGCTGCAGCGTGTGTGCGGCGTTGGCTCTAATCGAACCCGAGCAAGGCGTTGGGCTCTAACTGAACCCGAGCGACAGTAATCGCAGGCTACGCGTTATCGAACCCGAGCGATCGATCGATGGCTGTTAATCGAACTCGATCGAAGCGATTCTTCGCCATCGCCGCTAATCAAGCCGATCGATGATGCCTCTGGGATGAACATTGAGCATTGCGGGGGGTTGGATGAACAGTGAGCGGTGGCATTTGCCTCTAGATGAACAGGACTCCGTGGTGTGGTGGAGGGATGGATGAACAGTAGACGGTGGAGGGTTGCCCGTGGAGGGGTGGTTGAACAGGACCCCGTGGTGTGGAGGGCTGGATGAACAGTAGACGGTGGAGGGGTGCCCGTGGATGAGTGGTTGAATAGGACCCCGTGGTGTGAAGGGCTGGATGAACAGTAGATGGTGGAGGGGTGGTTGAACAGGAGCCGGTGGAGTAGCGCGCGGTGGAGGCTGGATGAACAGGAGCCCGTGGAGGCTGGCACTAGTAGAAAAAGGGGCTATCGTTGAGGCCTGTTTTGCCCATTAGTCCCGGTTCAATCCAGAACCGGGACTAATGCGAGCATTTATCCCGGTTCGTGAGCCCAGGGGGCCGGCCGGGCCACGTGGGCCATTGGTCCCGGTTCGTCCGGACCTTTTGGTCCTGGTTGGTGGGACGAACCGGGACCAATGGTCCCGCCTCGCCCACCACTTTGGGTCCGGGTTGGTGGCTTGAACGGGTACCAACGGCTTCCTTTTTGTCCGGGTTCATGCCACCAACCGGGGCTAATGGTGCTGCCTATATATAGCCCCTCGCAAGAGCAGAGCACACTGCTCTGTTTTTCCGCCGAGGGGAGGGGCTTGGTGGTGCTCTAGCTCACCTCCTATGCACACAAGGTGTTCGATGGAATGCCCGAGCCACACTACTTAAGCTTTCTCCTCTCCAAGCTCGACCTCTAACCTCCATTTTCCTCAATATTTGTCTAGGTTTAGCGGTCCGTCACGCCTGGCCCCCGTCTTCACCGCCGTCGATCACCATGGGCGATCTCATCGCCAAAGACCACCGTGGTGAGCCTCTTGTTCTTATCTTCTTTACGAAAGGAAAAATATTCTTACTTGTATTATTTTCTTACTTTTATTATTGCATCTAATATAGTGCGATGGTTTTGGTATCCGCCCCGTCGGCCTCGTCACATCTATGATTCGGATGTGGTATATATTATCTTTTCATAACTATTGGTTCATTTATTGTTTATGAAAATTAAGCCGACCAACGTGACATAGATTTTATTTATCTAGGAGGTTGTTGAACCGAAATTCCAACCGACCCTATTGTCGAGAGGTTAAATTTAGTTGAAGAAGAAAACAATTTCTTGAAGGAAAAATAAAAAACTTGAGGAGGAGAAGATGATATTGGAGTTGCATGTTGCGGATGTCGATGATCACAAGATCAAGATGGATGCAATGCGCTTGAAGATGAGAAAGATTAGAAAATATGCCATTCATACCGAGGCTTGGTATCATTATGCCGTTGGATCAGCTTGTTACCTTGGTTGCGATTATGATCAGATTTGTTTTCACATTGAAATGTTTTACATAGTTTCAATGTATGGTTTAATTAATTTAGATGCTCTGCAGAGCTTTATGTTGTTAGATGAGAACTATGTATGTACTTTGGTTTTATGTGATGATGAACTTCTATTAATTTGGTCATTTAATTATCTATTCATGATGTTACGTAATGATTTTTGACACTTAATTATATATAATGCACGCAGATGAACCGGCAATGGATGTACGGTGGCAGACACACCTCCGAGTACATTAAGGGCGTGCATGCTTTTCTCAAGTGGCTGAGGCAAACAAGCAGAATGGTTTTATGTGTTGTCCATGCCTTATATGTGGGAATACGAAGTCTTACTCTGACCGGAAAATCCTTCACACCCTTTACAAGGGTTTCATGCCACACTATAATGTTTGGACGAGGCACGGAGAAATAGGGGTTATGATGGAAGACGGCGAGGAAGAAGAGTACGATGACAACTATGTGCCCCTGAATACGGTGATGCTATCGAACATCAAGTTGCACTGCAGACGATGTGCACGATGGTGCTGCAAGAACGTAAGCCGCTGAAGATCAAGATGAACCAGACGATGTGCCCCATGATGATGATCTCCGCCGGGTCATTGTCGATGCAAGGACACAATGCGAAAGTCAAAAGGAGAAGCTGAAGTTCGATCGCATGTTAGAGGATCACAAAAAGGGTTGTACCCCAATTGCGAAGATGGCAACACAAAGCTCTGCACCGTACTCGAATTGCTGCAGTGGAAGGCAGAGAATGTCGTGCTCGATAAAGGATTTGAGAAGCTATCAAAATAATGAAGAAGAAGCTTCCAAAGGATAACGAATTGCCCGACAAAGACATACGCAGCAAAGAAGGTGGTATGCCCTCTAGGATTGGAGGTGGAGAAGATACATGCATGCCCTAATGAATGCATCCTCTACCGTGGTGCCTACAAGGATCTGAACGCATGCCCGGTATGTCACGGTGCATTGCGGTATATGATCGACGAGATGACCTCGTGATGTTGACGGCGAGCCTCCGGGAAGAGGGTTCTGCGAAGGTGATGTGGTATGCTCCTATAATACCACGGTTGAAACGTCTGCTCAGAAACGGAGAGCATGCCAAGTTGATGCGATGGCACGGTGAGGACCGTAAGAAAGACGGGAAGTTGAGAGCACCACGACGGGTCGCAGTGGAGAAAAATCGAGAGAAAGTACTGGGATGAGTTTGCAAAGGACCCAAGGAACGTATGGTTTGCTTTAAGCGCGGATGGCATTAATCCTTTCGGGAGCAGAGCAGCAATCACAACACCTGGCCCGTGACTCTATGTATGTATAACCTTCCTCCTTGGATGTGCATGAAGCGGAAGTTCATTATGATGCCAGTTCTCATCCAAGGCCCTAAGCAACCCGGCAACGACATTGATGTGTACCTAAGGCCATTAGTTGAGGAACTTTTACAACTGTGGAATGGAAACGGTGTATGTACATGGGATGAGCACAAAAAGGAGGAATTTGACCTGAAGGCGTTGCTGTTCGTGACAATCAACGATTGGCCCGCTCTCAGTAACCTTTCGTGATGAGACAAACAAGGGATACCACTCATGCACGACTGTTTACTTGACACCGATAGTATATACCAGGAAGCTGCAGGAAGAATGTGTACTGGCCATCGCCGATTTCTTCCGACCAACCATCAATGTCGAAAGAAAGGCAAGCATTTCAAAGGCGCAGGCAGATCACCGTAAGAAGCCCGCCATGCGCATCGGTGATCACGCATTTGCTATGGTAAATGATTTACACGTAATCTTTGGAAAGGGTCGGCGGACTAGCTGTTCGAATGACGCCGAGAATCACGCACTCCATGTGGAAGAAGAAATCTATATTTTGGGACCTACCCTCATCGGAAAGACCTAGAGGTCCGCTCGATCGACGTGATGCACGTGACGAAGAACCTTTGCGTGAACCTGCTAGGCTTCTTGGGCGGTATGGGAAGACAAAAGATACACCGAGGCACGAGAGGACCTCGCAACGCTTGCACGAAAAAAGAGGGCATGCCTCCGGCAAAGATGAAGGTCCCGCCAGCTACGCTCTTACGAAAGAAGAGAAAGAAATATTCTTTCAATGCCTGCTCAAGATGAAGGTCCCGACCGCTTCTCGTCGAATATAAAGGGAATAATAAATATGTCGAAAAAAGTTCCGTAACCTAAAGTCTCATGACTGCCACGTGATTATGACGCAATCGCTTCCGGTTGCATTGAGAGGGCTTCTACGGAAAATGTCCGATTAGCCATTGTGAAGCTATGTGCATTCCTCAATTCAATATCTCGAGAAGGTGATCGATCCAGAAATCGTAGTAACGCTTAAGGAGTGATGTGGCGCAATGTCTTGTCGGTTTCGAGCTGGTGTTCCCACCATCCTTCTTCAATATCATGACGCACGCCCTAGTTCATCTAGTCGACGAGATTGTCATTACGGGGCCCGTATTTCTACACAATATGTACCCCTTTGAGAGGTTCATGGAGTCCTAAAGAAATATGTTCAGAATCGTGCTAGGCCAGAAGGAAGCATCTCCATGGGCCATCAAACAGAGGATGTCATCGGGTTTTGTGTTGACTTCATTCCTGGCCTTAATAAGATAGGTCTCCCTAAATCGCGGTATGAGGGGAGACTGACCGAAAAGGCACGCTTGGAAGAGACTCAATAATATGCAGGACGGATATTCTTGGTCTCAAGAACACTACACAGTTCTCTGAGAACTCTACCTTGGTGACCCGTATGTCGATGAACACAAGAACAGCCTCAAGGCCCAAACACCCAGAGCAAAGGCGACGACTGGATTACATGTGAACACATCAGGACTTTCAGCAGTTGGTTGGAAACACGTCTCAGAGGTGACAGCACTGTTTGTGATTAGTTGTACTTGTTGTCCAGGGGACCATCTTCGACTGTAATGGTTTGGAAAGGATACGAGATAAATGGGAATACATTTTACACGATTGACCAAGATGAAAAGAGCACCAACCAAAACAGCGGGGTCCGCTTTGATGCAGCAACCGACAAGGGAAATGACACATATTATGGTTACATAGTAGACATATGGGAACTTGACTACGGAGTGGATTTTAAGGTCCCTTTGTTTAAGTGCAAGTGGGTCAACTGTCAGGGGAGGCGGTAGTGTAGACCCACAAGACGGAATGACAACAAGTGGATCTGAAAAATCTTGGGTACAATGACGAACCGCTCATCCTAGCCAATGATGTGGCACAGGTTATCTATGTGAAGGACATGTCTACTGCATCGAGGAAAAGAAAAGATAAGGAAGCGAATACATCATACAATGAGCCAAAGCGCCACATAGTTCTTTTCAGGAAAAAGGGACATCACAGGAGTGGAGGGCAAGACAGACATGTCTCAAGAGTATGAAAAGTTTCATGAAATTCCCCCTTCAAAGTCAAGGCTGACCCAAGCATCCCGATAAATGATGAAGATTATCCATGGTTACTAGCAAGAAGCAAGCGACACAAGCGAAGAAAAAGTGAAGACTTTCTCCGCAACTATTATGATGATACCATGCCAACTTTGTAACACACGAGTATGATACCATTGTCCGCTTTGTTCATGAACATACTATGCCAACTTTGAGAACCTCGCTAACCAAGAAGGCGCTCACACCGGTTTATAAGCCCGTCCCTCTACGCCTTGTTGAGCTCACAAACTTGTGATTCACACAAATTTCAAAGAATTCAAATTTTATAAAACTAATGGCACAAACAGAAAGTTTATAATTGTTCTAAAACAAATGGCACTAACAGAAAGTTTATAATTTTGCTGACCTAAAAGCAAAAAGAATTATAAAATAAAGCAAAAACCAAAAGAAAATAAATAATGCAGGAAACAAAACAAAAAACTTGAAAAAATAATAATAATAGCAACAATAAGCATTTTGTTGTAAGTAGAAACAAAATAAAATAAATAAAGCAACAAAGAAAACAAAAAAGTGTTTTTGAATTTTAAAACTAATGGCACAAACAGAAAGTTTATATTTTTCTAAAACTAAAAGCACTAACATAAAGTTTATAATTTTGCTGACCTAAAAGCAAAAAGAATTAAAAAATAAAGCAAAAACCAAAAGAAAATAAATAATGCAGAAAACAAAACAAAAAAACTTGAAAAAATAAAAATAGCAACAATAAGTATTTTGTTGTAAGTAGAAACAAAATAAAATAAATAAAGCAACAAAGAAAACAAAAAAGTGTTTTCAAAATTTAAAACTAATGGCACTAATAGAAAGTTTATATTTTTCTAAAACTAAAAGCAAAAAGAAATAAAATATAAAGCAAAAAAACTACCACCTACTAGGCCCCCACGGCACGAATACGACTAGAAACCCTACATGGGCCAGGATTCAGGCCCGCAGAGGCTAATAGGCCACAGCAGTAGCATGATTAGGCCCGAAAGCCTGCATTTGAGAGGAGCTCGAAAGGGGACGCACACCAGCGCTTATAAACCAATGCCGGCGCCCTTCAACTAGCGAGGTGGGACTAAACATTTGGCACGGGCAGTTTGGTCCGGTTGGTGGCACCAACCGAGACTAGCAGGAGTTTAGTCCCGGTTCGTGGCACGACCCGGGACTAATGCCCTTTAGTCCCGGTTGGTGCCACCAACCGACCAAAGGCCGCTTCCCACCCTTTGGGCTGCTGAAATTTGGGCTTTAGTCGGTTGGTGGCACCAACGGGACTAAAGGGGCATTAGTCCCGGTTGGAGCCACGAACCGGGACTAATGCCCTTGCTATATAATAAAACACTTGGGATATTTCAGATTCATGCCCATTTGCCCCCAACCTCCCAGCCGCCCGACGCCGTTCGTCATGCGTCGTCACCATCGCCGTCGCCGCGCCCGTTATCGCCGTCGCCCGCGCCCGTCGTCGCCCGCCGTCTACCCCCGTAAATCGTCGCCGCACCGCTGCCCCAGCGCCGTCGCCCTGCCTCGTCGTCGCCGTCCCGCCCGTCGCGGCGCCCTCGCCGTCGCCGCCTGCCTCCAGCGACCTCGCCCGACCTCGCCGTCGCCGCCCTGCCTCCCGACCTCGCCGTCGCCTCCGCCTCCCGACCTCGCCGTCGCCTCCGCCTCCCGCCGCCTCCGTCGCCCGCGACCTCGCCGTCGCCTCCGCCCTGATGAGCCCCACACACCCTGCCCCCTGCCACGCCGCCATGATTTTTTTTTTTTTCATAAATGTTCATGATTTTTTCATAAATGTATATATATTGATGTATGGATATATGTATGATGCTTTTTTGCAGTGTTGATCTAATGTTTTTTTTTGCATATATATGTGATTTTTGCAGTGTTGATCTAATGTTTTTTTTTTCTGCATATATATGTGATTTTTTCTGCATATATAGATATGATCACATATATGATGTATGCATGGATCGATGTGGATGGAATATGATGTTTTTTGTTCATAGAATATGATGTTTTTTATTCATAGATTTTATTTTGTTCATTAGAGAGAGGCGGGACGTCGAGGAAGTTGTCTTGTTTAGAGTTAGGGTCGTCGAGGAAGAAGGAAAATAAGGAAAAAGAATAAAAGAGGAAGAAGGAAGAAGGAGAAGAAGAGGAGAAAAATAAGAAGAGGAAGTAGAAGAAAAAGGAGAAGAAGAAGGAATAGAGGAGAAGAAGAAAAAAATTCTATTTTTCTTCTTCTCCTCTTTCCTTCTTCTTCTCCTCTCTTTTTTCTTCTATTTTTCTTCTTCTTCGCCTTCTTCTCTTTCTTCTTCTTCTCATTTCTTCTTCTTCTTCTTCTTCTTCTTCTTCTTCTTCTTTTATCGGGAACGAGGGTGTCGAGGATCGCTGAGGGGTCGACGGTCGGGAACTAGGCTAGAGGGTCGAGAGGGTCACAGAGGGGTCGAGGGTCGCCGAGGCCGGTCGAGGGTCAATGTTTTGAGGGTCGAGGGTCGCCGAGGCCGGGTCGAGGTTTCAAGGCACAAGGGTTTGAGGGTTTGAGGGTTCTAGGATCCGAAGGAAGAAGGAAGAAGAAGAAGAAAAAGAATGAGAGGAAAAAGAAGAAAAAGAAGAGGAGAAGAAGAAAGGAATAGAGGAGAAGAAGAAAAAATAGAATTTTTTTCTATTTTTTCTTCTTATCCTCTTTTTTTTGTTCTTTTTTTTCTTCTTATTCTTCCTTCTTCCTTCTTCCTCTTGTCTTCCTTTTCCGATAGGGGGTGCGATAGTGTCAAAGTATTGAAGAAATCCATGGCTTCATCATTAGCCGGAAGTAACCATGGCATGATGGTACGAAGTCCTCCAAAGTTGTTCTGGAATGGAGTCCCGGATAGGATAATTTGCCTTTTTTTTGAACTTTGTACCAAAAAGCGAATTATCATATCTGGGACTCCGCTCCAAAACAACTTTGGAGAGCTTGCACCATCATGCACTCATTTTCGCCTAATGATGAAGACATGGTTTTGTTGAATCCTTTGACACTAGGCAACCTCCCGACCCTCGGCGATCTTCGACCCTCGACCCTCAACCGCCGGGCGATCCACGACCCTCTACCCTACTTGTGGGACATAGATGTACTTGTTCAACACCGACCCCTCCCGATAGCTTCAACACGTGGGGGTCGATATGCGTACCCCTCCTAGCTTGAAGCGTTCTCGAGGCCACCCCCTAACCCTTGAAGCATTGTCGAGGCCACCCCAAACCCTAGAGAAGCAGCGTCGAGGCCACTAATATGATTCCTTATTGTGATGAGCTAGCTAGTTCTACGTTGGCACTAATATATCCATATCTGTCATGTTTGAATAATAATTGCCATGTTGTAAATATTTGTAGAAACTATGGACACCCCGAGACGAAGCACAAGAAGCGTTGTTGAGGGACATAATCGCACACGGAAGTGATGTCGTCTCCTCGATGATGTTTCTCGGCGTCGATAACGATGGTCTGGAAGGAGAGGGTGAAGAAGCGGTGGCTATGATTTACATGGCTCCGATGACCCAATGCCGGTGCAAGAAGTAGACCGTGAGGACGGCTCCGGTGATCACCAAACCGAGTCCGCCAGGTATATATATTAGTTAAGCCTTTGCTGACTAGCTCTCGCTCTTTGTTTTGGTATATATATATATATGTACACATATTAATTAACTCTCGTCTTTGTTCTTTTTTCTAGCCCTCCGGATCGAAAGCACAACTTCGGTAAAGAGACGAGGCCCAAGAAAAAGTTGAGCTCGGATGAAAAGTTTGAGATCATAGAAATCACGCCATGACGGCCAACCGATTGAACCCTACCGGACAAAGAAGGCATTTGTTGCTCGGTCTGCGGGGTTACGGTTAGGGACAAGATCCCGATCAGCATCCACCAATGGTATAAGCCTAAGAACGAAGACCACGAGGTGTCTTATGTCAATGATATGCAGAAAAATGATCTTTGGACCGAGCTGAAGTCAAATTTTACCCTACCGCGGAGGATGATCCGGAGAAGCCAGTAATAGAGCCATTAATCAAGTCTTTTGCTCTTAAGAAGATGGCAGAACTATTCAGGAATTGGAAGAAAGACCTCAATACATATGTCGAAAAAAATGAGACACCAGAATTCACGGGCAAATATGAGAAGATCAGAGATGACTGGCCCGCATTTGTGGCCTACAAGACATCCGAAAAGAGTAAAAAGATGTCAGCGACAAACAAGAGAAATGCTGCGAAGAAGAAGCTTCCTCATTGCACGGGTCGTGGCTACCTCATAGCCCGCCTAAGTGGTCCAAGGCTGAGAATGATCTCGCTTGATAAAGGGATCGAACCGAGACAATGAACTGGCAGACCGTTGCGGACTTGGTTCTTCGGGCGGCGGATCCTTGGACCCTATAACGGGAAGTGCATTTGGACGGACGAACAATTGGACATACCGGTCAACAGGCTTAAGCATTATATCGAAGCAGCGCAGCAAGGGAAGTTCGTTCCAGACGGGGAGAAGGACGAGCTCACAATGGCCCTCGGGAATCCTCGAGCACCTCAGACGGACACGAGGCACGCCAGAGCTCCCTTTCGTGGAAGGCCGGATTTTGAAGGGGTTACAAAACCCATGAGAGGAGGAAGAAAGCGGAGCGAGTCTAATGCAGGCGCTGCACGAAAGGGTAATGGGGCTAGAGGAACGAGAAGAGGAACGAGAAGCAGCCGATCACAACAAACGACCTGCGAAGCTTCCTCGAAGCTACCCCGCCATCTCGGCGGAGAAGCGGCGTGGCTTCCACCGAGCTGCTTTTAGCGAGCAGCATGCCTTGACGGCCTCGCCAGCTATCCCGTGGATGCTATCACGGATGCTGAAAGTTGCCACCTTATGGCACAATGGAGCAATTTAAAGGTCAAGGCGGCTGTTGGCTCTGTTTATCCCACTAAACCCGACTCAACTTTTCACTGCCGGCCGATTCCAGAAGGATATGCTAAGGTGATGGTCGATGAAATAACGGAGGGATTTGAGGAGCTCCGGCTTGACCACCCTACCGGTGAAGGGGAGTATCGGCTGGGTTCTGCTCAAGACTCCATGCCTATGGCGGAAGGATCTCATCAACCTTCCGAATCGGGCGCCTCCGCCTCCTCCTCCTCCTCCCGTGAGTCAGGCGCTCCGCCTCCTCCACCGCCTCCTCCTCCTCCTCCCGTGAGTCAGGCACTCCGCCTCCTCCACCGCCTCCTCTTCCGGGCGAGTGACGATCAGGGCACTCGCCGGCTCCTTCTCCGGCGCGTGGCGGCACTCCGTCTCCTTCTCTCCGCTTGCACTGGGCGTCGGCAGCCAGCCTCCTCCTTCTCCGCCTCGTCGGCAAGGGCGGAAGAGACCCGCCGCCGCTCCGGCTGCTCCGGTAGCGTCGTAGTCCTTCTCCTCCGCCTCGTAAGCAAGGAAAGAAGACATCCGCTCCGTCTGCTCTGCCGGGCGTCTAGCAAGATCTTGCCAAAGGCGGGAGGAGATATGATTCGGTCCATCTCTCAAGACTCGGAGAAGTTACCGTGACGAGAGGAGCGAGGAGGAAACGCGAAGATCGCGCACACCGAAGTGGATGACTGGTTTCAAGGGTTGAAAGCAAAGAGACATCCACCTCCGGAGGAGAAGGTAGATCCGGTCAAAGCGAAGATTTCGCTGCCGACAAAACCACCCAAGTCTCCGCGAAAGGCAACTATGAGCGCATTATTGGAAAGGCATTTGCCGAGGCGGAGAGATCGGGAAGTACTGTCACTGATCAAAGGATGAAAGAACGACGAGCTGGGAAACAAATTGCCCAGCTCGGCGAACAAGCGAAGGAATCGTGCCCCCGCTCAAGGTGCCATGCTAGCGACATCGTCGATCCGAGGATGGTGCCCGGTTATGGCAATCTGAAGATTTCTTGCCCGACGATGTACAATTTGATTTATTGGAGGTGCAGATACAAAGATACGAGTCTGGGAAGCCTCTCGTCAAAGATGAAAGCTCTCTAACAACGATGATGCGAAGATTGCATGATTGGTACATGAAAACCTGCAAAGAGTCTCGACGGGAGGAATACTTTGTATTTGAGAGTTAAAAGGAGCATGACCTCCTTGGAATTGAACTGTTGCCTATTCCATTTGAGGAGTTCTATCAGTTTTTCAATCAATTGGCCATCGATAAAGCAACGGTCACCTGCTCATCTGTAAGTAGTACTACTTCTGTCATTAAGTATCTCTATATAACTCAGCTCTTTCATTGCATGTATTTATAAATATCCTCACTATATTATGCAGATTGAAGATCGCAGAAATGAAGAAAAACAAGTGGGTGATATTGGGTTCATTAACACATATCTCATCAATGCAAATGAGGTTAAATATCGTGCCAAGGAAACCGAGGCCAACTTGTTACGATCGTTGGAAATAAATGAACACAAAAATACAATACTCTTTCCTTACAACTACACGTGAGTGTTCTTGTCTTGTGGCATATTTGGTTTCCCTTATTTAGTCCAGGTTATAGAAATGTAATATTGATGAGTTACGCATGCGTGCGCAGGTTCCACTATATTCTCCTAGAGATTAAGCTTGAGCAGGAGTAGTAACTGTCTTAGACTCGAGACGAAAAGATCCCAAGGAGTATGCGGAAATGACTGAAATGCTCGAGAAGTAAGTTAAATCGATCATTATCCACCATATCAGCAACTTTGTTCATTTCTGATATCAAGTAATTGTTTTCTGTGTATGGCAGGGCTTGGGAAAATTCACGAGAAAAGCTCCGGGACTACCGAAGAAGCTGCAATTTAGACACCAAAGTAAGTACTATATAGTAGCATATTCCACGCGCATCTCCTAGTGATTCAAGCGCTAGTTTCATCAATACCATTTAGCATGTGCTTGCTATATATAATTATCAGTTTGATTGACCTCTGTTTCTTGTAAAGTGGTTGTGGCAGGAACAAGGGAATGATTTACGTGGATACTACGCTTATGCAGTCCATCCGCCACCACGACACTGTGAGAGGGGCTACTCCGACAAACAATTTGAAGTGCGTAAATAAAAATATTCACAATTTTATTTTATTACCATCATTTGTGTTGAGTTTCATTCATTCATATATATATATATATATATATATATATATATATATATATGTATTGACACATTTCTTAAAATTATATGTTTATGCAGCGGGATGAACTCATAGCACCAGATCGCATGCGAGCAATTCAAGAGGAATTGGCGGCATTCTTTCTTGACTATGTGATCGCTGAAGACGGGAATACCATGTGGACCACGCGTCCGTATTGTAAAAAGATAATTATTGTATATATGTAGCGGTAGCGTCGGATAGATATACGAGAACTTGTTGTTCGACCAATCTCTCGGAGAAGGAGAGGTGGTCGATATCACTTCTCTCTGTATGCATATATATGTTCATGACGATCTTACATTTGCTTAATTACTAGCTAGCTAGCATGTCTAGTTAGTCCTCTCTATACGTATGTATAGTACGAAGCGTCGACCAAGCACGGACAAAAGAAAGGACACTTTTCTCTATTAATTAGCTAGCTATAGCACAATATATGAAACACCTAAATTAACCCCCAAACCGCCTCTTTTGAAAAAAAACAAAAACCAGAGCCAAAGAAATGTCGACGTGGATGCCTATTGGTCCCGGTTGGTGCCACCAACCGGGACCAAAGGCCCTCTACTGGGCTCGTGGACAGGCCACGTGGAGGCCCATCTGTCCCGGTTCTGGATAGAACCGGGACTAAAGGGTGAGGGTATTAGTACCGACCCTTTAGTCCCGATTCACGAACCGGGACTAAAGGCCCTTATGAACCGGGACTAAAGGCCCTTATGAACCGGGACTATAGGCCCTTTTTCTACTAGTGTGGAGGAGGTCGACGGTAGCCCGTGGAGGCTGGAGGAGGTCGACGGTGCAGATGAACAATATCCCGTGGAGTCCCGTTTTGCGGTACGCCACACCCCTCCCGATGAACAGGACCCCCGTTTCGACCGAAGGAGGTCCGTTTCGTCCGTTTTGCGGTACGCCACACCCCTCCCGGTCAACAGGACCCCCGTTTCGACCGTAGGAGGTCCGTTTCGTCCATTTTGCAGTACACCACACCCCTCCCGATCTACAGGACCCCCGTTTCAACCGTAGGAGGTCCGTTTCCTCCGTTTTGCGGTACCCCACACCCCTTCCGATCAATAGGACTCCCCTTTTCGACCGTAGGAGGTCCGTTTCCTCCGTTTTGTGGTACGCCACACCCCTCCCGATCAACAGGACCCCGTTCCGAACGTAGGAGGTCCGTTTCCTCCGCCAGCGCAGACGCCAGGCCTCGTTTCCATCGCCTGTTCCATCCAAGACGGTTGGCTCCCACGCGTTCCGTTGCCTCCTGATGAACACGACGCATTCTGTTGCCTCCCGATGAACACGACGCATTCTGTTGCCTCGCACTCCGTTGCCTCCCCATGAACACGACGACGACGCTGTTTCTCCGTTCCGACCCAGCCATGTACACGAGCCCTGGCCGTACGTATGCGCGAGTAGGCGTTCGAGACCCCGCCCGTATGTACACATACGTGGCCATATTTTCTTTCTTGCACCCTGGCCGCTGTACGTACGTGTACATGCTACGTGCGCGCCTCTACAACGACCAGTATGTACGTACACGTTCGCGACCAGAATGACAACGCTACGTACGCTTCGACCAGGTGGGTCCCGACTGTCAGGCACTTCCTTGCGTGCGAAGATGTAGCTGGTGGGTCACAGCAGTCAAGGGGGCGAATCATTTTTTTGCCCGGACGCACTTCCTTGCGTGCGAAGATGTAGCTGGTGGGTCCTAGCAGTTAGGGGGGCGAATCGTTTTGTTTTTTTTTTTTGCACGGACGCACTTCCTTGCGTGCAAAGGTGTAGCTGGTGGATCCCAGCAGTCAGGGGGGAAACGTTTTTTTCACGAAATACGGTGGCTCGTCTGGTGGGTCCCCGCTATCAGGTGGAGGAATAATTATTTTGCGCGTAATAAGGAGGCACTTCCTTGCTGCGGCCATGGACCCAGCTGTCAGCGTCTCCATGCATAGTACTCTTCCGATGGAAGTTGTTCGTTGACCACGTTGACCACGCCGCGCCGAGAGCACCACGGCGGTGGACGACGAGGAGGCCTAGGAAGGGGACGACATAGAGGCAGGGAAGACTCGGCAGTTGTTTCCCACGCGGAGGGGAGTATGAGGGTTTACTGTTTCGTCTGCTGTCGCCGAAGAATAACAACAGGTGTGGGTGAGTAGAGGGATGGCTAGGCCAGCGATGGGAGTATGGTGGGGCGATGAGGCCTGCGCAGCAGCACAACCGGCCGTGGGAGGAGGGAGCTGGCAGTCCCGCCGGTGCTTGTTTGAGCGGCTGGAGCAGGAAGAGCAGAGATTGAAGAAGCACGACGGCCGTTGGCTGGACATCCAACAATCGCTTAAAGGCCAACCTTTTTTAGGAAAGCCTCAAATCCGTGGAAAACAACATACAGCCCATCTGCCATTATTTCTAATAATTTACAGCCCATTTGCTAATTCTTAAGGTTTTTTGGAGCCCATATTCTTTTTGCTAGCATTAGAGCCCATATTGTGGTCACAGGTTGAAAAATTATACGAAATTTTTGCATATTTCGGTGCGGTCCGAACTGTTTTTAATCCCGAAATTTCGACTCACATTCAAACTGGTTTTAAAAATAAATGTATATCAATATAAAATCCAACAAATTCTCCATGCATAAAAATTAATGTAATTTAAAATCTTGAAATGCAAAAAAAAGATATTTGAAACTAATTGCCGGTTTGATGTGTTTTAAAAATGTACAGCCAATTTCTCATTATCGATGGGCCATTTTCTCGCCAAATTGAATGGAAGCTCTCCTCGTCTTGAAAGATTTGCAGCCCAACAGGCCTGACAAAGCGACTTACTTGGCAAATGACAAAAAAACTGGGTTGTGGCCGTGGACCCAGCTGTCAGCCTCTCCACGTACAGTACTCTTCGATGGAAGTCGTTCCTTGACCATGTTGACCACGCCGCACGGAGAGCACCACGGTAGTGGACGACGGCGAGGCCTAGGAAGGGGACGACGCGGAGCGGGGGAAGACCCGGAAGTGGAAGCCTGCGCGGAGAGGAGTACGAGGGTTCACTGGTTCGGCTGCGGTGTTAGGCTGCCGTCGCCGCAGGGCCTGGCCAGCGGTGGGAATAGTAGGGGGCGGTGAGGCCTCTACGGCAGCAGAGCCGGCCACGGGAGGCAGGAGCATGCGGCACGACCGGCGCTGCTTTGGGCGGCTGGAGCAAGAAGACCAGAGGTTGAAGAAGCACTACGGCCGTTGGATGGACACCGTACGGTCACTGGAGCTAGAATCGTTCATATTGACTAAGTTGACAAAGCCCTTCGTCCTCGTCAACTTAGTAGGCCCACAAGTCATCCTCCCACCAAGGTGGGTCCCAGCTAGCCGGGGGAGTATTCATTTTTTTATGCGCCATAAGGAGGCACTTCCTGTGGGTCCGAGCTGACAGCGGGGGGAACGTTTTTTCGCGAAATATGGTGGCCCGTCCGATGGGTCACAGCAGTCAGGGGGAAACGATTTTTTTCGCAAAATACTGGTGGCCCGTCCGGTGGGTCTCCGCTGTCAGGTGGAGGAATAATTATTTCCCGTGAAATAAGGAGGCACTTCCTTGCGGCTGCCGTGGACCCAACTTTCAGCCTCTCCACTTACAGTACTCTTCCGATGGAAGTCGGTCGTTGACCACATTGACCACGCCGCGCTGGGAGCACCACGGTGGTGGATGACGGCGAGGCCTAGGAAGGGGATGACGCGGAGCTGGGGAAGACGCGGCAGTGGATGCCCACGCGGAGAGGAGTACGAGCATTCACAGGTTCGGCTGCGGTGAGAGGCTGCCGTCGCCGCAGAATAATAGGGGGTGTGGGTGAGTGGAGGGATGGCCTGGCCAGTGGTGGGAGTAGTATGGGGGTGGTGAGGCCTCCGCGGTAGCACAGCCGGCCACGGGAGGAAGGAGCAGGCGGCACGACCGACGCTGCTTTGGGCGGCTGGAGCAAGAAGACCAGAGGTTGAAGAAGCACTATGGCCGTTGGATGGACATCATACGGTCACTGGAGTATTGACTAAGTTGACAAAGCCCTCCGGCCCCGTCAACTTAGTAGGCCCACAAGTCAGCACAACAGTATGGTGTGTCCCAGCTAGCAGGGGGTATTCATTTTTTTGGGCGTAATAAGGAGGCACTTCCTTGCGTGCGAAGATATAGCTGGTGGGTCTGACCTGTCAGCGGGGGGGGAGGGCATTTTTTTCACGAAATACAGAGGCCCTTCCTGTGGGTCCTAGCTGTCAGGTGGAGGAATCATTATTTTGCGCCTAATAAGGAGGCATTTCCTTGCGTGCGGCCGTGGACCCAGCTGTCAGCCTCTCCACGTACAGTCCACTTCTGATGGATGTCGTTCATTGACCATGTTGACCAGGCCGCGCCGAGAGCACCAGGGCGGTGGACGACGGCGAGGCCTAGGAAGGGAACGACACGGAGCCAGGGAATACTCGGCAGTTGTTTCCCACACGGAGGAGTACGAGGGTTTACTGGTTCGTCTGTCGTCGCCGGAGAATAACAGCATGTGTGGGTGAGTAGAGGGATGGCTAGGCCAGCGATGGGAGTACGGTGGGGCCGTGAGAGGCTCGCTGGCAAAGATAGCCGGCCGCGGGAGGAGGGAGCAGGCAGTCCCGTCGGCGCTTGCTTGAGCGGCTGGAGAATGAAGAGCTGAGATTGGAGAAGCACGACAACCGTTGGATGGACATCCAACAGTCACTGCTCTCGTGTGTTCACTAAGTTGACAGGCGTATGCAAAGGCGTCAACCTTTTTTTTATGAAAGCATACGCGTCAACCTGTAGTAGGCGCACAAGTCAGTCTCAAATTTGTGGAAAACAACATACAGCCCATCTGCCATTATTTCTAATAATGTACAACCCATTTGCTAATTCTTAAGAATTTTTTTGGAGCCCATCTTCTTTTTGTTAGCATTACACCCCATATTGTGGCCACGGTTAAAAAGTATACGAAATTTTGCATATTTTGGTGCGGTCAACTATTTTTAATGCAGAAATATCGATTCACATTCAAACTATTTTGAAAAATAATTTATATAAATATAAAATCCAAATAATTGTCCACGCATAAAATCAATGGAATTTAAGATCTTGTAATGAAAAAAAAATTTGAAACTAATTCCCGGTTTGATGTGTTTTAAAAATGTACAGCCCATTTCTGGGCAAACTGAATGAAACTCTCCTCGCCTTGAAAGATTTGCAGCCCAGCAGGGCCGATAAAGCAAGTAGGCCTTGTTTGGGTATTTCTTTTAAAAAAATAGAACTCGGCTAGCCATTTTCAGCAAGAAAAAAACACAAGTGGGCTCATGATGTGGTAAACATAAATAAAACCCTGGCTAGACGGGCCACAGCCCCCGCACAGCCCCGTTGTTACCTTGATCCGTCGCTAAAACTAGTATAAATAACAACTGCTTGTTCCTCAAAAAAAACTGTGCGACTTGCTGGGTCCCTGGTGTCAGCCGCTCTAGTGTAATTCTCTCGTTTATTGACTACGTTGACAATGGCGTGAGCCCCAGATGTCCAACCATTAGCAGGAACCATACTTTTGGGCTTGTACTATAGAGGCACTTGCTTGCGTACTGCCATGGCGCTGGTGGGTCCCTACTATCATCCTCTCCACGTACAGTCATCTCCTTGTTCCTCTCGATTGTTGACGACGTTGAAAACACAAGAGGACGGCACACCGCGCACGGCGAGCAAACCAAGGCCGCAAGGTAGAGGACGACGGCGAGGCCTCGGACAGAACGAACAGGAGTTGTTGAACATGCGCCGGTCCAGTCGCAGGCGGAGCGGAGTACGAGGGTTGACTGGTTCGGGCGCGGGTGCGTGTTGGGGCTGACGTCGCCGGAGAATAACAGGACGTCTGGGGGAATAGAGGGAGGGACTGGCCAAAGTTGGAGGGTACATACGGTAGGGTGGCGGAGGCGCAGCCAGCCATGGGAGGCGGGAGCAGGTGGAGCCGACGGGGTGGTTTGGTTTGGGCGGCTGGAGGAAGAAGAAGACAAGAGATAGAAGATACACGACAGATGTTGGATGTCAATCCAATGGCTGGTAAGCAGAATCGTTTGTTGACTGGCTAGTAAGTCGACACCACCTTGGATAGGATATTTCCTCGCGGGTCCCAACTATCAGAATCCAAATCTTTCACGGTCATGCAGCCTTTCCTTTGAAAATTTACAGCCCATTTGATGTGCTAGTTCGAAATAAGTTTGTGGGTGCTGGTGGGGGCTAATCACTTGGCTTCTGTAATGCACAATGAGCTCAAGCAGCCGGCGAGAGTGATGTTATTTCCCTTGGTTGGGATTTGTTACAACATTTCACTATAACTTAAACGAATGGCAAGCCATTTGTCTTGTTTCAAAGAAAATATGACAGTCACAGCCGAGTTAAAAGGGCAGGAACATCTAACTCCAGCTTACAAACTGTACAAAAGCACGAGGTTTAATTGTTCATCAGGTTTACAAAAAAAAACCAGATTGAAAAGGGCAACAACATCTAACTCCAGCACTGTTTTCGTCATTTACAGTCAAATGGATCTGTCTGGTCCATAGAATGAACATCCCGGTCGTAAAATTTCATCGGATTATGACCACAATATGTTCTAAATAGAAGCCCGGCACATTCAGAAGCTCTTTTGCCCACCTGAAACTCCTTTATTTTGCTCTTCGACATACCCATCCGTCAAAACCATGCTGCTGATAAACTTAAGCTTTATGGACAATAGTAACCTCGCATTCAGCAGGAAGAATGTGACAAATCTTGTGTTTGCACGGTTGGCTACATATCGTTCTAGCGTTATTGTCTTCAATCGAATCTCATGAGAAGTGAGAAAATCCCGATGCTTACGAATCCATCGATTGGTTATAACTTTCTTACCCCGTCTTGTTGCCTAAATATACATGAAGATTGAAAACAGTTAAGGTCTAAAAGAAGAGTGTCGAAAGAGCAACAGCTGAACGGTTAATTCTAGTACACTATATGCGGGCTTCCAATGTGTGTGAAATTATCACCTTTATATAGAACTTCTCCAGACATGGAAAGCATTGCAGCAAGCCAATAATCTTGTTCAGATCAAAACTATTCATTTGGATATATAAGATCTTGACAGAATCCAGCACCATTGATAGGCCATGCATGGAGAAACTCTTCATTGAGCATAGAACATACTATTAGTACAAAATGTGTACTCCAAGATGATATATAAATTATGCGCAGAAATTTAAAATGCAGCTTATGGTTACAAGTGTAGATGATAATATAAAGTACCTGAAGAACTATGTTGCCAAACACCATATTGAAATGAGCACAGAGATCATGTATTACACCCAAGGTCTCCAGTTTAGGCGCAGAGAGGACGGTTATTTGCAACGGTGAATAACTAGAATCAAGGTTCTACATTTGAAGTGAAGGGCATCTTGGATGATGAGCTGCCTTCCATCAAAAGAAATTCCAATTCTTACAAGGTTAGGCGACTTTATTTGGAGACAACCGATTCTAACTATGGAAACAAGCACCAAGCACTCGGTAGCAGGGCAACTGGAGTGGATGATGCTATGCAATGAGGCCTCCGATATACGAACCCGCACAAGTGAAAGTTTCTTGAGAAATGGGAGTCGAAGGTTTAGTACCAGATTGTCTGGTAGGTAGCACAGTGCAAAGGTGGCGGTGTGGAGAGAGGAGGAAAACCACGAGATGGACATCGGTGCTGAGGGCACAAGTTCATGGCGTTCGGTATGTGGTATGTGATTTCTAGGGGAATAGTAGAACTCAAGCAGCTGTAGTTCTATGAATTCAAGGGATTTCAGCCAGGCGTCCACCGTGCAGGGCATGGTATGCTTACTCAGGTAGCATGACGGGATGCAGAGGCTTTGAACGGAGCCCTGGTGGGAGGAGATGATGGCTCTGGGGATTTCAAAATCATTGAAGAGAGATAGCTGACGACAGTCGAGATTAAGGGGCACGGCGCGCCATAGAGGGCGCCACTAAATTGAGAGGACTTGGGTGCGGCAGCAATCCTAGGTGGGGAGAAGCGACATGATCTCCCAAAGGACGGCGTCCGGGAGATCGCTGATGCGGTCCACCCGAGATTCTACGGGTTCCTGGGATCCGGTGGGGGCGGGGTCGCCGCTTCTCCCCGTGCTGCTTGGTGCGGGATCTACAATAGGCGTCGCCGCTGGCGGGAGCCTCATCTTCTTAGCGCTGGGGTCAGCCGACCCCATTTTACTCGAGGGCGTCGCGTCGCGCTCAGGGATTTGAGCAGAGTAATGAATGACGAGCCTAGTTGTAGTGCGAGCGAAGAAGAAGGGTAGCTGGGGGTCTTCTGTAGGAGTGAGGAAGAAGGGGAGCTGGGGTTTTCTGTAGGAGTGAGGTGAGCAATTTGGGGGTACGAGTGGAGCGAGCTGACGTGTGGTGGGTGGGAGCGAGGAGGAAGAAGAGCACCCAGGTTTTTGGGGGGGGGGGCGGTGTGTGGCGACCGGTTTTTCCGGGTAATAATTTCCAGAAAATGGCCGTCGTGCTCACCAGCCCCAGGATTACTGTTAGCTGATGAGGCACCAACTTGATACAGAAACTCCAAGCAAGGTACAAAATATGTGGTACAAGACCATTCTGGTCTGTGAATACAACAAATGGTTTCTAGTGGTAGATGGCGGAAGCGGTTTGTGGATCATCCGTGTCTATGGGACTCCATTTCCCACGGGAACAGCTGACCAGGCTAACTCCTATCTTCGCGAGGCTGCTATCGCCATTGCGTAGGTTCCGGGGCTGTCATCGCGACACTCCTCTCCATGCATGAAATCTGGCCAAGACAATAGCCAGGGACAAGCCAGTGAGTACTTTGAATGTACTCGCAAACATTATGAACACGGGTATAATATAGGTGACAAACACGCACTGAAATGCTCTATGAACACATTGTCAGTCATCAAGTAAAATCTCTTATGCATGCAAAAAGATTATTAAAATGTAACAATGAATATGTAATGACGGAGCAGGAATATAATGCACCATTCGGATGTCTGAAGCGACGTCTCTAATTGATGGTAAATAACAAGCATGCCTCAGTCGGGCGTCTGAGCGACACCACATAAAGGGCTTTAAAATAAATGCCACAATCGGGCGTCTGAGCGACACCACATAAAGGGCTTTATAATAAATGCCACAATCGGGCGTCTGAGCGACACCACATAAAGGGCTTTAAAATAAATTCCACAATCGGGCGTCTGAGCGACACCACATAAAGGGCTTTAAACGAAATGCCACAATCGGGCGTCTGAGCGACACCACATAAAGGGCATTAAAATAAATGCCACAATCGGGCGTCTGAGCGACACCACATAAAGGGATTTAAAATAAATGCCACAATCGGGCGTCTGAGCGACACCACATAAAGGGCTTTAAAATAAATGCCACAATCAAGGCCCGAGCGACACCACATAAAGGGCTTTAAAAATAAACACAGTGAATATCCAGGAGGTAGAACCATCCCAGGGATACTCAATAATTCAAATAATATAACGGGTTAGTCCACAACAGAAATAATGATCATGGGGTTAGTCCATAACAGAAATAATGATCATGGGGTTAGTCCATAACAGAAATAATAATCATAATCATCATAAGTCACAAGCCACGATTCATTGTTCGGGTTTAACAGTTTCTCCTCCGAAGACCGACACTAAGACCGACACCTGACCCATCCCAGACTGAAATCCTTAACCGAGGACACGGCTATTCGAATAGGTTTAAACTCTGCAGAGGGTGTACTCTTTACCCACGAGTAATAGATTCCTTTAGTCCATCGGGACTAATTCCGTCTACGGTCTTTTTGTTGAAAACACACCTAACTTGCACACACCAGCTTAACTTATCGGTGCCTGGAATCACCCATGACACTTGTTAAGCAAAACTCTAAGTGGGGAGGCTACAACCTCATGTAGCATGGGATCAAATTTATATTGCGCGCTCTAAGGGGTGGCCTCCCCTCTCGGTCTCAACCGGAAACACCCATGCCCCCTGACCAGGTGGCATGCCTACCGGCTTCAACCGATATCTTCCACCATGGCCTCTCTGTACGGTGTGTGCTAGAAAGGGGTTGACGACGGACTGAACCGTACCCTACTTGTTGTAGGGACGAGTGGTAGTACGAAACAAGTATGGGGGTTACTGGAACAAGACTCGATCTATGGTCGACTCAGGAGGTTTATAAATTCCATGCATGACATATATCACAAATATATATCAACCAACAGAGTCAACATTCATTATACATTACTATGCCATACCAAACATAACTGCCTCGACGAAGACCAGCGATAAACTCATGCCTACCCAAGGCAGAGGTTTTCCCGGATTCCTCCTGGTATGCATGCAAGGCATATGAGGATGATCACCAACACAAGTGTGTTCATTCCCAACAGCATGGAAATCACTAATATGCATCCATGCAAATGATCATATCACATGAAATAACGAGCTCTTCGAAATGAGGTGGTGTTATAAACGTGTCAACGAACACACCAAAATATTATGCCGGGTTCAGAATGATTGCCTTCAAGTTGTGGAGGGGTGAGGTGCTCTCCAAAGCTTTTGAAAGTTTTCTTCCCTCTCTCCAAGGTCCTATTTTAAATAAATTTGAATCAATAAATAATTTCAAAACAGAACCAAAAAGTTGTCTGAAATTTTTTGATATAAATCTTAAAATAAACTAGAGAATATTTGAGAGAGGTAGGAAAAAGAATCAACTCATTTGGAGTTGTATTTAAAAAGTTACATCCTTTCAAAGTTTTGATCAAAATCTGTTATAAAAAAATAAAACAGAAAAAGAAAACGATTCGAATAAACACGTACACGTCAAAAGCGTATTCGGGAAGTACGCTTCCACTTATCCAGCGTGGACGGCGCGGGGAGTCACTGACAGTGGGTCCAGGTGGCCCACTAGTCAGGTTTGACTAGTCCACGCGCGCGTTGCCTCCTCCGGCTGAAACAGAGGCGGAGCTCCGGCGAGGCTCGCCGGCGAATGACGGCGCTGTTCGGAAAACGGAGGCTATCTGCGGGCTCGGGGATCAAGACGGTCACTCCGGTGGTCGCTTTGGCCTCAGGGTTGAAGGAGCTGCCGACGGCGAAGCCATGGGCGGACGGTGGCCGTTGGGAAAAGTAGTTTTGGGGCTGCGGTGGTTCCCGATCAAAATCGAGTAGTGGGAAAGGTTCACGGGAGGAATAGAGAGCTTCTGGTGGAGAGAGTGGAGAGGGAGAGGTCCTGGTGGCGCCGGAATGGCCGAGGCAGTAGCGGCGGCTGCAGTTGCCGGAGACGGGGAAGAAGACCTCCCCGGGTCGATTGGCTGCCATGGGAGAGCTAGGGGAGCATGCTGAGGCCGTCTTTGCCAACGAAACGCACTCGGGGCCTCCTTTTTATAGTGCAACGAGGTCGGTTTGCGGCGGCCGGGGATAAGCTCGTCGGCGAACCGACTCCCTCTAGCTTGGGCGACGTGGCGGCGACGAGAGCTAGAGGACACACTTGTGGATGAGCTCGCGCTATTCCAGGAGGCAGGTGGCGAGCACTGGTGGCTTGGGAGGCACCGACCTGGCCGAGACGCGCTGCGGACGCCGGCGTGCCGCCAAGGGCTCTGACAGCGGAGCTGTAGGGCGCCAGGGGCTGCTTGGCATGATGCGGGGAGAAGGTTAGCGAGTGGCGTGGCTCCGCAGGCGTGGCAAACCAGGCGCGCTGACGCTGCTCGGCGCCGCACATGCAATGCGTGCTTTCGCTGCGTGCCCAGAGCACGCATGGGACGTGCTCGACGAAATGCCTTGTCATGCTAGGGGGCTCCAAACCACAAGAAAGTTAGCAGGGTGGTGTTATAGGCTAGGGCAAAACCATTGGACAAGCTGGTCTGGTCAGGGGATTAGGTTCACAGTGTAAACAAAAATCCATGTCAAATCTGTCCACGCTCTCAAGGTGTTTGACAAAATGCCAAAGGCACTTAGGTATTTCTTGGAGTGGCCAAAACTTCCAGAGTGGGGTCTCTTTAGATGAAAGAGAGGGTGGTTAGGTTAGTTTGACCAAAGCACAAACTTGTTAGTGCAAGTTTTGCAAAACTCCAATTCTGGACAGAGAGAACAGGGCATGGTTGCATGCACTTAGAATCATCCAATGGGTCCACTCTCCTGGACTTAAGGGTTTGGCAAGGAGGGCTACCAGTAGGAAAAGGAATCATGGATCAAGGAGCAACTAAAAAGGTGGTTGTTGTACAAAGCCTCAAGTTGGACCAGAATGGAAAAGAGGATGGTCCACTCAGTTTTTCCAAAGAACATCACTGGGTTTTTGCAAAAAGTTGATTAATATACTCCTGTTGATATCCCAAAATTTTGGTAGAAGTTTTAAAGAAATATTTGAATAGGTTGTAGTGTAAAAATGCTCTCTGGACCAGATTTGAAAATATGGTGTAGAGCTCAAAATATTCAATGGGCAGAAGGTATTTTTGCACAAAAGTGATTCAAATACTCCATAAGACATCTCCAAGTTTTGGTGGGATTTTTGACTGAATTTATAAAAGGGTTGTAGTACAAATGGGACCATAAAACTATGGGAAACCATTTTTCAAGAAAATAAAGATCAGGAAGAATATTATATAATTAATTCTTCTGATAACAGAAAAGATTCTATGAGAGGGTAAACAAGTCCAATATTATAAATGAAAGGTTTTCACCTTAGGGAACAACTCCAAGATAACCAAGAAAAGAATGGTTCTGAAATCAAGAAAAACCAAGAAAAAAGGAAAGTTAAATTTCCTGGCAAGGTTTTAATTAACAAAACAAGGTTAAAAATTTTGGGGTGTCACACGGTGTGCTAGGTGTGGGTAGCGCCTCTCATTCAGTAAATATATGGGCTTTTGAATTGATTTTACTATTTACTAGTGTGGATGGGCTGTTTTGTCTTGGGCCCAGAGAAACAATTACTGCTAGTACAGTGGAGACACTCTACAGCTACCCAGAAAAACAATTACTACTAGTATAGTGGAGACACTCTACCGCTCGGCTCCTCCTAGGTCATTGAAACGTCTCCCACTACTGAATGCCGTTATACTTTTGTTCATCGACATGCGGGCCATGCAATACAAGGGCCCAAATGCCATCCACCAAATTAGAAGACAAGATGCAAAGTGAGAGTCACCCCGGTCAGAAGCGGCAAGAACGAACCGTCAGATCACAAAACCCCACCTCCCCCGCAGTCTAAGTTTGATGGACGAAACAACCATCATTTCACTCTTCGCTGAATCCCCTTCTCCTCATCGTCTTCAAGAAAGGAAACACTCAGATCTCGCCATCGCTCATCTCTCCGAACGAAGGGAAGGTAAGCGGATCCGTGATGTTGGTATATTTTTGTTTAGAGAAAAAAAGAACTTTTGCAAAGCAGTAACCGATCATCACTCTCTTTTTTGTTTCATTGTCATTGCGATTGTGTTTTCCTTTTAGTGGTCTCCTAGTATTCGCCAGTTTCATGATGGACCAAGGAGAACCAGGCAAAGATCTGCTGATATTGGAGCAGACGCGGGAGGCTGATCCCCACGAGATAGAGAGCTCCAAGAAGATGGAGGCAACCACCGAGCTGACCCTAGATACGCTCACGACCTCTACTGAGATGGTCAACACCCTGTTTGAGGTTACAGCCCCCATGGCACTGTAGGAGCAGTTTTCCCCCTTCGAGGATGTGTCCCCCCCGCTGAGCTGCCCAAGGTGATTTCCTTCTTTGCCGATCTCGATTGTGGTTTTTCATCTAAGTATGTGGTGATATTTTTTAGAAAAGGAAGTATGTGGTGATTAATAATGCAAAATTTTATTAGCTTCGATGCCATGCTATACATAGTGGTTTAAATAACTTGTGTTTCTTATACTGAAAAGTAATTCAGAATTTGTTTCGCTTTCAATTAGAGCCTTGATGCGCATAAGGATTGTGTGGTTGTACATGTCACTCGCTATGAGGTGGACGACCTGAATATCTGTGATGGGAAAACAGAGTTCTTAGGCTGTTGGATCCTGGAAGCCACTTGCGGTTATACCAATGAAGAGTTGTATTCCAGCCTCACTGTTGTCAGGCGTGTTGTCCAGGGTGTACTGAAGCACAAGAAGTTCAAAGCTACTCCTTCGTTTGTGAGGCATATTGTTCTTGTCAAGCTTACGTAGGAAGATGACGTGGCATGCCTCCACAAACAAGTTTATCAATGGCAAGGCCACAAGGTTGTCTTCATGAAGGTTCACAGGATTGAGCTGCTGCGGGACGTCCTCGATGATGTTCATGGCAAGGTCCGTCTTGTGTCCAGCCCAAATTAGATCGAGGCATGAAATAGTTACCCCAGCTAGTGTTTAATAGTAGTTTGGATTGTGTCTAATTATCCGAACATTGCCTATTATCGACCCCTCTGGGACTAGTACTCTGTTTGAATCCGTCTATGGGAACTGCTGCTACTTTTGTGTGCCCGTGAATCATGTGAGAACCATCGTAATTGTTGCCGAAACAGATGCGCCCTCACTAGTTTTTTCATGAATATGGCATGGTAAGACATAAGTTGTCACGGTTTATCATACGAGCAGTGTGTGTTTTGATGAAATAGAGCACTCGTTCGAGAACCATGCGCCGACGCATACATAAGTACTTGTAAACATTGTTGGTGCTACCTCACTTGTAAGCAGTTGTGCAAAACACAGCACATTGGCTCAGCTCGCTTCAACACTAGGCTATCGACTAGCTAACAATCAACAATCTGATGTCTGACATATAAGCAACTATGTATCTTGTTACAGTGGTTCATGCAGTTAATTGAGGCCACAATGTAATAAATTCCAAACGTTCACACGCTAGTCCAGCGCTCATGTGGAACCCTCACATTAAACTCCACTTCATAAAAACTTGAAAAGCATAAGTTAAGCAATTTTTTACATCTCAAGGATTCATAGAACATAACAAATGTATACTAGTTCAAAGAAAAAGACAAAGTTGTGAGAAGGTTTACAAATCAGGAAAAAACAAGCAAAAGGCTTCTCTGAGCAAAGGGCCTCCCGGCAGGCTTAAATTTCCTGGAGTTCACTCTGGTTTTTTCTTGTTGCCACCATCCAGGGTTAGGTTCTCCCATTCCTGAATAACTAGTTATAATTGTGGTCTCACCGAATGCTGAATCGAACCATGCAAAGGTATCTTGACCAGCTGAAATGCTTGTGCATTCCACTAAATTTAAGCACCGCTATTTGCAGAAATAAGCAGACCACAATGCCTCTTGTTCACAAGACCTTTTGTCCAAAAAACCACCGTGCAGCCGTGCCTAGTCCTCGGTCCATGGATGAACTGGTAGAAAGTGCATTCCGGACTAGGATGCAGTTGTTTTCGCTCGTCCCTGCACTGCAATCAGGAAGTAAAACGTACGAATCAGCTTCTTTTAGATTGCGTTGGTCATTCTACCTTAGTTACTACTACCAATGTAGGGATACCTTGAAGACGGGAGGTTAGACGACGGCAACGAGGGATAGCCATCTCATTTTGCGCAGTTGTACTAAAATTGAGGTGTGTGCTTTTGATTGCGCGGATAGAAATGATACGGAGACAGACATCCCTGTTTGCGCAAATATGAAATACGGTTATTTAAACAGTGACAGATATTACTACTTTCCCCCGTTTCCTCTTAGAACCAAGTCCTAGATTCGTGCTACAGCTTTCCCACTTTCTTCCCTGTTTGAACCAACGCTTTGAGTCGACTATATGAACTAGCTTTACTTCTAATAATAGTAGAAGTCTAGGTGGCTTTGGAACAGCGGACGGAAGTAGACAAGGATCCACACGAAGGGAGCTGGGGCAGTAGAGCAAGGCAGGTTTCAAAGGAATATATACCTGAGGGTCGTCGGCATGTGGCAAAGACGGTGTCGGGAGGCCGCATCTTGGCCACAATACCACCGGGAGGAATAAGGGGTTGGAGGCCCCCCCGAGCCAGCGCTCTCTCGGAGAGAACGGCACGGCCGCCGATCGGGACGCGCGGGCAGCCGTTGGTCTCCTTGAGGGAGTCCTGGATTAGGGGGTATCCGGACAGCCGGACTGTATACATCGTCCGGACTATGGAAGCGTGAAGATACAAGACTCAAGACTTCGACCCATGTCCGGATGGGACTTTCCTTGGCGTGGAAGGCAAGCTTGGCGATCCGGATATTATATTTCCTTCCTTGTAACCAACTCCGTGTAAACCCTAGCCCTCTCCGGTGTCTATATAAACCGGAGAGGTTGGTCCTTAGAAGGCCGATCACAATTACAATCATTCCATCATAGGCTAGCTTCTAGGGTTTAGCCTCTACGATCTCGTGGTAGATCTACTCTTGTACTACCCATATCTTCAATATTAATCAAGCAGGAAGTAGGGTTTTACCTCCATCGAGAGGGTCTGAACCTGGGTAAACATCTGTGTCCCTTGCTTCCTGTTACCATCAGCCTAGACGCACAGATCAGGACCCCCTACCCGAGATCCGTCGGTTTTGACCCCGACATTGGTGCTTTCATTGAGAGTTCCTCTGTGTCGTCGCTACAGGGCTCGATGGCTCCTCCAGTCATCATCAACAACATGATCCCGGGTGAGACCTTCCTCCCCGGGCAGATCTTCATGTTCGGCGGCTCCGCCCTGCGGGCCAACTCGCTTGGCCATCTGGAGCAGATCGACAGCTACGCCCCTGGCCACCAGATCAGGTTCGGAAACCTAAACTACACGGCGAACATTCACGGAGACTTGATCTTCGACGGATTCGGGCCTATGCCAGGAGCGTCGGACAGTCACGACGAGCACGGCTTAGACCTGCTGTCGGACAAAGCTCGGGGTATCACCCCCACAGTAGCCCCGGACCTAAATCCGGAGCAGGCTGCGCTGCCTAAGGACGGAGGGATGGACCCCGCCCCGCAGGTCACGCACTCATCAGCGATGGAGCCGAACACGGGTCTTACCTCTGTGGTGACCTGTGACTCCGGACCCTTGGATTCGTATCCGGACGAGGGTTCCAGTCCGCGCACTCCCGAGCCAGCCGAGCCAGGTTGGACTCCGGTAATGGAGTTCACCACTGCGGATATCTTCCAAAGACTCGCCCTTTGGCGACATGCTTTGGACTCATTAAAGTCTCTCTCTTTGTCAGAGGCTCGGGGCGAACTATGTCCGCTCGAGTGGGAGGGCGGTGAAGGAATTCGTTGCCCACCCACCACCCACTTCATTGCCACGGTCGATGATTTAACTGAGGTACTGGACTTCGACTCTGAAGACATCGATGGTATGGACGACGATGCAGGAGAAGAACATGAACCACCCTCACTGGGCGGTGGACAGCCACCTCTTCCTATGATATATATATGGTGGACACTCCGAAGGAAACAAATGGCGATGAGGCAACGGAGGATAAAACCTCAGGGAAAAAATCAAAGAATGGGCGTCGTCGGCGCCACTCCAAGCCCCGCCACAGCAATACCAGCCCAGGAGACAAAAACAATCCGAATGGTGCCGAAGAGGAATACAACCCTGATCAGCCCGCCTTCGAGTAGGACGAACAGGAGGATGAGCAGGTCAGCCCAGAAGAACAGGCGACGGACGAATACCCGGAGGAGGACAGCTACATGCCCCCCTCCGAAGATGAGATTAGCCTCGGAGACGACGAGTTCGGCTTGCCTGAGGATCCCGCAGAACAGGAGCGCTTCAAGCGTCGGCTTATAGCCACTGCGAGGAGCCTGAAAAAGAAGTAGCAGCAACTCCAAGCTGATCAAGACCTGCTCACAGATAGATGGACTGAAGTCCTGGTAGCCGAGGAATATGGAGTCGAGCACCATACGGCTGAGCGGCCACCTCGTGGCCGGGATAAAACGGCATATCAGTCCGCATACTAGCCAACACCCCCACGCCAACATACTATGGCCTGGGGCAACAAAACAGGACAGCCAAGACCGATCTACGGATCGCTGGGCGTGTTTCGACGCGATTTACGACGTCACACCAGATACACCTTCAACAAGTCCGCCGGGCCGAACATAGCCACCGAGCAATTCGACATGCGTAGCCACATAGCCCGCACAGAGAGGCCAAGACCCCCTCTGTTTCACTGACGAAGTAATGGATCATGAATTCCCAGAAGGGTTCAAACCCGTAAACATCGAATCATACGATGGCACAACAGACCCTGCAGTATGGATCGAAGATTTCCTTCTCCACATTCACATGGCCCGCGGAGACGATCTACATGCTATCAAGTATCTTCCCCTTAAGCTCAAAGGACCAGCCCGACACTGGCTAAACAGCCTGCCACAAAATTCCATTGGCAGTTGGGAAAACCTGGAAGACGCATTCCTCGATAACTTCCAGGGCACATATGTGCGACCACCAGACACCGATGACCTGAGCCACATTACTCAACAACCCGGAGAGTCAGCCAGGAAATTCTGGACTCGGTTCCTAACTAAAAAGAACCAACTAGTCGACTGTCCAGACGTCGAAGCCCTGGTGGCTTTTAAGAATAATATCCTTGACGAGTGGCTCGCTCGACACCTCGTCCAGGAAAAACCCAAGTCCATGGCAGCTCTCACAACACTAATGACCCGCTTTTATGCAGCGAGGACAGCTGGTTGGCTCGCAGCAAAGACTATGCCACATTATGGCACTTCGGATGGCCGCGACAATGACGGCAAGCCACGGCGTAATGTACATAAGCGACGGAACAACGGCGATAAAGCATCAAGACACGGCAGTCAACATCGGATTCAGTGGATCCAAGCCCGGCCAGCGGAAGAAGCCGTTCAAAAGAAACAATCGTGGACCGTCGCCTGGACCGTGACATCTTTGAGCGCTCGTGCCAAATTCAAGGAACCCCGGACAAGCCAGCCAACCACACAAATAGAGATTGATGGGTATTCAAACAGGCCGGCAAGATAAACACCGAAGACAAGGACAAGGGGCTGCACAACGACGATGACGAGGAGCCCCGACGTCCGAACATGGGGGGACAGAAAAAAAAATTCCCCCCAGGTGAAAACGGTCAACATGATCTACGCCACGCACATGATGTCTACTACGCAACCTTCTTCTTGTAGACGTTGTTGGGCCTCCAAGTGCAGAGGTTTGTAGGACAATAGCAAATTTCCCTCAAGTGGATGACCTAAGGTTTATCAATCCATGGGAGGCATAGGATGAAGATGGTCTCTCTCAAGCAACCCTGCAACCAAATAACAAAGAGTCTCTTGTGTCCCCAACACACCCAATACAATGGTAAATTGTATAGGTGCACTAGTTCAGCGAAGAGATGGTGATACAAGTGCAATATGGATGGTAGATATAGGTTTTTGTAATCTGAAATATAAAAACAGCAAGGTAACAAGTGATAAACGTGAGCGTAAACGGTATTGCAATGCTAGGAAACAAGGCCTAGGGTTCATACTTTCACTAGTGCAAGTTCTCTCAACAATAATAACATAATTGGATCACATAACTATCCCTCAACATGCAACAAAGAGTCACTCCAAAGTCACTAATAGCGGAGAGCAAACGAAGAGATTATGGTAGGGTACGAAACCACCTCAAAGCTATTCTTTCCAATCAATCCATTGGGGTATTCCTATAAGTGTCACAAACAGCCCTAGAGTTCGTACTAGAATAACACCTTAAGACACAAATCAACCAAAACCCTAATGTCACCTAGATACTCCAATGTCACCTCAAGTATCCGTGGGCATGATTATACGATATGCATCACACAATCTCAGATTCATCTATTCAACCAACACATAGGACCTCAAAGAGTGCCCCAAAGTTTCTACCGGAGAATCACGACGAAAACGTGTGCCAACCCCTATGCATAGGTTCCCAACATCACGAAACCCGCAAGTTGATCACCAAAACATACATCAAGTGTTCTCAAATATTTAAAGACTCAATCCGATAACATAACTTCAAACGGGAAACTCAATCCATTACAAGAGAGTAGAGGGGGAGAAGAAACATAAGATCCAACTATAATAGCAAAGCTCGCGATACATCAAGATCGTGCCAAATCAAGAACACGAAGGAGAGAGAGAGATCAAACACATAGCTACTGGTACATACCCTCAGCCCCGAGGGTGAACTACTCCCTCCTCATCATGGAGAGCGCCGGGATGATGAAGATGGCCACAGGTGAGGGTGCAGGGGGTAGTTCTGGAGGTTTTTGATGGTTTTCATGGAGAACTACTCCCTCCGGCAGGGTGCCGGAACAGGGTCCCAATTGGTTTTTGATGGCTCTGGAGGTTTTGCAGCGGCGGAACTCCCGATCTATCTTCTGGAAGTTTTACGATACGTAGGTATATATGGGTGCAGGGGGTACGTCGGTGGAGCTACAGGGGGCCCATGAGGCAGGGGGCGCGCCCTAGGGGGGTGGGCGCGCCCCCCCACCCTCGTGAGCACCTCCCGTATCTCCTGACGTAGAGTCTTAGTCTATCCGGTGGCTTTCCTTCCAAAAATAACTTCTCCAGTTGATTTTGTTCCGTTTCGACTCCGTTTGATATTCCTTTTCTTCAAAACACTGAAATAGGCATAAAACAGCAAATCTGGGCTGGGCCTCCGGTTAATAGGTTAGTCCCAAAAGTAATATAAAAGTGGAAAATAAAGCCCAATATTGCCCAAAACAGTAGATAATATAGCATGGAGCAATCAAAAATTATAGATACGTTGGAGACGTATCAGCACATCCCCAAGCGGGAACGCAAGCGGGCACTACGGGACGTCTATGCGATGGAGCCAGTCACCACAAAATTCAACGCATGGTCAACTTGTCCAATCACCTTTGATCGTAGGGTTCACCCTACTAGCATCCGTCACGGCGGCTTGGCCGCATTGGTCTTAGACCCAATCATCGATGGATTCCACCTCATGCGCGTGCTTATGGACGGTGGCAGCAGCTTGAACCTGCTTTATCATGACACAGTGCACAAAATGGGCATTGACCCTTCAAGGATCAAGGCCCCCAAAACCACCTTTAAAGGTGTGATTCCTGGAGTAGAGGCCCGTTGCACGGGCTCTATAACATTGGAAGTGGTCTTCGGATCTCCGGATAACTTCCGAAGCGAAGAGTTAATCTTCGATATCGTCCCTTTCCGCAGTGGTTACCACGCACTGCTCGGACGAACCGCATTCGCTAGATTCAATGCGGTACCACACTATGCATACCTCAAGCTCAAGAACATACTGCAGCCCTCGCGGGGTCATAACAGTGAACGGAAATACGGACCGCTCTCTCCGAACAGAAGAACATACTGCAGCCCTCGCGGCGGAAGTACAATGCGGCCTCCTCCGACAAACCACTACTAGAAAAAGGCTTACTAATGGCGCACCGGTTTTGCCTACTAATGGCGCACTACCGGTGCGCCATTACTAGCACGCCATTAGTATTTTTTACTAATGGCGCACCACTGGTGCGCCATTAGTATTCGGTATACTAATGGCGCACCATGTAGTGCGCCATTAGTATAGCCCATGCGCCATTAGTATCTGGTATACTAATGGCGCACCACATAGAAGTGCGCCATTAGTATCTGGTATACTAATTGCGCACCACATAGAAGTGCGCCACTAGTAACATTTTTTTTCAAAAAAAAATTTCGAATTTTTTTTCAAATTTTTTTAGTTTTTTTTCAAATTTTTCTTAATCTCAGTTCACTATGGCTTAATCTCGGGTCAATATGCTTAATCTCAGGTCAAATCGCACTCCGTGGTCAAACTTCTCGAAAGGTCACCCATCCTCACACTACTCCAGCCCAAGCACGCTTAACTTCAGAGTTCTATCCAACCCCAACAACAGCTCACTTCACAAGCACTTGTTGATATATCTAGCATATCAATCCTGTTATACTTTGTTGATGTCTAGGACTTTGTTCATGTTCATGACTATGATGAAATTTTGAAAAATATTTCAAACTTCCCGGTCATATTACGTATCATTTTTTGAAAAAAAATTCAAAAAAAAATTCGAAACCAATTTTTTTTCTGTTACTAGTGGCGCACCACATCCGACGGTGCGCCACTAGTAAGTTTGAAATTTTTGAATTTTTTGCCTCTAGATCTTGAAAGCCCCGTAACTTTTTTTCTGTTAGGTTTTTGGGGATTTTTCATCCGAGTTCGTATGCAAAAGTTATGCCCATTTTACAAATTTCCAGAGACATTTTGCAAATAAAGTCAAAATTCATATTTGTAATTTTTCCCAAAAACTAGAGCACATATCACATGGGAAACATATTTTATTTTATTTTATTGACATTTCCATCATTTTCTTTTTTTTAAACTGAAAAGGCGATCCACGGGGTGCATTCGGTGGAAGTGGTGGCCAAGTTACTAATGGCGCACCGTGCACCATTACCACGGTGCGCCATTAGTAGTTTTGACAAAAATTTAAAAAAAATTGATATTTTTTTGATTTTTTTTGAAAAAAAACTTAGTAATGGCGCACCAGTTAAAAGTGCGCCATTACTAGTTAAAACTAGTAATGGCGCACCGAGACATGGTGCGCCATTAGTAACAATTTTTTTTTATTTTTTTTTACTTTTTTTTCAAAACTACTAATGGCGCACGACGGATGTGGTGTGCCATTACTATGTCAATTAGTAATGGCGCAGTATGCAACGGTGCGCCATTAGTAACAAAATTTATTTTTATGTTTTTTTCAAAACTACTAATGGCGCACCACACACCAGGTGCGCCATTAGTAATATATTACTAATGGCGCACCGAGACATGGTGCGCCATTAGAATATAGTAATGGCGCACCACATCACAGGTGCGCCATTAGTGGCCATTCCATCTATAGCCCTTTTTGTAGTAGTGAACCAATCCGGGCACCGTCAAGAGAGTCCGGAGCACCCCGCAACAGGATCATCAGGCACGCCAAGAGCGCGACTAGCAGTCCGGCCTTCGCATAAGCCCCATCAAAGCAGCATTCGTGCCACGTGTACACAATTACGCACTCAAGATACCATGGGCGTAGGCGGAGGCGCAACAAAGACTCAGTCAACAGTGCAGGATAACCGCCTCATACCTTCATAACCCGTCCTTCTTCTTTTTCAGGACATTGCTTTAGAGCAGCCTCTTAAGAAGAGCCGAATTGCTGGACTTACATAGGAGAGAAAACCAAGGAGGCAACAGGCTTCACGCACAGAAAGAAACACCCAGGTGGAATCTATTTACGGTCGTTATACCTGTTTTATATATCCATACGCGGCCTGCCCCTGGATGGGACATGTTAAATAGTCCTATTTATCTCCGCTTAATGCATTCATTGTAAACATACGCTTAAACGTATTTTCATCAATGGGAGATTATATATAGCGTCAGCTCATTATTGTTATTCGAACATTTTTCTTACAAATGTTTCTTTGACATTGCATCCGTACACTTTGGTACGATCCGTTTGCCAGGGGCTTCCTATGGCGCCCCGTTCTACGGCAACTAATGTCTGAACACTTTAAACAGTGCGACACCCCGAACTTATAGCACTATATGCATCAGCTCCGAATCATGTCTTGGGTCTACAGTTTGGTTAGCCCGGCTCCCTTGTTTTGGTACCTTACGTTCCGTTATATCGGCTAAGGTAGCGTAGGGAGAACTACTGCGATTGTGTCCCGGTCTTTCCGGACGAGCACCTCAGTAGAGAAAGCCGAAAACTGACCGGCATGATGTGGCAAGAGTTGGTCGCTATTCGAGAGGTCTTAAAATCCTTAAAGATTTTCCGCTTTAGGCGATTAATCGGCTTCGTCTGATCTAGGCGTATATAGCGCCCCAATCCGGCCTTCCGGATTCTAGGGGCTTCGCCGAAATTTAAAATTGTAGACTTCTATGGCTAAGTGAAAGTTATAAAGCCGAATAGTCCGATTGCCTTGTTCGCTGCGCCGGATACCTCCTTAAGGGACCAAACATTTGGATAAAGAGTATCCGGGTTTTTCCAGGAACACCCCGGCACTAGTTGCGTGGGGGCGGAAGCCGACGACTGGCCTACTTTCAGTATTCTATAAACAGCCGCACAGAAGGTAATATTTTAAATCAAACAGTGCTACATGGCACAAGTAACTTCGTCTTTAAATTACAACAGCGGCAGAGGTACATTTAGTCAAAGATCTTGTCCTTAGAACACTCATCGGCCATGAGACGAGCGCCTTTCATAACGCCATCATAATACTTCTCGGGATGGCGATGCTCCTTGCCCTCTGGCAGACCGTCCTTCACCAGCTTCTCCGCATCCAGCTTGCCCCAATGCACCTTCGCGCGGACAAAGGCCCGGCGGGCACCCTCGATGCAAACGGATCGCTTGATTACTTCAAGTCGCGGACCGGCATTCACCATCCACTTGATCAGGCCGAAGTAGCTAGTGGGCAGGGGCTCACCAGGCCACATCCGGACTATGAAATCTTTCATAGCCACTTTGTCCGCTCTGTGGAATTCGACCAACTGCTTCAGCTGGTCACTCAGAGGCATTCGGTGTTTGGCCCCAACATACTAGGACCAGAACAGCTTCTCCGTTGAGCTCCCCTCCTCGGCACGGTAGAACTCCCCGGCTTCTGAGACGCTGCGTGGCAGATCTGCGAATGCCCCTGGAGAGCTCCGAATTCGGGTAAGTAAAAGAAATGCCTCCTCCACATGTTTGTTTTGCATAAAGAATTTCTTACCCGCCGTTATCTTTTTGGCCTCCTGGATCTCCTGTTGTGCCTTCTCGTCTTCGACCTTGGCGTCTTTCATACTCACAAGGGCCTTCGCAAGCTCGGCCTCTTTCGTCTTCAGATCATGCTCCACGGACTCGAACTTCTTGCCGAGGTCCTGGAGCTCTTGCTGTACCTCGCCCACTCTAGCACTTTGCTTCTCGCGCTCTCTGCATTCCTAGGCCGCCTTGTCTTCGGCCTAGGATAGCGCTTTCTTCAGGGACGCCACTTCAGCGGTGGACCCTGTCACACAGTCATGACGCTTTGCCGTCAGACTAAACAATTTTATCTATCTTTACATACATAAGAGCGGAGAACCACTCACCTTTCTCTCTTTGAGCCGCCTCTTCGTGAGGTCGAGCTCTCCCTACGCCTGCTCCAGGTCCCGCTTTAGTTCGGCAACCTCGGTTGTGCAGGCAGCAGTGGCGAGCAGCACGGCCTGCTTATTCACATAAACGCTTATTAGACACTTGCGGATTATAATTGACCCTCCGTTTGGCTTTTCTTTCCGAACACCAAACAGAGTATCAGGGGCTACTACCTATCGGGTGGTAATTTCACACATTTTTATTACTTACCTCGAAGCCCGTCAGGAGGCTTGTGCAGGCTTCGGTTAGTCCGCTTTTGGCGGACAGAACCTTTTGAATCACCGCACTCATAAGAGTACGGTGCTCGTCATCCATGGAAGCGCCTCGAAGCGCTTCCACCAGACTATCCGGCGCCGATGGCGCGACAGAAGTCCTCGGCATGGATGGCTCGCCCTCCCTAACGAGGGGCTGCCCGCCTAAATTTGGAACCGTTAAGGGTTCCGGAATAGTGTTCAGTCGAGAGTCCGCCTTGCTGCGGCTCTCATCGACGCGATCCGCGGAGATCTTGAACCCCGCGTGTCCGACATCTGGAACTCCGCCTTGGGGTGTCTCCAGGGTCACCTCCCCCCGCTCGGGGAACCTTCGGGACAACACCTCCGTGTCATCAGCAGGTTGAGGAGTGGTGGCCGTCGGGAGCGAGTTCATCTCTGAAGCGCTCAGAGACCCATCCGAGGACGACACCTCCGGATGAGCCCTGGCCGGACTGCATATATGTTCGGCGTTATTAAACAACTATGAAGTAAAATCAAGGTAGAGTGCAGACACTTACGATCGCGCCAGGGGCTTCCCCCTGGGCAGCCACCCTTCCTCGCTATGAGCGGCCGTGTTGGAGTAGTCCGAAAGGGACGTCTTTCCCTTCTTGGGCGTCCCAGCCTCCCCCTCCGGGGCAGATTTCCTCTTTTTCTCCTCCCCAGTGCGGGGAGGTAGAGTTTCTTCTTGCTTCCCCCCGCCTCCATGGGAGGAATCTGTTTCGTCGTCATCGGACGACGTGGGTATGACGGCCTTGCGTCGAGGGGCTCTCCCGGCCCCACGGCCCGTCTCCTCAGGCCTCTCATCCTTTCCGGATGGGGCGGCTTCTTCTTCTTCTTCCTCCTCTTCGGGGGAGGAGTGCGCCTCGCCGTCTTGCATTTAGGCCTCCCAAGACACCTTACGCCGGAGACCCTTCCTGGTCCCCGGGCCTTCTTTTCGCCCTCTTCACCGGTGCCTCGTGAGGCGCGGGATCAAGATCTCTGTCAGGAGAGCATCAGCTGGATCTTCTGGCTGCGGAGCCGGACAGTCAATCTGCTCCATTGTCTCCACATACTCCTGATCAAATATACACAAATACTTAAGACTCCCCCATGAATGTATTGGAAAAAACCGAATCCGGTGGTAGTCCCAAAACTCAGCGGACGCGGGGGCCGCGCTGCATGAAGTCCGCGGTCCTCGGATGTGGGAGGAGGTACTTGAGGCCTTAAACAACGCCTTCCACGCTGCGTCTTTGTGCTTCATGCCATAGAGCCTCAGGCGTCGGTGTTCGGCCGACGAACTCCCACATTGAATGCCCACCTTGGCACGGCAGAATCCGGCGAACGAGCATGACCTGGATCACGTTGACAAGCTTGATGTTCTTGTCCTTCATGCTCTTGATGCAGGTTTGGGGTCCGGTCAGCTCTGTAGGTTAGCCCCAAGTAAGGACCTTCTTTTCCCAGGAGGTGAGCCGCATGGGGGCTCCCGATCGGAACTCGGGGGCCGCCGCCCAGTTGGCGCCGCGCGGCTCGGTGATGTAGAACCTCCCCGATTGCCACCCTTTTACGGTCTCTGTAAAGGATCCATCCAGCCAGGTGACGTTAGGCATCTTGCCCACCATGGCCCCTCCGCACTCTGCTTGCTGGCCGTGTACAATCTTCGGCTTCACGCAGAAGATTTGCAGCCACAAGCCGAAGTGAGGCCGGATGCGGAGGAAAGCCTCGCATACGACGATGAACGCCGAGATGTTGAGGATGAAACTCGGGGCTAGATCATGGAAATCTAGCCCGTAGTAGAACATGAGCCTGCGGATGAAGGGGTGAAGTAGAAACCCCAGTCCATGGACGAAGTGGGCGACGAACACGACCCTCTCGTGGGGTCCCGGGGTCGGAATGACCTGCCCAGCGTCCGGTAGCCGGTGCGCTATGTCTGCGGCCAAGTATCCGGTCGCCCGAAGATTTGCGATATGCTTCTCCTTGACGGTGGAAGCCACCCACTTGCCCCTTGCTCCGGACATGTTTAGCTGTGCGGAGAAGACTTGGGCTTGGGCGCTAGAGCTCGAGGGGGCAAGAGTGGGCAAAGGAGGAAGAAGGCGTGAGTAAAAATGGGGAAATCTTATCCCTTTATAGAGGCGATTTAAAGCGGTGCGCCTCCCACTTGCCGTTGGGAATCGCTTGCTTCCCAAGTGCCACGATTGATGATGTGGTGGGATTACCCGTACCCGTATTGATGAGAATCCCTTGATAAGGGGACACGATCTCTGCTTTGACAAGACGTGTCAAGGAAACCGCCTCGCAATATGCGTTGTGGCTGGTTGTGGAAAAACGGTTCGAATAATGACCCGACCGTAATGACACGTCGCGTAAAAAAGTTGTCAGCAGATTGCATTTGTGAAATACCATTCTCTCTACGGTGGCATGTGAAGATCATTTTGTGGATCCGGACATGGTTCAAGTGTTCGATATTTAGTTTGGAGTATTCGGAGGAGGAACCCGCCCTGCAATGCCGGAGACAAGACTGCGCGCCGGACTCATCGTCATTGAAGCCTGGTTCAGGGCCTACTGAGGGAGTCCTGGATTAGGGGGTATCCGAACAGCCAGACTGTATACATCGTCCGGACTATGGAAGCGTGAAGATACAAGACTCAAGCCTTCGACCCGTGTCCGGATGGGACTTTCCTTGGCATGGAAGGCAAGCTTGGCGATCCGGATATTATATTTCCTTCCTTGTATCCGACTCCGAGTAAACCCTAGCCCTCTCGGGTGTCTATATAAACCGGAGAGGTTGGTCCTTAGAAGGCCGATCACAATTACAATCATACCATCATAGGCTAGCTTCTAGGGTTTAGCCTCTACGATCCCGTGGTAGATCTACTCTTGTACTACCCATATCTTCAATATTAATCAAGCAGGAAGTAGGGTTTTACCTCCATCGAGAGGGCCCGAACCTAGGTAAACATCTGTATCCCTTGCTTCCTCTTACCATCAGCCTAGACGCACAAATTGGGACCCCCTACCCGAGATCCGCCGGTTTTGACACCGACACTCCTCCCTCGCCGCCGACGACAGCGTGAGCGATGCACCTACACCCCTGCCCCGGTTGAGGTTGTCCGGTCGGATTTATGACCAGCCGTGAGCTGAGAGAGAGTGTGACCACCTATGTCTTGCTTAGATCTGGAGAGCATGAGAGAGTTAACGAGAGGAACCCTAGTAAAACAGGTGCTAAGGCTCCTGCTTTTATATATAGTGGAGTGATTTTGTTGAACCAGCTTCAAAAAAATGCGCTCCTACGTGTACCCGCGAGTGTGTGTGAGAGAACTAGTGCGTGCGTGCACCACTTCTCTTCATGAGAGTACAATATACTATGCCCAAAGAACGTTCGCCGCAAGAGTAATAGTATAAGTGTGTGACGTGTGATCTAAAATAAAATGTGTGCGCCGTCTTTTGTTTTTTAGAAGTTCTGAGGGTAGGGTGTGAAGAGCACATATGTGCGTGACATCTACACGCAGATAGACGATGGGTGCGACGTGCGAGTCTGCGAGAGGACTCGGGAGAGTCATGACTCGTGAGGGTGCGTGTGCGTGAGAGAGAGGGGGGCACGTATCAATGCAATGCATGTGTCCGTAAATCATTATCCGACAAACGTTCGCCACAAGCCTTTTCCTGACGAACGTCGTAAGAACCGTTAGATCGGCATCCGACAGTGTCAGTTTTGCCATGTCATTTAACAGAACAGTCACTCCTCCTACACACAAATCTTCCACGTGAGTGTTAGCAACTGCCGTATGCTCCCTCCGTTCCGAAATGCAGTGCATATGGCTTTATTGAAAATTCGAACCTCGCAAACTTTTACCGAGTTTTCGTGTACCAAATTGCACATGTAGAATACCCTGTATATATCATTTCATTCATCTTCGATAGGTAACTATAAACATGGGTGAGGAGTCTACAAAGAAATACCATCGTATCACCCGCAGCAATTTCAAGCATCCTTTAGTGTCGAGCAATATCATAGGAACTCTATATGATATGATTTTTATAGGATTTTTTCCTTTAGAGCCAATTGGTTCATAGGAATAGATTTATATACTCCACATTTCAAAGGAAATAAACATGATATCATTTCTATAGCTTTGGAGCCACTTGGTTCATATGAATGGATTCCTATACTCCCTTAATTTCAAAGGCAAATAAACATTAGCGTATATTCAATAGAAAAGTTCCTATGATATGAACCAAATTACATCTCTTTTCTAATCCCTCCTCATAGGAATTGAGATACATGTCATCTCTAGATTCAATAGAAAAGTTCCTATGATGTGAACCAAGTGACATCTCTTTTCCAATCCCTACTCATAGGAATTGAGATGCTCCATGTCATCTCTTTCCCTACAACTTCCATGTATACATCTTCTATTATTAAATAGATGGTACAACCCACTAGTAGTTTTTTTCCAAAACATGCAACTATGGCACAAGAACTATATAGTGTACCAATAACTTTGAAAGATGGTCGCTGGATGAAGCTAACCCGACAGTGCAGAGATAGGCAAATCTGAGCACTACTGGCCGTTGGATATCATCAACATTCCACCAGATCTGCCACATGTACAATTTAGAAGACTCCATGGTTGAACTTAAGCATGATGCACAAACCTCAAAACACAAGCACTTCTCCTTTGTTCTAGAATCTTCTGTATCATAATTGATTATTTTTTCTAAATGAATTGCCATTAATTGTTTTTTACTTTATGATTTACAATGCACAACCCCATGAATCTTAACATTTTTATAAAACTAATTGATTTTGAATGAGATGAACTATAAGAACTAAAACAACATCTACATCATGCATATATGACTCAAAGCTTGACATGCTATAGTGTATATTTATTCATAATTTGGTTTTGAAATCTCATGCGTTCAATACATGTGTACCTTACTAGTTTTGAGTAGAGTAGCAAATTTCACACGGCCCCGGGTATATCAAAATGCAGGGCCCATGCATCTTTCCCTTTAGGTCGAACCTCGTCCACAATTTTTGTAATGCATTTATATCTCCACTGGTCCCCGAACCCAAAATGCTGCCTCGTTCCCATAAAACCAAGCGGCCCACAAATATTTAAGGCGTCGACTGAACCTGTTTACTCTGACGTGGCCCAAGACGCCGTAGTACTCCTACAAACCCTACCGCCGCACTCATCATCAGTTTTCTTCAAGAGGACGAGGGAGAAGCCGATTTGTAGTGGAGGCGCTTTACAAAAAAGGATCTGTAGTGGAGACCCCTACCCTAGGGTGCCCTAGGTAGCTCCCGCACGCATAATTATTTTCTCTTTTCTTTATGCTCTTGCGCCCTAGAGTGAAATGATGGTTGCTTCGTCCGCCCAGCACTCCAGCTTAATGCGGGAAAGGTGGGGCTTTGTGATTTGACCCCTCATCGCTCATTTTCTACTACTGCGGCGTTACGATCGGGGTGCCTCCAATTCCAACCGCTGCTTCGAACTGTAATTTGGTGCATCGCACGTGGAACAAGACGGTGGATGAGCCACATGTCGGTCAAAGGGGTCCTGTTAAGTGTGTCGCCATTTCGTGTGCGGACTGACCCTGCTTGAGTTGCTACGCCAACACAACATGAGCAGCCTACCACTTGGTTTTGCTCCCTGGTGAATCCCGACTATATTGATCTAAAAAGATACCTGCTGAACTACCCTCTCCGTCTCGGTTTTTTTATTTTTAGGCGTCTCGGTTTATAGGGCCTGCACCTAGTTCTAGGTCATCCATTTGACTAACTAAATATGAGTTACTATCTCACAAAAAGTATATCATTGGATTCTTAAGCAGATGTAGTTGTATTTAAAAGTCAAGGGCGGGGCTTTTCCTGTGCGGTAGGCGGCGGGGCAGTTCCGCCTAGTCGGTTCGACAGGGACGTGAGAAGACGAGGGAGTAGGCTGCTGCAAACGTAGAGCTGTGTGATTTGACAGCGAGTTACTGCTGGACAGGTGAGGCCCCATGATTTGACTTGCCATTATCATTTTAACTGCGGCGCCACGACCGGCGTGAGTCTCCCAATTCCTGACCACCTCCATACAGGTGCCTCTCCCAGTGCTCCACCATGTAGTAGAGGTTGGCTCTTGCATGAGAGCCCACTTCTCCACTTTTTCCTTGCCTCTCTTTCCTCCACATATGCAAAAATGCCATGTAGTAAAGCGCACTATTGTACTTACCGATGCATGTACAAGTTCATGGAAACTTAGTGGTCATTCATGCATTCGTTCTAATTAATGCCTCGGTAAACATAACTTCTTGAGAAAAACGAGCATACTAATTACTTGTGCAAACTACGAAATTAATTCGACCACTCACCGTCTACCTTGGTTGGAGAGATTTTGAAATTGAGCCATAAAGCTGGAAAGGAGGGAGTAGTAACTTTTGTCTCGATTACTATTTGTGGCCTTGTATAGATGCAAAATGTATTTTTTTATAGTGGCCTTGTATAAGTACATGGAGGGAGTACTAACCAAAGTATACGTAGTAGGGACGAGGAGTAAACAGAGGGAGTAGTACAAATTTCTCCTCGTGCTGCGAGCCACCGCGCGCGTGGGCGAGGGAGAGGGCGTAAAGGCGTACAGTAATACTACTACTACTACTATTACTACTACTACTACTCGTAAGCAAGCTTCACCTCATCCTGCGAGCCACCGCGCCCGTGGGCGGGGGATATGGCGTACTAAGCAAGCTTCTCCTTGTTCTGCGAGTTGACGGGACACATCAAAAGTACTCCAGTGTATAGAGCCTTGCCTCAAGGTAGGCCCCACATGGTTTGCCTCTTTTTCTAATTTAACATAACGCGTCAAGTCGCAATTTGTTTGTTCACTCGTGGTAGACGATCCTCCCTCCACAATGTGGACAACCAAGACACGTGCCAAATTACCACGTGGGCTGCCTTTTTAAATGCAGAAATGAGCTCCACCGTGTACCCGCGCGGGTGTGGTTGGGAAAGAGACGGGAGTACATGCACCGTGCGTGCACCTCTTATCTTCGTGCACGTCCCCCACCTACGTGGGTGTGTGTGAGAGAGATACAAACCTAGACATAATGCGCCGTCCATCCCCATGCCTCCGCCCAGTCCGACCACCAGTCACCACCACGCCCCACTCCTCCTCACCTTATCTCTCATCTTTCTCCGGGCGTGCTGCGAGTGGCGCCCTCGACTCTGACCTGGGACACCGCGCCGTTCTTCCACTGGCGTGTGGGCTCTTTGGGTGCATGGCCTACATGTCAGTGACCCAACACAGGCAGCGCCTGGCAGAAGGAACCTTTGGTGGGCGAGGCGGTCAGAAGCGGGCATTTCATAAACCGATGATTGTTCATTGAGTGTGACGTCATCTTTTTCATGTAGATAAGCCTACTATGTTGATAGCCCGTTCGATACGTTGTGATTCATAAAGACCGCTGCAAACATCAATGTTCTGCTTATCACAGATAAGATTGATTAATACCCGTAATAATCCATGTCCTTAATAAAGGGTGCATGCACGTATAGGTTGAGCGTGTGTCTTGCGTCATGTCTGTGTGCATGCAGGCGTCACGAGTGTTGCGTGCGTGCAAGATGCGTTCGATGTTGCATGCATGGGTGCGTACGTGCGTGTGTTTGTGATTGCATGTGTACGTGTCAGTGTTGCACGCCAGCATGCGTGCGTGTGCATGTTATGTGTATGTGTCAGTGTTGCACGCCTACAGGCGTGCGTGTCTTGCGTGCGTGCATGTGTACGTGCGGGTTGAGGCTACACGTCGACTGACTTTTTCATCTCTGGTCATTAGATTTTCCAGCCGTTGGATACGAAATCAAGGGCCTCCAGTTTATCATCAAACTCCACCCCCCCCCCCTGAGCCGCCAGCCACCACCGGCCGAACCGCCAGCCCCCGCCGCCCGCGGCCGGCCCGCCCTCCCCGAAACCACTCCCCACCGCCGGTCCGCCGCCGCACCGGCCATCCCTCTAGCCCCCCTGCCGAGCTTTTTCTCCAGGGATCCCCACCCCACCGCCCAATGAACGCCCCCCCCCCCGCCCCAACCGCCGGTGACTGCCAACCAAAGGTCTCACGACTTCAAATACCCACCAACCACTAATTTATTACCATTTCTGTCCTTCATATACGCGCTGACGGGTGGGCCCTATGGTAATGTGTGATGCTGAATGTGGACCGTTTGACTGGTCAATTGATCGTGTTATCAACAAATTACGGAGTTGTATGGTGAGCCAGTGACCGTATGATCACCCTAAAATGTACTCCTATTTTATTAACACAAGATGACTCAAACTACCATGTCTTTCTTTCATATACGGGCTGTGGTGGGCCCCACGCAGTTCTGGCGCCCGATGGTGCAACACTAGTTGCGACACATGGAACGTTTGACTGGTCAATTGTTTGTGTCATCAACATAATACGGAGTTATACGGGTGAGCCAGTGACCGTATAATCATGACATGTATTTGTTTAACACGGTACAGACGCAAGGGCTCATATATACGCGCAAGCACTCACCGCTATAAGCGCACACACGCGAACCCTACCCCTATGAGAACCATTGAGAGAGTGAGCCAGCATATATGATCTTGAGATTTTATGAAGTCGCCATAGGTGCGTCGTAGTCGAGTGGAACGTCTCCTCCCACTGAACGTACATCGCCGGAAAAATACTGAAATTAACACAAGATAAGTGCGAGCACCGGGACTTTAACCTTGGTGGGCTCGAGAAACCACTGTCCTCTAACCATCCAACCACATGTTGGTTAGCACGACAAAATGTATGTGGTGACCGTGATGAGCTTATTCTGAAGTCCAGTGACCATATCGTGCTTTCGCTTCAAATACAATGACCGTAAGTGTCATCAACAAAATACGGAGCACGCATCAAATGCAAAGTCTGTCAGCGTCATCAACAAAATATGGACATGTATCGTGAGCTATATACCGTTGTACTATTGTATATGCTTATTTTCTTAGTGGCCCATTGCATGTGTGGTGTGATGGGCACATCATTTCTAGTTGTGGTGGGTCAACATCAAGACTCATGGGTCGGTTCCATCCTGCGCCACATATAGGTTGGACCGAGACGTGTTATACGAAGACCCATGTGGAGGACTCGGCGTACAACACGAAGCTACCAGAGTCGCGGAGGACTCTATCCCCACTGGTGCTAAGACGACTATATATGATTTGTAACCCTAGGCCATTAGTATGTTATACAAGCTTGGGGGCTAGTTTGTCGATAGTATACACACACGCACAATGCCTGGTATTCACGTGTACTTTGTACACACCGCTATCACTAATATACTGATCACCGAGTACGGCTCTTTCTTCAAGCTGCAAGGGTCCGATCCGAAATAGGGTAAAACTTTGTCTCGTATTACCATCCAGCCTAACAACCAGGGATATCCTATCAATGACGATATGATGAAATCATATCTGCCAACTACTAAGAGAGAGGTGTGTCGGGGGGCAATGTGTAGAGAGGCCTAAAGATAATGTGCGTGCGGGAGACACGTAGGCACATATATGTGCGTATAGAGGGCTAGTAGAGACTGTGCATGTGTATATATGCATGTGAGAGAAATAGTGTTTTCCAACTGAGATTAGTGAAAAGAGTGGTACATAGTAGTCAGAAAGAGAGAGAGAGAGAGAGAGAGAGAGAGAGAGAGAGAGAGAGACAGAGAGACAGGGAGGAGCATGTGCGTGAGACACCCCGACACCCTGAGAGGGATTGTGAGCATGTGTGAAAGAGAAATTAATGCCGATGCATATAAAGTGTGTGCACTTATGCGTTAGATAGAGAGATATATAACGCATCTGTGAGAACGGGGCGAGGCATAGTGCATCTACGTGTAAAAGGCGGTTCTACGCATTAAATTAAAATATAAATGGCATTATTATTTTTGGATGAGATCATGAATTTTGGAAATTGCGTATGGACGAAAATCAGTCTATCAGACACCCATACTCTATTGAATTCTAGCATGTGCCTGTGTTTATTTCATATTATCGATCCATAGAGTGAGAGCGGTTTGAAATACAGGCAGTGGATGCTTTTGCAATTCATATATAAACATTAATTAGTGCACTCCATGTTGTTAGTGTGAAGCACTTTATACATTTGTCACTTGCATGGATACATTCCAAATTGCTAGCTATGAAATAGAATACATGTCTAATTCAACATAAAGGGGTTTCAAGATTCGAATTCATAGGAAGTGCATTCATCTATTTGAACCCGAGATAATGGCATTTGTAAATCAGATGTAAAGGGGCATCAATCTTTGTTGTGAGTTTGAACATGCTATATATATTCATACGCATATCTAACTTTTTTTTGCAACCAAGGAGATTATATCTGGAACCATGCATGAACTGAGGTAAGTTGCATACTTTTTAATATATATTCGTGTACAATGTATATTCAAATGTACCCCCTCCGTTCCAAAATAATCGTAGCTTTAGGATTTTCAAGAGTAAAGATTTGTGAAGTTTGACAAATCCTGAAAGTTCAATTCAAGAGAACCGAAAACGTTAATGCTTCTGCTCCCAAATATTGAACGAAGCGCCAAATAGGCCTCTGGTCACCCGAAACCATGCGAGACTAATGTTTTGGTGGTAGGAAATTACTGTCCTGACTCTGGCCCGTGTAGCCTATCGACCCGATGTCCAAAGGTCTAAACCGGGGTAGGTCTATAACTTCACCAAGACGCCAGTCTCAACCGCCTCCGAGAAGCATTCATACGCCGTGGGTGCCTAAACACCCATGCGCTCGGTCGAAATCTATCCCGCCCAGATTTGGGACACCTGACATGACTGTCCTACCCCCAACCCACAATATGTCCGAAATTTTAGATGGGGGCAAAGTTTGTAACTTTCCCCAAATTTCAAACAAGCGCGTCTCAAACCGAACGTTGTTCCCCCTTAGTTCCCCGCCTTCCTCCGTTTCCCCATTCATACTCCGTGGGCGCGAAAACGCCCTCTCCACCAGCTGCGAAACCCCATCCTCCTTCGTCGGTCCGTCCTCCACCCCATAGCGGCCAATCCACCGCCGCCCTCCTCCATCACGCCGAGCGGTACCCGGCGCCGTCGTCCAGCATAACCGCAACATAGCGCCCTCAAGGACTTAGCAGCTGAAGTCGAGGCAAAGCTGCCTCCACGACGCCGACGCCGACTTGCGCCGTACCAGAACCACTCCGACCACGCCGTCCTGCGCCTCACTGCTGCGGCTCCACTGTCGCAACCGACCACCGCACCAGAGCTGTTACTGCTACGCCGTCGTTTGTCGCCTCGGATCTGCTTCCCCGCCGCCGACAGATGGCCACCGCACCACACTCAACAACTTGGTCATGGGTTCGTCCAAGGCTGCACCGTCCTCCACAACTTCTGGTTTCCGGTGAACAACAAGAAGATCGTCGGAAAAACAGAAGGAGGAACAGCACTACCGGCAGAAAGAGGTACTCCTCTTCCCTTATTCGTGCAAATCTTACGTCTCCGCTCACACCGTATTCATCCCACGAAAGAAACTAGTTGAGCGCTTCTTACTGCATCTTCTTCGTGATACTAAATGCACAAGGTTTCCTCCCTTTTACTATTTCACCTTTGCTAGAGGTCAGTAGCCCCCTGGATTTCAATTCAGGGTCAGTCGAACCGCAATTAAAAGAAGCAGCACCCGCTTAGGCGCGCGGAGCACCTAGTCCGCATGTTCCCCGAGGAACCGGCGCATCGGTGTCTATCATAGGGGTGTGTGGCGCAAGAGCTGCTTGCGCCCAATCTGGAGGTCGGCAGGGCTTGAATGGATGGCCGGGGGGCGGTGCGGTGAGGTCGAGGGGAGGGCACAGGCAGGGGAGGAATATTGGGCTGGTGGTCGCTGGCGTTTCGAGGAAGATCGTCAACACTGACTGGCTGGAGGTACATGAAGGCGATCTGCCCGTTCTTTGTACATCGAACGATGCAGAAAAAATGGACTGACCTATTTGCTTTCAGTCGACTATTATTTTCATAGAATCCTGTAGTAATTTAGTGTGCCATGCATGTTGTAGAGCTATCATATGTCTCCCGTCATTTATTTCTCACCAACCTGCTATCTTCTACCTTTACACTATACTAATTGTGCACACACTTCACCCGTACTCACACTATTGTTTTTTTATGCATGGGTATTTCAGACTCTGACACAGCGTTGATGAATGCAGAAAATAAAAGACAGAAGTCGCTCCAGTGTAATTCGAAGACAAGCACTAAGCGTTTCAGCGCTCTAATGGGTGCAGTGTCAGTAGTTGGAGACAGTAAACGTAGCTCTGCAGTTGATGATCTCAATTGCCACATACAACCATCCCAAGTGCTTGCTTTAACTTCGCGCTGTCAAATGTGGTTGCATGTTGCATATGGTGTCTAGCTTGTATTGCTTCCAATTTGGTTAAATTGCATCTTCTTACTTTTCACATTATACCTTTGATAATGACATGCCTTCCTGTTTTTGATACATACTACATATGTCTATTAACCATGTTTGTACATCAAACTAATGCTCTCTTGTATCCCTCGTCAATCACTTTTTTCGACTATAAACAGTAGGGTAAGACCCCACTGCAATTTTTATAAATAAAGAACAGAGTAACAAAGAGTCTTAAAGGCTTGAGATAAGCCCTAGGAAAAAAGAACTAAAAACTAAAAGTAAAAGAAAGAAAGAAAAAAAAGAAAACAAACAACCTACAGGCCTAAATAAATAAGAAATTACAGAAGGCCTTCAAGCCAGACAGAAAATTGCCTCTCATGCTTTTTCCTCATTCTAAACTTTAGAAGTTTTAGTTCCTCCAGGAAAATGGACTTCCATCCTTGAAATGAAGGTGCAATGTTTTCAAAAATCTTATTGTTTCTGGTTATCCAAATAGCCCATGTTCAAGTATGATGATCTCCATGTAAAATGGATACCTTAGTTTGTCTTTAAGATCTTGGAATGCTTCCAGTACACACAAGTTTGGGGTTCTTGCTGGACAAATGAAATCCCAGCATTGTTGAACAAATTGACAACCCCAGAAAAGGTGGTGCAGTGTTTCTTCTTGCTGACAACCTCCAATAGCACAGTTATAAGCCTCTAACACAAAAAAATTCCTTCTAAGCAAATTTCTTGTGTTGACTCGATCATGGAGAAGTTGCCAGAAGAAAACTTTATGCTTAGGCTGACAAGAACTCTGCCAGATCCAATTGAAATGAGGAGGGGTTTGCTTGTGTCCAATGAAGACTGTATATGCTTTAATGGATGAATAGTGTCCAGTCCCCCAAATGTAGCTCCAGGTGTCCAATGTGTCCAAATATTCTGATTGCCTCATGGAAATACAAATGTCTTCCATTTGTAGGATTTCCTCATATGCCTCAGTTGTCAGGGGGAGAAAGAATAACTCCTGCAGGTACTCAGTCTGCAACACTTGTTGGATATTCAAATGAGGGTTTCTGACAAAAGAGAGTAAGTGAGGGAATTGGTGTTTCAGTATTGCTTGGTTCCATAGATCTTCCCAAAAAAATGCAGTGACCCCATCTCCCACATTACATCTAGCAATAGCTTTGTACTGATCAGTTAGAGCTAGGTTGGATTTCCACCAGAATGATCCTATCATGTTGTCCCCTGGTAATTTGCCATCACTATAGTATGTCTCCCAAATCAGGTTGACCCAAGGAATATCATGTCTGTTGAAGAATTTGTGAAGGTTCTTCATTAGCAAAGTTTTGTTGTGTGTGAAGATATCCAAAACTCCTAATCCCCCCTGATCCTTGGGTCTACACACTGTGTGCCATGCAACCAAAGCAGGTCTTTTGTCCTCCATATCAGGGCCTCTCCAAAGACAGTGCCTCAAATATTTGATGATCTATTTTTTTATTGTAATAGGTATGTCCAGAAAGCAGATGAAGAATACTGACAATGATGTCATCACTGACTTGACCAGAAGTAACTTACCAGCTTGAGTCATGAAGATAGAGATGCCTGCCAATCTTTTTGCAATCCTGTTAACTAGGGGAAGGCATTGCTCAACAGTTGGTTTATATATTCCCAATGGCAGACCAAGGTAAGTAAAGGGGAATTGTCCTCGAGCACACTGCAAGGTGTTTGTGAAAATTTGTACCCTGTCTTCAGCAATATTCAGAGGAACCATGATGGACTTCCCATAATTCACTTTGAGCCCGATTCTTTGTAGCAAAAGTATTGAGAAGTGCCTTTAAATGTAACAGCTACCTAGAATCAGCTTGCATAATCACCAGGGTATCATCTGCATATTGCACAATTGGGAAGTGAGGGCAAGAGTTGACTTGGAGTGGAGCAGTGATCAGGTGTAATCTCATGGCTTTGTTGAGAATGGATTGCAACAGTCAAAGAGTCAAAGACAAAAAATTAATGGAGAGTAAGGGTCCCCTTGTCTTACTCCTCTTTTGATGTAAATTCTTTTCCCAGGCACACCATTCAATAAAACAGAAGATGATGCAGTTGTGAACAGAGCTTCCATCCAGGAAATCCATTTCTCTCCAAAACCCTTAGCTCTAAAAATGTCAATGATAGCTGCATGCTCAATTATATCAAAAGCCTTCTCAAAATCCAATTTAATAACTAAGATTTCCTCCTTAGACTTATGACACTGCTGAATGTACTCATATGCCCATCCTAGGCAATCTTGGATCACTCTATCTTTGAGGAAGCCTTACTGATTAATATGCACCATTTGCAGAATAACTCTTTGCAGTCTATTTGCCAACAATTTTGTAATAATTTTCAGTACTCCATTCAGCAAGGAAATAGGTCTGAAGTCATTTGGGGAAAGTGGCACCTCTTTTTTTGGCACTAAAGTTATGAAAGAGGAGTTGATGCTCTCAAGATTTACATTCCTAGCATGGAATGCCAATATAAGATCAAAGACATCAATTTTAATAATATCCCAACAACTTTTGATAAACTCATTATTGAATCCATCTGGCCCTGGTGATTTATCTGCAGGTAGATTTTTAACCACTTCTTCAACTTCCTCTAGAGAAAACGGTTTTTCCAGATCAATGAAGATTTGGTGGTCCACTGTGTTTTCATAGAGATCATTTAATTCAAAGTGCATTGAATGTCCATTTGATTGTCCCAATCTTTCCTTAAAAGCCTCCCATAGGATAGCAGCCTTTCCATCATGATCTGTTACTTCCACTTGATCCTTATTCAACAGCATAGCTATCTTATTGTGTCTGTGATTAATAGAAGCTTTAGTGTGGAAGAATTTTGTATTCTCATCTCCAAATTTAACTCCTTTGATTTTACCTCTCTGCTTCCAGTATATCTTCTGATCATTGAGCACAGTTAGTAAAAACTCCTTGAGCATTGTCCTGCAATTATTCTCAAACACTGAAAGATCTCTGTATTCCTCAATCATATCCCAAAGAAAGATACAGTCATTTAGATCTGCAATTAGCTTTTTATGAGAAGCTAGAGTTTTAGCCCACAACTTAAGTGCTCTTCTGACATTTTTGAATTTAGCATTGATCTTCTTTGCACAATCTGTTTGACCCACTGGAATATTCCAGGCATTCCGAACCACCTGTTTAAAAGAGCTATGATTAAACCAATAGTTTTCAAATATAAACACTTTGGATTTTGGGATGTTTGTGCCAATTTTAATCATGCAGGGTAGGTGATCAAAAATTGGTTTAGCCATAGGAAGAGCCAAAGTATCTGGATAGCTTGTCATCCAAGTAGCAGACGTGAAAACCAGTCTAGCTTTTCCAGTAGAGGGTTGTCTTGCATTTTACTCCAGCTGTACTGCCTGCCTTTTAGAGGGAGTTCAATCAAACCAAGTTCACTTATAGCCTCATTAAACATAAGCATTTCATTCACATCCCCTCCAGGTCTGTTTCTGTCTTCAGGTGTTCTGGTAAAGTTAAAATCTCCCATGAGAATCCAATCCACATCATTAGGCATTTGAATATTACCAAGCTAGTCAATGAACTCAATTTTATCCTCATGATTGCAAGGACCATAAATGTTTGTGAGGATCCAACTTTTGGAAGAAGTTCTACAAGTGAACTGAATGGATAAAGAGAATCTGTTTTGAAACATAAGTTCTCCACTAAATAAAGCTCCATTCCAAGCAGTGAGTATACCACCTGATGCCCCAATGTAAGGTAAATATTCAAATTTACTAAACCTCTGAGGACAAACTTTATGAATATAGGCTAAATCAAAGTGTTCTCTTTTGGTTTCCTCCAAACACACAATCCCAGCTACACTTTCTTCCACTTTTTGTCTGATGGCCAACCATTTATCAGAAGAGTTGATACCCCTCACATTCCAGTTTAGGATGTTCCAAGTCCTATTGTTATTCATTAAAAACCAACTTTATGTTTCTTTTCTCATCAGGGCCCACCCCCTGATGGTTATCCCAAACAGCAATGTTATTGGGATCCACATGAAGTGCAATGCACCTAGAGAAAGGGGGTATATTCCAGTATTTGACAAAAACATAAGACCAGTAAAACCAATGCAACCAGTACTGACATCCAATAGATTTGACAGAATCAGAAACAGCATTAGAGTCTCTCACAGACAGATTCCATAACTGACATTTCAGCATATTACAGAAACCAGACAAAAAGTGCCACCTAGGGCTAACATCCTTTGTGCAGCAGGTGCAAGGGCTATAGTTCACTGCATACATATGACAACTAGTTCCCAAAATAGAACAGCAGACCATCCTGCTATCTAACATAGACTGATGTTGTAGACTCATCATCACACAAGCCTTGATTGTCCTGCATCTCCTGTGGCCTTGGACACCTTGGCCACATCTTCCTGCCCCTTCTTCTTAGGTTTCTTGGACAGTTTTTCTTGGAGCTCATCCTCAGCCACCTTACAGAAAGATTTAGACAGATTTTTAACCACTGAATTCTGAATAAGTGGAGGTATAGCATTACATGGCAAACAAGATTTAGCATCACATGATTTCCTTCTAAAGCCCTGATTATCTTTTTTAATCATGTCACTCCTCCTTACCTGAGTTTCCACCAAAGGTTCTTTATCTCTCCTTTTTCTTGAGATGGCCTCTCCAAGTGGCAGGACTTTATTTGGAGACAGTTGTTGCAGAGGACTGCTTTCCCCAGTGGAAGAATGAGCAGCAGGACTAAAACCTTCATTTTCCTTGCCCACCCCTGTGGAGAAAATCTTTGCAGGTGGGTGCCTGAGAAGTGGCACATCCATCAGGTATGTGAAAAAGCAGAGTTTCTTCTTGCTTACAGTTAGCAGTCAACAGTTTCCATATATCAGATTTGAGCAAATGCATAGTCCAGCCAAACTTATCAGGAGTCAACAGCAAATGGATTATGAATTTAAACCAACTTACTGGAATTTCAATTTTGAAAGTTGGTGCATATCCTTGGGTTGCTGGAGCAAAGTGTTGTATCCATAAACATAGCCCTTCTTCAGAGATTAAGTGTGAGCCATCAATAACTTGTAAAGCATGATCTTGTGCCAGTGAATGTAAGTCTAACAAAGAAGGGGAACCTGGAAATGAGAAGGACCCATAGTTACCTTTAGGGTTTGCTTCTGATGAGGAACCAATGTGAGGGATTGGAACATCAGCCTTGCCCTTGAGGTCTGTGATAAGATTTTGCTGTGTAGGGATAGCAGCCTTAGCATTAACACCACAAGAATAAAGAAATGGATCTGCACTCTTGTCAGTAGGAGGAATTTCCAGCCTATTTTCAGACTGCTTGTCTGTGTCTAAGATGGGCACAGAGTTGCCAGTAACTTCAGTGACTCTGACAGCAATGAGTGAATCAGAAGTGGGAACTGGCTGCAGGTTTTGTTGTGCTTCAGCAGCCACATTTAGAGACACATCAGCCTGCTGTAAGTCCACATTCTGCTGTGGATCATCATTTTGCTGCAACACCTGTAAATCCTCATCCCCTCCCACAGCATTATAAGCCATGGCAATGTTAAGTAGCCCTTAACCAATTGGAGGAACTTGCACACCTTGGTTGATCTCTTCACTGGCTGAGTGAGTCAAAGAAAGTAAGCCATCAGAAAGAGATACAGTAGTGGTAATGCTTCTGTTGGGTGCCCCATCTTCTAGCATAGCTGGAATCTCAATTTGAGGCTATTGAGGTTGAACAGGAGCTGGTTGTGGGAAAGCCCAGTGATCCCCTTGCTCTGCTTGCTCTTCCCAATCATCCCATTCTTCATTAGGAGCTTGCATATTGTGATCAGGCAGAGGTTGGAAACCAGGGAAATCATTAGCATGCTGAGGGATGGGGTGTGGGTCCACCCCTTTAGGTGGAAATGGGTCTTCGTCAGCAGGTCCACCACCCAACATTTCCTCAAGAAGAACCTCAACAAAGCAGGTCCAGGATTCCTCCTCAAATTGTTCTCCCTCAGACTATCTTATACTCTTGGGGATATCACCAAGCTCTGTGACTCTAGCCTTGACCAGTATCTTTCCCTTCAATGCATCCTCTCTTTCCCAACTAATGATCTTACCCCACTTAGAAATCGCAGAAGCTATATCTTTAGAGTTACCGAAATCAAACGGGACCCCCACAAACAACATCAACACGTTCTGTTGAAATGAACTTGGCGCCAGTTTCTACCTTGATTGTGCTTCGTAAAAGAAATAAAAACATCACCAAAAGCATGCGGACCCTGCTGAATGAGCCTGTCTCTATCTCTGGCATGCGTGAACCTGACGTAGGCTTCCCCAAAAGGGCAGGGATGGATTTCTGTAAATCCAACTTGTGCAAATTCCTAAAGAAACTCCTCTAAAACCTCACGCACATTTGGAAAGAATACCTCGTTCGGATGCGGGAAGATGCTGGCAATCGCCCAATCCTCGTGCCTTCTTGGGCGATGAGGGACTATCGCGCGAGAAACTCCATTGCGACCCTCAATCGCCTGAATCTGAAAACCCTGCGGGACGAAAGGTTGCGGGTCTATGGGGATATTGGCCATCGGCGGCGACTCTGGCAAGGTGGTAACCAGAGCCCCTTCCAACAACAATGGCAGCGGTGGCGAGCTTGTCGAGGCTGAAGTAGAGGAGGCAGCAGGGATGGAAAGTGAAGTGGAATGCGAGGAGGCAAGCGACGGTCTCGGTTGGAAGTTTGGGAAAAAATCCTTGACCAGCTCCTTAAATGAATGCACCTACCGAGTCTGTGGCGCCGGCCCAAGACACCGAAACCAAGACTCCACTGTGCCCTCGGCCCAGGCCTCTGTTGGTGGGCTCGTGAAAGTGTCAAATGGAATAAAAGGCCAGAGCCCAGGTAAGTTTGGTGTAGTGCAAAAACGGGCCATGTGACCGTTGGCCCCGCATGCATGGCAGATCACGTGATTACGTGCAAATGAACGTTGAGTGACCTGTCGCTCCGTCTGCGGCCCGACTTGACCAGGGTTAACATGCAATGAATTATTATTATTACCTTCATTAGGGCCCTCTTGAATGCGCCCTGATAATCGCTCGAAAACTGACCTGCCATCCCTAACCACCGCGGGATAGCTCCAGTGATCACCGGAGTGAGGAACAATGGCCTTGTCGGACCTACCCACTAAGGTCCATTCTTTGTCAAGCTCAGCATAGTACAGAGCCTCTTCACGTTGCCAATTCGGGCCACCAAAGTTCCAGAGGTTGAAAACCAACTCAAAATCCTTCTCCATGATTTTACCCGCATTATAGATCTCAAAACCCACTGCTTTAGAAGCAACCGAGAACTTGAAAGACCTATCCTTCAAGAAACGAACACGAAATCCTTGCGCATAGCCACCAAACATGGCAAGAAGAGAAACACTAACCGTGTGCACATTAAGCCTGAAAGAAGCACGGGCAAATGAAACCACCATGGTGAACTCCTTTTGACGAAAACCCGGAGAGAAAACCATCGGGTGCCCAAACTTGGCCTTCATATCCGCTTGAAACTTCTTCCCACGATCAAAGTTAATGGCAAAGGGCACCATCTCGAGGAGTGGGGTGGCTACTAGGGCCGGAGTGGCCACTGGTAGGGAGAGTGTGGCCGCCGGGGCCGGAGTGGCCACCGGCGCAAGGTGGGAGGAGCTAGGTGGGATCCCCTCGTCAATCACTTATGATGAGACAGTCACCCGGGTGGGTTATTGTGAGATGCCTTACTCGTTTAAAGAGTGCAGTGTCATCCTCCCCACATGATTCTCAAGAAACAGCAAGGCTAAATGAAGATAGTCAACATAGCTCTCTAGTTGATCACCGCAATTCCCCCACACCACCATCACAGGTGCTTGCTCTTACTTGGCAGTGTGATATGTGGTTGCATGTTGTATATGGTGTCTACCTTGTAACGCTTCTAATTAGGGTAAATTGCATCTACTTAGTTAACACATTATACCTGTGAATATGACATGCCTTCCTGTTTTTGGTACATACTACGTCTTTCTATTAACCATGTTCTTACATCAAACTACTTTTCTTGTGTATCCCTCATCAATGCTCCTAATTTGTTAAATTGCATCTCCTTAGCTTACACATTATACATGTGAATATGACACACCTTCCTGTTTTGGTACATACTACATCTGCCTATCACACCATGTTCTTACATCAAACTACTGTTCTTGTGTATCCTGCGTCTATCTCTTATGATGAGACAATCACGCGCGTGGGTTAATATGAGACGCAATACTCTTATAAAGAATGCAATTTCATCCTCTCCACATGATTCTCAAGAAACAGCAAGCCTAAATGAAGACATTGAACGTAGCTCAGCACTGAAGACCGCACTTCCCTACACCACCATCACGGTGCTTGCTCTAACTTCAGCGATGTGATATGTGGTTGCATGTTGCATACGGTGTCTAGCTTGTAATGCTTCTAATTAGGGTAAATTGCATATGCTTAGTTTACACACTATACCTGTGAATATGGCATGCCTTCCTATTTTTGGTACACACTAGATCTATGTGTTAACCTTGTTCTTACATGAAAATACCTCTCTTCTGTATCCTACATCAATCACTTACGATGAGTCACCTTTATTCGTTGCATATTGCATATTGTTTCTAGCCTGTTGCCATGTATTGCTTCTAATTTGGTCAAATACATTTGTTAGGGCACCCTTTTAATTTGGCAGAGTGATATTGGTTTCATCTTTCATATGGTTTTTAGCTTGCATCGATTCTAACAAGTTCAAGCACCTTGTGCTTAGTTTACATTTTATACATCATACATGTCAATATGTCACGCCGTCCTGTTTTTCATACATATTCTATCCTCCTATCATGCGGCTGCCTTACATGAAGGTAGTGTTCGTCAGTATCATGCATCAATGAGTTCTGAAGAGCAAATTTTATTCCTTTTTCTTGTGGGTTTGACTTGACAAGGCAAAATCAAGAAAGAGGAAGGAAAAGAGTAAGGAAGGCGATGATGGTGGTCCTCTGCAACAACGTAAACAGAGCATCTGTACCAATTCTCCTTGTACTGATAGTGCATTACAAGGTCCAAGTCTCCGCTCCCCTACTCCACCATCCAAGGTGCTTGCTCTAACTTGGCAGTGTGATATCTGGTTGCATGTTGCATATGGTGTCTATCTCGTATTGCTCCTAATTAGTGTAAACTGCATCTGCTTAGCTTACACATGATACATGTGAATATGACATGTTTTCCTGTTTTTGGTACATACTATATCTGTCTATCACACCATGTTCTTACATGAAACTACTCTTCTTGTGTATCCTGCATCAGTCACTTATGATGGGACACCTTTAAGTTGGAAGTGTGATATTGGTTTGCGTCTTGAATATGATTTCTAGCGTGTATTGCTTCTAGTTTGATGAACGCCACCTATGACGAGACAGTTTTAACTTGGCAGAGTGATATTGATTGCACCTTCCATATGGTGTCTTGCAGTGTTTCTAATTTGTTGAAGTGCCTTCTGCTTAGTTACCACATCATAGGTGTGAATATGTCAAGTCGTCCATTTTTTCGTACATATTCCATCCTCGTATCATGACTTTGCCTTTCATCAGAGTAGTGTTCGTCAGTATCATGCATGAATGAGTTCTGAAGAGCGAATGATATTCCTTTTTCTTGTCGGTATGACCTCACAATGCAAAATCAATAAAGCTGAAGGAAATTGGCAAGGCATTGGATGATGGTGGTCCTTCCGAGCAACTGAAATGGAGGTTCTCTACAGATTCTACTCCGACATCCTCCCAACAAGATTCGCAAGACAACGCAAGGCTAGACAGCCAACGTAGCTGTGTAGATGATGAGCACATCTCCCCTACTCCACCATCACAGGTGCTTGCTCTAACTTGGCACTATTATATGTGGTTGCATGTTGTGTATGATGTCTAGCTTGTATTGCTTATAACTTTGTTGAATTGCATCTGCTTACTTTACACATAATGCCTGTGAATATGACATGTGTTCTTGTTTCTACATCGGACTACTATTCTTGCATATCCCGCATCAGTCACTTATGATAAGGCACCTTTAAGTCGCCATTGTGATATTGGTTGTGTCTTGCATATGATTTCTAGCATGTACTGCTTCTAATTTGTTGAAACGCCATACCGTTTGAACTTGGCAGAGTGATATTGGTTGCATCTTTCATATGGTGTCTAGCTTGTAGTGCTTCTAATTTGTTGAAATGCCTTCTGCTTAGTTGCCACATCATAGGTGCGAATATGTCACACCATCCTGTTTTTCATACATATTCCATCCTCGCATCATGTGTTTGCCTTTCATCCGAGTAGTGTTCATCCGTATCATGCATGAATGAGTTCTAAATAGCGAATTTTATTCCTTTTTCTTATCGGTTTGACTTCACAATGCAAAATCATTACAGCTGAAGGAAATTAGTCCGGCAGTGGATGATGGTGGTCCTTCAGAGCAAATCAAACAGGGGGTCTCTACAGATTCTACTCCGCCATCTTCCCAGCAAGATTCGCAAGACAACACAAGGCTGGATACCAACGTAGCATGTAGATGATGAGCACATCTCCCTACTCCATCATCACAGTGCTTGATCTAACTTGACACTATTATATGTGGTTGCATGTTGCGTATGATGTCTAGCTTGTATTGCTTCTAACTTGAATTGCATCTGCTTACTTTACACATAATGCATGTGAATATGACACGTGTTCCTGTTTCTAGAACATACGTGTACATGATGAGCACATCTCCCCTACTCCACCATCACAGGTGCTTGCTCTTACTTGGAACTGTTATAGGTGGTTGCGTTTTCCGTATGATGTCTAGTTTGTATTGCTTCTGATTATGTTGAATTGCGTCTACGTATCTTACAACTTATACCTGCAACGATCACTTACCCGTAAGACACATTTAACTTGGGACTGTGATGTAGGTTGCATCTTGCATTGTCTTCTAGCTTGTACTGCTTCTAATTTCTTGAAATGGCACTTACGACGAGACACCATTTACCCCGATAGAGTGATATTGGTTGCATGTTCATATGGTGCCTAGCTTTCATTTCTTCTAATTTTGTTGAAATGCCTTACGCCTTGTTTTTTCATACATATTCCATCCTCCTATCGTGACGTGTGAATATGAAACACTGTCTTTTTGTATATAGTCCATCCTCCTATCCTGCGCTTGCCTTACATCAAGGTAGTGTTCGTCTCAGATCATGCATCAACCAGTTATGCAGAGCTAATTTTATTCATCTTCTTGTGGTTTTGACTTCATAAGGCAATATCAGAAATAGGAAGGAAAAGAGTAAGTTAGGGGATGTTGGTGGTCCTCCGCATCGATGCAAATAGAGACTCTCTAGATTTGCCCCTGCTACTGCTAATGAAGTTGAAGTCCCAAGTCTACATGATGAGTTCATCTCCCGTACTCCACCATCGCAGGTGCTTGCTCTAAGTTGATGATGTGATAATTGGTTTCATGTTGCATATGTTGTCTAGCCTGTATTTCTTCTATTTTGATTAAATTGCACCCATCTGAGTTTATACGTTATACATGTGCATATGACATGGATTTACGTGCCTAGAATACATCGCATCTATCTATCATACCATGTTCTTACATCAAAATCTTGTTGTTGTGTATCCCGCATGAGTCACTCATGATTGGACACTTTTAACATGGCAGTTTGATAGTGGTTGCATCTTGCATTGATTTCTACGTTGTACTGCTTCTAATTTTTTGAATTGCCACTTATGACAAGACAGTTTTAACTTGGCAGAGTAATATTGGTTGCATCTTTCATATGGTGTCTAGCTTGCATTACTTCTATTTTCTTGAAAATCCTTCTGCTTAATTTGCACATCGTAGCTGTGAATATGTCATGTCGTTGTCACATCCTGATTTTCGTGGCACAACACTTAAGATGATAAATCATGATAAAATGTGGTTTGACAAAAACTTTTGCATTATTTGACTTTTTATTTGGAGTTGGTTTTCTCTTTGTGTTTTTCAAGTGCTCTTTAAGGTCAACACAACTCCAAATTCTATACTTCATCTCCTTGCCCCAAGCTTCTGCCCAATGATCATGCCATGTGTATAGAGCAATATAGTATTTTCCTACAAAAATAATTTGGCCAAAAAGTATTTTCTAAAATTATTTTTTCAAAAACCCTTGAATTGAGATTTGCACTACAAGTACTTGATTTGTGGTATTAAAAATATTTCAAAGAGTATATTTGAAACCTATTAGATATGGGATTCCCATAAACGACAAAAATATAATTTTAAAAGTTATTTTCCTATTTTATTTAAAAGCTTTTTCTTAAGGCCAGAAATGGTCTTTAATAGGGAAAAAATTCTTTTATTTTTTAAAAAATATTTGACAAAAATCAGGGAAACTCAGTGGGCGTATATTTCCCATATATAAGAGTTTCAACACATGGTCATGTTCAAAACATTGGTCAAATCCCTCAAAACCCTTTCTGGATATTTCAAGCTTTTGAAATATTTACAAAGGAAATATTCCCCAAAAATTCCAAGAAAATTCTAGCATGTCACATATGACATGATTGATTATCTTGCCAAGTCTCATGTCATGGAGAACAGTATAACCCCATGGAACCCTCTCAAAACCACTTCTGACCTTTTTCTAGTTTGAACAACTTCGCACTGTCAAATATGTCCAAATGCTCTCACACTTGATGAACCTGCTCAAATGGTGTAATAATGCATCTAGACCAACTGGCACAAGTTTGAGAACAAGTTAAATCGATCAAAGAGCCCCAAAACCCTTCCTGTCCAGAACCAAATTTGAACAACTTTGTACTACAAACTTTCTCTCCTTGACCCCAACTTTGGTGAGCATGTTCACATGACCAAATAAGGCCACTAAACCAAGTAGTGCATCAAGGAGAAGTGATTTGCTCAACTAGATCTACACAAGTCCATTTCTGCTCATTTCTAGGGTTTACAAAAGTTGCATTGGCAACTGTGCCCAAATAAGCTCCAAATTGGTGGGAGGCCCTAATTATATGTGTCATTTCACCCTGTGGAGTCTCATGGCAATTGGAAATCATTTGCTTGCCAAAACCATTATCAAACACCTTCTGCCACTTTTCAATAATAACCATTTTGACCACTAAAACTATTCTCCTTGAGCTCCACTTTTTACCACAGCTCCTCCTAGACCCCTTTCACCTCCAGTAACAATGGCAAGTCCACAGCTCAATTATTGGATGGGTAAAGCCCCACTTTCTCTCTCTGGACAGCCCATTTCTCCCTCTTCCTCACCTCCCTCCTCACTCCAGTGGCCATCCATGGCATCCAATGCACCACCCCATTTCTTTACTCCCTCCTAGACCTGCTAGACACCAAACGACACGCTCACCATGCATAAAGAATGGCCATGCCAGCCATTTGGCGCTCGAGGCCTTCTGAAGGCGCTCCCTTGTAGCCGCCCCCTCCCAACCTCCTCCGGCCACCTCGGGCCTCCCCCGCGCGCATGCCGATGCACCTCGGCATCCGCAGCACGCTACGCGGTCGGCCCCCTCCTCTCTCCTCCTCCACGCGCCTCCGTGCTAGCAAACAGAGGCCGCCCCAGAGCGCCAATGGCGCGGCTCACACGTGCGCGCCTCCGGCCCCCTGCTCCCTCCCTCTCTTCTTTCCCTCGCTCTGGACCGAACCCATGAACACCCCAGACATGTCCATGCGCTACTGTGACCCACAAAGCAGCAACAACCTCACGGGCAAGACGGGTACACGGTGAGCCGTGGCTCGCCTACTTAAAGGCCTCCCCGAGCCTCCCTATCACCACCAATCGCCCCTACCTACTCCAAAAAGGCCCCCTGTGCCCTCCACTCTCCTCCGGGAGCACCCGAGCTCGAGATCGAGCTCGAGCTCCACTCCACCAGGTCGTCCATCTATCTCGTGCACGGCTCCCTCTGCTCCTCCTCTCTCTCGATCTGGACTCTCCACACCTCCCTGATCATTTCCCCTCTGTCTCCCCCCTCTTTTGCAGTCGGAAACGGCCGGAGCCATCGTCGCCCGACGCTCCTCCGCCGCGAACCTCGTCGCCGGCGAACCACTGCTCCCCTCCGGCCAACTCCGGCACCACCCGAACGGCGACACGACGAGGAGTCCAGCGGTGCCATCAGCTCCCCCCGCCGTGCCCGGAAGCGTCGCCGGTGAGCTCGCCACCCTCTCTGGGCCGAGGTTGAAGACGACGGCCATGGGGCCCGTCGGTCAGCCTCACACTCGACGGTGGGCCCCACCCGTCAGTTTAAACACGCGACGCTACAAGACCGGTTCATTGGCCGGCCGGAGGCGTATTTTTCCTTTACGCCTTCGACGTGGCAGCCACGCGTGGGCTGAAACCCATCTGGGCCTGCTGCACTGGGGTCCTTCTGGCCCAGTTGCACAGTGCTGCTTTCCTTTCTTCTTTTTCTGTCATTTTCCAAATATTCCACAGGATTAAATACTTGTCCAAATGAATTAATTCCAAATCCTAAATTCCTAGAATATTGCAACCTATTTAATGGTGCAACTTTCATTCAAATCCAACAACCTTTTCTTCACTGTAAATATTTAAATGTGATTTTAAGCATTTAAATATGCCTTTGTAAATCCATATCTCCTATTATGCTACTCCAAAACCAAAACTAAGAATTTTCCCCTTCTTAGGTTTCACCCTAGTATTTTACAAAAACAAGTTGAAATTTTTCTGAGCACTTTGGTTCTTCTGTTTTATTATTGCCTTATTTTCTCGTTATTATTTTGCGACAATAGATTGCGTTGCTAACGAAGGAGTTGGACCAGAATACTTTGAAGACCCCGAAGACTTTGCTGAGCCAGGCAAGCAGCCCTTTGACCATGTCAATGAAACCCTTTTATGCATGCCATATAGCACTTTTATTGCTTGCACCTGAGACACGATATTGTGGTGATCACATGGGGTGGCTTGCCACCGTTACTTCCTCGTTGATACTTGCATTGTGCATGACCCTACCTTCTTATGAGGGTTATGCCGGTGGGAGTAGATAGGATGCTAAAGTAGTGCTACGCAAAAAGGGACGGGAATATGCATGGTGATGGAGACAAAGTATTTTCAAAGGACTTTTCGAAAACCCGTCGGGTGCCACCTATGCCCGAGGGAGATGATGAGTTGGGTAGCCACTTGATGACGAAGTGGTGTATCGAGGCAAGTGTGTGTGTTGTTTTCAAAAACGGATTGGTTTAAGTTGCGACCGTTATTCCAACCTTACATGCGCAACCACTCTACCCTTATATGGGAAAGGGCATTATTGATTACCTAGGCCGATACTAGCTTGGAGCCCGCATTACTAGTGACGGGAGAGTTGGTGCTCTCTATCGGGACGGGTCGTGCTGTAGGGCGGCCATGACTGTTTTCACAGGGCACCGGATACACCGTTGTGTCCCCTCTCGGATGTTACGATCTTGAGCGAGTCTCGTATGATGTACATCGTGAGGATACGGAACAACGAGTGGACTCCTTGTTAGTGTCATCTAGGGAAAGATAGTGATCGGGTGCTTACCCCGGGTACTTGAGGTACCGCGGGTCGTGGATGACACGGAAGTTCCCCGGATCTTGTGGGTAAAGTGTGCAACCTCTGCAGAGTGTCAAACTATTCGAATAGCCATGTCCACGGTCAAGGACAGTTGGGTAACCGCTCTTGGGCTACGTCCACATGTTTACAAACCAGAGTGTGTGTTTGGATAAGTGGAAAGATCTACTTGGGTCAAGTCAAAGGACTTGACATGATTGAGTTGGGTTGGTGCCCACTCTATTTATGTTGATATATGTAACCGGTCCTCATGGTTACTGGAATTCTCCTGATGCATGTCTTATAAGTTGTTAAACATATGATTGCACTGAAAACTAGCTTTCCGCAAAAATTTACCTATATCATGCATTGTTGTATCTTGAACCAAAAACATTTGTTGCTTGCGAGTACGTTCAAAGTACTCATTGGCTTGCCACTGGTTATTTAATTGACCAGGCATGGAAGAACCGGAGTTCGAAGAAGAGTTCTTTGAAGACGAACATGCGAACTAGGACGTTTCCCAAATGTAATGCCCGTAGGGTTAAGGCAGATGGCATGGGTTCTACTTATCGACGAAGATTTCTGTTTCTTGTGTTTCATTTGATGTTCAGCCCTTAAGGCTTTATCTATGTAAGACTTGACCATAATGGTCATAATTTGTGTAAGACGCTATGTATGGATGTAAGACTCCTGTATTCAGCTTCTGTGTGTTTGGTGAGCATTGATCTCTGGGATCACTGTACACGTGCATTCGGTGATCACGACTTATGAGTCGGGGTCCCCACAGAGCTGGTATCAGAGCCATCCTGACTGTTGGAAGCCTTAGCTAGCATTGACGTTAGTTAGCTTGAGACCATCTAAACTTCTCTCCTTTTCTAAAGCTTACCCCACCCAAGATATATTTCCCCTATTGACCTCCCCTATTCAACTTTTGTAGATGGCTGTCGCCCCCTTGAGACTCCTTATGACAGGATTTCCATCACTCCTAAAAGACTGCCTCCAACAAAGCCACTATCCCTTGCTGCCCATATACACCCTGCATGAACTGGAAAATGATGTGCTCGAGAAGGAGTTCTACGCCAAGGTTTTTGTGCCTGCCAAGACCTCACCCCAGGGGTGGTTCTTCATTGGACCACCCATGCCAACACAAGACCTGGCCATTCAGCAAGTGGCATATGAAGCGCTCCTCCGTCTTCGAGGCCTCCTTCCAGAAATGAAAGAAGAACACGCCACCCGCTACCTACCTGGAAAGAACGGATTTGGAGCCCCAGCTCAAGTGATGATTTCCCAGGAAGATGAGGATCCAACCCTCAAGTACCAGATCCGCTTCATCAACGCCGGAGACTACCTTCTACGCCACTCATCAAGCATTCCTTAAGGCCCGCCAAGACCTCCCTTCACTTCTGCACCTCCACTGCCTCGAGAAGAAGAGGGTGGCCGAGCAAGGACAGCAAATTACTGTCTTACAAGCCCACCTTGCCAATCAGGAGCAACAAATCAAGGAGCTTCGGAAGACCCGCAACCAAACCCCACGCAGGAGGCATAGGAATGGATTTCCATATCCACCTCATAGAAGATCGTCGTCAGGCCATCGACAACATAACTCAAGACTGGATAGCAACCTTTTTGCTTCCGTCACTTGTCACGGGTGTGGTGAACTTGGGCACATTAAAAGGATGCGTCCCAACAAACATCCGACTGTCGCATACCCTTTGGCACCACAAGGGGGGCCCAGAAACTGAAGACCGAACGCCTTTCTCTCAAAGTGATGAAGCAAGCACGACTACTGAATCCGAGGACCCCTAGGGTAGGGTGAGTCGTGTACCCCCTATGCGCAGTCGAGTCCATATGATGGTTCAAATAAAACCATGTTGAGTGTTGCTTGTTCTTATCTGTTTGTGTTTTGATATAAGTTGCACTTTTTCCTTAGGCATCATGTATGCAACTATATCACCTATCTTATCTTAATGAAATTGTGTGTGGTCTTTTGGCACTTGTTTGTTTGCACCTGCACTATAGAGCCCCCTTTAGGCATCCCCATCTATACTACTTTTCCCTCTCATCCCTCTATCCTCAACTGAAGACCGGCAAGACAAGGTACACCAAGGATTCTACTTCAGCGACCTACTAACACTGGAGACTTTGCTGCAGCCTCCTCGACCAAGTGAAACCCCGTAGGGTTATGTTTAACCCTCCAGACTAGAAACCCATTCGTAGACCCTTCGAGACTTCATGAGATAACCCATCTCGAATCCTTAACCATGTGCTTAACCCACAAACTTGAAAGAGAACCAGTTAAGCCTCCATAACCTCGCTCAACATTGGGTTCACTATGGAACTAGTGGACGAGGGAATGAGCACCTTATCATCCTAATATAGCACCGGAACTGATGATGCCATAGGGAAGACCAATTTGAGGATATAGGAATAGAGGACAAATGACTTGATGAGTTTATATCAATGACTTTGAGGAATCATCCGTTACTATTTGGTGGATTATGAGGTTTTCATGTTGGTAGATGAACTTGGTGGGATCATGATTATAGGGTAGCATAGCTTTCATTACCCCTGAGTAAATTGGATTTAATAGGACGATTATGATCGCAAACTGAAATTCTTGAGAGTATAAGGATTTGACTTAGCCAGGGGATATTGATAGGAGATAGTTGATATTACGACTATGACTTAGGGGAAAGTGTGGGAATTCTCATTGGACACAAGATTTGGATTTAAATAGGTGACCCTAGTGGAGTATGGATGCAGAGTAATTTTACATGGTTCGGAGTAAATTGGATTTAGACTGATGATCTTGATCATGATACCATGTTTCTCGGTGGACAATAAACTAAGAGATTGGATTAATTGTCGGGGTTGATTTAGGGATCTATATAAGCTTGAGGTTGGAGTTTACATGACCATGATAATGGAAATTGGTGGACTGACTATAGCAAGGTAGCCCTTCCAAGTGTTTGGGGATTATAGGAACCTTAGGAGATCATGTGGAACACCATAACCATTGGATTTGTAGAATTAAATGGGTTATGTAGTAATTGATGGAAGGTAATAGGTTGTTGGAGTTGATTCATAGGAAGGAAAGAAGATCTTGGAGTGGCTTACGACGTGTTTCCTTGGGATAGAAGTGCTTGGAAGAATAGGCTGAGCACTTGGATTGTCACGTTCAAGCTTAGCAGCTTATATGTTCTACCCATGGATTTTTAGGACATACATAGGAGTTTGAGGATATGAATCACATGAGTGATGATTGGAGTTGACCTATACGTAATGATGCTATCAGTGATATGATGTGATTTGTTTAAAGGACTAAATAGAACAATTGGCATCTCGTAAAGCGTGCCCAAGGATAAGATGATAAACGTTCAATCGCACACTAGATCCTTGAAACCCTTAAGCCCTACCAAGCTACAACAAGGTCGGATCATAACTTTGGGTCTTGACTCTAGATCGAATACACCTTGGTCCACACTCAACCGTGACCACCACCAATGCCTTAGCCCACTTTACGTACCCCATAGACTTCATGGAGTGCTTGGACAAGTTAGTTGTCATCTTTCTTTGATGACATACTTGTCTATCCGAAGACGGAAGAAGAATCGTTGAGCTGGTCAAGGAACATTTGAACACCGCCATGCCAAGGAGGAAGAACTACCACCAACATCAAGAAGTAAACTCCCGCGTCAAAGATCATGTATATTTGCGAGCCACTTCTCTCAAAGAGAACCAAGAATTTTCATGTTAAGAAAAACCCGCACCAAGATTTATCGACCTTCTCCAAGATCACTACAAGACGAAGAGCAAACGGCTACCATCTAGAATTACCACCTGAGCCACCCACTGTGCACAACATTTTCCACGAGTCACAGCTTCGGAAGTGCTTCCAACATCCTAACCAACCCGATCCCTACAAGGACGACAATCACCAAGCCATCGACCTCCAGCCCAATATATATGACTTACGCGAAAGCCCCCAGTGACAATATGGGTCAAGCAGGATGTCATACATGAAGCCACGCCATCGAGTACTTCAAGGATCAATGGAGCACCACTCGGAAGCACAAGCGGTATGAGGACAAGAAGACTACCCCAGATCCAGTTTTCGTATTCCTTTCCACGCCTAGTTTGGGAATCTCGGGGACGAGATTCTTGTAAGGGGGGTAGGTCTGTCACACCCTCATTTTCGTGGCACAACACTTAAGATGATAAATCTTGATAAAATGTGGTTTGACAAAACCTTTTGCATTATTTGACTTTTTATTTGGAGTTAATTTTCTCTTTGTGTTTTTCAAGTGCTCTTTAAGGTTAACACAACTCCAAATTCTATACTTCATCTCCTTGCCCCAAGCTTCTGCCCAATGATCATGCCATGTGTATAGAGCAATATAGTATTTTCTTACAAAAATAATTTGGCCAAAAAGTATTTTCTAAAATTAGTTTTTCAAAAACCCTTGAATTGAGATTTGCACTGCAAGTACTTGATTTGTGGTATTAAAAATATTTCAAAGAGTATATTTGAAACCTATTAGATATGGGATTCCCATAATCCACAAAAATATAATTTTAAAAGTTATTTTCCTATTTTATTTAAAAGCTTTTTCTTAAGGCCAGAAATGGTCTTTAATAGGGAAAAAATTCTTTTATTGTTTTAAAATAATTTGACAAAAATCAGGGAAACTCAGTGGGCATATATTTCCCATATATAAGAGTTTCAACACATGGTCATGTTCAAAACATTGGTCAAATCAATCAAAAACCCTTTCTGGATATTTCAAGCTTTTGAAAATTTACAAAGGAAATATTCCCCAAATATTCCAAGAAATTTCTAGCATGTCACATATGACATGATTGATGATCTTGCCAAGTCTCATGTCATGGAGAACAGTATAACCCCATGGAACCCTCTCAAAACCACTTCTGACCTTTTTCTAGTTTGAACAACTTTGCACTGTCAAATATGTCCAAATGTTCTGACACTTGATGAACATGCTCAAATGGTGTAATAATGCATCTAGACCAAGTGTCACAAGTTTGAGAACAAGTTAAATTGATCAAAGAGCCCCAAAACCCTTCCTGTCCAGAACCAAATTTGAACAACTTTGTACTACCAACTTTATCTCCTTGACCCCAACTTTTGTGAGCATGTTCACATGACCAAATGAGGCCACTACACCAAGTAGTGCATCAAGGAGAAGTGATTTGCGCAACTAGATCTACACAAGTCCATTTCTGCTCATTTCTAGGGTTTACAAAAGTTGCATTGGCAACTTTGCCCAAATAAGCTCCAAATTGGTGGGAGGCCCTAATTATATGTGTCATTTCACCCTGTGGAGTCTCATGGCAATTGGAAATCATTTTCTTGCCAAAACCATTATCAAACACCTTCTGCCACTTTTCAATAATCACCATTTTGACCACTAAAACTATTCTCCTTGAGCTCCACTTTTTACCACTGCTCCTCCTAGACCCCTTTCACCTCCAAAGAATAATGGCAAGTCCACAGCTCAATTATTGGATGGGTAAAGCCCCACTTTCTCTCTCCTCGGACAGCCCATTTCTCCCTCTTCCTCACCTCCCTCCTCACTCCAGGTGGCCATCCATGGCATCCAATGCACCACCCCATTTCTTTACTCCCTCCTAGACCTGCTAGACACCAAAGGACGCTCACCATGCATAAAGAATGGCCATGCCAGCCATTTGGGCGCGCTGAGGCCTTCTGATGCGCTCCCACTGTAGCCGCCCCCTCCCAACCGCCTCCGGCCACCTCGGGCCTCCCCCGCGCGCCTGCCGATGCACCTCGTCGTCCGCAGCACGCTACGCGGCCGGACCCTCCTCTCTCCTCCTCCCCGCGCCTCCGCGCTAGCAAATAGAGGCCGCCCAAGAGCGCCAATGGCGCGGCTCACACGTGCGCGCCTCTGGCCCCCTGGTCACTCCCTCTCTTCTTTCCCTCGCTCTGGACCGAACCCATGAACACCCCAGACATGTCCACGCGCGCCCCTGTGACCCACAGCAACGGCAACAACCTCACCGGCGCACGGGTCTACGATGAGCCGTGGCTCGCCTACTTAAAGGCCTCTCCGAGCCTCCCTATCACCACCAATCGCCCCTACCTACTCCAAAAAGGCCCCCTGTGCCCTCCACTCTCCTCCAGGAGCACCCGAGCTCGAGATCGAGCTCAAGCTCCGCCGCCTCGGGTCGTCGTCGATCTCGAGTGCACGGCTCCTCTGCTCCTCCTCTCTCTCGATCTGGACTCTCCACACCTCCTTGATCATTTCCCCTCTGTCTCCTCCCTCTTTTGCAGTCGGAAACGGCCGGAGCCATCATCGCCCGACGCTCCTCCGCCGCGAACCTCGTCGCCGGTGAACCACTGCTCCCCTCCGCCAACTCCGCACCACCCGAACGGCGACACGACGAGGAGTCAAGCGGTGCCATCAGCTCCCCCCGCCGTGCCCGGAAACGTTGCCGGTGAGCTCGCCACCCTCTCTGGGCCGAGGTTGAAGACGGCGGTCGTGGGGCCCGTCGGTCAGCCTCACACTCGGCCAGGTGGGCCCCACCTGTCAGGTTTAAACACGCACGCGCGCGCACCGGTTCGCTGCGTTGGCCGAAGGCGTATTTTGCCTTTACGCCTTCGACGTGGCAGCCTCGCGTGGGCTGAAACCCATCTGGGCCTGCTGCACTGTGGTCCTTCTGGCCCAGTTGCACAGTGCTGCTTTTCCTTTTTCTTTTTCTGTCATTTTCCAAATATTCCACAGGATTAAATACTTGTCCAAATGAATTAATTCCAAATCCTAAATTCCTAGAATATTGCAACCTATTTAATGGTGCAACTTTCATTCAAATCCAACAACCTTTTCTTCACTGTAAATATTTAAATGTGATTTTAAGCATTTAAATATGCCTTTGTAAATCCATATCTCCTATTATGCTACTCCAAAACCAAAACTAAGAATTTTCCACTTCTTAGGTTTCACCCTAGTATTTTACAAAAACAAGTTGAAATTTTTCGAGCACTTTGGTTCTTCTGTTTTATTATTGCCTTATTTTCTCGTTATTATTTTGTGACAATAGATTGCGTTGCTAACGAAGGAGTTGGACCAGAATACTTTGAAGACCCCGAAGACTTTGCTGAGCCAGGCAAGCAGCCCTTTGACCATGTCAATGAAACCCTTTTATGCATGCCATATAGCACTTTTATTGCTTGCACCTGAGACACGATATTGTGGTGATCACATGGGGTGGCTTGCCACTGTTACTTCCTCTTTGATACTTGCATTGTACATGACCCTACCTTCTTATGAGGGTTATGCCGGTGGGAGTAGATAGGATGCTAAAGTAGTGCTACGCAAAAAGGGACGGGAATATGCATGGCGATGGAGACAAAGTATTTTCAAAGGACTTTTCAAAAACCCCGTCGGGTGCCACCTATGCCCGAGGGAGATGATGAGTTGGGTAGCCACTTGATGACGAAGTGGTGTACCGAGGCAAGTGTGTGTGTTGTTTTCAAAAACGGACTGGTTTAAGTTGCGACCGTTATTCCAACCTTACATGCGCAACCACTCTACCCTTATATGGGAAAGGGCATTATTGATTACCTAGGCCGATACTAGCTTGGAGCCCGCATTACTAGTGACGGGGGAGAGTTGGTGCTCTCTCTCGGGATGGGGTCGTGCTAGGTAGGGCGGCCATGACTGTTTTCACAGTGGCACGGATACACCGTTGTGTCCCCTCTCGGATGTTACGATCTTGAGCGAGTCTCAGATGATGTACATCGTGAGGATACGGAACAACGAGTGGACTCCTTGTTAGTGTCATCTAGGGAAAGATAGATATCGGTGCTTACCCGGGTACTTGAGGTACCGCTGGTCGTGGATGACACGGAAGTTCCCCGGATCTTGTGGGTAAAGTGTGCAACCTCTGCAGAGTGTAAAACTATTCGAATAGCCGTGTCCACGGTCAAGGACAGTTGGGTAACCGCTCTTGGGCTACGTCCACATGTTTACAAACCAGTGTGTGTTTGGATAAGTGGGAAGATCTACTTGGGTCAAGTCAAAGGACTTGACATGATTGAGTTGGGTTGGTGCCCACTCTATTTATGTTGATATCTGTAACCTGTCCTCATGGTTACTGGAATTCTCCTGATGCATGTCTTATAAGTTGTTAAACATATGATTGCACTCAAAACTAGCTTTCCGCAAAAATTTACCTATATCATGCATTGTTGTATCTTGAACCAAAAACATGGGTTGCTTGCGAGTACATTCAAAGTACTCATTGGCTTGCCACTGGTTATTTAATTGACCAGGCATGGAAGAACCGAAGTTCGAAGAAGAGTTCTTTGAAGACGAACATGCGAACTAGGACGTTTCCCAAATCGTAATGCCCGTAGGGTTAAGGCAGATGGCATGGGTTCTACTTATCGGCGAAGATTTCCCGCTTGTGTTTCATTTGATGTTCAGCCCTTAAGGCTTTATCTATGTAAGACTTGACCATAATGGTCATAATTTGTGTAAGACGGTATGTATGGATGTAAGACTCCTGTATTCAGCTTCTGTGTGTTCAGTGAGCATTGATCTCTGGGATCACTGTACACGTGCATTCGGTGATCAAGACTTATGAGTCGGGGTCCCCACAGTCGTCCTGTTTTCTTACATATTCCATCCTCATACGGTTGTCTTACATCAAAGTATAGCTTGTCTGTATCATGCATCAATGAGTTCTGAAGAGTGATTTTATTCTTTTGTGTTGTGGGTACAGCTTGACATGGCAAAGTCAAAAAAGAGCATGGAAAATAATATAGTAGGGAGGTTACTCGTCGGGTGAAACGGAAAAGGTTCTACCGTCGAGATTCTGCTGGTACTTATAATGTGGTAGAAGGTCCAAGTCCACCGGCTAAATCTACAAACACAGTATCACCTGCTCCACCAGCTGCAGCATCCGCTTTAATTGTACCAGAATCTCAACCAGTTACTCGTTCGTTTGCTCTGGAACTGGCCAGTTCCCAAGCTGCCTTCACACCTAACACTACTTCCGAAGCACTGCTGACACAACAGGACTTGGCAAGATCAGATGAACCTCGTGAGCATCAACACCAAGACGGTACCTGACAGAGTCAAGTTGCAGTTGCATGCTCCTTTATATGTACTCTCACAGTTTGATGTACACTAACACTTTCCATATTTGTTGTTGAACTAGCACCATGGCACGAGCGGAAACAGAAATCAGGGATAATGCTTGACAGATTAACAAAATCTAAAGGAGGAAGAATGGAGATCCATTTTGAGGCAGGTTTAAAAAGGCCACATGATGCAACAGAGTCAGCAAAGTTAGTATCAGAGGCAGCCGTTGCCATTAGGTGTCATGCACGTATCCTCCCAACGTGGATCCAGTACATGAATGAGAAAGACAATACCCAGTTTAACACCTTCCTTGACCATTTATCCGTAAGTAATGTTATTCATCACAATTAGTAATATTGTCTTGCTCTGTCCCATACTTTCTAGCTTCCTCCTAATAAGACTCACATTCTTTTTCAACAGATGAGGTTCAAGTTGGATCCGAAAGATGATGCAACTAAACAAGCATGTACTCATGTTTTTCTACCGCTTCTGCATGACAAAGTATAGGTACCACCTTAGAAAATCTCACTTTGAAGGCAAGGCTAACAATGAAATCGCCCAAACATCTCCAAAGTGGAATATATTACAGATGAAGACCGGACAGCCCTCGTTAAACACCGGTGCGATCCAAAGTATCAGGTAGGCTATATGTATTTGATCAGGCCACATATTGAACTTGTATTTATGTATGTGCCTTACAAGTGTATCTTCCTCTAGGCTAACTGTTTGAAGAACAAAACCGACCGTTCTAAAGTGAAATTTCAATAGACAACAGGATCTCGTAGCTATATTGCACACTGCGAGGCTTTTGTAAATAGCGGCTACTTCCTTCTTTTTTTGTGCCATATTATCGTATCTATATTGACTTGTTCCAAATACAGAGGAAAGCCCGTGCGGACCAAAAAGAACCTGAACCGAATACAGTGCAAATCTTCAAGGATTGCCACACTAGCAAGATGAAGGGCATGAGCACACCAGTTCAAGCCGCTATTGTAAGTCCTTACTCCTCCTGCCTTGAACTGATTGGTACTATGATGTGTACATTTAACTACTTGGTTTGTAGCCAATGTTAGTTACTCTGTTCACTTTTATACACAGTTGTGTTAACATATCATTTCACCTTACATGGTTTAAAAGAGATGAAGGATATTCTTTTGGTCTTGATCTGTAATCTAGTTGTTATGTTCACGTGCGCACACAATGATAAAATAGGTTGTTTGTTTTATATCTATTTGCCCATGATATGAATGATGTCATACTATGTTCATCCTACTTTAAACCATGTCTCTTTATCCTTAGATGTCAACGAATGTGAGGAAATAGACAATATGGTAGGCATGCTACATGGACATATGTTCCGAAAGTGATTTTATTATGTAGTTGGCACTACAATACATGCTAATGTATTACAGTAGTTCACCAAAATAAGTTATGAATAAACCTTTAACCTACTTTGTTTGTTTTTATCTCATCAGTAACTTATCCGGTACACTAATCTACAAGTTCAAACTTTCAGGAAGCTATGGAACAAATGATTGAACATCCACAACCACACGAAGGTGATGAGGCTACTACAGGCACAATGTCACCTCTTGCTGCAGTGCGTCAGTATCTCTCCACTAACAGTGCAAAAAGCACCTTCCTGCGTAATTCTGGGTTGGTTGTCAAGGTAACCTCGTCCAAATCGCCTACTGAACAAAATCTTCCTGCTAGACAGAGTGATATATCTGTGCTCTAGACACAAGTCCAATCCCTAATGGACGTTGTTTCGGAAACAAGAATAGTGGTTGAGAAATGTCGTCAAGATATGAATGGTTTTGAAACCAGACTAACAGACATTCGCTTCGTTGTTCAAGAGCAATGGCGGAAAAAAGGTGGAGATCGTGCTACTCCATCAGATTCTACAGCCCAAAACATTAGCACTCAGGTCAAATGATATGTGCTTTTATACATCTGATGGTGCTTTTATCTGGAAGGACTGTAAACTTTATGCCAACAGGCCTTTTGTTGTATGGTTGGAATTTATTTTGTTGTGATACAACATTTATGATCTTGCCTGTGCCGCATTAATTACGACGCTATTTTTGTATAGTGTAGGTTTATCTTAGTAATGTATTAGGACGTAAGCTTCGTAGGAGCCCAACACGCCAACATTCGTCGGGCCCATTCCAATTGGGCTAAAAACGTTATGGGCCGAAATTGACATGTAGCCCACTAAAAATATCTGGGCCTAAATCAGCATAAGCTTTCATATTTTTCTGGTAGGCCTATGCCCATAGTGGGCCTTTAACAGGCCTAAACATAATTTGGGCCCTCAGTAAAAATAGGCTGTTTACAGGTGTAAATATCTCGAGCCCATAAAAAACATGGGCCTTTAATAGAGAAAAAGTGAGATTGGGCCCTGATTATGCCAAATAACCCACTGGACTTAGCAGGCCGAAATGGTGGCCCATTTACGACGCGGATCTTTGACAGGCCGAAATTCGGACGGTCCGTAAATGCGCCGGCCAAATACACGGGCCTTTAACAGGCCGGAACTTCGGTCGGGCTAGATTATCATCATTTTTATATGGGCCGTTAATGGGCCTGATATGACGTTGGGCCACATATGGCCCATGGTTTACATCCGGCGTTAACAGGCCAAAAATGACCACAGGAAGAAAGTGGCCCAAATCTATTGTGGGCCTCTAACAGGCCGAATGTCAGACATGGCCGAATATGACCCAAATCCTTCATAGTATATATGGGCCGAAAGTTTTGATGGCCTGTAAATGGGCCCAAATGAAGCCGGACCTTTAACAGGCCGGAAATACACCAGGCCGTGATTCGGCCCAATTACTTAGCGGACTGTTAACGGGCCAGAAGTGACCATGGGCCACGTTGATGGCAAGTTTAGGACAGCCGTTGACGGGCCGACGGATGAGAATGTTGGGCCTTTTAGCTGGGCGGCCCATTATGGTCTGCAGAATCTTGTGGGCCTTTAGGCGGCCCATTGTGGTCCGCAAAATCTTGTGGGCCTTTAGCTGGGCCGGCCCTTTATCGTCTGCAAAATCTTGTGGGCCTTTAGCTGGGCCGGCCCATTGTGGTCCGCTAAATTTTGTGGGCCTTTAGCTGGGCCGGCACATTATGGTCCGCTAAATCTTATGGGCCTTCGGTTGGGTCGGCCCATTTAAACTTTGTGGGCCTCTGTTGGGTCGGTCCACGTGTCAACATATCATAGGCCCATCTCGACCGTTGGATGAGTGACACTGTACAACGCGAGTCGACGCGTGGATCCATCAGCCAATGAGAATTTTACACCTGGAAAATCGGCATTGGTCGTGGCTGTTAACGGGTTATCGGATCCAAAATCTGACCCGATAGCTTAACGGCATTCCATTACGGTAGATGCCACGTGTCGGTCACCCTTGACGAAAGCACTTCTGTGATGCGGGATTTATCGTCATGGAAGTGGACACTTCCGTGATGATAATTTTGGTAATGTCATGGAACACTTCTACGACAGCACAGGTATGACTAACTTGATTATGTCATAAGTTTGTCATGGATGTACATGCATGACAAAAAACGTGACCTACTGTGACAAACACGTATCATCACGGAAGTGTATTTTTTTGTAGTGAGGAACCTCTCCCGCGTCGGCGGAAGCAGGAGGTGCCCACGGCATGTGGCCGCAGGCGCCGGGCACTCGCCTCTCGTCCTCCTGGCGAGTGGAGGGGGATGAGTGGCAGAGGGCCTGGTGGGCTGGGCCGGCATAGTGCTGGGCCAGGTGGCTGTGCCAGGTAAGCTCCCAAGTGGCTTCTCTCTCTCTCTCTCTCTCTTATTTCTATTTTTGTTCTGTTTTCTATTTATGCAAATTTGTTTAAATTTGGTTTTCAAACCAAATCACTTTTAAAAATTCTGGAAATACTTATGGGCACTAAATGAATTATTCCAGAGGCCCTCAACTAATTCAAAAATTGTTGGAGCATTTAAAAATATTTATAGTATTTAAATGCCCCAATTCAAATACAATATGAGTTAATTCAAAAATCCAGAATGGCCTAGAAATATGTGCATCATTTTTGGCAGATGTTCTAGACCAATTCAAAAATGATGGACAATTATGAAGGGCATTTTGGGTTCATTTAAAAGATTTAATTTTGACCCTGGTTGAAATAAGGGGTCTTTGGGGGTTACATCATCCCCATTTCAAGTTTCTGAGGGAAAGTAAACATGATGCATGGAGATTATGCAATGACAGGCAAGACTAAGCTAGGGCTGTGACACCTCAACCCCACTAAACAAGAATCTCATCCCGTGATTCAAGTCGTGAGGTAAGAAGACAGAGGGACACATGCTAACACATTCTTCATGATCCAGATGTCTTTCTCGAGGATGTGGATTTGACAACTCAAGTCAATCTTGACATCTTTGCTTTCGAGATCTTCATCCAACATGAGGACAAAAGAGCGAGACATGTCTACATGGATGGATCATCCTAATGATCACAAGATCAACTCACGGAATGAGACATAGAAACATCTCTCGAGCTGAGACACGAAACATACATCCAAAGGGATGGAGTGAAGCGGATGACGAAGGTTCACTAGGTAGACAACAATTTCACACATAAGGAGGTGGTGATCGATTGGCAATGTAGCGAGGAGTAGATTTGCCATGATACCATAACGCGGCATCTTAAGGAAGGTGACTCGCAGAAATATTCCCTTAAGTGGCAAAAAGAATTACTTTTGATTCAGAGGTCATTGAAACTCTTCATACCGGCCTGAGGCAATCACAATCGATCATTTGAAGGAGTTCAAAAGATTGACATACTTGGACTAGAATGGATAATGTGGACTACCTTGTTGAATACAACGCAATGGATGATTTTTGCTTATCATCGGAAATGGATGGGACCCATGGTAGGACCACTTTTGAAGATGATCCTGAACAGCAATTACTGAGAAGGGCAGCCCATGGGAAAATGGCAAAATGGCGGTGCAAGCTAGGAACAAAATGCAAATGTTGGAATGTTCCAACCATCATATCTGCCTGAGATTCAGATCTGGTTAGTAACGGGATACTTCATACTCAACATGTCTGAAAAGAAGAACTGCAACACAAGTCGACGAGATGACGTTGCAAGATTCTCAGGAAACGGACTACGGTAGTAAGCTCCAAAACATGAGCTGGTTCTGCTACACACATGTGAACATGCTGTCCCAGACAAGCATGACCATGTAGTAGTCTTATAATAAAACACCGCCGAGTTCATGTGGGGAACCATCATCGAGGATATCAAATTCCTTGCATAAGGCATGCTCCTAAGAAGGAACTTCTTCTCCTTGAACAAGTCATTCAGTGGCTTGGTGTGCTAGGAAACACATATAGAATGGAGGTAGCGAGCCTGTCAAACCATAGCATACTTCGCACATGCATGACTGACTTGGGGTGGTACCAGAGGAAACAAAAACAATCTTTCTCGAACTCACGGCGGCAACTTGTACCAAATGCACATAAATCAGAGAAAGTCGCTTCTTTCATCCAACATATGCTTCATGAACGGGACATGAAGATAATGCTTTTAGAAGTTTCCAACACTAGCGGGATGTTCAACACGAATCATGGAGGAGATAAAAATGTTGTTGATGGGCTCAACAACAATTCATCCAGGTTTCCATATAAGTGGAATTCCACAACTATGTGAACAAGGTGATAGCATTGGTCAGACCCAAAAGATATAATGGTGTATGCTCGAAGAAACAACCACGAGTAAGACAACATTATGAATATCGTTGGTTCTGATTTGATTTGATGATAGCCCATACTCAAATCAAAAGTCTGGACAAGACAATAGATCCAACAATTGATCCCGAGGACCAATCGATGAAGATATCATCTTTCTTCAACACACACTCAAAAGGATATCCCTTAAAATGAACTAAGTCGGGCAAGCTTTTATCTTCCAACTCTCCAAGTTGTTGCTTAGCTCAACCATCTAGCTCAGGGGTATCCTGCAAAGATTCTTGGAGAAGGGTGGTTTACAAGAAACCAACTTGATCACCAGCTCAACACCACGGTCAGGGGACAACCTGATACTTCCGGGAAGATAATCGGAAAATCACAAGCCACCGATATGTTACTAAGCTCAAGAACAATCTTGCTTTTCAAAACAAGACGAGGTGATCAAATAAGCAAGGGATTGCATCATCCTAACTCATTGATCGAAGAGTGCACCAGAAATAAGGACTAGGTAGCACAATCTATCTTAGAATGATGATTCAATATCCAACACACGAAGAATGAGAATATTTTCCATTTACTACCAAGCAGCTAGTTGCTAGGAGTATTGACACATCACGGTTCACTTGTTGGTATTCCGGTTGCAACAACACGGAACCAAGGAGAAAATGATGATGGCGAGAAGTATCACTGCATCAAGAATTCATAAGAGTTGGTGCAATTATCATGACATTCCTGATATCAAGAGGGCAATACTTCAGGGTAGAACATAATCAAAAGTTGGATTGGCATTTGATCTGCGGAATACAACTACTTTGACCCAATGCTAGATATGGATGAGGTACTGGAGTTTGTTCTCCTAGTGATTCTGAAATAGAACGGCTTGACGGACCACAAGGATAATAGACACTGACGAACACGATGGCACAACTATTCCTGATTATCACTTGATAGACGGAGGTCAGGATACAACTAAAGGGGGACAACTCAAAGGAACATATGTTTTTTTGAGTTGTGAATGCATAGATTAGTATGTCGAGCAAAGCTCAACATTTCTTCCGGATAACCCATGCGGAAAGGGTAGAACTGGCAGATTCACAGGATAGAATGGAGAACTCCTCAAGAGCACTCTTATTGTGATCTTTCGGTTCAACGAGGAACTTCTGCCATAAGTAGTTCATGGTAGTTGGAAGAAATAATTACCACGGACTTCGAGGACTATCGCAAAGGTTACTAATATCCTAAAGGAACTAGCAAACACTATCAACAGGAGGTGAGTGGAATGAATCTCGGGTTCAAAACCCAGGAATAGAATACCTACTAACTAAATGCCATCACGGGATGCTTTCAAGAATGGCGGCCAGAATCATCACACTGGGAACACAAAACATGGCTAGGTTACTAGGTGATACTCTAGACACCTAGGTCATAATAATAGCTCCAACACAAATGCCGAGGCAATGACGTACCTCAACACACTAGTTAGTGTGGTTGATCTGGCACAAAGGAACTTCAGAACGGTAAGAAGGAATTTGCAAATGCATCAGACTGTTTAGAAACCTGGGATGACTCGGACAGCATAACGGCTGCAATTGCTCAGAAAAAGATTTGAGACATTCACAAGGATTTGCATAGTCACTTAACAACATCATATCAAGGTTCTAGTTCAACTGACAACATACTAAAAGTAGTAGAAACTGAACTGAGGCTTGAATTCAACAATCCTATAAGTCTCTACCATAATAACTCATCATCATGATAGATAGATGAGAAGGCCTAGTTCTTAATCCCCGTAGAAGTGAAGAGGTTGACTCAGCTCAGAAGGCCATGAGGTATAAGGAGTAAAAAGAGCCTTACGTTCCCTTCCACAATCAATTCTCTTATATAACTAAAGCATTTCTAGACTCGACTTTGACCGGTTTGGCTTGGTAATCCTACAGGCAGTCAGGCTCTGATACCAACGCTGTCAGGACCCCGATTCCAAGTCACATTAATCTAGCCGGTAACGATCACTTTGCGGCCTCAGGCACGGTATTCCCACGGGTGTCGCCTTACCATGGCCCGGGACTGTTTGCGCCTTTTGGCTCACGTATATGATAATGTCGCTAGCATCCATATGACAGAGAACCCGGGCCGACATGACTAGTCGTAAACCCAAAGTGGCGCTAACTTATGGGGACAGGCATACATGAATCACCATCGAGCATGTCGGTCAGCAGCGTGCGAATCCGGGCTGTAGCACTGGGCTAACAGGACTCGGTGAACCGGGCTGTAGCAGGCTAGGAAGGACTCCGGATGTCACCGCGTGACATTTCCCCGAAGGGACAGACACAGGAACAAAGTGAATCACATGACGGCCAGTCAAGTGTTCCGGAGAAGTAGTCTTTGGGCTAGCAGGACTCCGGTGAACCGGGCTGTAGCGGACTACTATGGCTCATGGAAGCACAAGACCACATTTCCCCATAAGAGAGGCTACCAAGGATAAACAACTAGGTTGTCGGATCTCACACATACCAAGCATTTCAATCATACACACAATATGATCGATATGTGTAAATACAACATGGCATCACAACAAGACTCTACGACTCAAAGTATTTATTCATTAGGCTCCGAGGAGCGAGATATTACAAACATGGGTCTCATGACCCAACATTCAGAGCATACAAGTCAAAGCACATGCGGAAGCTTAACATGTCTGAGTACAGACATCTACAAATGAACAAGGCTGAGAAGCCTGACTATCTACCAGATCCTGCCGAGGGCACAAGAAGCTGAGGTAACAAGCTAAACGTTGAAGTCCACACGGAACTACTAGCAAGACTGAAGTCTCTCTGCAAAACATAAATTAAGCAAACGTGAGTACAAATGTACCCAACAAGACTTACATCACAACTAACTACATATGCATCAGTATCAACAAAGGGGGTGGTGGAGTTTAATTGCAGCAAGCCAGCTTTGACTTAGTGGCTCTCCTAAACTACGACTACAAGTAACTCTTTTGAGGTGGCGCACACGAGTCCACATATTCACCATATCAATACACCACTATGGATCCGCTCCCGTCTCCCCACGAGAAGGCCATCGATAGCACACACGCTTATCTTGCGAGTTTTAGAGTATCCACTTTCACTTGTCTATGAACTGTTATATGCAACCCAGAAGTCCTTTACCGCAGACACGGCTATTCGAATAGATCATTTATAACCCTGCAGGGGTGTACTTCTTCACACATGTTTCCACCACTTAGCGTCTGCACACGACATGTGCTCGGCAGACTTCAAGCGAAAGCCGACGTGGGTGTAGACCACGACCTACCTAAACACTCAAGTCTCTAGTCCAGGTTTATCACCTATCCAGGTTCCATCCGCAGGGAGTCCGGCCGAGGTTTCCACATACGGCCCCGAACGATGTGTGCAGGGTTCCCGAGACACCAAACGGGCGTCCGGTACACCGTGCCACGTACCTACCGCATCACAGCCCACCCCGCGGGTCAGCGCTGCCCACGGCCTCCAGTATACTACAAACACCAGAAACTACTTGCAACTCCTGGACAGAGGACTAGTGTGGTTAAGAAGTCGAGCAGGGTCATATTTCAGGGCCCAATGCATGGTAGTAGTTGTTCATGGATCACAAACACAGAACTCAGTTCCTGAGGACGGCTTCAATGAAACAACCCACCATGTACTCCTACATGGCCTCTCACCGCTACCTTTACCAAATCGTGTTCACACACTTAGCTCACACACGAGGACATGTTCATCACCATTCCAATTCATTCCCGATGAATCAGACCCGACTCAACTCTAAGCAAAGAGTGTGCACGACAAACAAGCATGAATGAGTAGGCACATCAGGGCTCAAACAACTCCTACTCATGCTAGTGGGTTTCATCTTTTTACTGTGGCAATGACAGGTCATGCAGAGGAAAAGGGGCTCAACTACCGCAGCATGTAACAGTTGAATCGATGTTGTCCTAATGCAGTAAAAGAGAGCAGGAGCGAGAGAGTGGGATTGTATCGGAATGAACAAGGGGGGTTTTGCTTGCCTGGCACTTCTGAAGATAGTATAGTTCTTCATCGGTGTCATCGAACTCATCGTTGGAACATCGTCTACTGAGAGGGGACAATTACCCGCAACAAAGAGAAAACACAATCAATGCAATGCGGCAATATGATGCATGAGCATGACATGGCAATATGATGTGATTTGAGCTAATGCAACTAGCAACATGTTAAATGGAGTTGGTTTGAATCCAAGAATCAAATTCAAACTCCATATGTGGATATTCAAATGCCATTTACTTGATTTGTCCTAAACAGCATCCATAAGTTGTTCTCACATGCATGAAAATGCCATAAACATATTCCTTGGATTTTTCTGATCATTTTTCATATATAATTTATTTCATTCTGAGTTATGGTTGAATTTCTATGAATTTTAGAAGTTTTAACCATTTTCTGAAATAAATAAGTCATTAATGATTTATTTAAAATCCCAAAAAAGCATTACTACGTCAGCCTGACGTCAGAATGACATCATCAGGTCAACAGCGTCAGCCCAGGTCAAACCTGACGCTGGGACCCACTGGTCAGTGACTAGGCTAATTAACAGAGACTGTTAGTGCTAATTTAATCCTAACTAAAAGTGTCAGTTGGGCATGGGCCCACATGCCAGTGACTAGGGAGGGTAGTTAGTGACCTAATTAGTTTTAGCCTAATTTGACATGTCAGCCGGCTGGGGCTAGGCCGCCGACGACCTCAACCGACGGCGGAGGCTCGCCGGACTTGAGCTACAGGCGGCAGATGGACTTGCGGAGACCACCGAGGCGTAGCCCGTGCTCTCCCGCATCCAGAGGAGCAGGTGGGTGGCCGCGGGGGCACTGGAGCTCGCCGGAACAAAGCTCGCGGCGGTGGCCGGAGTTCGGCGTTAGCGGGTTAGGCGCTACGGCGCATCTCAGGACAAGCTGGTGAGGTTCACGGCTTCCTGGGAGTGCCCTGAGTGCGGGGCAACGCTAAGGTGCAAGCTTCAGTGGCTGCAGTGGCAGCGACGACATGGCCGGCGTCGAGGAGCTCTCGGGGACGACGGCTAGAGGACCCGAGGGACGACGGGGCAAGGGGTAATCGGGTCAACGGCTCACCGCGTTAGTGGGCTCGGGGACGCGCCGGAGTGGCCGGATCGATGGAGAAGGGCGCCGGAGCCGAAGCTTGAAGACAATGATGATGGCGGCTGCTCGGGGCCTCTGTGCTTCCTTCCATCGATGCAGAGGTGAAGCTAGAGGTGGTGGAGGCTCTGGATAGCTCGGGGAGGCAAGGCGACGGTGGTGGGCGCGGCGGCTCACGGCGGCGTGCTCAGGCGCGTGAGGGGGAGAGCAAGGGAGAGAGATAGAGGAAAGGGGAGGGCATGGGGAGAGAGTGAGAGAGGGTCGGGGTGGTAGGTGGCGGCTCCAGGAGCCTCCCCCGCGTCGACGGAAGCAGGAGGTGGCCACGGCGTGTGGCCGCAGGCGCCGGGCACGTGCCTCTCGTCCTCCTGGCGAGAGGAGGGGATGGTGGCAGAGGGCACAGTGGGCTGGGCCGACAAGGTGTCGGGCAGTGTGTGCTGTAAGCTGGCCCAAGTGGCTTCTCTCTCTCTCTCTTATTTCTATTTTTGTTCTGTTTTCTATTTATGCAAATTTGTTTAAATTTGGTTTTCAAACCAAATTACTTTTAAAAATTCTGGAAATAGTTATGGGTACTAAATGAATTATTCCAGAGGCCCTCAACTAATTCCAAAATTGTTGGAGCATTTAAAAATATTTATAGTATTTAAATGCCCCAATTCAAATACAATATGAGTTAATTCAAAAATCCAGAATGGCCTAGAAATATGTGCATCATTTTTTGCAGAGGTTCTAGACCAATTCAAAAATGATGGACAATTATGAAGGGCATTTTGGGTTCATTTAAAAGATTTAATTTTGACCCTAGTTGAAATAAGGGGGTGCTAAGGGTTCTGTCATCCCCATTTCAAGTTTCTGAGGGAAAGTAAACATGATGCATGGAGATTATGCAATGACAGGCAAGACTAAGCTAGGGCTGTGACACCTGTTGTCTTGTGGGCCCCTCGTGGCACCGTCTAACCTAATTTCAGCGTTATGAATTCCCAAATATTCCGAATGGAGGCCTCCACCGGTACTCTGCCGGAGGGGGAATCGATCACGGATGGCTTCTACATCAACCTTGCTGCTCCTCCGATGATGTGTAAGTAGTTCCCACAGGACCTACGGGTCCATAGCTAGTAGCTAGATGGCTCTCTATCTCTTTCTCTCTCTCTCTCTCTCTCTCTCTCTCTCTCTCTCTCTCTCTCTCTCTCTCTCTCTGACCTTCAATACAATGTTCTCCTCGGAGATCTATTTGACGTAATCTTCGTTTGCGGTGCGTTTGTTAGGATCAGATGAATCGTGGGTTTATGACCAGATTGTTCATTGAAAGTAGTTGAGTTATTTCTGAACTTTATTATGTGTGGTTGTTATAACTTTGTATTTCTCTCTGATCTATCCATTTTGTTTTGCCAACTAGATTGATTTATCTTCAGTGGGAGAGGTGCTTTGTGGTAGGTTCAATCTTGCGGTGTCCTCACCTAGTGACAGAAAGGGTAGCGAGGCACGTATTTGTATTGTTGCTACTAAGGGTAAAACGACGGGGTTTGATCATATTGATTGGTCTTATTCTGTCTACAGTATGTCATCATGCTACAAGCATTACTCTGTTTGTTATGCACTTAATACCTTAAGATGCATGTTGGATAGCGGTCGAGGGTTGGAGTGATAGTAGTAGATGCAGAATCGTTTCGGTCTACTTGTCATGGACGTAATGCCTATGTACTGATCAAACCATGAATAACATCATAACTATGTGTTTTTTTATCAATTGCCCAACAGTAATTTGTGTACACATTGTTTGCTATATTCTTTAGAGAGATGCCTCTAGTGAAAACTATGGCCCCCCGGGTCCACCTATGCAAACCATATTACAAAAACCTTAAAAACATTGCTGCCATTTATTTCCTTTTATTTTATTTCACTTTGAAACTTATATATCTCCTACAGTTAGATTTAATCTTTGCAATTAACGAGTACACGGGGATTAACAACACTCTTGCCCGCGTTGGGTGCAAGTATTTGCTCTTTTGTGTGTATGTACTGCTAAAATCATTTGTGTGGATCACCTATTAGTTCGATAAACCTTGGTTCTTTACTGAGGGAAATACTGTCTCCTACTATACTACTTCACCCTTCCTCTCTAGGGAAATCCCATAAGTAGCATGTACTTCCATGCCAATTCCTCTTAATAAGGTTATCTTTAGTCAGAATGACTCCACGATGAAGATACCATGCAAAGATTTTATTCTTAAGAGGTATCTTTATCTTCCAAATCTTCCTTTTATTATCAACTGGCACATCAAACTAGAGTAAAGCTCGACTCCACTGAGAGTTGTCCATTCCCATTTAGGTTGCAATGAAATACATCAACTCCACTCTGGACAACCGCTGGAGCAGATGTTCCACAATTGGAGTCTGGGTCCAACTAAGTGTCGTTGGATGTCACATTTGGCGGAAATGGTCCCATTACCATGGCATAGTATCACCCTTGTGATGCACAATGTTTTATAGATCCGAATATTGTTCCTGGAGTGTGGCATTTCCTAGCCACTTACCCTCCCAGGATCCAATTTCCGAGTCGTCCTTAATCGAGAAGGATCCATAGCAGAAGAAATATTTCTTTGTATCCATTAGACCCGCCCAAAAGTGAGAACCCCCAGGCTTCCAGAATACTTGGGATACCGTCTTGAAACCTAAATATTTCCTCCTTAGGAGGGTTTACCATACACCATCTTCCATTAGTAATTTAAACAACCATTTGCCGATGAAGGCCCTATTCTTAACCTCAAGGTCATGAATGCCCAACCCGCCATGGACTTTTGGACGGCAAACCACACTCCATTTAGCTAGTCAATATTTCTTTCTATCGATATCTCCTTGTCAAAAGAATCTTGACTGGAAATAATCCAATCTATGTAAAACTCCTTTCGGCAACTAGAAGAAGGAAATCATATATAGTACCATATTACTTAGTACAGAATTTATGAGGACCAATCTTCCATCCAGAGATAGCAGTTTACCTTTCCAACTGCTAAGTCTTTTTTGCAGTCTCTCCTCGATGTGTTTCCATTCAGCATTTGTGAGTCTCCGATAATGTATCGATATCCCCAAATATGTGGTCGGAAACTGGCCAAACCCGCATCTGAATAGGTTTGCGTACAGGTGGGCCTCATCTTGTGCCTCACCAAAGCAAAACAATTCACTTTTATGAAAATTGATCTTAAGACCTGCGATTTGCTAGAATGCTGATAAAATTAATTTCAGATTTCTCGCTTTCTTGAGGTCATGGTCCGTGAAGAGAATCGTATCGTCGGCATATTGAAGGATAGAGAGATCGCCATCAACTAGATGATTTTTCTACCTCTTCAATTTGGCCATCAATCTTGGCACGCTCAATCATGACCACTAGCATATTCGCCGCTATATTGAATAGTGTGGGTGATAACGAGTCACCTTGTCATAATCCCTTCTTTGTTTGGAAAGTAGTGGCCAATGTCATCATTGACCTTAATGGCAACACTACCTCCAGAAACAAAGCTATGGATCATAGAGCACCACACTGCAGAAAATCCTTTCATTCTGAAAGTTTGTTGAAGAAAGGACCACTTGCCTTTGTACTAAGCTTTTTCAAAATCTATTTTGAGTACCACCCCATTCAAATTTTTCCAGTGTAATTTGTGGATTGTTTCATGAAGGATAACGACTCCATCTAGGATGTGTTTGCCTTGCATAAAAGTTGTCTATGAAGGATGAATCACATGTTCAACAATCGAATTTAGCCTAATAGTCGCAACCTTCATGAATATTTTAAAACCAACATTAAGGAGGCAGATAGGTCTATATTGTTGTATCCTTTCGGCCTCATTAACATTAAGCAATATAATAATGTCACCGAAGTTTAAGCAAAGCAATTCTACTTATAAAAGCTTCTGTGATTGATGGATCCGCATCTTCCCCTTTCCCAGGTATTATAGTACCTTAGTTACCTTAGAACTGTACTTAGTACTTGGTGAATTAGACTGATCTCTGCAAGTTGTATCGCTACTCATCTCGGGGTGATTGTTGAGACCATCTCCTGTTCGTTTCCTCTAATTCGTTCTCAAATCCTATCAATTGGTATCAGTAGCCACTTCTATCCTCGGAGGCGAATTGGTTCGTATCGAGCAAGGATTGGGATCTCTCCTAAAATCCCTCTATCTCTGTCTGAGCTATGGCGGTGGTAGACATCATCTAGTCGGTGGCGGAAGGGCGAGCTCATTGGCAAGGGATTCGGGATTTTCCTGCGTGAAGTTTCGGAGTTGTGTTCAATATGGCCATGGGCACCCGCGCAAAGCATAATGAGATCACTGAGGAGCTTGACATTCTGCGTGATGATGTGACAATGCTGGGGCTCAAGGGGGATAAAATTGATGAAGTCAATACTCAATTGAGCAAGGTCGAATCGCATGAGGTACAACTTGGCAAGCTAGAGGTAATCATGGAGAAAAATTCCGAGGTTCAGACAAAAATGTTCTCACACAATAAAACATGTCATCTCTAGTGACGAAAATTGTTGTGATGGGGAAAGAACCATCATCTAAAATCATTTTCTATGACGGTGACCATCACAAGATGATCGCAACCCGTAGCAGCATCCCCCGGCATGTTTTGTGATGATTCGATCTGATATTACGTGACCCCGGTTAAGTGTCACAAGTCATGTGCATATTCAATGATTGTTGTGAGTGTCATACAAAAATGTTGGACGCGTTAGTGAAAGAAATATAAATAGAAAAATTACCGATTATTTTTGCAGCTGAATTATTTTGTGGCATGTTCTTTGTTAATAGAAATTGCACTAAATAGAGAGCATCCAGTTCCCTCGTAAACAAAGGAATTGGGAACATCAGTACGATGACGTAAGGTTGTGCTCGACTACCACGTTGCACGGAATAAGGATTGTGTGGTTCCCTTGTAGATAAAGGAATTGGAAACAATGGTACTGCGACGCAGGGTTGTGCTCGACTACCACATCACCGACAATGCAAGGTGATAGGGCATCATGGTGAGGCGACGTGCGCCTGCTGCACATTGAAGTGATGCTGATTGTGGGACAGTGAAGTAAGGGTGATTTTAAGTGAGATCTAGTTATTATGAGACATTCTAGCGAGATTGATTCGGTTTTCTCGATTAGGTGATGCAAATTATTATGCAATTTCATGTTTTGTAGGCAATGGGTCAAAAAAGGATAACTGATTCAATCTAGATGCCCCTGGAATACTCAAAAGTTGCTAAGTAGTTTATGCAATTCACGATTGATCACAAGAATGAAGGTGAAAATATGTTGTGCCCATGAAGTATGTGTAATAATTTGCTATGACCTGACATGATACAGACCTTATTGATAGTCACATACAAACCAATGTATGTCCATCACCTATATAAGGTGGGTCTATCATGGGGAAGTTGTGAGCAATGGTGAAAGTCATAGTACCGATCATGGTGGTTATGTAATTTTTCTTTTCTTTTGAAAACCTATCTAATCTTTTTTTTCCTTCACGTAGTATGGTGCAACATAATAATTGCATATTAGTATCTTTTATGAAACAAGTCATCATGGTTACATATGAAAGCCTTGTTCATATCGAGGCTTTGTTTGGGAATCAAGGAAATCCATACGAAATTTGAGAGATGATCATATGTAATAACTAGGCGATGCCCCGCGCGTTGCTGTGGGATACTATAGTTCATTTGATGTGTGAATCCTAGCCCGAGTGTTGGTTCACATTACGTGACTCGACAGAAAAGAAAAAAGCCCCAAGTGACATATTGTTAAACTCCAGTCGGTCATTCCATCATCAATACAATGTAGTGCGAACAAATAAAATAATATAAATGGGACCAAAAGAAGAAAAACTGAAGTGTCTCCTATCCAAGTTTGTTGTATTGATGTAACAAAGGAAGGATGGAAGCAATTTAAATAAGCATCACCAATTTTAGATATATAACAGTTCAGCCAATAGTGCGCACCTTCAAGGTTTGCAGATAAAATGATTCAAGCATGCCAACACCGGACAGAAAAACATAATAGTACAAAAGTTCAAAATTACTTTTCAAATGCACAAATATAAAAGAGGTGTGTGAAAGCATAAACAATATTAACTGGAAAGTTTTTTAGAAAAAAATCAATTGTTCGGAAAATAGAAGGATGAAACTCAAAGGCATGGCTTTTATGTCAAGCAAGGACCCGAATGTCGGCTCGACTGTCTGAGGTGGGACAATTGCAAACTTAGTGAGGCACCCTTTTCAAGAGCACCAAGATTGTAGCCTTTCACCTAGAGGACTTGACACCATGCTAGAAGCACTTCCTTGAAAACACTGAAAAGTAGAACGTGTGATAAATACTATTGACTATTGAGCTGAACGATAATGAAGAAATGTACCAAACATCCCGTGCTTGCCACTGTAGCAAATAGCATGTACTCCCTCCGTCTGAAAATACTTGTCATCAAAATGAATAGAAGGGGATGTATCTAGATGTATATTAGTTCTAAATACATCCCTTTTTATCCATTTTGATGACAAGTATTTTCGGACGGAGGGAGTATGTTTCAAAATGATACTATAACATAGATGCAGGCCTATGGCTGAAGGGCACACATTTTTATGTCGGAGATTACAATACTATCAATTCGTCCTGTGCTATATGATTTCTCATATGCATTTGCACTAACCCTATGGGTGCATCTATCATCTCAAAGAATTGTGCAAGAACAACACAATTGTACAATGCACATGAACTGTCATATTCCTTGAAAAGGGGTAGACATAGCACTCTAGCATTGCATAACCTGAATAAAACATAACGAACATAATCTGAAAGATATATACAAAACACATGGAATAAAATTTGCATCTAGTTTTTGTATCATATAATGAGTATAAGAAGGACGTGAAGCTCGTACTTCAAATGTATACACACAACTATAAGTAATTCATCCGGCAGGTTGAAAGGAAATTTTTTACAGTTAACAGAGGCAAAGAAAGCCTGTTAGACAACTACAAAAAATGGAAGGGTTGCCAATCCAGAAAGCAATCAGCTGAACTATTTAGCTACATAGCACCAAATTTCCGCAAAGTAAACAATGAAAATGTCAGTGCAATCAAGTGTTAGGTTCAAACGAAAATGTGGAAACCATACCTGCCTCGTAGTTAAATATTCGTTAACATTTATGGTCTTCATCATTGTCCGGTTTTCACCAGTTTCCAGTAGTGTTGAAGGAACATGACTTGAAAATAAATAAATTATACTCCATGGAGAAAACGTACAGGCATTAGAAGTAAATTCAGTATATTCAGAAAGGAATTTTTTTCATATTTTGATGAGATGATACAGAGCGCATAGATCCTCACATTGCATCGGAGCAGAAAGTGGCCCAAAGGAACCAAAAAGGCCACCAGGTTTCCACTCTTATCTGCTCTCTTGAGTCTTGACAAAGTTGCAGTTCAGGTGTTCAGTATACTCTAAAAAAAGGTTGCAGTTAAGCAGATCATGTTCTCTCGCCCAGAGAGTGAGAGCGGGAGCTGTAACGACATCTTTGAACGTGAAAGAAGTTGAAACAGAGAATATACGTACACCTCACCTATTTTCCAAATTCTTGGAACTCGAAGGTTCAGAGGAGGGAACATTGGCACAGTGTTGTGGAAGAATTACGCCAAATCACACAGATTAGAAGAAATTTAGAGGAACTAATCTAAGAAAAAAAAGAAGCTACAACTCTCTGAGTCAACAAAGATGAAGCGCCCGAGCGGCCGGCGGCACCTTGGTCCAGTCGCCGAGCAGTACGTGGCTGTTAACGTTGGCGAGCCGCTTGATGCACCAGAGGTCCAATGCATCACGCCGGCATGGACAGGCTCGAGAGCGGCGACCTCGGTGGCCACCACCCCGCAGCCGCTCCATTGGACCATGTTGTCCGCGTGCCGGAACAGCTCGCGCACCAGCCACGGCGGCCCAGACCGTAGAGGAAATAGAACCCGCACGAAGCGGAGAGGTTCGGGATGGAGGGCATCCGGAGCCACGGCGGTGCTTGCCATCGCCGCCGACGTAGCCGGCGATTCTACCCCTGACGGAGTCTGGGTTCTGCCGCGTGGGGTTTCTGTCGTTTGGGGAGAGAGATAGAGATGGGAAATATGAGTCGCACGAAGTACGTTTTGATTGGTGGACGGTTCGCTGCTGCTTCCGCTTCCGTGGGGTCGAGAAAGGAATCGTCAATGGGAGGGATGTGGTCATGTGGAGTACAGGGATCAACTCTTGAGCTGTAGATCTGAGCCATCTGTGATCAATCAAACGACTGAAAAAATTTAGGATGATGTGGACGCACGAAAACACAGAAAAATCAAGTAGTAGGGGTGCTGATATAGTAGATTCGGATGAATAGAACATAAATGATGACATGGCTGCATTATGCATGTCGATTGGTAGGTGTTTGGATCTGAACGCTGATGTGGCATGCACGATGATGTGGACAGTCCGCGTGTAGAGAAAATTGGTAGAAGTGGGGAGCAACTTCTTAAGAATGTAAGATTCATTTTTTAGCAACAATGGAAATTTGACACAATCATGTGGATTAAATCTTTGAATTTAATGCGAAGACTAGTCTCTTCCCATGACTTAACTTTCTTGAATCATACACCCATGCAATCATTCGCCGGTCAACTATATGTATATCTGAATCGTAATGTTTGTGTTGTGCATTAAATTGATGTGCACGTAGAAAAAATATAGAGTAGAGAAATATATATGCAATCTGTGCCATTTATAGATTATTTAGAACATCCTTTAGAAGATAGACAAGATCAAGACTCTGATGTCAGTGTTTGACCTTCTACACTGTCACATGGCAAGTCAAAATAGTGTGTGTAATATCACGACTTATAGTAAGATACGCTTTGATTATATAGCACTTAACGGATCATATATGTGACATAGGTATATATATTTTGGGCGAGGCATTATTAGTACAATTGAAATATGCATTCATTGTCCGCCGAAACTATATTGACAATAAATTAGATATGAAATTGGTAGTCTTGATATGTCATAAATCAGATATAATATTTCATATAGCAAATACATGTCACTAGCATTTATAGTCTTTTAATCATGTTTTACCATCAGAACAAGATTTGCTATATGGTGATGCTATAAATATCGTACCCTCCTCATCACCGTCTCCATACAAACACTCTTTTGGTGTCATACCTCTCATAGTTTTATCCCAACTCTCATAAGTTTTCCCCTAAAAAGCCTCAAATTTCCTCCATGAATCAAAGAGTCAACCAGGAGTGGAACCCCTCTGAGGTAGAGGGGGCGAGATCAATCATTGATCGTCTCAACAACTACTACAACAATGATGGCACCAGCCATGAGAAGAACAAGAAGCATGATATCGTGGCCAATCTCAAAGCATGGTTCCCTAGGAAGACCATGCAACAGGTAACAGACTTGTATGATGATCTTGTTATGGAGATGCATATGTTGCAGTGTCCAGAGAAGGAGTACAATGGTACCAATAGTGACCATGGTGCCATTTACACTGTGGATGGCCTTGTGAATAAAAACTTTGGATTGCAAAAGGAGGTTGCCATGGAAGGAATGGGTATTTTGTTTGGTCGTCCATTAGAGACTATGCGAACCATGGAGATACAAGAAGAGGTGCAGATGGTGGAGGAGAACAAGGTGGTGTTGGAGAATAAGATTTGCATCCCTCAACCAGTGCTTGCACCACGTACCAAGGGATATTGGACCCTGGAGGAACACAGGTTATTCATGTTTCATCCTTCCTAATTTTCCATGTGATTTAGAAAATTATTTCATTTTGATTATTCGCTTGGAGATGTCGGGTGTATTTTATTTTAATAGAAAGCATACTATTGACCATTATGTGGGTTTTCATTATCATGAATTGGAGGTTTGTTTTTTATTTTTACGTAGAAACAATAGTACCAAGATGTATTATTTTGTTTGTGAACAACCGGCTTTATTTCATTATTGTGCTTCCATTAATAAGTTAATACCACCCATGCTTGTCCTTGCAACTAAAGATGGAGTAGTTAATTATATATTCATAGTAAAGAATGAAACTACTATTGCAAGTATTATCATGGTCTATTTATATCTATTACCAATATATGACCATGGTAGTTATTAAATTCCTTCTCATTTATAATAATCTATTATCACATATTATATTATTAACATTGTAAAAGATAACAGAGATGTCCTTTACTAGCACAAGGGTTAATATTTGGTTACAAGTTTTAATACTCCAACTATTGCATTTTTTTCACAAATATATTAATAATCAATATGTCCTTGAAAAAATTAACCTAACTAGTTCATCTTGAACATGGTTATTCTAGGCTCTTTCTCCATGGGTTGAGTGCATGTGGTCGTGGAAAATGGAAGGACATATCAAAGTACTTCGTCACTAGTAGGACTCCAGCCCAGATTTCGAGCCATGCACAGAAGTACTTCATGAGGCTACAGAGCAAACGGTCAGGAAGCCAACGCTATAGCATCAACGATGTGGAGCTCGATGATGCTGGCCCATGGAAAATGGAAAATAGCTTTAATTTCTGGCAAGCACTCGCATTGCAATCTACAATTGGTGCTGATAACCAAAATCCAAATTTTGGTTTGCAAACTCCTTCGAGTCCATTTTTCACCATGAACAATATAGTCTAGTTTGGAGTTGTCTCTCCTGAAGAAAAGGAGTTAGTAGTAGTATGTTGTGAGAATGATATGATGTTGTCTTCGTAGTAGGGGCTAGTGAACTTTGTTCCTACTAGTATACAAGTATTACTTAAACTTCCTTCAAAGTATTGTATGGCATATCATGTATAAGATGCTATGATATTATATTTAAATATGTGTTTGCAGAGTCAATAAAATGTGTTGTTACTATTTATGGTTGTTGTATAAACATTGCAACTGAAATTGATGTGGTATTGGTATGAACATACCATTTTTCTCTAGGTGGGTCCTACATGTAAGGAGGTGTGACGTGACAACGCTAATAGGCTAGTCAAGAAGGTGAAAACCAGCCTCATTAGTGAAAACTGGTGCCAACCAAGCTTGGGATTGATTCTTGAACGGATTGACAAGTTGGATGTGTGCATTAACTAGTTTTGTAGTTTATCGTTGAGAGCAAAGTGGTAAGTTGAGTATTGAAAAGTGAACTAATGTCAATTGGAAACGTTTATGTAAACTACATATACTGAATATACGTGTTCATTTTTTCTAAAGAATATATATAGTTGTTCCAACTCCATGGAGGCTTGAAGAAAAAAATGAAGGCTAAAGAGAAGCTTTATTTTGGAGACGAAGCGGGCATTTTTCCTATTACACTTTAATACATGATTCAATTCTATTGGACCGTGGAGTGTAAACAGTTACATAGGCCAACTGTATCCCTAGAGCCAGCGAGAAGTTTGCGCTTGAGAAGCAAGCCTTTAGAAGAAAAAAACAATCGATCACTTCTTAAGATCTTATTGGTCTGTAGAGAAATTATAAGACAAATCTAAGGTTGAAAAACAAACTCACCAACACCACAAATGGTTTTTTTATTTGGATCTTCAGATAGAATGTAGGGTGGTGGCCGAATTTTCACTAATTCAGATACAAAATTCCTACACTCCACGATTTATGCATGACTTCTGTAGAAACTAGGAATGGTCAATTTTTTCCAAGGTCTCATCAAACGTACACCATCAAAGATGGTAGGGTAGTTGGAACAGAAACCCGAAAAACAATGTTTACAATGTATACAAAAGCAACATTATGTGTAGCCTATGATGTCATCTTACAAACTACTTTGCCGAAAAGCCTTATTTCATTTTTAGGCAATAGTCCTATAGTGTCTAAGACATCAAAATGCATGCACACCAGATGCCATGGGTTCTAGCATCGCCACCGAACACATATGTAGCATTACCAACTCGGCCAAGGTCTTAACTTGAACAAACAAAAGAAGCCCCTCTGGTGTGTCCAAAATCTCATACCGAAAACGATACCAACTAAATATTGAAGAAACATAAAGTCTTGCAAAAAATGTATAATAGAAATTTTTGCTTCCTCCACCTTTATCGCTGTTGAGAAGACAAGTGGCGAATGAGATAAGCACCTAAAGAACAAATTACATGATCTAGAGATCTTGGTTTGTCGAAATCTAATTGTACGAGCATCATGGCGACACTAGAAGCAACATCACACCACACATACACAAATGGAGTCGAGAGAATCTTATTGTGTCACTGCCACAGTTACAATGTGTCAGACATTCCAACTAAGCAACAAGCTAAACATGGATGGTGGTTTCAACACCGAAGCTAGCACAGGAGGTGCACGGACGGAGGCAGGAATCTTACTAAAGGGGGCCAGTGGGAAAGAGAAATATTGAGGGGGCAATGTTTTCGAGGAAAATTTTGCCATGGGGGGAGGGGGAGCCATGGCCCCAGCTTGCCCCCGCCGGTTTGGGGAAAGGATGGAACCCGTAGGCCAATATTCCTTATTGAAATCTCTAAAAAGACTTATATTTACAGACGGAGGGAGTAGATTTCTATGAATCTATTTTCTGAATTCGTAATGCGGAGGCACCACGCTATTTTGGCACATATATTGTCCTTGCAACTACGTAGCTTGCACACACGCCGACATACACAAGCACAAGATGATGATGATGATCAAGATGTGGTTTACTCATAAACACTATGTGGTTAGTTTTTTTACAGCAGTGTTGCTAATTCCAAGTTCCTCTGATGCATAATTTTACTAGCTCGTATCTCTGAAGAACCACTAGCATAAACTTGGATGGAGATCATTGATCTTTCTTTGAGAGGAGTTCTCACAGAATAGACTCGCACGCTCAGCAAGATGTCGAGATCGTGAGATGGCATAGGAAGAAAGTATAAAATTAATTTATTGTTGAAACACAAGTCAACTTCTTTCTAGAAAAGGACGATAACCCTTGGTCTCTGCATCAATCATTAAAGACAAACACGACTAAGGCAATGAATATTTTTTTCTTTCGTTATGATGGAATGTAGGGGCAGCAGTCCAATTTCTCCTCTGGGTATAAACTTTTCTTTTTGGACCAGGTACAAACTTCCTACGTTCGCCCTTGTCATGTCTAAGGACATCTTCAGAGCGGACCCTCAAATCGCCAGCAAACGTTTGGACTAAGTTGTTCGGGCGCGGTTTTTCAGATAACGTCATCCAACATCGGTCCATGGACCACTCCGCACGTTCGTTTTCTCGCAAACCAGAAGCAAACTAGGGGGGCTTGGTGGGAGTCTGGACCTCCGTCACATAGGACTCCGACACCCCCGGCCACCCAAAACCACACCTGGACCCCATGTCTCCATCTCTTTCCCATTCCTCTGCATCCGCTTCCCCCTGGATGTCGTCACCACTGTACCAAGCCGCCCGCCCACCAAGCCCTGGCATGACCTCTGTGACTCCACACCTTTGGTATGTAGCTTTGCCTACGACATCGTTCCATACCTATCGTTCGTCTGTCATGCATGTACCATCCTCTCCTACAAATGTCGTCAGTGGGGGTCACCATGCCCTGCAAGTATGTGGTGAGATGCCCGTGCTAAATTTTTGATCTTTTTTCTCCTTTTGAAGCAATGGATCGGACATGGAGTACATCGCGAGCACTATGTTGAGTCATCCAATGACTGTCCGACGAGGAGGATTATGCAGATGAAATAGCGATGATGCAGGCGGTCCTTGTAGACGCGGAGCATGCAGAAGCTTGTTTGAGTGCATTTGGATAGGGCATTTGAAGTGCTCCAAGCCCATTTTGCCGTTTTTTGTGGACCTGCTAAAGAATGGGATTTAGAGACCTGGTGGGATGTGATGACATGTTGTGTGACCATGCACAACATGATCATGAAGGGTGAGGGTGAAGATGCTGTCGGGGATTTGGAATTTGAGAACATGGGTTATGCAACTTCAAAATTAGAATCCTGTCACATTTGATGAGTTTGTCCAAATGCGTCAACAAATTTGGCATCGAGCAACTCATGAGTAGCTTAAGGAAGATCTGATTGAGCATCTATGGACGTTAAAGGAGACAACTAGAACATATATGCGAGTTGAATTCATGTTTGAACTATTGTCGCACTTGAATATTTTCACTCATCGAAGATTTGATATGCTATTATTTTCAGTATTGTGGATCAAGAAAAAAAAAATAGGGACATATGTTTAGGGGACAGGGTTGGATGGCTGGCTCATGTATCCACATCGGTGGGATAAATATTGTGTCCATTTTTAGGGCCGGCGTTGAAGATGTCGTAAGACCTTACCAAGCGCCCACCCTCGAGGATGGGATAATGATGACAGCGTATATCATGATGATCCTACATGTTGATTATGATGTTAGCTGATATCATAGTTTTCACCATGGGTCCTAGTGAGGCCGCTACCATCTCGCCCTGGGTCGTAACTCAAAACATGAATGAAAAGAACCTCTGACACGTCAAAAATTCATATGAAGATGATGCCAACTTAAGATTGAAGAAACGTAAAGCCTTCGACAGAAGGACGTATCAGTATATACTCCCTCCCCTTCATTTCAATGGGCCTAACTCCAAAAAATCTTATATAATTGTAGATTTTTCTAGGGAAAATGGGATTCAAACCGATGAACTATAATCATGTAGTCCCTCTGGTCCATATTAATTGTCGCTAACTCTATTATTTTTCATATTATTTATTTCCCATCTGATAAGAAAATCAAAACAGAATTGAAGGTTGCACTTTCCAATGGGTGCGGACCCTCGTACACTCATCACATGGCCAAGCTAGCACATGTGCATGAGTGTGTTGCATGGTAGGTAATTAAGGTGGTTGCTTTCCCTAAGCACAATGTGAGCAAATATAGCAAAATTGATAAAAAAAATATGAGTTAGGCCTTATATAAAATGAAGGGGTGGGGGCAGGAGTGCTTCCTCTGACTTTACGACCATTGAGAAGATAAAAAGAGACAGATGGGATAAACCACCTGAACAATGGCACTTTCGTCGAAGAGATCCATATTCGTCGAACGCTAACTCTATTAGCTCTGCAAGGACACTATAAAACACACCACAAATGCTTAACTGAAGCCGAGAGGTTCTTATTGGTTGAGGCGTTGCCCCACCGCCATAGCCATGTCATATTGAATAGAAAAATTGAAAGTCTACAAATTAAAACACACCAAACATGTTGATCCATGACCTCTTCCTCCTACTGGGGCCAAAACGACCACTGAAGGCGACAAATACTAATCAAAGACTAGCTTCCTGGCAATGCCCTTGATAATCCTATGTGAGCGGTCTGGTTTATCGATTAACTAAGCAAAATACATCAAATTAAAGAAACATAAACAAAGAAACCAAAAGACACATCGACATTCGTGTAAGACATTGTTCATCTACCCCCGACCTTTCGCATCTCTACTTTCCTATGTTTCGTAAGCCAAAATATCAGCATGCACATCTTGGATTTACATAGAATCTACATGAGTCACCGACCCATGAATTCTGAGATTGTTGGCGCTTTTTCCTTTGAATTGCAAGCCACCAAACCGGTTTTTGTCGTTGGGGCGTTGAGGAAGATGAAGAAAACACCAATAGTGAATCAAGATGGCAATGGGGCGTGTTAGCTGATCCCCGAGGAGGATTTGTTCTATTAGGGGACATGTTTGGGCTATTTTGCTTCCAACGGGGTGTTGATGCTCCAAAATGTCCTCCCGTCAAGGTTGGCGGGTTCGAAGGTGATCCACTATCTCTCATATCCGGTCCTCTAATGCCCCGTAAAGTGTGTAAAGATGGGCCACGATACACACAAACACTAGTGCAGAAAAGTCTAGCTATGGCGTGCCAAAAACAGCCTTGCCGGCGTAGGAGCCCCACGCCACCAATATGGCGCCAGTGTTAAAAAATAGTAGTGGCGCTGGAGCCTACGCCAGCAGTATTATACGTGTTTCTGGCATACGATGTTTGCAACGCCACCACTATATTCACTCACCTAGCGGCGCACAATGTTGCACGCCACGAAAGTTTCGTGCACAAAAAAAGGTTTTTCAACACCATGTAACATTTAGCATTTCACATTAACACTAAGTACATACTATATAACAGTAAAACAGTACCAGATAATAGAACATTAGGAGTTGATATTAAAGTGGCTGCTAGCTAGCCAGATCTCACAAAAATAACCAGTTAATAGAAACATTATGAGCTAAAACAATACTAGTACATAGCGCAATACATAATTAAGCAGTTCATTCATGTACTGCCCTGCCACACACATAGTTCTAAATGAGGTCGATGACCACCATCATCCTCAAGCCATGGCACCGGGTGTTCCTAATGGTGACTAAGATGGCCTGTCCAATCTTGAGATTCTTTCCAGCAAGGAAATTGTTCCATCCCGCGGCTATTCGTCACCTGGGTGAGGAATAGTTATTCTTCACCCCCTCTACTTTACCATCAATGCATCGTAATTATACGTTTCATAAATTTTGTCTTATTTCCGACGTAAAAAGAGATCGTAAGTAAATATATAATTGCCGTAAAAAATATGTTATGTTATGTAAAATTACAAATGTAAAAATATAGTGTAAAATATACATAAATTGCAAATTTTCTTTTCTTATGACCTATATTTTTATTTTCTTATGCCAATTTTTACGTAGTGAGTCAATAGGAATGTGACTATTCGAATTTCAAATGTTATTTAATTATGAAGTGATTGTAAGATTATCTCAGTTGAAGAATAACTTATTCTGCACCCTACATGATGAATAGTATCACCATATATATATACAGCCGGTCTATTATGCTAATATTAGCAGAATAACTATTCTGATAACACTTCCGCACTGCATGCTCAATGCAAGTGCACGTCATTGTTTGAACCAAGTGTGCTGCAGTACTCAGACGAGTGAACTTCACGTCGGCAAAAACTACACGCTTGTGTTTTCGGTACCTTTTTTGCTCTAGTTTTTTAACCGTTTGTCGGAATGAGGCATGTAATATACCGTTCAAAAGCTATGGATTAGGCGCAACTTCGGCATGTTGAACACTTTTCGAGATTTCTCACGGTTGAAAAGCAGTTTCAAAAATGGTGTGGCCCATGACGAGTGGCAGCGAGCGTTTTTCACAATTTTTTTCAAACCGCTTGTCGGAATGAAGCAAATGATACAACGTTGGAAATATATCATCGAGGCGCATCTTTTTCGTAACTATTATTTTCTCTAATTCGTTACGGTTTAAGAGCAGTTTCAAATTTACTAAATCGCGAAATTCTGTTTTCAAATTTTTTCAAATATTTGGTACTGTTTTCGCTCCAGTTTTTTAACCGTTTGTCGAAAGGATACGTGTGATATGCCATTGAAAATCTATGGATGAGGCGCAACTTTCATATGTTGTAATGTTTTTGACATTTCTTACGGTTTTAAGTTAATTTTAGAAATCGTGCGGCAGACGACGAGTGGCAGCGGCGGTTTTTTCGCTAAATTTTTCTGAACCGCTGGTCGAAATGATTCAAATCATACGCCGTTGGAAATATATCGACGACACGCAACTTTTTCATGTAGAACACTCTCTCTAATTCCTTAGGTATAAGAGCGGTTTTGATTTTACCGAAAAGCGGACACTGTGTTTTTCGCGAGACCAAAATCGTCGTGTGTACTTCATAGGACAGAAGAACGTACTGCTTCAGACGGGAAACCGCACTGCAGCAGGCAATCAAGTGAACTTCATGATTTCTTCTCGCAAAAGTTTTTGTTATCTTTTTTTCAACTTTTTTTTGAACGAGAGTGGACCGCAACACTCCCGAAAGTGAACCGCAACACTATCAAAAGTGAACCTCATAGGTTTTTGTTGTCTTTTTTTGTACTTATTAATTTTTTACGCGCGTTGACCAAGCGAGCGGACCTTTCATCGGACAGAAGAATGCACTGCTTCAAACGAAAAACCGCACTACAGCGGGCAGTCAAGTGAACTTCATGATTTCTTTTTGTCGGACATAAACTTTCTCGCACAAGTTTTGTTGTCTTTTTTAACTTTTTTTTAACGAGAGTGGACCGCAACTCTCCCTAAAGTGAACCTCATGATTTTTTTGTCTTTTTCCCGTACTTCTTACTTTTTACGCGCGTAGACCGGGCGAGTGGACCGCAGGGACCGAGCGAGTGAACTACATCTAATAAGAAGAGAGCTTCTTTTGAGATGTTTTGATTTTTGTTTACCAAGGGAACCACGAAGGAGTTTTATAACAAACTGTGTGAGAGAACAAAGTGAGCTTCATAATTTGACTTATAAGCTGCTTCAAGACGAGTAGTGAACCTCTTTGGTAACACAATTGTTATTTTGAAAACACGTGAAACTACCGGAGACGAGTGTACTTCACAATCGAGGGAACTAAACCGCGTGCAAATTGAAGTGAAGTACATGACTTTTTTATGAGACGAGGTGAAGCGTACTACACTGATTTTCAAAATCATTTTTTTAGTTTCTTCGGTTATCACGTGAACAAAGTGAGTTGCTCGTCGGGTTTTTTATAGAATGAACCACGTAGCTTTTTACAGCGAGCTGCATCATGTACTCAACATCTTGTAGGAGATAACCCGAGAAAAATAAAATGCAATCGAAAACCGCATGCCTTGGACGGACGAACTGCATCACCTTTTTTGACACATTCTAGAGCAAAGTGAACTCCCAAATTTGGCACTTGAGTACCCCAAAGAGTTAACTCCACAAAGACAAAGACTGCACACTGCATAACCATATTTTTAAAATGCAAAATAAAAATGAACTGCATTAAAATTTCACTGCAAAATGCTTTTCAATACAGCTTCCTGCAGTTAAACATCCAGGAGCTGGTATAGCGAGATGATATTGGGGAAGAGAACCACCCACGCGCAGGTGTGCCGTGCCACACCCTGATTCCCGACGCGGCAGAGCCCGGCCTCGCCTCAGACAAAGCAACAGGAGAAGGTGCGGTGCAGCCAGCGCCATGGATATCACAGTAAACTGCAAAACAAAATCACATGAGCTTCAAAAAAAAATCAAAATGAACTGCAAGCAGCGGGTACAATGCGGATGAGGGAGGTGTTGGAGCCATGGCACGACGACGGGCGAGATCTTGTGTTGGGGAGGCCGGCCACCAGAGAGGAGGGAGGAAGCAGTGGGAGGGAGGCCCGCGCTCGCCGATGGTGGAGGCTTCGGGTGTTGGGGCAGGCCCGAGGGAAGAAGGGGAATGGTATCCGGTGGTGGAAGCTTGGTATAGTGCGGATCACGCCGGATCCGGAGCAGTCAACGCAGAGAGAGGTTGAGGACCATGGGGAGGGCGGCGCGACTAGCCGACAGGGGGCGCGGCGGCTCGGTGTGCCAGGAGGAGTGGGACGGCGAGATCCTCGTCGCCGTGCCATGGGAGGCCGGCAGCGCAGCACTTCTAGAAAGCCGGCGTGGATGTGGAGGAGGTGGTGGAGTCCACGGTTTTGCCGGTGCGTGGGGTGCGGGAGCCCTGACGGTGAAGAAGGTGAGGGTGCATAGGTGGTGTGGGGGCGGCGAGGAAGATTGTGGGTGCGGTGGCTCCGGCGGGGAAGGTGGTTGAGGGAGTCCTGGACTAGGGGGTGTCCGGATAGCCGAACTATCATCTTTGGCCAGACTCCTAGACTATGAAGATACAAGATTGAAGACTTCGTCCCTTGTCCGGATAGGACTTTCCTTGGCGTGGAAGGCAAGCTTGGCGTCTGGATATGTAGATCTCCTACCATTGTAACCGACTCAGTGTAACCCTAACCCTATTCGGTGTCTATATAAACCAAAGGGTTTTAGTCCAGAGGACGAACAACAATCATACCATAGGCTAGCTTCTAGGGTTTAGCCTCTCGATCTCGTGGTAGATCTACTCTTGTACTACCCATATCATCAATATTAATCAAGCAGGAGTAGGGTTTTACCTCCATCGAGAGGGCCCAACCTGGGTAAAAACATCGTGTCCCTTGTCTCCGTTACCATCCGCTTAGACGCACAGTTCGGGACCCCTACCCGAGATCCGCCGGTTTTGACACCGACATTGGTGCTTTCATTGAGAGTTCCTCTATGTCGCCACCGATAGGCCCGATGGCTCCTTCGATCATCAACAACGACGCAGTCTGTGGTGAGACTTTTCTCCCGGACAAATCTTCAGATTCGGCGGCTTTGCATGCGGGCCAATTCGCAGCCATCCGGAGCAGATCGAAGCTACGCCCGGCCATCAGGTCAGATTTGGAAGCTTGAACTATACGGCCGATGTCCGCGGAGACTTGATCTTCGACGGATTCGAGCCCTGACGAGCGTGCCGCCTTGTCTCGATGGGTACGATCTAGCTCTGCCACCGAGCGGTGCCTCGGAGGCCACACGCTGCCCACTCCGACCCTTAATCGGAGCCGGTTCCCCGATCGAGGGCGAGTGGTTGGACACCGCCGGCTACGATCTCAACGGCGATTGAGCCAAACTCCATCCTCGCCCTGCGAAGACCGTGACTCCAAGGTGCCGGACTCCTCTCCGGACTCGAACCCTCCGCACTTCGCCAATCAAATCCGATTGGGCGCCGGTCATGGAGTTCACCGCCGCGGACATCTTTCAAAGACTCGCCCTTTGGTGACATCCTGAATTCACTAAAGTCTCTCTCTTTATCCGGAGAGCCCCGCCGGACTACGGTCAGAAGGTTGGGATGCGGACGACGAAGAAATTCAACGCCCACCCACCACCCACTTTGTAGCCACCGTCGATGATTTAACCGACATGCTCGACTTCGACCAAGACATCGACGTATGGACGGCGATGTCGAGACGACCAAGAACCAGCGCATGTGGCAATCGGAAGGCCACCTCGCCATACGACATATACATGATGGACATCCCAAAAGATGGGAACGACGATGGAACAATGGAGGATGACCCTCCAAGAAACAGCCCAAGCGCCGACGCCGGCGCCGCTCTAAATCCCGCCACAAGAAAAAGCGGCGATTCCGCACGGGAGACAATAATACCCAGACAAAGGTTGAAGACGCACCCTCCAGCAGGACTCAGCAGCAGAGGGAGAAGCAAGTCCGCACGACAAAGGCAGCAGAAGAGAGGTAGAGGACGATAACTATGCGCCCCTCCGAAGACGAGGCAAGCCTCGACGACGCATTTAATCTGCCGTGCGGAGGACCCCGTCGAACGCTTTTAAACGCAGGCTCATGGCCACGCCAAGCAGCCTCAAGAAAAGCAAAGAACAGCTTAGAGCTGACCAAGACCGCTTAGTCGACTGATGGATCAAGTCCTTGCAGCCAAGAGTATGAACTCGAACGCCCTCCAAAAGCTACCCCAAACGCAGGCTGTTGCCTCGATCGTAGGAGGAAGCACCCACGCCACCAACAAGACGACATGGCAGATCGCCACCCGTGGCCGCGACAGAGAAGCCTCTTGGCCCTCCGCTCAAGCCACGTCCCGACGCCGCTCAAAAAGTACCAAGGCACGGAAAAACGTGCCGGACTTGCGAGACATATTGGAGGATAACGCAAATCATACAAGATCGATCTACAGATCGCGTGGGTGCCCAGCGACTCGGGATGATTACCTTCACGCCGGATACAGCAAACCCGGTCGGGCCGAACGCAGTAGACAAAGCTCATATGAGCTACGTCGTGATATAGCCCAATACAGAGGCGCCGCACACCCACTATGCTTCACAGATGAAGTAATGGATCATCAAATCTCCGAGGGCTTCAAGCCCATAAACATCGAATCATACGATGGTACCACAGATCCCGCGGTCTGGATGGAGGATTATCTCCTCCATATCCACATGGCCCGCGGTGATGATCTACATGCCATCAAATACCTCCCACTCAAGCTTAAAGGACCAGCTCGGCATTGGCTCAACAGCTTGCCGCCAGAGTCAATCGCTTGTTGGGAGGACCTCGAAGCCGCATTCCTTGATAACTTCCAGTGGCACATATGTGCGACCACCTGCACGCCGATGACCTTAGCCATATAATTCAGCAGCTGTAAGAATCGCCGAGACAATTACGGACGCGGTTCCTAACAAAGAAAAATTAGATCGCCGACCGTCCGGATGCAGAGGCGCTTAGCAGCCTTCAAACACAACATCCGCGACGAGTGGCTAGCCCGCACCTAGGACAGAAAAGCCGAAATCCATGGCAGCCCTCACCACACTCATGACCCGCTTATGCTGGAGAGGACAGCTGGCTAGCTCAAGCAACAACTTGGCCAAACACCCCGGTAGTTCGGATACCAAGGACAGCCATGGCAGGTCGCGTCGCAACAAGAATAAACACCGCATGAACGGTGACACTGCTCAAGATCCGACAGTAACTGCCGGATTCAGAGGCTCTAAACCCGGTCAGCGGAAGAAGCCATTCAAAAGAAATACCCAGGGCCCGCCCAACTTGGACCGAATACTCGATCGCTTGTGCCAGATACATGGCACCCCTGAAAAACTAGCCAACCACACCAACAGGGATTGTTGGGTGTTCAAGCAAGCAGGCAAGCTAAGCCGAAAACAATGACAAGGGGCTGCATAGCGATGACGAGGAAGAGCCCGGCCGGCCGAACAATAGAGGATGAAGGGCTTTCCCACACAAGTGCGGATGGTGAACATGATATACGCAACCCACATACCCAAAAGGGAGCGGAAGCGTGCACTATGGGACGATATGCGATGGAGCCACGCCCGAAGTTCAACCCATGGTCTTCCTGCCCGATCTCCTTTGATCGAAGGGACCACCCCACTAGCATCCCTCACGGCGGATTCTCCGCATTGGTTCTTGACCCAATCATCGACGGATTTCACCTCACTAGAGTCCTGATGGACGGCGGTAGCAGCTGAACCTGCTTTATCAAGATACGGCGCAAAATGGGCATAGACCCTCAAGGATCAAACCCGGAAAAGACGACCTTTAAAGGCGCCATACCGTGTAGAGGCCAATTGTACACGCCGATTACACTCAAGTGGTCTTCGGATCCCGGATAACTTCCGAAGCAAAGAGTTAATCTCCGACATAGTCCCATTCATGGCGGCTATCACGCGACCGCCGGACGAACAGCATTCGCAAAATTCAATGCGGTGCCAAGACCACGCATACCTCAAGCTCAAGATGCCAGGCCCTCGAGGCGTAATCACGGTCAATGGAAACATCAACGCTCCCTCCGAGCGGAGGAGCATACGGCCGCCTTTGCGGCGAAGTGCGTAACAGTCTCTTAATGCAATTCTCGGTCCGGCCAATAAACAATCGGACACCGCTCAAGCGCGCCGGAGTAACCTACAACAAGACCGCTTAGCACGATCAGAAAGCATCGCCAGAAGTAATCCGCCCCAACCCCACTTCGCAGAAATCAAGGAAGCCAAGATTACGCTGACATAACTACGCTCTGGAGATACCATGGGCCTAACGGGAGGGCCACGACCACGGCACGCCCAGAATGCGGCTAGACCGCACTAGGGGCTCCCGTTCGTGTCATTCCTTTTTTTATTTTTTATTTATCTTTTTCATCCTTTTCCTTTCAGGACTCTGTTCTCTAGAAGCCCTGTCCGGCATTCGCGCCGAATACACGATGCAACAGCCAGGGAAGCAGAAAACTGCGTCGAGTGTCCAGGTGGTCTCTACTACGAAGCAAGATAATTGCTTTTACATACCACACCGCATAAACTTACCTCGGAAGGGGGACATGTCAAAAGTCCTGTACCTTGCTTATCGCACAATTTGTATCGTTCTGCTTTTATTTGCAGTTTCTTTTGAATAAACCAATATATAGCTCTTGCCTATTATTGCATTCTTTCCCATTATATATGTTCATTTATGACATGTTGCACCCGTACACTTTGGTACTGCCAATACACCAGGGGATTAAGTACCCCAAAAGTATGGTGTGATAAGTCCGAACACTCTCACGAGTGCGGCACCCCGAACTTATAGCATTATATGCATCGGCTCCGAATCATGTCTTGGGTCGATAGTTGGGTTTGTCGGCTCCCATGTTTTGGTACCTTACGTTCCGTTATATCGGCTAAGGTAGCGCTGGGAGAACCACTGCGATTGTGCCCCGGTTGAGCTGGGTTGAGCACCTCAGTGGAGAAAGCTAAACTGACCGTCATGATAGGGCGAGAGCCGGTCGCTGTTCGAGAGGTTTTTTCGGTCCCTAAAGACTTATGCCGCTTAGAGCGAGGAGTCGGCATTGTCCGGCCAAGGTGTGGATAGCGCCTCAACTCGGTCTTCCGAATACTAGGGGCTTCACCAAATTTAAAATTATAGAATTGTATGGCTAAGTGAGAGTGTTCAAGCATTATAAGTCTGGTTGCCTTGTTCGCTATGCGTTGAGCGCCTCCTCGACGGACCCAAGAATGGGAACAAGAGCGCTCAAGTTTAGCTCGAACACCCCAAAGACTCGTGGCATGGGGGCTGAAACCAACGACTTGCCATCTCTCAAATTTGATAAACGGCCGCATGTAAGGTAATATTTTAAATTAACAAGCGTTGCTTAGCGCATATGAACAAGTTTTCAGCGTACAGGATAACAAATGCGAGTCTATTCAAAAATTACATCCTTGGAGCACTCATCCGCTATACGGAGGGCACCCTTCAGGACGCCCTCGTAGTACATTTTAGGTGTGCGATGCTCCTTGCCCTTCGGTGGCCCGTCCGTCACAAGCTTCTCCACATCCAGCTTGCCCCAGTGCACTTTAGCACGGGCAAGGGCCCGACGGGCACCTTCAATGCAGATGGAGCGCTTGATGACTCCAATCCATGGACATGCGTCCACCAGCCGCAGACTAGCCCAAAGTAGCTCCTGTGCATGGCTTCCAATGGCCACAACAACTATAAGGCCCTTCATGGCCTGTTCGGCGACCTTAGGAGCTCGACCACCGCTTCACTGGTCGCTTAGGGGCACCAGATGTCCGGCCTCAAAGATACCGAGACCAGAACACCTTTCCGTCGAGCTCCCTCCTTGGCGCAGAGAACGGCAAAGATCGTATACACACTACGGGGCAGATCTGCGAATGCTCCTGGAGAGCTCCGAATCCGGGTAAGTAATAGGTAATTCACTTTCACATGCTTGCTTTGCATAAATAATGACTTACCAGCCGCTATCTTCTTTAATGATTCAATTTCTTGGAGGGCTTTTTGGGCTTCGGCCTTAGCGGCTTTGGCACTCTCAAGAGCCGAGGTGAGCTCGGACTCGAAGTCTTCGAGTCACGCCCAAACTCTCGTGTTTTTCCACGAGAGCCTCGAGCTCTTGCCGCACCTCCGCCACCCGCCTCCTCCTGCTTCTCTCGCTCGGTGCGCTCATGGCCGCTTTGCTTGGACGCGGACACCGCTTCCTTCGTGGTCGCCACCTCGTTCGTGGCCCCTACAATACCCACGTTATTCCTGTCATTTTTTGCAACCGAATCCTTTCTATAAGGTACTTCTTTAATAAGGTATTACTTACCTTCCTTGTCCTTGAGCTGCTTCTTGGCTTGGCTGAGCTCGTTCTCGGACCGCTCGAGGATCTCCTTCAATGCATTGACCTCCATGATCGGTCTTGGCAGAGGTCACAGGCAGCCTGCATTCCCATATTGACATAATTATGTTAGACTCCTGCGTATATCTTTTAGATCCTCGGTCCGCTTTTCTTTCCGAACAATCGAACTAAACATCGTGGCTACTGTCTATGCGGTAATCTTCTTACATATATTAAAACTTACCTCAAAGCCCGTTAGAAGGCTGGTATAGGCAACCAGCCCGCTCTTGGCGACTGAACTTCTCGGATCACCACACTCATGATAGTGCGGTGCTCCTCGTCGATGGAGGCGCCGTTAAGCGCCTCCAACAAGCTATCCGGTGCCTCCGGTTGGACGGAGGTCACCGGTGTCGCAGTCTTGCCCTACTTACGAAGGGGCCGCCTGCCGGTCTTCGGAACCATTGCTAGTTTTAAGACGGAGTCCCAAGACAAAGGTTTGACTTAGAGCCCTCCGGGGTTTTGCCCCTTTGCACCCGGCGTCCCGGGAGGTCGCCTGCGGCGCCCAGGACCACCTCCTCCTGGTTGGGCCCTTTTGGGACTCCACCGCGGTGTCATCTACGCCACGAGGAGAGGAGGCGGTCAAGTGAAGTGCTATTCACATCCGACGTATCCAGGAGCCGCCGATTTAAGCGGCAAGATCGCCCTTGGGCGGGCTACATGGTTATATTCGGCGTTAGAAGACACTATGCGACAAATGAAAATCCATGAGTTATTCGGAATCCGGACACTTACGATCTCGCCAGGGCTTGGCCCTTGTTGGCCACTCCTCCTCGTCATTGCCGGTGTTGGTGGAGAAGTCCGAAGGAAGGGTCCTTCCTTCTTGGACCCTCCGACCTCCCAGTTGGGGCAGCCTTCCTTTCTTCTCTCTTCACTGGGAGAGGCTTTTTCCTCCTCCTCTTCCTCGAGGAGGAGGATTCCGCCTGTGGTTGTCGGGCGATGAGTCTCGACAGCCTGGCGCCGGAGCTCCTTCGAGTTCCCGTGGCCTCCTTTCTTGGCCTTCTTCTCCGGCACCACGTGAGGTGCCGGAACCAGCAGCCCGTTAACCCAAGGCGTCTACTGGTCTTCGGCAAAGGGCGGACAGTTAATCTGTCCGGACGTCTTCAGCCGATCTGTCAAAGGTTAGGGAGTTTTAGATCCCGCATAGAGTCAAACTATGAAAAAGAGTCCCATAAAGGGTAAAATAACTTACCTCGCTAGCTTGACGCTGCGAGCTGAATCCGCGATCTTCGGTAGCGGATGCGGGAGCTTCGGCGCCCTTGAACAACACCTTCCAGGCATCTTCGTACGTAGTGTCGAAGAGCCGGCTCAAGGTTTGGTGATGTGCCGAATCGAACTCCCACAAATTGAAGGCCCATTGTTGGCATGGGAGAATCCGGCGGATGAGCATCACCTGGATTACGTTGACAAGCCTGAGATTCTTGTCCACCAGGTTTCGGACGCAAGTTTGGAGTCCGGATAGCTCATCTAAATTCCCCCACGTCTGGCCCATCTCTTTCCATGATTTGAGCCGGGTGGGGAAGCCAGATCGGAATTCGGGGGCCGCCGCCCATTGAGAGTCACGCGGCTTGGTGATGTAGAACCACCCCGATTGCCACCCCTTTATGGTCTCCACAAAGGAGCCCTCGAGCCATAGGACTCTGGCCATCTTGCCAACCATGGCACCTCCAAGACTGGCTTGGCGGCCGCCCACTACCTTGACCGACATTGAAGGTCTTCACCATAAGTCAAGTGGGGCTGGATGCAGAGGAAGGCCTCGCACTTACGATAAACGCCGAGATGTTGAGGATGAAATTCGGGGCCAAATCGTGGAAATCTAGGCCGTAGTAGAACATGAGCCCTCGGACAAATGGGTGAAGTGGAAACCCTAGTCCGCGGAGGAAGTGGGGGAGGAACACCACCCTCTCATGGGGCCTGGGGGTGGGGATGAGCTGCCCTTTGTCGGGTAGCCGATGTGCGATGACGTCGGACAAGTATCCGGCCTTCCGCAGCTTTTTTACTTGGCCCTCCGTGACGGAGGAGACCATCCACCTGCCTCCTGCTCCGGACATGGCTGGAGATGGTTGAGGAAGGATGTGCGGACTTGGGCGCTAAAGCTCAGAGTGCGCAGAAATGGATGAGCAAGGGAGGAGGAAGGCGTAGGTGAAAAGGGTGGATCCTTATCCCCTTATATGGACGGACGAGGCTATGCGTCCCCACCACTGATAAAACTCGCTTATCTCCCAAGCGCCGCAATCAATGGCGCGGTTGGGTTACCCACGTCCGTATTGATGAGAATCCCGGAATAAGGGGGCACGATCTATGCTTTGATAAGAAGTGCCAAGGAAACCACCTCGCTGAACGTGCTGAGGTGGGATAGTAAAAAACAATTCGAATAAAGGCCTGGCCGTGGTGTGATGTCACGCCGCGGAATACGTCAGCAGATCTGTGCAAAAATTATTCTCTCTACGGTGGTATGTGGAACTTGTTTTGCAGAGCCGGACACTATCCTTGTGTTCAAAACCTTCTATGAAGTATTCGGAGGAGGAACCCGTCTTGCAATGCCGAAGACAATATGCGCGCCGGACTCGTCGTCATTGAAGCCTGGTTCAGGGGCTACTGAGGGAGTCCTGGACTAGGGGGTGTCCGGATAGCCGAACTATCATCTTTGGTCGGACTCCTAGACTATGAAGATACAAGATTGAAGACTTCGTCCCGTGTCCGGATAGGACTTTCCTTGGCGTGGAAGGCAAGCTTGGCGATACGGATACGTAGGTCTCCTACCATTGTAACCGACTCTGTGTAACCCTAACCCTATTCAGTGTCTATATAAACCGAAGGGTTTTAGTCCGTAGGACGAACAACAATCATACCATAGGCTAGCTTCTAGGGTTTAGCCTCTCGATCTCGTGGTAGATCTACTCTTGTACTACCCATATCATCAATATTAATCAAGCAGAGTAGGGATATACCTCCATCGAGAGGGCCCGAACCTAGGTAAAAACATCGTCTCCCTTGTCTCCTGTTACCATCCGCCTAGACGCACAGTTCGGGACCCCCTACCCGAGATCCGCCGGTTTTGACACCGACAGTGGTGATCTGTGGGGAAGGTGGAGGGAGGTGGGAGTTTGGATCGGGGGGAACGGGGAGCTGGGTGTCGTGCGGGATGTGGGGGTGAGCCTTTGTGCGGTTTGGTTAGTGGTAGTGGGCTGGTTCGGTTCGGTTCGGCGGCGGGCGGTACATGGTCAGGTGTTAGCAGAATAAGAGTCTTAAGGGTGTTATTGCACCCTATATATATATATATATATATATATATATATATATATATATATATATATATATAGACACACACACACATAAACACTATTACGATCACGGGATCGTAATAATATTCGATCACAACCTGAATCGCCTGAGTAATGCGCTGAACTTCTCTCAGTATGAACCCGACCTTGGGCTATCTTATCGCAACTGCCTTCTACATGAAGTTTTTCGGTTAGTCGTGTTCCATGTGATGTAAGTGTAATCTTCAAACGATTTTTAGCAACTAAATACTGCTTTTAGATAGGAATCTCGCTCATAGGCGGATTTTGCACTCAGTCGTGAAGAACTCGCGTTTTTGCGATTTTATCGCTCGAGTAACGCTACCGACCTTCCCGTGAACTCGGTTGAACTTCCGCCAACATTGCCCAAATAGGGCTTGCTATATACCGTTGGAAAGCTATGGACACGAGTATCATGACCCAAGTTAAATTTTTCGCAAAATGTAAGCGGTTTAAGAGCAGTTTTGAAAACCGTTTTTTCTTCACACAAAAACGTGAATCGTAATTTTGATCGCACTTCTAAACCATTTATCGAAATGAGGCATATAATATGTCGTTGGAAAGCTACTGCAAAACCGCTCCTTCCACATGTTGAAAGTTTTTTCTAATTCCCTATGGTTAAAGAGTAATTTGAAAAAACGTAAAATTTCGTAAACCGAACAGCCGAGTTCGTATTTTCAATGTCATTTCTAAACGGCTAATCCAATGAAGGCACATGATGTGGCGTTGGAAAGCTTATGAAAATTCGCTACTTTTTCTAATTTTGAAAGGTTTAAGAGTAATTTAGAAAACGGTCTAAGTCCTACCGAGTTCGTATTTTCGAGCTAATTTTTTAACCCTATGTCCAAATGTAACAAATGGTATGGCGTTGGAAAGCTTGAGGAAATGCGAAACTTTTTGGTATATATTATTTCTCCCAATTCCTCATCGCTTTTATGTCAGTTTTCAAAATGGCTAAAACGTATTACCGTAATTTCCACAAACTTTATCGGAATGGGGCAAATAATATACCGTTGAAAATCTAAGGAAAATGCGAAACTTTTTCATGTTGATGATTTTCTGTGATTCCCTGCCGTTTTCAAGTAATTTTGAAAATGGCGAGATCATTCGTTCTGCCTTTATCGCGAAATAGATTCGTGAAAAATGCATCGCGTGAAGTACCTGAACTTCTCGGTATGAAACCTTGAACTTCACTCTGTTTTTCACGTGCTTTTTTTCCCCGTAGCTCTCCATCCATGCATCGGACACACTCACCGGAATTGAGCAAATGATATACCGATGGAAAGTCATCAGAGACACGCAACTTTCCCGTGTTGATCATTTTTCATACTGCAACGGTTTTAAAAGTTTTTCATCCGAAATTCATTCGGTGTAGTAGTTGAACTCCAAATTGCTTTTCACGTTGAACTTCCGTGACGTATTTTCGCTTTTGTAATTTTCTCATACATTCGTCAATGTCACACAAATGATATTTCTTTTGTACAAATCTCTCTCACAATAAATTTTGAAACTTTCTTCGACTGAGTACTTAACATACACAAATGAATTCCTATTGTTATGAAGTAAATTACAAAATTACGAGATCATGATTTACGCCTTCATCGCGAATGGGAATACAATCATGGGAAGTAGTTGAACTTCTCGTGCATGTCTGTTCGAACTTCACAATCGCTTTTTTAACGTGTTGTTTTTGCAATCGCGTGAAGTAGTTGAACTTCTAGGACGGTTTGTTCGAACTTCACTCGCTTTCGACATCGATTTTTTACGTGGTGTTTTTGCACCACGTGAAGTAATTGAACTTCTGGGGCATCTCTGTTTGAACTTCACCCTGTTTCACTTTTTTGTATTTTTTCTTATATGAAATTCACACCATGTAGTACGTGAACTTCCGGTTGTTATCACTTTGAACTTCTCTCTGGTTTGAGAGAATTATTTTAAAAACACAAAAAATAACATATTTTTTATGTATTTTGGACATCTAAATACACGATGAATCTCTCTCAGAAGAATTTCTCAACTTTTCCTCGCCGAGCACTCGAACTTCTAGCAACCATTTTTTCGTTTATGAGTTGTTTTTAAAAGTGCAAAAAGTGATGTTGTGTTTTTTATTTTTTTGAACAGGTAAATCCTATGTTTAATTTGGACTTTTCTGATTTTTGAAATGCTCCGCTTTTTTAATTTGGGCTTCTCTGATTTTTGAAATTCTCCTCTTTTTTAATTTGGACTTCTCTGATTTTTTTAGAAACGAGGAAAACCCGTTATAAAGATTTTTGAAGTACCTTTTTATTTGAACTTCTTGCTCAAATTTTCGACCTTCCAAATTTGACTTCTAGATATTAAAACTTCATTTTTTAACGTCAATTCGCTTTTGGTTTTTAAATTTGAACTTCTTATAGAATTTTGTCATGACATTTTATGCATTTTTGCTTTTTAGTGAAATGGCCTCGGCCTTTTTTTTTTTCATTTGATGATTTTTCTTCTGTATGTACTACACATGAACTTCGGAATTTCTGAAACATGAACTTCCCGTGCTATTTTTTTTATGAAACTCCATTGTTTTTACAGACAACGTGACATCGATACATCAGGGATGTTGGTTCTCCGTGGGCTCGTCTATTTGCGGTCTTGAAGCTTCATCAGGCACTGTGGGTAGTCCGGGTACAAACAACATCAGCTAGGTAGTGGAAGGAACCAATCTGGCATGCACGCGTACTTATGTGCTATAGAAGATGAGTCCATGACGCTGCATTGATTTGTCCATGAACCGCAAAATGGGTACAAAAATGAAGGAGATCAGTATTTGGCAAACAAGTAGGCCGATAACAATCGAATTCGTAACATCCAACCACGTATATCTAAGCATTCCAACAAGGAGTAACTAATGGAACTTATCATGCTTTGCTTGAAAGTATACACTAAAAGTAACTTCTGAGATGCTTCACTCAGCTGATCAGCTATAAGAAACCAAAAGTAATACACAACAACCTCTAATATTTTCATTTTTAGGGGAGTAACATCTAAACACTAGGAAGTGCATAAACCAGAAAAAAATTTGTCAGCCACAAGTGTTTTTGTGTTCCCCTACATACACACAACAATCATCATCTTCCATATACATGTACTTCATTTTTCGGACAACATGAACTTTGTTGTTGTCGCTGTATATGAACTTCTGTTGTAAACAAAGAGAGAGAATGCACTGAGCCAAGGTAGAATCTTACAAAGAAAACACACTTTTTGTTTGAGGCATATACACAAACAGCTTGGGTGCACTGCCAGTTGAAGGAGAGGGCAGCTCAATGCGGAGGCTATGGAGTGCGGGGGCAGAGTCGAAGGCAGCAGCAGCATGGAGGAAGAGGGCAACAACAACATGGAGGAAGAGGGGCACCAATGTTGACTAGTGTGGTGCGCGGTGGCACTGCTCTGTACAAGAGCGCCGGATCCGGGAGGTCGACCGGGAGGAGCAAGGTGGCAAAGACGGGTGGCGTGGGTAGCTCTCGGGCGGCGATGGAGGGAAGAGAGTGAACTTCGGGGAGGGTCACCGGTGAAGCGTGCATCGCGTCGCCGATCTGGGGAGGCACGTGAGGGAAGAAGGCCTGATGGCAGAGGTGGAAGGTCGCGCCAAAGGAGGAAGGCTGGGGCGAATTCATGACGGCAGGAGGTGAGTTGGTGGTGTCGGCCACGACAGCAGGATCCGGCGATGGGAGGTTGGGTTGGTGGCGGTTGTGCGGTGGCGGGATCCCGGCGGGGAGGTGGATTAGGCGGTACGGATACCGGCCGGTGGGGCGGTGGATTCGTGGCTGGATCCCGGCGGCGGGGGAGGTGGGTTGGTGGTGGTCGCCGACTCGCCGTTGGTTGGATCCCGGCGGCGGGAAGGTGGGATGGTGGACTTCGGGACGGGAGGTGGAAGAGATGGGGTGCGGGGATAGTGGGGGCGCTGCTTTTTTTTTCTTTCCCACTGTTCGGGAGTTCGGGAACACCTAATCGGGCCTATATAGGGTGATCGTGATCCAAATAACTATTCTAATCCTGGGATTAGAATAGTTATTTGGATCACGATCACCCTATATAGGACGCGCAGAGGTCCTCCCGAACTCACGGATCGGTGGGAAAAAACCAGCCGCCCACTCACCCACGATCTCTCCCCTTCTCTGACCTCCCGACTCCTCTCCTCCCGTGCTCGCTGCCAGTTCCCCACCACCTGCTTCCAACCCACCGCTGCCCCTCTCCATTGGCTTCCACCGCCCCGCCCCCATCCCGGCCCCAAATACCGACGCCCCGCCTCACCCCCAACCATCGCCGCCGCTGCCCCCACCTCCTCCTGGCGCTCCACCGCCCCCGCGTCCTGACGCGCCCCCTTCCGTTGCCGGCCCCCACCCTGCCACCCAGCACCTCTACATCGTCGGCCCCTACTCCACCGCCCAGCACCTCCCCGTCGCCGGCTGGAATCCCCCAGCGCGCCTGCCAGCGCCGGGGTGCCACCGCCCATAGCTTCTCCAGTCGGTGACTGATCCACCCTATGCCGCCCGCGACCCGCCTCCCGACGGAAGTTCAACCTATCCATGCGTCCCCGCTCTTCTCCGGTTGTTGCGGCCGTTCGTTTGTGCTCCGCCGAAAGCTCCGCACTACCATGCGCTTCTGCCAACAACCAGCCCACGTCGACACCGAAAACAGGCTGCATCTGGTGATTGCATCATCAGGTTTGTTTGGGAATTCGTGGCCGGGCTTCTCCACGCCCACGCGGCAGCGACCACGGAGGCTTGTGTCGGCGAGCCCCTGCATCTAGAACCGTTAATACCCTACCACCTAAGCTCTGTCTCTTTGTAGTGTTCTTCAGATAGCATCCGCGAATGTCGTTGTTTGCTTCCCACTACGTGTTCGTGCAAATGTCAACGAGGGAGTTGGAACGAAATTCAACAGGTGGCAGTTTAGGATAAACCAAAGATGAAATAGATCACCGTGTAGATTTATTTTTGTTGAAGCCTATGATATTCTTTGGTAATCTTGTTGTTCGTTGTAATCAATCTGTTGATGGCATGCCCGTGCACTAGCACTTGATACTATGCAAAAATGATAATTTTGCCAAAAAAGACTGGAAAGTGCACAACCAGGAGGATGGGAAGAACACACAATGTCAATTTTCGAGTCCTACCTGAATTATCTCACTCTCTTATTTGCTATGGTGGTTTACTGGGGAAAAATCTTGGAAAGACATCGAGCAAGTCTCGCCTGGAAATTTATACACATACCATAGGAAGTTCAAAGAAAAAAGGAGACCCTAGCCATTTCGTCTGGGAAAGTGGTCTAACAAAAACATATGTCACATTTCTAAAAACACACAAGAAGGTCAAGTTGACATATAGTAAAAAAAAGTGCAACTAAAAAAATGTAGTAACCCACATCTTCTTGATATTTCATAAATGTCGGATTTTCCCCGATTAAAACAAACTAGAATTTCAAATTAAAATCAGATAGAGGTTTGTTGTTTATTGCAAAACTCGAATTTCTCTAGTTACTAAAGAAAACACTAGGATGTTCAAATTAAAATAACAAGGTAGTTCCGATGTTAATTTACCAAGAAAGAATAAAAGGTGTCACCTAGAAAAAATTGATTCCCAAAGATTATCCCGTTATTAAAAAAACAAAACCAGAAAAACCATATTGAAAACTGAGACGATCAATATTTATAACAAAAAAATATATTTTTCACGTTGAAAAATAGGTTCAAATTAAAATAATAGAGCAGTTAATTTTCTTTCTCCATTCAAAAAAGTAGAAGGTCAAATTTATTTAACGAAGAGGTTCGATGTTTATTAAAAAACCAAGAAGTCCAAATTAGAAAAATAGAGTTCTTCAATATTTATAACAAACTCAGAAATAAAAACAAGTTCAAATTTAGTTCAATGTGTATGGAAAACTCAAAATTCTTTCCGTTTCGACAAAAATAAAAGTATGAAGTTCAATTTTTCTTTAAAAATGTTTGACGCTTGAAATTATTTAAATACGATATTTTTTCCTAAAGAATAAAACTAAGAAGTTCAAATTAAAATAACAAACTTAGTTTTTTTTCTCGTTACAAAAGAATTAAATGAAGAAGTTGAAATAAAATAAAAGGAACAATCAAAATGACTTTCCCCATTACTAAAGGTCATCAATAAAAAAGAACAAACTGAAGGTTACTAAGGGAACAAAATAGGAGTTAAAATTACAAAAACAGAGTAGTTCAAAATTTATAAAAAGAGAAATATATTTTCCCCATTTGTGAAAGACCCCCGGAAGTTCAAATTAAACCAACTAAGCGGTTCAACGTTTTCTAAAAGCTCGAATTTTAGGTGGCTTCTAAAGAATAAATTCAAGAAGTTCAATTCAAAATAACGAAGAAGTTCAATTAAAAAAAGCATAGCAGTTTGATATTTATTTAAAAACTCGGATTTTTCCGATTACTAAAGAATAAAACCAATAAGTTCAATTCAAAATAACAAAGAATTCGTTGTTTCTAACAAAACTCCAATTTTCACATTTCTAAAAACTACACAAAGAAGTTCAAATAAAAAGTTAGAGAGGTTCGATATCTATAAAAAAACTCAGACATTTTCTAAGCGAAATAGAGAGAAGTTCAGATTGATAACTGCCAGAAGTTCACGTACTACACGGTGTGCATTTTGTATGAAAAAAAGAATGAAAAAGCAAAGGCTAAAAGTTTTGTTGCAATAGTCCAAGTGCTCGGCCCGAGAAATTTCAAAAAAATTCGTGAGAGAGGTTGAGCAAAAATACATGACAGAAGTTCAAGGTGAAAACAGCAGGAAGTTCAACTACTACACGGAATGCATTTCCAATAAGAATATAAGAATAGAAAACTAAAAGCTTAAATGATTTGTTGCAAGAAGTTCACGTGCTCCTCCTAGCATAGTTCAAAAATTCATGTGCGAGACGTCTGTCGTTCATTTACATGTTGAAAAAAAGAGGCAAAAACAATGTTGTTTTTGCCATTTTAAAAACTGCTCTCAAACGGTAACAAATTTGTAACAAATGTCTACATGAAAAACTTGCAGCTATTCATAAGATTTCCACCGGGTATATTATGTGCCATATTTTGATGAACGTTTAAAATTTTCATGTATACCATTTAAAACATGTTTTTATGTATTAAAAAAATTCTTATCTGTTGAAAGAAGTTCATAGTGAAAACAACGAGAAGTTCAAGTACTATAAGGAATGCATTTCACGCGAGAATAAAAGTACAAAAAAATAAAATCTTAAAATGTTTGTTGAAATAAGTTCAAGTGCTCTGTCTGGGAAGTTTAGAAATTCTTGCGAGAGAGGTTCACCTTGTATTTCCATGTTCGAAAACACACACAAAAATTGTTTTTTGCGTTTTAAAATAATTTTCTCAATCCACAAAGAAGTCCAGTTATTATTTGGGAGCAATTTGATTTCAAAAAGAAAATAAAATATTCAAATTATAAAAATGGAAAAAGTTCATGTACTACATGGTGTGTGTTTAACATGAGAAAAATGAATTAAAAGGCACTGTCCAATTTTGTTGTTGTTGTTGTAAGTTCATGTCCTCGGTCGGAGAAAGTTAAAAAAATTATTGTGACAGAGGTTTGTACAAAGGGAATATCATTTGTGTAACACTGACGAATGGATGAGAAAATTGCAAAGAAAAATACGTCACAGAAGATCAACGTGAAAACAACAGGAAGTTCAACTATTACACTGAATGAATTTCAGATGGAAAACCTTTAACGTCGTCGCGAGTCTGAAAAAATGATCAACACGGGAAAGTTGCCTGTTTACAACAGCTTTCCGTCGGTATATCACTTCCTCAATTCGGGTGAGTGGATGGAGAGCTACGAGCAAAAAAAACACGTGAAAAACAGAGTGAAGTTCAAGTAGACATGCCGAGAAGTTCAAGTTCTTCACGCGGTGCATTTTTGAACAATCTGTTTCGCGATAAAGGCAGAACGCATGATCTCGCCTTTTTAAAAATTAATTTAAAACAGCTAGGAATCAGATAAAACCATCAACATGAAAAAGTTTTGCATTTTCCGTAGCTTTTCAACGGTATATTATTTGCCCCATTCCGATAAAGTTTGTAGAAATTACGGCCGAAATACCTTTTTAGCCATTTTCAAAATTGACTTAAAACCGTAATAAATTGAGAGAAACGATATATACCAAAAAGTTTCGCATTTTCTCAAGCTTTACAACGCCATATCATTTTCTGCATTCGGACGTAAGGTTAAAAAATTAGCCCGAAAATACGAACTCGCTGGAACTTGTATCGTTTTCTAAATTAATTTTAAACCGTTCAAAATTAGAAACAACTTTTAACATGAAAAAGTAGCGCATTTTCATAAGCTTTTCAATGCCATATCATTTACTTCACTTTGATTAGCCGTTTGGAAATGGCATCGAAAATACAAACTCAGCTATTCGGTTTGCAAAAATTTACGATTTTCTAAATTACTCTTTATCCATAGGGAATTAGATAAAACTTTCAACATATGAAAGGAGCGATTTTGCAGCAGCTTTCCAACGCCATATTATTTGCCTCATTTAGATAAACGGTTAAGAAACATGATCGAAAATATGATTCACATTTTTTGTATAAAGAAAAAACAGTTTTAAAAGTGCTCTTAAACCTTTTACATTTTGCCAAAAATTTAACTTGGATCGTGATACTCGCGTCCGTATCTTTGCAAGGGTACATCGCAAGCCCTATTTGAACAATGTTTGCGGAAGTTCAACAGTGAAAACAACAACGTGTAAACAGCAGGAAGTGCTACTACCTCCACGGTCGACCTCGTCCGTGCCCCTCTCCTCCACCGCTCCCGCCGCCCCCCACTCACCTTCTCCCCCTTAGATCGAGCAGGGCGGTGCTGCCGGTGGTCCCTGCTCGAGCTCCCCGCGACCACGGCGGCGGATCCACGACGACGGCCGCGCCAGCATCACGAAGCAGGCGGATCTGAACCCTAGCCGCAGCAGGTCACCGGCGAGGCTCTCGCAACTCCGTCGGCCGACCGCATCAAAGGGCTCGCCTTCGGAGCCAGCTCCATCACCAGGAAGAAGAAGGCAGGTGACTAGCCCCCCAAACCCCGCCCCCTCCTTCCATTCTCGTCCTCCTATCCATATCCATCCTAGGGCAAGTTCCAAGCCGAATTTTCCCCCCACGGTTCTGTGGGTTGTACTCTGTTTATTACTGTACAAGAGATACTCTATATACTTACTTGTGATCTGTTCACCGCCGTATAGTGGGGTGTTTGTGGTAGGACAGCTTCTATCCGGGTGGGTGCTGCTACCTGATTTATACCTACTATTTTAACATCACCAACACAACTAGCGCTACGTGATTCCTTGGGTAGTACCATGGTTTGGTTAGTACCAGCACTCCTCTGATTGATTGGCGCTGATACTGCCCATAGTGTGCAACCTTGTTTTTCCTAGTCCAAGAATATGGTTTGACGGTGTACTGTTTACTGCAGATGAACAATGGGGTTGATATTGCTCAAGTCTGGGAAATGGAGGATGGTGATGGCATGCAAATACTGAGTGCAGTTAAACTTATTGCTTAGTGCAATTAACATAACCTTGACTGGGTGAAATGTTTTTGTGGGATGTCAGATCATCCGAAAAGGTCCCAAGCTAGCCGTAATGGTTTTGACATCTGGTGTTCATTGTAATTCCAATGAACAGCAGCTCGGTAGATTATGCAGAAATCTAGGATCATGATATTCAAACCCATCCGAGGCTTGTCCTGCACGGCATCATATTTTACTATGGGCAAGTAGTGCTTTTGTAGCTTATGTAAGTTGTAACTTGCCGATTTTAGTATTTTATTTCAGTCATGTTTCTTCTTTGCTCTAGAAATGATTAATCCTTGTTTTTCTTGTAATAATCTTGAACAACTTCCGTTATGACATGTGATTGAACGCTGAAGAAATAATTAAAATAAAAACAGTTTGTATCTCTGGTATTCTGTATTTGCTGCTACACATATTGCTTTTCCATAACTAGGTTCTTTTCTTATGGCTAATGCAGAAGAAAGTTCCCCACCTGTCGCTGGTGTCACGGTGCTAGGGGCTGAGCCAAAGTACCTACCTCCGTAGGCCGACCGCATCAAGGGGCTCTCCTCCAGCACCAGCTTCATCACCAGGAAGAAGAAGGCAGGTGACTAACTCACCAAACCCTGATCCCTCCTTCCATTATGTTCCTCCTATCCCAGGGCAAGTTCGAAAAAGGGAACTTTGTATCCCACAATTCAGTGGGTTGTATCCCCGTTTTATAAGTTGTGGTCTGTTCACTACTGTCTAGTGTGGAGATTGAGATAAGTAGGATAGTGTCTATCTTAGTGCTAGCAGGTTTTGCGTTTTGATTGCACATGGTTTCCTGCTAGTGCTCAACTTGCTTACCTCCTTTCCTGTCATCTTTATGATGGGTTCGGAACTTTGTATTTCCGTCAAGAAATTAATTGAAAGGGACACCATTAGTGCCCGGTTCAGAGAGAGAGGGGGGGGGGGGGGGGAAGGGGTGGATATGCAGTGCCAAATTCAAGTCTTGAAGCAGGGTCGCCATTAGTGCTCTTAGTGGAAGGAAATCCATAGTCGTGTGCATGCATTTTTCTGAACCCTAGTCTCAGCGGGTCACCAGCGTGTCCCCTGCACCCCTGCTGCTTTCGCCAAGCTCCGCCTCCGTCGTCCGGCTTGGCTTCCCCTGCGCCTTCCACTCCGCCTAGGTAAAGCCCCTCTGTTCCTTTCCGCTGTCCACTCTATTATGCGTGCGCTTGTGTGCCCACGGCCATCGAGCCGTGGTGAATTATATGCTGGCCATTGCACAATGGCAAGTTCTAGGGTTTTGGGCTCTCCATCGGCTGTGCGTGGGATACCAGCATTTGTGCTTTTTTTGTGCTTCTCGTATAATGGTTAGTGTCACCTTTTTACACCCACCAGTGACATGGTTGCTTGATTCCTAGGGCTATGGCAATGCCCATGACACTTGCATCCAACCGCAAGGGTTGGATTCTTTGTGCTGTTAGTGTAAGTTAAAATTGTAACACTATGGCACTTGTTACTTGTAGAGATGTTTTTGTGCTTGTTTTCTTTATCCTGAATCTCGGTGCCATGAATCAAGTGTGGCTTGTTTTTGTCATCGTAGTAGATTCTTGAAGGCTTTATTGTCATCATAGTAGATTCTATAGTGGCTGCAGCATGCGCTAAAATTCCAAATTGTAATGACAACTTTTTTTATTACTGGATGCTTTACATTAACAAATGAATTTTGCCATAGTACTGCGTTGGTTACATTTATGTCAGTCGTCATAGACCTATTCTGGACTGAAATCAAAAGGTTGTTTTGTACTATGCGTTTGACCTTCTTACAGGATGAGACGATGATGATGACATGGATCTGTTCAGCGATGAGACAGAGGAGGACAGTAAAGTAGCAGCTGGGCGTGCGGCTGCCAAGCCTGCAAAGAAGAAAGAAAGTAAGCTCTGCTAGTGTTGTGTGCTTAAATTTTCATGGAGTTCCCTGTAGCATTCATCTAGTCTGTCTTATATTGTCATTGTCCAGTTTGTACTAACAACAAGCTTATTAGGTGGCAAATCCTCTGTCCTCATGGACATCAGGCCATGGGACGATCAGACTGACATGAAGAAGTTGGAGGAGGCTGTCTACAGTGTTCAAATGGAGTATCTCACTTGGGGTGCATGTAAGGAACTCATTTATTTTCGTAGTATCTCTATTGTAGCTCATTGATGTAACAGTTTGATAAATTTTACACACTGCTCTTGTTCTCGCAGCTAAGCTTATGCCTGTGGGTTACGGCATCAAGAAGCTCCAGATCATGCGGACGATCATCGACGACCTCGTGTGTGTCGAGACTCCTATTGAGGAAGTGCTCTGCGAGGTTGCCGGGTCGCAGGCGGCTCCGAACCCTAGCTTCAGTTGGTCGCCTGCGTGGCTCCTGCACCCCCGCTGCTTTCGCCAGAGCTCCCTCCTCTGTCGTCCGGCTTGGCTTCCCCTGCGCCTTCCACTCCGGCCTAGGTAAAGCCCCTCGGTTCCTCTCCTATGTGCACTCTATCATGCGTGTGCTTGTGTGTCCACGGCCACCGAGCCATAGTGAATTGTCTGCTGGTCGTCGCACCATGGCAAGTTCTAGGATTCTGGGCTCGATGGGCTGTGTGTGGGATGCTATCGTTTGTGTTTTTTGTGCTTTTGGTATAATTGTGTGTTGTTCGATCAGGGTGCAACAAGCCAAAAGGGCTTTGATCTTGCTTGTTAGCAATAGCATTAGGTTGTTGATTTGGTTGCTTAGAACTGATAATGTGGTAGGGTCCTGGGAAGATTGCATACCAACCCGTTAGTCTTCTCCAATCCGCCTTTATGGTGACTCGTATATCAAAGATCAAACACATCAAGTAAGTGAGAGTGCTCTTAACGTGATGACTCAAACCATTCGTTTATGTCAAGTCTCTCACCTCACCAGCCCCGACTTTGTTGCAACCGATCAAAATTAGTCAGATATCATGTATTTCTGTCCTTTTGGTGTTCATTCCCTTATGCTATTGGTCAAGTACCATTTAAAGGTCAAGCGATAGGGAATAGAAACACTTCAACTGACTTTGATAGGAAACAAGATGGCCTCGTGTTGGGGAATTGTGGTGTCTGTGTACCTGATGCACGCGCTTGCAGGGATCATGGTAGGTCGCAGCTATTTACTTGATATCGCAACACAGGGAGATTCGCATGACTTACTGTTTCTCCCTATAATCTTAGAGCTTAAGTACCATTGCTGGGAATTGCCTGCAAGTGCTTCCCTTTGAGGTGTGAGCTACAGAAATTTAAGTGTTGCTTGGAGTTAGACCACCTAATCTATTTCTTTGTTCGATTTGGAGCAGCAGGCGTCCTCCATTGACGAGGAACATGTGGTACCGCACACCCGAGCTGTTGAGCTTGACGAGGACATCATCGAGTCCGACCCCAACATCGACAGTGAGGACGATGATCCGCACAAGGTTGCTCTGCCTCCCACCCATAGGTGGTAAGCCACTGGTTCTCTCTCTCTGCTCTTGCATGGATGTTTTACCCTGTCTTTGGAGATGGTTGAATATTGATGATTGTGGTCTGGCAGGAAAGTGAGGGATTGGAGGGACCAGCTCGGTGCAGATGGCTCTGGAGTGATCTGTGGGGTATTCTGGTAGAGTGGAGGCCGCACGCGTGACGCTTGATCAGGTCAAGGTGGAGGATATAGACACCAATGTTGCTGTCCTGGAGGTAATCATCATCATCTTTGAGCATTTCACATTCTTGTGTAATATATTTGAGTTCAGGATTACCCTGAAACGGAAACGGAAAACCCTGAACCAAGAAGAGTTGGATATGTTATGTAGGGTATGTTTTTTTTTATTAATTTTATTTTGAGCTCTCAAAATATCGATATATACATATACAATCTCTACATAATGTCTCTCTCTCTATCTCTATATATTATATATATAATATGTACATTATGCAGTGGATCCATAATGGGAAATCCAAGTGGCTAATTTTGAATTAAATAAAAGCCCTTTTAACTCAGTGGTAGAGTAATGCCATGGTAAGGCATAAGTCATCGGTTCAAATCCGATAAAGGGCTTTTTAAATTAGTGGTAGAGTAATCTCGTGCTAAGACGTAAGTCGTTGGTCCGAATCTGATAGAGTACTTTTCTACTAAATTGATTCACTTTTTTTCTTTGTTTTTGAAACTTTCTCTATATTTTTAGAGAATTTTATGACTTAGTGCGGATGGATGCATTTTTGGTCTGAACACTAAATGAAGCACGGAGAATTAATCTATAACGATCAACTAAAAAAATCCTAGATGAAAACATAATGTAAAAGTTGGAAAAACTCTTTGCTTTGGATCTATTTATACTTTTCGAGTATATTGACAATTTCAAAAAACTGCTCATACTATGATTATAGTATAATCACGAGCGGTTGTATATGGCCCTATCGTCTAGTGATGCCCCTATCGTCTAGTGGTTCAGGACCTCTCTCAATCAAGGAGGCAGCGGGGATTCGACTTCGGGGTAGGGAGTATTATGAAAGGAGGTTAATCATAGATTAGCAAAACCCTAGAATAAATTCTTCACAGGTCGATGCCCGAGTGGTTAATGGGGACGGATGTAAATTCGTTGACAATGTTCACGCTGGTTCAAATCCAGCTCGCCCAAACCATAAATCTAGTGCTTCTTGAGTATGATCTATATCCTTTTGTTTTTATTACATAAAATAAAATGTCTGATCTATAGAAATAAAAGATAAAGAAAAAAGGGAATTTTTTTTTCTAATCCATATCTCTCTCATTCCTTTCTTACAAACAAAAGAGTTTTTCTTATTGAAGGCTGGATTATTATCCATTTTTAGTGATAAAAAATCACGACATACTAGTTATGTCACTCTCACTATACCCACGTATAATATGTGGGTATGTAGTATATGATTCGTCTATTTCTTAGAGTACGAAAGACGAATCGAATCTTCTTATGGTTCTATTTAAGAATGGGTATGCCATTCACCTGCATGGGATTGTAGTTCAATTGGTCGAGCACCTGCCAAGGCGGAAGTCATGGGTTCGTGCCCCGTCAGTCCCGAACTAGGGTTCAATGAATGGATAAATTTATATTTCCTTTTTCCATGAAAAAAAAAAGGGGCAGGGAGCAAGATCAAATACCCACAGGGCACCCTTACTTCACTTTTTTATTTTGCATCTCTCATTAAAGAGGGAGGGAAGGCGATAGGATTTTTTTTCACTACTCCCGATCGATAAAGATAAAGAAAGACACACATACGATATGTGGATTAGTAGAATTTAGGATATTATATTACTCTATCTTTCTTTATGATGATACCATCCTCATCTTAATTTCCTATTCCACTCTTATGGAATAGAGTACCGGTATTTTACCGAATCCATACATAAATCGTATTCCCTTTTTATTTCAGACCTCTTTTCCCCATCTCACTTCTATCGCTTATTTGGATGTCTATGTGACCCATAGAAAGTTGGTCATATAATACATACATAATTGTATGTATAACTATAAGAAAAAGGAAGGGAAATTGTATAAGATTAAGAAAGTATAAGATTAAGAAAGCTCGTGGGTTAGAGATATAGAAAAGAAAAAGTAGAAAGGATTAAAAAAGAGGGAATTCCTAATCCAATCAAAAAACCCATTTTGGTCTTAGTGTGGATAGAGGATCTTCCTATGTTATACTATATAACTCTCATCCGTGAAATATAACTCTCATCCATGAATTGATTTGATAGATCCGATATTCATAATATTGAATTGATTCAGTATTATCATAATGCAATCCCTACCCTTGAAATTACAACATACCCCTTTTCCTCTCCATGGGATTACATCCCGAGTTATTGTGAAAATAAAAAATAAAGAGGTTATGGAAGTCAATATTCTCGCATTTATTGCTACTGCACTGTTCATTCTAGTTCCTACTTCTTTTTTACTTATTATTTATGTAAAAACAGTCAGCCAAAATAATTAATTGGAATTCCAATTAATCATTGAAGAAATTAAAAGGGATTATATAAAAAAATCCAAGTCTTAAATGAAAGGATATGGTTGGAATCTTAAAGTGTGGTAGAAAGAACTACATATAGTTTTTTCTTTACACTTTAGATTCTTTCTATTATATTATCTTTGAATCTACATAGAATAGAATAGATTAGTAGATTGAAATAGTTAAGTAGTCTAATTCAATTTCTTTTTCATTGCATCCACTTAATTTCAATCAGGTCAAAATAAAAAAATCTAAGACAATTCTTGACCAAAGAATCCATGGAAGGAAAGAAAAATAATAGTAAGAATAGACTATAGTAAAAAGTAAAAGGAAATGGAAAATGTGTGATATGCCGTGAATAGTTCCATGGAAGAAAGTCTAATTTTCTTATGTATAGAACTTTTTTTAACCATTCGTCATTTCTAGTAGAAATTCTGAATTGGTATAATGGCTCTTTCTTACAACTTACAATACAAGAGTTTCTTACAGGAGTGAAACAAAACTAAAGAAAAGATTAAAGAATAACGTTTGACAAAATGATTAATGCAAAATGTTAAAGAAAAGAATTGATACAACAATTTGATTACTTAATCAATTAGTAGTATCCCTAGAGTCCACTCCTTCCCCATACTACTAGTGAAAGAGAAAATGTAAAGACTACCATTAAAGCAGCCCAAGCGAGACTTACTATATCCATCTAAATTATGTCTCCTATTTCTATGAAGGGATTATTCTACTATTGATCAATAATCATAGTGGAATCAAGGGTACATAGTCAAAAAGGGATTCCGCCCTAAGGCCATGGATCAATCAGTTCAAGGAATTTACTCCTAACAAATTCTTATAGGAATTCTGGTAGAATTAGAGAGCATTAAAAATACGATACTATAGCCCTTTTTTCCTTAAAAAAGAAAGAGTACGGGAATGATGTCCTGAATAGAAGAAGCGGGAATAGGAAGATTTTTTATTCCTTTTGTTACTCTTTTTTTTTAAGCAAAGGACGCCCGAATACCATAAAATTATCGATAGATAAATATTTATTGGATACCTACCTTACCTATGTTTATTTTTGACCTAAACCCTGCAGCCTTGCTTTGTATCATTCTATGAAAGAATGAAGAGACTTTATCACAACTCCTAAATTGATTTTTGATCGACCTATTTAATCTGATTCTCGTTAGAATTAAGTAGTCCTTACTTTAGTGTATGTAGGTAACATAAAATGTACGATAAAAAAATGTATAATAATTAGTAAGTCTTGATATTCTTTCGTGGAGTCCCTTCTTGAATCTTAGATTGAAAAAAAAAAAGAATGCCCCTTAGGGACCTTTCTTTGGATACCAAGATTTCTGACATCTTATCCTCGTATTTTAAAATTATCAAATCGAATCTCAATTAAGAACCAATTCAAATTCATATAATAAAAGAATAAGGAAACACTACCTCACCCCTATTGATAACCATTTTGGCCACTACCGTCAAAACAAAACCTAACCCTAGTTTGAGGATATAACTATGGTATGGTTTCTCTAAACCCAAAGATCGGCAGGCCCTGTTACTCTCTTGATCTAACTTATGCGAAGTAAAAATTTATCGAATTCGATCAGCACTATAAAAAAAACCTAAGTATTTTATTGATCAGGCGGCACCCAGATTTGAACTGGGGATAAAGGATTTGCAGTCCCCTGCCTTACCGCTTGGCCATGCCGCCAAAAAATCCGATCAAAAATCTAGAAAACAGCAAGTATTCATCCGTTTTCTTACGAAAAGCCCCTTTCTTTTATTTTGAATATAATTCTACTTACTTTTTTCCAATCTTTTTCAAAAAATCTATTCCTGCTTTTTTTGATCCAGTTTCTATTATTCTCCTCGATAGATTCTATCTTAAAACATACATTGTTAACACAATAAAACTTCCCATTTCTTTCTATTGAGATGAAAAAGTAGAAAAATTGGATTTCTATTCACAGGCTGCAAAATTCCCCTCGAACAATACATTATAGAGTTAATCTTAGGTTTTACTGTTTGTGTGATCGCTTGTGTACATTTGTGCTCATGTGGACTAACTGTTGTTCATTGTTATTGCAGTGCATCAACCACTACGGAAGCGACATGTTTTATTGGTTCCATCTTAACATGCAGGAACTGCTGTTTCCTTTGTTTGAAATAGGCAAAAGGCTTGTCTTTTTGGTCGAGTAGGACTCAAGTCTTATGTTTTATGCTCTCTTCCTCTACATATTTTACAGGTAAAATTCATGGTCCAGGACTGCATACCTAATCATAAAACTGAAGATTTTTCTTTCTTATTATCAAAACAAGTTTTCTCCCTATGTCTTTAAAGGTAACTGTTGTGATCCTTTTTATTTGTATGCAATCCACAGAGGCTTGATATGGTACATTTTCCCCGTCTATTTGATCGGCTCCACCATCATGCTATGGAACAAGCACCATGGCAACATGCAGTTCATTGGAGCATTTGAAGTCACAACCCCTCCTTGGCGACGAACCGTCGAAAGCAGCTCCTTGCTCTGCAGGAAACCATCTTGCAGCTTGAGGCACACGTCCAAGCTGGGAACATTTTTCTCCTCAAGCTTTGGTCCCTCGTGCTCGCAGCTTTTCCCCAGGTTAATCTCTATCCCAAGTCACTACTATGATTTTGTGAACTCTGCATCAAATCTTATGTAACTTAGCCTATCTGACAATTGTTACATGTTGCAAAGTCGCGGTGGCGATGCTCGTCGTGGCTGCAACATTTGTGTTTATGCCATTCTGGAGCATAGTCATGGTCATTCTGTTGGAGGCTTACATGACGCATATGTCGTTTGAGGAAGAAGAGCAGCGAGAAGCTGGGGAGGAGGTTTCTTGCATGGATGATTTATCCCGTCTCGAGAGCTGAGCTGAATGTAGATGCTTGGTAAGCCACTGGTTCTCTCTCTGTTATGACTTTGAGCTTTCGTCTGCTTCTGTATCTGGCATGGTTGTAATGTGAAACTGTCCTCAAAACTGCTATTGATGCATCAAGGCGTATCTGCACACACCTGATTGATAGAGGAATGCTTGTTCTGTTTATATGTCGGCAAAAGGGGCAAGTATTATTAGCTCTTGTTGGCTGGTCTTCTTACAAGTGGAACCCTCTCTCTCTCATAGATAACAGAAATACCAATACAGATTCAGCATATTTCTTAGTCCAAGTATTTGCATTGAATGGAGTGTTCTTTCTTTCTCATGTATCTATCTATCTTCTGGATGGTGAGAACTCCATGTGATAAGCAGCAGCTTGTTTGTGCCGTTATCTTTGCTTTTGTGTTGTTGTATATCAGTAGCTTGCTGCAACCTGAGTGTGTTGTTGTATATGGACATCTTTTCTTACCTGGATGGAAGTAACAGTACTTGTGAGATTAACGGTTCACCAAAAACTTCTAGGAAGCAGAAGCGTGGCCATGCAAAGCTTCAGTCTTTGGCCAAGACATCTAACACATGCTGCCCTGGTCTATTGTAATCTCAGCCCGCTTCATCGAGACGGATGCCTTTCTTTGTTGAAGAAGGAACGTTCTGGAGGTAATTTGATCATTGAACTTTTCTGTTTTGTTAGTCCAGCACTGAGGCATGCTATGCAATACCACTACTCATTTTGGAAATGGCAACTTGATTGTTGTTTACTACATGCAAGATGCAATGTTGAATGGTTTGGTTTGGTACCCTACTGCTGCAAATCAAATCATTTCCAACTGCTCGTCTTTGAACACTCCGCTTTGTTGTCTACATTTGAGCTGAGAAATACAGGGCAAAATGTTTCCTGTGTGAGTTGCTGTCATGTTGTACAGTCATCTTAGCTTTTCGTGTCAAACAATCAGTTCAAGTTTAGAGAAATCCTGATAAAGGAAGAACTTTTGTTTGGTTCCTGACGCTGATAAACTGGGAATATTTACTCTACTCAAGAACTATGTCTGCATGCTTTGCTGGTTACCCTGTAATCCTGTATAGAAGCCATTTGAAGATTTTTTTTGTTAACCTTGGTCTGGTTGTATAAAGTGCGGTTTATCTTTGAGTAACCTGGTCTGCTTGTATGAACTTGTGGCATACTTGACCTATTCCAATGTGTTTTGATGATATGCTTCTTGGCCGTGGTAGGTTCGTCCTTTGTGGGTACCCCGTTGTTCCTTGGCCATGAGTTGATCTTGTTCTCTCTTGCTCTTTGCGCAGGATGGTTAGGACGGCGAGGAAAAAAATTAAATTTGCTGGAGATGGTCCCCCCACAACATCGGGTGATTCTTCCGGAGGGCGAAGCGGGGTGAGAAGACGGGCCAATGGAGCTCGGAGCTCTATGGGAAGTCTGGTGGTTTGCTTTATACTTTGATTTTCACATGTGAATGGGACACGCTGTTCCGAATGGGTACTTGTTTTGCCGTGTGCTCATGTTGTATCCAACAGATATCAAAACAACGTGATGTTTTGTTTTTTGACTCGGAACCAGAATATCCATTGTATGAACTGATGGATCATCTTCTTCTTGGTTTTGCCTTCTGAATACTCAAGAGGTAATCATTCTGGTGTTTTGGTAAAATAAAAGTTCATCTTGCTTCAGTTGCCCCTGTAGGAATAGGGATGTCGTGTTAAATTTCCAGAGTCACAAATGTACTGGTAGCAGCATTGTTGTAAACTTTGTGATTGTATTGGGCAGCACATCCTGGTGTTGGTCTATGTCAAGCGAGAGAAGTATTTCTGGTATAGCAAATAGATTGGCTGGCTGTTAGTTGAAGGAATGCTGTTTTTGTTTTGAGGTAAAGTCATTTGGCTATCTTTATTCGGCCTAAAAAAATGTTATTACATACCGTTTACAAGGAATTACCACTGGTTGAATGAATCCATCCTTCCCCATGGATGAATGTTTGCTTCTTTTATTTTGAGTTCAGTTGTTATTTTCCGTACGTGTCCCAAAACTAAAATTCTCATTCTGCTTGAAATATGAACCCATCTAGTATATGCTAATGAAATTGGCTTATGATGCACATGAGCCCCTTTGGGGCTAGAATCCTCGGGCCACGGGGGTTTTCAAATTCCAATTTTTTTCTTCATGATTTGTGCGAAGCTACTGCTTTGTTTACCATGTGTCCTCAAACTTGATACGCTTACCATAGTAGTAGTCGTCTTTTTCATGATTTTTGGGAAGCAATTACTTTTGAATTTGCTACAAGAAATTATGTAACTAAAGGCTTCCTCATTTTTCATGGCGCGGAAAATGCGGCAGAGATGCCTGCTAATATTGCATCGAACCGAGCACACTGTACTATTTAAAAACTCAGCCGGCTTGCTAAGGCCCTGTTTGTTTCAGCTTCGCTTAGATTTTAATCACATGTGGATTCGCTTCACCAGCGAATCTGATTCTGAGAATCAGCTTCATCACCGAAGTGCACTTTGGCCCTGTTTGTTTCAGCTTCGCTTAGATTTTAATCACATGTGGATTCGCTTCACCGGCGAATCTGATTCTGAGAATTAGCTTCACCACCGAAGTACACTTTGAGGTGTTTCAGGAAATTGCACTAAAAATGGTCCAAATCCAGATTCGGCTTCACTGGCAAAGCTGATTCCAAATAGCTGTTTGTTTCAGATTCTAGATTCGGCTTCACTGGCAAAGCTGAATTTGCTCCCAGAATCCGAAACAAACAGGACCTTTGAGGTGTTTCAGGAAATTGCACTAAAAATGGTCCAAATCCAGATTCGGCTTCACTGGCAAAGCTGATTCCAAATAGCTGTTTGTTTCAGATTCCAGATTCGGCTTCACTGGCAAAGCTGAATCTGCTCCCAGAATCCGAAACAAACAGGGCCTTAAGACTAGTATTCCCTCCTTTCTGGTTTATAGGGCTCAATTCAAAAATCTCATCAACTAAGGTAGATGGTGAGTGGTGGAATACCTTTTGTAGTTTGCAAAAGCACCCAATTAATGCTCTTGTTTTCTTTAAAAAATTATGTTTACCAATGTATTAATTGTCATGCATCCATGCATAAAGTACATGCATTGGTCAATTTTCTCTTAATACTTGCATGCAATGATTTAATGCACCTTGAAATCTGAACAAGTGATAGGAAACAACCAAATTGAGCCTTATAAAATGAAAAAATTAAAAAATTTAGATAAGCCCTATAAACCGAAAAGGAGGAAGTATTAGTATATTCGTTCATTCAAGTGTGGAACGTTCGGCCTGCCTCACGAACGAGTGCCCAAGCAACGAGGATCATTAAATGCACGGGCAACCATCCATCATCCGGGGTTTGGCTTGCGCCACCTCACTGATCCGCGACATTCTCGGTCTCTATATATAATGAAAAGAGTGATTCATCTGCGTGCGGGGTGCGCGTGTGACTTAGGACTTTGGCGACGGAGAGGGGAAGGGAGGGAAGGAGAGGAGGATGGTCGTCTTTGTTGGCGCCTTGGCGGCGAGCATGACAGTGATGATGCCCCGCCGCAACGAGGTGCAAACCCACTCAACAACCGATTTCTCCGCGCTCGGACGCCTTCGGCCTCCGAACACAGCGTGCAGCGGCGGGCGGAAGGAGTTTTACTTACGGATGGCGGCGATCGAAAAGGATGTGGAGTTTGTGAGCAGGGAACCAGTGGTTGAATGGCGACGGCGTGAGTTTCGGCCGCCGAACAAGATGAAAGAATGAAGAAACCAAGGAAGGAGGGCCGTCCAGAGAGGGGGAAGAAGAAGAAGAAGAAGAAGAGAGAAAAAGAAAACTTGCTCAGGTTTCAGCGAGTTGGTTGCTTCCGGCTTCCGCCGGCCGGCGTGCTCCGCTTTTGCACGCGCTCGACGAGGACAGGTCAGCACGTCCCGCCGTTTGCACGCGCTCGAGGAGGACAGGCCAGCACGCCCAGGATGGGAGTGTGGGTCAGCTTAGGGCTGGGCAATCGGTAGAAACCGAAAATTCGGTTTTTACCATTCGGTTTATTTTCTAATCCGGTTAGCAAAACTAAAAACCGAAATTAGTAATCCAAAATTGCGAACTGATTTTTCGGTTAACCGATTAATTCGGTTTGGTTTTCGGTATATACCGAACCCTGCTTAAAGTTAGTCCAGCGCGGCAGAGAGCGCTTCTCCTCTGAGCGGTGAGCATCCCGCAATATTTATATCGTCTAGCGCCTTGTCCCTTGAGCATAGAAAGCGATGTGGGACTAAACAAATATGCCGCTGCACACTCCATCGAGTCAACAGACGCACTAAAATTAGTCAACAGACGCACTAAAATTAGTCAACAGACGCACTGGGTTTACGTGACGGCCAGGCAAGCTCCGAAGGGCCTGGGCCCTGGGCGACGAGCTGCCCGCCTCCCGTTTCTGTCTCGACCGACGGGTGCTGAGGTCTGCGCGGTGTGGCGAGCTCCGCGCCTCCGTGGCTGCGGCTGCGCCTGCCCCGGCAGTCCGACCTTGAGGTCAAATGTTTACGTGACCTTGCACGTACGCACCTACATACATGTAGGTACGGTGCTCCCCGTGTTGCACAGTTGCATGATGATGCATGCTGGCGTGCTCCCATATTTAACAAAATATAGCATGAATCATTTCCACAGATATGCTACTGCAGGTATACAATTTAACCAGAACAGTAGCAAATCGATCGGCATGACAATACCAGCATATCTGATGTCACATATAGATAACTCGACTGATTTTTTGAACAACTATTATCTTGTACATATTTGTGGTCACATTATACATATGGGTAAAATGGTCTTTTCACGTGTATAAAATGCACTAGAGTGTCATATAGGGAAAAATAATTAAGACTAGACTTCATATAGGGAAGAAAATTTTCTTCAGTGTCAAAGAAGGAACACAATTTTGAGAAAGTGTCAAATAAGAAATTCTCTCTTAGTAGAGGGCCCAGGTCTATACACTAGAGCTCTACTACCAGGCTTAGCATTTCTCAAAAACAAAAAAAGCTACCAGGCTCGGCATGCATGTGATACGCACCAATTCGGCCAGAACGTGTGACAAAGCATGCATTGCATTTGGCAGTTTACCTTGGTTAAACAAGTTGGCCGTTCGTACACTGTGGCCCGACACGCGCACAGGTTGACAGCGACGCTTTGGCGATATGCGGGAGCCTCCTGCTCGAATACTTCGGTTTCTGTTTCGGTTATCGGTTTAACACCGAACCGACCGATTTAAATTCGGTTATTAAATCTAAAAACCAAATTTAATTCTGATAGCATAAAAAACCGAAAATTCGGTTTATTCGGTTTTGGCATCGGTTTGGTATTCGGTTGGTCAGTTTTTATGCCCACCCCTAGGTCAGCTCGCCTTGGCGCCCGGCGTAACCGCCTCAATCAACAACCAACAGCCAACAGAGCTCACCGGAGCGCCAAGAAACCCAACCTCTCTCCACCGTGCAGCAGCGCCCACCGCCGGCGAGCGATGGACAGATTCCACGACGTTGTTTTCTAGCCCTAGCTCTCCTCTTCACCCTCGTCTACCTCTCTGGCACGAACCAAGAAGGAGAAAGCAGAAAGAGACGGAGCACACAGTGGGTTTCCTGGCGCACATACGCCACGGCCGCCGCAACGGCTTTTCTCCTCAAGCACACACTCGAGCCACCGAATACACAGAGATTGGGCGAGACTTATACGTGCACGCACACGCGCCATGCCTCGCCCCGGGCGCACCCACTCACCCACGTCCCGCACCCCTGGCTTGCACACCCGCCGCGCTCGGACGCTGATGACGCGACCACAACCGGTGCTGGCGACGCACTCTCACCCCTGCTTCTTCGCTAACGAACTCACACACGCGCACATACACGTGCTCACACACACACACGCACACTAACACGACGAGACCTGCCCGCGCACAGACGCGCACTGGCCACGGCCGTGGCTTTATTTGGCTAACATTCACCCCCTAAGCCACGACTTAGAGGAGGCTGTCGTCCTCGACGCCGACGACGTCCGCCAGCATCGCGCGCTCCATCGCCGGCTCCCTTCGCAACTGGGGGCACTCGCGCTTGAAGTGGCCGCACTCGCCGCACTTGTAGCAGCATCAGCGTCGGTTGCCGCCGTTGCCCGACGCCACACTCCGCCCGTCGTCATCGTCGCGCGCTCCTCCCTGTTGCCGCTCCCGTGCCCGCCACTGCGCCATGGTGAGCATCAGCTGATCGCCGCCACGCTCGCCGCCGTCTTGTCCACGGCGCCAAACCCGCTCATCAAATGCACGCAGCCGCCCGAGCGCCTCGTCGAACGTCATCTCGTCGAGGTTGCAGAACTGCTCGATGCCGGCGACGACAGGGAACAGCCGATCGGGGACGGTGTCCAGGAGCTTTTTCACCAGCTCCGTGTCGCCGAGCGTCTCCCTGAGGTTCGCGAACCGCGCCGTCATCCCCGCCAGCCTCCCGGCGTACCCATCCAGTGCCTCGCCGTCCGCCATCTTCAGGCGGTCAAACTCCCCGCAGTCGCCGCCCTCGCCGCGCCACAAGATTGAGTCGGCGCCGATGAACCTCACCTTCAGGGAGTCCCATACCTCCCTGGCGGTGAGCTTCATCGCCACCTGAAGAGCACGTCCTCTGACAGCGCGCCGAGGATCATCGCCCGCGCCGTCTTGCACTTCTTGCCGTTCACCGCCGCGTCGCCCGGCGCCACCACCTCCCACACAGTGTGGGCGTCGAGGATCGCCTGCGCCTTGATCGCCCACACCGTGTAGTTATCCGGCGTGAGCATCGGCATCGCCATGGACACCGATACGCCCGCGCCGCTGCTGTGTGGAACGAGCGCCATGGTCGCCGGTGATCGCCCGAACCGAAGCTCTGATACCAATTGTTGTTTTCTAGCCCTAGCTCTCCTCCTCACCCTCATCTACCTCTCTGGCACGAACCAAGAAGGAGAAAGAAGAAAGACGGAGCACACAGTGGGTTTCCTGGCGCACGTACGCCACCGCCGCCGCAACGGCTTTTCTCCTCAAGCACACACTCGAACCACCGAATACACAGAGATTGGGCGAGACTTATATGTGCGCGCACACACGCCATGCCGCGCCCCGAGCGCACCCACTCACCCACGTCCCGCATCCCCTGGCTCGCGCACCCGCCGCGCTCGGACGCTGACGACGCGGCCACAACCGGTGCTGGCGACGCACTCTCACTCTGCTTCTTCGCTAACGAACTCACACACGCGCACATACACGTGCTCACACACACACACACGCACACTAACACGACGAGACCTGCCCGCGCACAGACGCGCACTGGCCACGGCCGTGGCTTTATTTGGCTAACATTCACCCCCTAAGCCATGGCTTAGAGGAGGACGTCGTCCTCGACGCCGACGACGTCCGCCAGCAACGCGCGCTCCACCGCTGGCTCCCTCCGCAACTGGGGGCACTTTCGCTGAAGTGGCCGACGCCGCACTTGTAGCAAAGATCAGCGTCGGTTGCCGCTGCCGCTCGACGCCACGCTCCGCCCGTCGTCATCGTCGCACGCTCCTCCCTGTTGCCGCTCCCGTGCCCGCCACTGCGCCATGGTGAGCATCAGCTGATCGCCGCCACGCTCGCCGCCGTCTTGTCCACGGCGCCGAACCCGCTCATCAAACGAACCCGTACATGGTGTGTGTTTAACATGAGAAAAATGAATTAAAAGGCACAGTCCAATTTTGTTGTTGTTGTTGTAAGTTCATGTCCTCGGTCGAAGAAAGTTAAAAAAATTATTGTGACAGAGGTTTATACAAAGGGAATATCATTTGTGTAACACTGATGAATGGATGAGAAAATTGCAAACGAAAATACGTCACAGAAGATCAACGTGAAAACAACAGGAAGTTCAAGTATTACACTGAATGAATTTCAGATGAAAAACATTTAACGCCGTCGCGAGTATGAAAAAATGATCAACACGGGAAAGTTGCCTGTTTACAACAGTTTTCCGTCAGTATATCACTTCCTCAATTCGGGTGAGTGGATGGTGAGCTACGAGCAAAAAAAGCACGTGAAAAACAGAGTGAAGTTCAAGTAGACATGCCGAGAAGTTCAAGTTCTTCACGCGGTGCATTTTCGAACAATCTGTTTCGCGATAAAGGCAGAACGCATGATCTCGCCTTTTTGAAAATTACTTTAAAACGGCTAGGAATCAGAGAAAACCATAAACATGAAAAAGTTTCCCATTTTTCCAGCTTTTCAACGGTATATTATTTGCCCCATTCTGATAAAGTTTGTATAAATTACGGCCAAAATACATTTTTAGCCATTTTCAAAATTGACTTAAAACTGTAAGAAATTGAGAGAAACTATATATACCAAAAAGTTTCGCATTTCCTCAAGCTTTCCAACGCCATATCATTTTCTGCATTCGGACGTAAGGCTAAAAAATTAGCTCGAAAATATGAACTCGGTGGAACTTGTATCGTTTTCTAAATTAATTTTAAACCGTTCAAAATTAGAAACAACTTTTAACATGAAAAACTAGAGCATTTTCATAAGCTTTTCAATGCCATATCATTTACCTCACTTTGATTAGCCATTTGGAAATGTCATTGAAAATACGAACTCGGCTGTTTGGTTTGCAAAATTTTACGATTTTCCAAATTACTCTTTATCCATAGGGAATTAGAGAAAACTTTCAACATGTGGAAGGAGCGGTTTTGCAGCAGCTTTCCAAAGCCATATTATTTGCCTCATTCAGATAAACGGTTTTAGAAACACGATCGAAAATATGTTCCACATTTTTTATATGAAGAAAAAACAGTTTTCAAAAGTGCTCTTAAACCGCTTACATTTTGCCAAAAATTTAACTTGGATCATGATACTCGCGTCCATAGCTTTGCAATGGTATATCGCAAGCCCCATTTGGGCAATGTTTGCGGAAGTTCAACGTGAAAACAACAACGTGAAAACAGCAACGTGAAAACAGCAGGAAGTTCAACTATTACACTGAATGAATTTCAGATGAAAAACTTTTAACGCCGTCGCGAGTATGAAAAAATTATCAACACGGGAAAGTTGCCTGTTTGCAACAGCTTTCCATCGGTATATAACTTCCTCAATTCCTGTGATTGGATGGAGAGCTACGAGCAAAAAAAGCACGTGAAAAACAGAGTGACGTTCAAGTAGACATGTTGAGAAGTACAAATTCTTCATGCTGTGCATTTTCGAACAATCTGTTTCGCGATAAAGGCAAAACGCATGATCTCGCCTTTTTGAAAATTACTTTAAAACGGCTAGGAATCAGATAAAACCATCAACATGAAAAAGTTTTGCATTTTCCGTAGATTTTCAACAGTATATTATTTGCCCCATTCCGATAAAGTTTGTAGAAATTACGGCCGAAATACCTTTTTAGCCATTTTCAAAATTGACTTAAAACCGTAATAAATTGAGAGAAACGATATATATCAAAAAGTTTCGCATTTTTTCAAGGTTTACAATGCCATATCATTTTCTGCATTCAGACGTAAGGTTAAAAAATTAGCTCGAAAATACAAACTTGCTGGAACTTGTATCATTTTGTAAATTAATTTTAAACCGTTCAAAATTAGAAGCAACTTTTAACATGAAAAAGTAGCGCATTTTCATAAGCTTTTCAACGCCATATCATTTACCTCACTTTGATTAGCCATTTGGAAATGGCATCGAAAAACCAAACTCGGCTGTTCAGTTTGCGAAATTTTACGATTTTCCAAACTACTCTTTATCCATAGGGAATTAGAGAAAACTTTCAACATGTGGAAGGAGCGGTTTTGCAGTAGCTTTCCAACGCCATATTATTTGCCTCATTACGATAAACGGTTTAGAAATGCGATCGAAAATATGATTCACTTTTTTTGTATGAAGAAAAAACAGGTTTCAAAAATGCTCTTAAACCGCTTACATTTTGCCAAAAATTTAACTTGGGTGATGATACTCGTGTCCATAGCTTTGCAACGGTATATCGCAAGCCCTATTTGGGCAATGTTTGTAGAAGTTCAACCTAGCACTGGGGGAAGTTCAACGTACTACTGTCGGGGCAGGTCAGGTTGTGATCAGAATAATATTCTCATCCCGTGATCAGAATGGTGTTTATGTATGTATGTATATATGTATATATCACAACACATTATTACACTAAGCATATCACATTATTACAAGCATGTCACAACTAAGCATATATATATATCATCAAATTTCAACACTAAGCATATCAAATTTCTACACTAACAAGTAACATACCATGACATGGCGACACACATTTGTCCTTGTCAGGCGGGTCACGAATGGCATCTCGACGTATCATCACGTGGAGGAAGTATGTACCAGAGGTTGCCCGATTCGTCCTCGCTTAGCCTGATTCCTTTGGCATAGAGAGCTTCATCAAGTGGGTCATCATCTTTGTCATTGTTGTTGTAGATAATAGCCAGCCTTGGAGTTTGTCTTCTGAAGGAGAAGCTGATAAGTTCACCCCCAGTGAGATGCATGTGGTTGATGAAACGATTCCAGTCATCTCCTCCAATCTAGGTTGTTTTTGTCCCTTGTGGACCTCCATAGTGTAGGGCCCCCCTGGAGCGTTGAAGATCACAATGTCTTCGGTGATGAGCTCATTGAACTCCAGTCTCACATTGGAAGGGAAGATCTGTGTAAAAAACCAAAAAACAAACACATTGCATTACGGGAAATAGCAAGAAAAACAAAAAAAACTGTTATAAAGGTTCATGTAATGCGTTACCGCTGCAGGAACAAAGCACGACTGGAAGTAGATGCCAAACAGCGTGCCACTTAAAAGGTCGGTTACGCACCTTGACAAGCACATTGGACATGGTGGCGGCTGCTCCATTCTACATATAATATAATTGAAACTAAGGCTGTGTTTGATAGCAAAGTATTGACAAATTAAAGTATTGGAAAACCACAGTAATTTAACAAGTAGATACAAGCGGACGGTGACGGGTTGGGGCCTAAGTATATAAACACTTTGTACACTAGTAATTGCATACACAAATAAACAAAATTTCTACACAAAGCTACAATTTCTACACTAATAATTATCGCTAGCTACAATTTCTATGACACAAAGCAGTCCATGCAACTAACTTTGGATTCTACATGACACAAAGCAATCCAAGGGCAGCCGCTAAAATTTCTACACAAATTAAAGCAATCCCCTAAGGGCATCTACAATATCAAAAAAATAAAAAGGCATCTAAGCGCCCCGGTCTACAGTGGCAGCCGCTAATTTCCTGGGTTAATTAAACCACCTGGAGCGCTTGATGAGGAAAGAAAACGAGCCTAGCACTTGGTGCACAAGTTTGCGCCGGCGCTTAATGTGACACCGGGATTCACTAAAATGTGAACGGAGGACGTGAGAGAGTGGAGAGGAAGGAGATGCAATGGGAAGAATATAGTGGATCTAACCTTGGTGCCGGCGAGGGGCGGCGATGGGGCGGCAACGGGGCGGAGGCAGCTTTGGTCAGTGTGTATGAAATGAGAGAGAGCGGTGACTTAGGTCTTTTACTAAGTTAACTCTGATATATTATCGCTGATGTTGGGATAAAGGGCAACGCCATAGCTAATAACAGGCCAAATAAAAAAAGACTAAGATTAATAATGAAACACTTGACAAAATAAAAGACTCAAAATTTGAAGTGGTAGTAAAGAATTAAAATTTCTAAATTGAGAAAAACAGTAAAATTAATTATCACAAAAAGCATAATATAATTTCTATTATTTTGTGACTAGTTTAATAATTAAATACTTAAAACACTTGATCAAATGGAAAAAGTGTTTTGGCATACAAAGCAGGCGGACGCCGGAACTGACAAATTAACTATGACGTGCAAATAAAAGCAACGTCACCAGTGCGTTCCAAACGGTGAGTGCAAATGGGCCAGAAGATTTATGCGTTTCAAAGAAAAGCAACACCAGCACTAATCATATAAAGCTGGTGTGCTGATTTGTCCTATGCCAGCATTATTTGAAAAATATAGTGCTGGCGTTGATGGGAAATGGCGCGCCACCAACGATAGTTGTGGCTAGCCGTTTTTTCACTAGTGAAAGCTCATCTGCCCCAGTGACCAAACAATAAATCCTTGTGAATCCACCTGCTCACACATAGTCACACTTCGCATCCATATGTCGTTGCTGGCCACTACTTCTCCTTTTCCTTTCCCTCCCCAAGCATGATGCCTAGTCCTCTCAAGCTACGCCACTGGCCCTGCCTTACTACCCGTTGCTTCCCTACACCACCCTAAACAAGAGCTACCCAAGTCCCCGTTAATGATGTCATCATGTCGTCTTTATTTTTTCACTTTTGATCTCAAGCCTTCAAGAAAATGGTCCCAATGTCGGGATACGAGGTGGGGCACTTTTGCTAAAGAGGTGGGGAAGCAAGAGTGATCCCCTGGCGGGGATGCCCTTAATTGTTGGCATCTAGAATCGTGACATAAGAGCACTAGACACCATGGCACTCTTAGCAGCAGAACCAATGACAATATCTTTGCCAAGATAGTCCGAGACAACCCATAAACATCCATGAAATATCAATAGTTAAACCGTCATGACGAAACATGAATGGCTCCCCAACAACAAGATCCATGTACTTCGCATCACACAATTTTACACCAACAACGGGATAACTCCGCCTCACCACAATTACAAAAAACAAAGTGAAACGTAAATTTATATTTTTGAGTAATTGAGATCAAAACGGGCTAGAATAAACACCCAGCACACCAGCAGGCAGCAGGTGTCACGCAGGCCAGATCAAAAATGAATAAATAAAAGGTGTCACGCACGCGCATGCAGCACACGAGGTCTGCTTCGGTACACCCCCCCCCCCCCCCAGCTTAACATATAAGGACATTTTAGGCATACGGTGCTTAACGTATCCCGCGCCGTATGCGGCGTACCCATACAGGTAGAGTCGAGCGCACGGCTCGAGCCGATACGGCTGGCTCGCAAGTACCCTCTCGCCGTCGCGAAAAAAACCCACGACTGCGGCGATCACGCGGCCCATTCCAACGTCGCCCGCCCGCCGATCGCCGCCCTTACCCGCCGATAGCCGCCTTTCCCGCCGATCTAGACGTGATCACGCTGCCAATTCCAACGTCCTCCCGTTCGCCGATCGCCGCTTTCTCCCGTCTTCACCCGGGATCCGCCGGCGCGACAGGTCTTCGAAGTCGCCCGCCAGACGTGATGTCGCCTCCGTGCAGGTCGTCGCGGTGGCGTGGCCTACGTGGACGCCGTCGCCGCCCGCAACTCCGTGATCAACCTCTCCGCAACGCCCTCGCCGTCCGCAGCCACGCCCGGCCGGGCCGAAGTGCACGTGCATGCCATGTAAGCCTTCTAGTTCGTCAAAAAAATTGAATCTGTAAATAATTATGTGCAATCTCTTGTTAGATAAGAATTTCTCATCTGTATGATCGTAGTACATTTAATTTGATTTAAAATTGATAGATCAATTTTTATTATAATATTGCAGTGTAGGTTGAGAGATCATTTAATGGATAAAGAAACTGGATTTACGGATCTGTTTTTGGACACGAGTGAGTGGGATGGTAGCGATAGTGTTGATCGTATTTAATGGTAATGATAGTAAAGATGATGATGATGGCAGCGACAATGAATCCTGGTCGTAAATGCGATAATTTACCCGAGGAGGATTTTGAAAAGAAGGAGGAGGGTGCTTGTAGTGAAAACGTAAGTGTCTTGTACATTCTTTTGTCGGATGAAGAACCATATGGTACTTACACGTGCATATGATTTTTTTATGTGCAGGAGGATATTGACGTTCACAACGAGGAAAATCATGGTGTTGAATCTTTCGGGGATAACATAAGCCAGGTTCGGTCCAAAATTTAAGATGTCATTGAATAATAAATAGTTGGTAATGACAACTTACACTTGCTTATGTGGAATATTGTAGGCTAACTTTGATGGTTGGAGTGGTGAAGATGGAGATGAGCATGAGGATGGAGCTAATATGGACATTGAGGAAGTTGAAATCCAGCAACGTATACCGGAGACACAGTTGAAGGTTATGGGTATGACATTTGCATCACAATGGGAGTCTCACATGTTCTATAATAACTACGCCAAAGACCATGGATTCAGTATCAGAAAAGATAAGGTGAAACGAGGAAAAGGACTTTCAACCACTGTTCGTTATAGGAGATACGTTTGCTCGAGGGCAGGAAAGCGTCGCAGTAAATTTTTAAACCCGGAGGGCCGTACCCGCAGGCTAAGACCATAGACTCGTTGCGAGTGTGGCACACATTTAGTCGTGAAGTTGGACAAAGGTCGTGGAGTTTGGTTCGTGGCAGCTTTTATGGATGATCACAACCATTTGTTGGCTAGACCAGATGAGGTGGTATTTATGCGGTCACATCGAGTGATGGGAGATCACCAGATAGCTGAGATCTTGGCGATGGAAGGGGCTGGGATCAGAAAGCATATCATCGTCGACAAGTTCATTAGCAGGTATGGCTCATATGATAAGTGTGGGTTTCTGAGACGAGACGTGTACAACCTATGTTGCCGAGAAAAATGAAGTTGATTGCGAAGGGTGATGCTAACACGGCAATTGGGATTATGAGGAGCGAAAAGAGAAGGATCCAGAGTTTTTCTTTGAGTACGTGCTTTCGATAAGGAGGGTCGTTTGAAGAGCATGTTGCAGTGCGATGCATAGTCGCGGCGGGACTATCAAGCTGTATGGAGATGTCACGGTGTTCGACGGCACATATAAGATGAACAGATACGGTATGCCGTTCATCCCCTTTGTTGGTGTAAACAATCACCGTTGCACCACCGTTTTTGGTTGTGCCATTGTGTCCGATGAGACCGAAGCGACATATGTGTGGCTGCTCCAGACATTCCTGAAGGCCAATTGTCAGAAAAAGCCAAGGTCAATCATCACAGATGGAGACGCTGCAATGATACGAGCTATTCGGTTGGTTTTGGTTGATGTGTTGCACCGTCTCTGCTCATGGCACGTGGAAAAAAACATGCGAAGCACCTTAATTACAAATCGCTAAGTGAGTTCAGGGCACTCTTGTACTACTCCACCTCTCCAGCCAACTTTGAGGCGAGATGGCACGCTGCTCGTCAGTAAATGGAAGACCGATAAAACAGAAGAGTGGTTGAGTAGGATGTACAGGAAGAGGTCTCTGTGGGCAGCATCATATCCGCCGATGGTTTTTTACGGGTATGCGCAGTAATCAGAGGAGTGAAAGTCTTAACTCTTGTCTTCACCTGCACTTGAACGGCGGTATGACTATTGTTGACCTAGTTGTGCATTATGAGAATTGCATAGTCCGACTACGTGAGAATGAGGCGCATGATGGCTGTTTCAAATCAGTCATTGCCACCATCGATCCTGAGAATATAAGGATATTGAGAAGCATGCCGCCAAAGTATTCACTCATTCCAATTTTTATATTCTTCAACAAGATCTGAAGAAGATGGGAGAGCTTGAGATTTTGAGACGCTAGTGGGAGTTGACTGCCACACCTTCATCGTGACATGGAGGAATAACCGGAAATTTCAGTTCAGCGTGAATTATCGAGCTGAAAACTACGAGAATACGATAGAATGCAGTTGTGGACGAATGCTTGGAAAGGATTGCCTTGCAAACACATTCTGTATGTGTTGGTTCATCTCAAAATATCTAAAATACCTAAGTGTTGCATCCTTAAGAGGATGTCGAAAGTTGTAGAGGTGGGCTGCCTGCACTGAAAGAGTGACTTGTTTGGCTGGGGTTGGACAGGGCAGAGCAGCGTGCTCGCTATAGTCAACTCAGTATAACAGGAGCTGAAGCTTTTCATGTTGCTTCAAATGATCCATTTGTCTATGATGAGTTGATGCAGTGTCTGCAGAATATAATAGCGAAGAAAAAGGTCCACGATGATGATGCCGTTGGTAGTACAAGAAATGTGCATGAGGAGCCACGTCGGCCGGAACAACATGTTGATGTCATAGGTGATCCCGTGAAAGTTTCCACGAAGGCGCCCTAAACAGAGCAGGACAGGCGGGCAAAGAAAGATCCAAATGTTACAAAAATGGAAGACCAATATCATTTTCTGAGAAAAAACCCGGTCCTCTTTGTGGCATTTGTAAGAGAGAGGGCCATAGACGGCAAACGTGCCCTGAGAATGAAAAGTAAGTTTTCCATAATTTTAATTATTTTCTGGTTCTCTCTTCACAATTGTCTGATGAATTCTTTACAATTTGTTATGTAGGAACCGGGCATAAAGAGAACCGGGCATAAAGATGAAGTATTCATAATCAATTGAAGGCAGTGGCAATTTCAATTTATTTGTTTAAGAATAAGAGACATGGCACTTTGAGTTTATTCTTTAAACCACATTGTTCGATGAAAGTCATTACCACTTTCAGTTTATTTGTTTAAGAATAATAGACATGGCACTTTGAGTTAATATTTATGCCACCTTGTTCAATGTTATGAGACATGCGATTTATATGAGGACATGCGATTTATATTTTTATGTGTGAAACATATTATATTTGTATGAATGTGTTACTGCTGTCATGGCTTAGTCAAGTTATGAACATTTTTAAAATTTAATGTATGTGACCATTTAAAAAAAAACCAAGCCGTGGCCGGCTGCGCGCACGGACAGTAAACTACAACGCCTTCTGGCCACGAGCGTGGAGGCCACGGCGCACAGCAGGGCATTCATTAATATTCTGTTGCGAGCTTGTGAGAAGGCGAAGACGCGGGTATGTTAACCGGTCGGCACGTCTCTCCATGGCGAGGTGGGACTAAACCTACTCGGCAGAACGCGCGACGAATAGGATCGGCCCGACGCGCCTAACGCTGCTGCCGCTTTATGGGCCGACAGATCGCCATATTCCCCTCGGGATCGTTGCATGTGCCCGCCGGCTGGGGCGGACGAGACGTCTTGGCGCCGTCGGTCGGCCGGGTGCTGCGCCAGCAGAACCAGCGTGGCTCGCTGCCAATGGCGCCAGCCCGCACTAGCTGGAGTGCGCCTGCAGAATCGCCTCGGGCGGGCGTCCACCGCACGGCCTGGAATATTCGTCGGATCCAGCGCCGCTGCTGCCACCAGAATCGACGTGGGATATTGTGCAGGTTTTATCCACACCGCACCAACTCAGGACGGCGGGCATATTTTTTAATAAAAAATGACCGCCGCGAGTAGGAACAACAACAACACTACATTTAGGGGCAAATTTCTACAGCAAAGTGTGGCGGCTAAAACAAGCGCCACACCTTAGGCACAAATTTCTACAGCAAAAGCCTCTTCCAGCTGTGGCAAGCCCAACCTTAGTAAAAAACCAAACGTGTACCTAGAAAGATGTGGCACAGCACACCTTTGGCGTGGCTAGCTAAGTCATGAACCAAACATGCCCGTAATATCGCAGAGGCAAACTGATACATTTTAGGACAGAAAAATATTATTTGCCCACACGCATTTAAATGTGTAGTGTCTCACGAAAGCAATAAATAAAACGCGGAAAATTGTCGAAATCTATCCCAGTGCCATGTCGCATTACAATCGATCAAAGTATCCAACAACGGTAGGGAAACCTTCTACGGGACAAAAACCCTACCAATGCTAATACCTACTCCTTCTCCATAATTTTAACAATTTTCATCTTCACTTTGTCTAATCTGTTGACCTCAGAAAAAATGATTTCCGCGACAATACGTGGCCTTGACTCATTAATCTCTTGCTGGTCAAATTCATGTGTCCAGCGATCTCTGTCCCAGTATTTATGCACCACATCACAAAAAGTCCACAAGACACTCTGCAATAAACATGTGTGATCAGCTTAGGATATAGCATGCACTTTCTTGTACTCATTTAAATTACCCATCATGTTGTGCCGGTATTTTATACTCATTAATTGGCCACGATGAGACATCTGGAATTTTTTTTGATCCAAGAATAGAGTTGGCCTCCATAACATCCTTAGATATTTCAGCTCTCTGAAAGAAATTAACAAACCAGAATTTAATGTATGACTCAATAATTTTCTGAATGCGAGTGTGAAAATTTTAGCGTACCAGGGTGCCAATCATATTGCGAGTTCTTTGGCTAATTGCGCCTTTAGAATTTGAGTCAAGAACTTGAAACTCCTCCTTGACGGTGTGCATCACTATGGTTATCCAATGATTATCATTAACGTGCATAGGAAAATACGCCTATATAGTAATCAAATGATGTTAGCGCAATTAAATAGTAATGAATAACAAAAACAAATAAATATGAAAGAAATACCTTGTCCCGTCTGAAATACTCATCCATTACTCTTGCGACGACTTTTGCTTTCTTTGTAACTTGTTCTGATTCTAAATCATTAATTGACTTGGTCTTTGCCCAAGCCCAACCCAACATAAATTTTGGGAACCACGTTGTTGATATGAAATGGTCAGAGAAATCACGGTGTTGTAGGTGTTTACAATATGCATTGATTATCTGCATACATAAACAAAAAATTTCTATCAACTTGTGAAGTTGAAATGAGAGTCTTGTTAAAACCAAAGTCATACTTACAGCGCCATTCAACCATTTAAACTTCAGGACATCGTGAAGCATAGATGGCGTGCATATGTCCCCATCTGGTGGCGGCATATCGACCACGGTTCGGTGTGCATGCTTCTTTGTCGATGCGAGAGTCTCAACAAAAACTCTGGCTGCCTCTATGTGATCCGGAGTCATATTAAGAGTACTTGCCAGAATTGAATATGGTGACGATGCAAACAGATCTAAAACAATGCAGCTACAGTTGTTAAAAATAAAAAATTTACGTAACGCATGAATGAATTATAAAGTAGTACTTGACTTACTTTTTTTAACACGTTTCTTGCGGGTAATGAGAAGGTCGTATGGGGATTGACAATATTTCGACGGGTTTCGTTTTACCTTCATTGTCCTGACTGCCTTCACCATTACCTATGTTGCTCTTTGCCGGGAAACTCTCAGACATGTCTTCAGACTTTGTTGGTGACAAACCACCCATAGACTCATCAGAAATATCAGCATTCTGCGGGGTTCGGGACATAGACGGAAACTCTTTGTACGCAGTTGATGACGAACATGGGGACTTTTCATTATCGTGTATAATGAAAGGATCGATAGCGTCACCTTTACCCGGTGTCATCGTCCGGAGCACCCGTGTCATCAACGGGCACGTCCGTATCATTGAAACACGTGAAAGATGTTACTAGCTCCACGTCGGTAGGTGAATCAATATCTGGCCAATATTTTGATGACTTGTACTGGCCATTCTCCATCCCAACTCCTTGACGTACATTAACAAATTCATCATTGTTGTCCCTCTTATTGGGTTTGTAGAGCACACCTTCCGTGTTCAACTTTTCCATTACCATCTACAAACACAAATGAAACACGATCAGCATTTGAACAACTAAAAAATGTTTAATATAACTTCTACATTACCTGTGCACATTTTTCGGGTATATTGAGAACCTCCTTGTGAAGCAGCTTTATGTATGTCATCACACGGTCCATACTGTTAGTCGTGTTCGATGAAACCCCTGACGTGCTTGGCTTTCTACTCCTGCCACCACCTTTCCATTTAGGTTTCTTCTTTTCTTCATCTGGGACAGTCCCTTCACGTGCTACCTTAGCACGCTCGTACTCTTGGCTAACGCAATTTTCAAGCTGTACAACAAATAAATAAATAAATAAAATAACAACTATAGTTAATTACTATTTGCAACCAATAAGGACTATACTTATTGACTTACATTGCCGGTGCCACGCCCGTGCATGTTGTCATAGTCGTCTCTCTTTTTCCCTTCCGTTTCTGGCCAGTTAACCATTAGTGGGTATTCACGAGACAAAGGATCAAATTTATCCACACCAATTGGCTCAACTTTTTCCCAGTATATATACTGCATGATAGTAAACACAACTAGTCAGACACATATATCACATAAAAATTATATGTACATACAACTATTACAAATTTCTTGTACCTGAAGAAGAGCCAAGTTCGATAGGCCACTTGAATTTTTCAAGATCTTCGACCGATTTTTTAATAGCATCCATGCACACCCTCAACGTAAAATCGCTCCAATTGTATGACTTGATAGCGTTCACGCCCTCCACCATTTTGTAATAACGATAAGGAACAAACTTGGCGGATTGTGGTGCTAAGACTGTACCCATAAGAACCAGTACGGCCCTTCTCACAAAATCATCATCATATGACTGAGTATCAACAATATTTTTTATCAACTCATCGATGAGGATTAGGCCTGTTCTTTTGTCTAGAAACCGATTCGGAACAATTTTTTTGGCATCTAGTTGTACTGTTGCTATCATGCTACTGACATCATCACCCTCGTTACGTAGCCCGAATATGTCGTAAACATCTTCATTAAGCACACTGATGCCGTCTGTATTTGGTCGAATAATAAATCGTTTTCTAGTACTATCATATGTTGTAATCATAAATTCTAATAAATTTTTCCTCATTTTCACGGAAGGAATTCTCAACATACAGTCCAAACTTGTGCCACTAGCATCATGCGATGTTTGGGTGTGAATTTTTCCACCAATTCACACCACTTCTCAACCGAGCAGTACACATCTCCCAATTCTTGCATTCTAAATAAGATGCCAGTTATCTAACTAGTTAGGAGATTCAAAAAAGATTACATATGGTTTAATACCATACCTCCCGGCGTCTAGACGAGCACCGGCAGCCCCCGTTGCCAAACCCCACCCGGTGTGGGTTAGTCGTGGCAGCCGCACGCCCTCTGCCCACACGAGCGCGCTGGCCGACGGCCCGTCCCTAGGGTTTAGGGTGCCGGGCGAATTTGCCGAGACGGCACGGCCGGGCCTGAGATCCAAGTCGCCACAGATGGCCACCGTCAGCCGGCAGGGAAGGGAGTTTGACGGCCACGCAGCGGTGCGACCGTCGGATCGGGTCGGGTGAGGATGCGCGTGGAGGCGGCGGGCTAAGCGGTCTTGGGCGAGGTAATGACGGCTTGGTTTCCATGCCATGCACGCACGCACGGTGTCGCCGACGTGGTCACGCCATAGTGGGCCACTTGGCCCGTCCGTCAAACTACCGCCGGCTGGCCCACGATGCATTTATTAAAAACATGCATTGTAGTTTAATACCACATCGCTAAGCCGGGCGCCGTTGACTCCTTTATATAGTTTTCTTTCGGTCAATGCACAAACATCTCAGTTCGTGGGACTCTATTTGGAGGATATGCAGGATCGATGTGAGTCTTCACCTGCTCGTAGCTTGTGAAGGTTCACATGGATCATGCATATTCTTCAAAAGAGAACCATTATCTTCGATGTTTTTTAACCTCGATATTATTCATGCATTTTTTAACGCAACCATTTTAACGTCAGCCGGTGGACCCCAAACTTTTTGGACACGCATCCATCGCCAGGTCCATCATGCGTGCAAGTTTTCATAATTTTCCGGCACCGTATGAATTTCCTATGTTTTTCATCGTGAAACGCACCGAAAACACTGACCGGACGTGACGCAACGTGCGTATGGTGTCCAAAATCGTTCAACTCTTGCGTGGGGCCCTAAGATGGGCATGCCCACTGCTTCCCAAAATTGGGTCACGTTTCGTGCATGCCACCTCGTGCCTCCCATGCAACCCGCACTGATCGGATATGAACGATGTCAGCCCCGAACTGCGTTCTCTTTTCTTACTGAGCCGGTGGACCCCTAACTTTTTCCACACGCACTCATCGGCAGGGCCATTATGCCTGCAAGTTTTCATATTTTTCCGGCACCCTATGAATTTCCTATGATTTTCTCCGTGAAACGCACCGAAAACACTGACCGGGCGTGACGCAACGTGCGTTTGGTGTCCGAATTCGTTCAACTTTTGCGTGGGGCCCTAAGATGGGCATGCCCACTGCATCCCAAATTTGGGTGACTTTTCGTGGGTGCCACCTCGTGCCTCCCATGCAACCCTTGACCGATCGGATATGAACGATGTCAGCCCCGAACTGCGTTCTCTTTTCTTCTTGAGCCGGTGGACCCTAACTTTTTCCACACGCACTCATCGGCAGGGCCATCATGCCTGCAAGTTTTCATATTTTCCGGCACCCTATAAATTTCCTATGGTTTTCTCCGGAAACGCACCGAAAACACCGACCGGGCGTGACGCAACGCGGCGTTTGGTGTCCGAATTGCTCAACTTTTGCGTGGGGCCCTAAGATGGGCATGCCCATTGCATCCCAAATTTGGGTGACTTTTCGTGGGTGCCACCTCGTGCCTCCCATGCAACCCTTGACCGGTCGGATATGAACGATGTCAGCCCCGAACCGCGTTCTCTTTTCTTACTGAGCCGGTGGACCCCTAACTTTTTCCACACGCACTCATCGGCAGGGCCATCATGGCTGCAAGTTTTCATATTTTTCCGGCACCCTATGAATTTCCTATAGTTTTCTCCGTGAAACGCACCGAAAACACTGCCCGGACGTGACACAACGTTCGTTTTGTGTTCGTTTTCGTTCCAACCTTGCGTGGGAGCCTACGTTGGCCGTGCCCATTGCATCCCAAATTTGGGTGACTTTTCGTGGGTGCCACCTCGTGCCTCCCATGCAACCCACCGATCGGATATGAACGATGTCAGCCCGAACTGCGTTCTCTTTTCTTCTTGAGCGGTGGACCCCTAACTTTTTCCACACGCACTCATCGGCAGGCCATCATGCCTGCAAGTTTTCATATTTTTTCGGCACCCTATGAATTTCCTATGGTTTTCTCCGTGAAACGCACCGAAAACACTGACCGGGCGTGACGCAACTTGCGTTTGGTGTCCGAATTCGTTCAACTTTTGCGTGGGGCCCTATGATGGGCATGCCCACTGCATCCCATTACAAAAAACTCATTATTCTTACTTATAAATTAAAAAACAACGCATTATTATTATGTAAACACATTAGCCGTTAATGCAACACATTATAGTACTAAACTTTCCATATATTTAAAATATATTTTAGACATTAATTAACATTGCATAAATATTAAACATGTAATTATTAATCTACACAAATAACTTATTACACAATTCATTACAAAAAAATTCATTATCAATTAATTATCGAAAAACTCATTATTGTTTTAGCAATTACTTATAAAATACTCATTAGTTTTTCGTATAAACTTAAATAAACAACTCGTTATTATTATAAGTAATATAGTTGGTTTTTTATTAATTATAGAATTTCTGTATACTATAAGCCAGGCATAAATAACTAAAAAACTTAATACTATTTAAAAAAAACAACGGGCAATCGATCGAGCGCGATGGCCCGATGTTGTCTTGTGACGGCGGCCTTTGGGCCGGCCCATTGAGTGTCTTGCGCGGTCTTGAGGGCAGGGTCGGCGGGGTGAGGACTAAAGTTTAGTCCCACCTCGCCCGTCGAACCACGCCGCGACCTGCTTATATACCAAGCTCCTACCACCGTTTCGAACTCCGCTGATTCCCGCCCCGCCCCGCCTCTGCCCGTTGGTGCATCTTTGCAGGCCGTAGCTGGGCCGAAAGGCCGGCCCTTTCGCTACCCGGCTTGATCGGGCCGGACCGATTAGGCGCAGTTGCGGCGTGCAAGCACAGGTGGGCTTTTTTTTTCATCAATATTTTTTTTCTTCTACGATTCACGGCGCGGGGAGAGGTGGAAGGGGCGCTTTTTTGTCCCACCTCGCGCGCCCAGGGATGCCAAGACTGGCTTATATAGCCGCCTTTCAGATATTTATTGAAATATGTAGTAATAATGTCATGTGACTTTAACTAAAGTCAACCGACATTATTACTATCTTATTTTTTAATATAAGCTTGTCAATTCGCGCAGAAATAACAATAGTAAATTTTTCATATGTATATTTTCAACACGAAATAAATTCCCTATTAAGTACTCTTTTTAATATAATTACTTAATAAATTCTGTATTAAGTACTGTTTTTTTCCTATAAATTTTTCTTATAATTGTTTTTTTCCTTCTATAAATTTTTGTTATAGTGTTCCACCATTATCAGTAGGATGCATGCCAACTTTTTTGTATTTTTCATCGCTTTATGAATGTTCTATAATTTTTCCGAATATGTCGACAAGTTGGCCTCCTTCTCCAGACCCCGTTTGGGCAGGACCGAAGGCCCCGTCTAAAAGGAGTTTTTTCCGACAGCCTTCAAATGTACCCACATTTTTTTATACTGTTCCACCATCATCATTAGGATGCATAAAAAGTTTTCTGGCTTTTTTATCGCTTTAAGAATTTTCCAGAGACCGCTCGAGTATGAGTGAAGGCCCCATGCATGCGTAACCGAGCATTAAATTTTCTCGTGACGTTGAAATGTATGTTTCCGTTTATTTTTTAAAATTGCACGACTAACATCAAATTAAACATACGTTTTTTTTCCAGATAAGCCATTCCGAGTTCATTCATAATTCAAACTACCTTACATAACAGTAAACATAACCGAGCACTACTCTTACATAACTTAGACCGAAATTTAAATAAAAACCCTAAAACTAGACTACTCGTCGTCGCTGGCGCCGGTGAGGTCGACGACCGGCGCCATACTGTCGGCCTCTCCTTCGCCGCCGTCGCCGCCGCCGCCGTCGTCGTCGTCGTCGCTGAAATCCCACGATTGTCTTCCTACCGCTGCTGCTCCTGCCGCCGCTATGGCCGCCACCGCTCTCGTTCCTCACGAGTGGCACGCCGCCGCCTCCTCTGCCGACCGGGCCAAGACCGCAATTAGACACTGGCGTGTCGTCGGGGTCTCCGTCTTGCGCTGGCGGCTCGCGCCGGGATCTCGACCAGCCCGGGTCGGGGCGCTGTCCGGGCAGGGCGGTTGGAGGTGGGCGTGGCGGCGGCGACCACGGGAAGTGCCGGCCTCGCCCGGTAATGTCTCCGGCAGTGCGGCGGCCGCCGCATCCTCGAACGCGCCGAGGGCGATGTCGAAGTTCTTCCGCGCCACCACTCGCCGGGCCCTTCGGTTGTAACGACCGCCGAGAACGCGTGGAGCTGCTGCCTCGTCGGCGGCGGTCCCATGGTGGGGATGCCGTCCGCCCGATCCGCCACGCGGCGGCGGCACTTTATCGCCGGCGGCACCATCACGCCGAACCGGGCCAGATCCTCCGTGTCGCCGACGGTGAGGCTCAGCGGCCAAACGCCGGTCGGCCACGCGCCCTCGTCGGAGTCGCTGGAAGACATTGCCGGCGAGGAGAGGGAGACGGGCGGGCGAGGAGAGGAAGGGAGATGGGCGGGGCGAGGAAGATGGCACGGCGTGGTGAGGGCTGCCGCGGCCTTTTATAGACGGCGGGGGGAGGGAGGTGGGCGGGCGAGCCGTCGGATGTGTGCGCCCCGAGGGAGAGGCGGGCGGTTGGCGGCACGCGCGACCGCGGTGGCATGTGAAAGCGAGGCAGCGGCGGCGTGTGAAGGCGCGGCGCGGCAGGCGAGGGATCGGTGGCGTGGGAAGGCGCGAGGACGGCATGCGCGATAGTGGAAGCGTCGGTGCCGTGCGGGCGGTCGCCGCAGCATCGGCAGCCGACCGGTCGCGTCAACTGCCGGCCCGAGGAGGAAGGCTGGCGGCAGGCGCCCGGTCGCCGCACGCGCGGCAGTGGACGGCGCGGACTACGATGCTACCATGCTGGCGGCAGGCGCCCGGTCGCCCGCACGCGCGGCAGTGGAGGGCGCGGGCGGCACGAGATCTGCCGCGAGCAGTCGGCGCCTGCATGCGCGCCGCCAAAACTGCAAAGCAGTTAATGCACGACGGCACGGCCGTCCGTGCCGACTTTTTTTTTTAAAAACACGCCCTCACGGCTGCCAACTGCTCGGCTCGGCTCGCGCTCTCACGATTGCCAAGCGGCTCGGCTCGTCCCGCAGCCGCGTATACACGGGCGCGCGGGGGTATCGCCTCCGACGCGCGGGGGCAATTTTTTTTTACTTTTGACGATCGTGCCCCTGGCAGCGAAGGGGTATGGGTGAATCTCAGCCCTTGATGTATTTAAGGGGGTGTACCGAAGCAGATCTCCCCGGATATGATGGTGGTTTGCCTCCCCGCCGTCGTTGCGCTGCCTCGCTTCGCTGGTGTGATGTGAAGAGAAGCAATGCCACTGGCCGGCTCTTCGCCGCGCCGGCGCGGAGGGGCAGCGCGGAGGGAGAGGCTCGCCGGGAAGGGAAGGAGTGGCGTTGCCGGCCGCCGCAGCCACTCGCCGGGAAGGGAATCGGAGGAGAGGTGGCGCTCGCGAGTGTGGGCCGGGCCGAGGAAACGGCCCGCAGGCCCGAAGCCCAAAGCCCTGGACAGCGATGGTGTCAGGCACCTTCAAATAACCCCGCCTTGGCGTTGGCGCCCGGCGTAACCGCCTCAACCAATAGCCAACAGCCAGAGCTCGCCGGAGCCCCAAGAAACCCCTCCTCCCGCCACCGCGAAGCAGCGCCCACCGCCGGCGACCGATGGACAAGTTCCACGACAGGCAGTACGTGTGGCTGCGGAGCCGCGTGCACGGCAAGTACCTCCACGCCAACATCGACGGGAAGAGCGTCTCCCTCCACCGGCGCCGCGCGGCGCTGAGGGCGGCCTGGGCGGTGCACATCCACCAAGGCGACGCGCCCGAGCCGTACCTGCTCCTCTACAACGCCGCCAACGGCCGCTACCTCGCCGCCACGGCCACGCGGGCGCCGCCCGGCCACATCGGCTTCCGCGCCGAGCAGCGCGACTACGACCAGCCGCAGTTACAGGCCGTCATGTGGCGGGCCGCCGAGACGGGATTCAGGGACGACGTCCTGCTCCGCAACGCCGGCGGCCGCTACCTCCGCGCCAACGGCAAGTACACTGGCAAGTACCTACGCTTGAAGAACGTCACCGTCGACGGCATCAACAACGTCAGCACCATGATGTACTGGACCGTCGAGCCTATCCCTCTCAGAGACCCGAACAGTCCGCTAGGCCTAGCTCCGCCGACTCTGGTGAGTTCGCCATGGCCCGTCACCTCTTGAATTTCTTACGGCGGATTGAGCGAACGAACTGGGTTAGTTTGCATCGAGAGATTGTGAGTTGTGTTAATTTCTTGCCAAATTTGTGCAGTTCTTGCCGTTGGTTGCCAACTCTGCTTCTTGATCTCCTGAACATAAAAGTAAGTAAGTAACCATGGTTTTCTGCGACTCGACTGCAGGGCCGCAGACCGCGAGAGCTCCCCGACATGCTGGGACGCGAGCGAGGGGTGCGGCGGCTGATCCGGTTCGTGCGAGCGAGCGCCGAGGGGAGTACGCCGAGGACGGCTGGTCCGAGTTCCATTTCACGGGAGGTCCGTGTACGAGCTGAGGAACGAGCTGTACAGCCGCATCGGCCCCACCGCCACCCCCACCCCGACATCCTCCCCTTCGACATCGCCATGTGCGTCCGAGCGGGCCGCTACGGGCGTTTGATCCCGCTCGTCGTCAACCTGCCCCACGGACGCAACGGCGAGACCCTCCAGATTGTCCTGTGCCTGTCCAGGACCCCTGGTGAGAGCCACTCTCCATGCCCCAACTTCGTAACGATCTCCTAATGGTGGCAACAAGTACATATTTAGGTGTTTGTTTTAGTGGGTGTTAATCTGCTTCTGCTTGAAAATCAGTTTACTTAAACAGTTTGTCTAATTCATATCTAGATGTTTTTTAAGGATGTCACATCTAAGCTCCCATAAATAACACAACAACAAGGAACAAAAAAAAACCTGGAACGAAAAAAAATAGACCACAAACATAGTGGACACAAGGTTAGATGTGACATAATTATGTCACATCTAGATGTGTCCTAGACAAACCCTTACTTAAACTGTTAGTCTGAGAAACTGTTTACTGAAATTGTTGTAGTCTGAAAAACAGTTAACTGAAACTTTTAGGTGTTTGGAATTGTCTGCAGCTGTTGTTGTCTTTTGCAGTTTATCGTTCATTTCACAGCAACCTTGATATGGAAAGTGTTGGTTTCATACTACTGCCTTGATCCACAGTAAACTATGGAACTGAAATAGACGAATCAATTAATTAAATGTCTTTTCAGCCTTAACAAAGAAGATTGTGATATCCGTTTTATTTCATGCAGCCTATTTTACTTGTGTTGAATAACCTGTGAACACAATTCAGGTTCCTAGAATCTAAATTAAATCTAGTTTTCTGCACATGAGCTATATTGTTGTCAGGTTTTGTACATCAGTTGTATTGTCGGACTTGTCATTTTATTTTATTTTGGAAAACTATGAGACTTAGATTGTTGGTCTGCTTCCTAGTGATCTTTGCCGAGAAATGTACTGCTGGTCTTGAATCTCTTTTGCACAGATGTTAGATTAGATATTGCTTACTGCATGAACATGATATTTAGAGTCTTAAAATTCAAAGGAAATATTTAGAGTCTTGCTTTAGTGAGTGCTAGTCTGACCGTGCTTGGAAAAAGGATATTATGATAGGTTTTGTTTGGACTTGAGACTTTTCTGAAACTGATGTGGTCTTGTAGGAAGGTAAAATTAGTTGCATGGGAATGGTAGGTGCCACTGCCATGTGGATTTATCAGTCTGTGTACACATGGTAAAAGATGGTCTGAGCTCTGAAGCTAGTCGAAACTACCTGTTCCACATTTCTTTTCTTGATTCAGATAATTCAGTTCGTCCTTTTCATAAAATTTTGCCGCCAGTAGAAATTATGGAACCTAAAAAGCCAAATCAAATTCAGTCATCTCGTTTCATCTTTGCAGAGAAGATAGTAAGTTTCTAACCTGTTAATAAAATTCAGATAGATAGTATCCTACAATAGATAGTGCATAACAGTTTAGTTCCTTGCAAATTATATTGTTTCAGGTTTTGAATTTTTTATCCTGTCATTTATATTGTTATTGCTTAGTGGTCTGTTGCCTAAGCCTAACTGACTCATTATTTCTGCTTATTCAGCCTATGGTAGGCTGCGATACCCGGATGTTCACGCAGAGTAGAGAAAGATCGGAGCAGGAGTCCTGAGAGTTCACCTCCTCAGAATTTTGGCCACCTCGGCACAATGACAGCAGAACTAGACGCCTACTTTTACAAATAAATAGATATAGGCCAAGAAAACTTATAAGCTCTTGTGTTTCTTCAGCTAGCAAACACTTGCTCTGTTTTGTCGACGAGACAGGGGGGGGCCTGTCTGTTCTTGCCTCGCGGTTCTATGATTCAGAACTTCTGAAATCGTTGCCTCCGGCCGTTGGAGGGTCGCTCTTGTGGCATTCGTCTCTGTGGTGCTTCCTGGATGAAGCATTTACCTGTAGGGGTTCTTGCGATGGGTTGATGACCTTCCATTTATTTTTTGGATGATGATGCACTTGGTATAAATGAAAAGGCAGTGGTTCTTGCTAGTAATGAGTTGATGATCTTGTGTTTACTACAAATGCAAAATGTAGCTTGTTCTTGCTGTGAGCTGGTGATCATGCTTCTAGTTGTGCTTTTCTTGAGTGTTGGCCAGATGTATGAGCAAAATTTAGATTGTATCCAACAGCACTACATGAAGAAAACTAGCTTCTGCACGTTACATTGCTTTCAGGTTTTGTACATAAGCTGCCTTATTTTTCTTTCGGTGTTGTGTTCACTTTACGGTTTCCAGCTGCATTTCTCTTAGATGAAGCATCAGACATCAACACTGATTCTGGTGTCTCCTGCTGTGAGAGTGGAGCACTTGGTGTCCCCCTTTTAAATCCTGTTTGTTAGTTATGTGCAACAGCAGGTCCATTTATGGTATTCTATTTAGCAATTTACTCTTAGGAAGATCGATCGTAGTTCAGAGAGGTCTATCATGAAAAATAAACGTACACAGGGTTTTAACAAGATTCACCAAAATGAAGCTGCAAGCTTTGCTCTTAGTTACCAAATTGTTAGCATTTGTCAGTAACGTTTTTGTCTTCCGAAATTCGGATGATAGTACGGTGACACACTTGAGCACTGGAACTCAGCCAGTAGCTTTGCAGTGCTCAGTCAGCCCTCAGCACAAATGTTGTTATTGCCATTCATTTTGATCTGAACTAACAACATTCAGCATGCCAACTATTTCTGACAGAAGTTGCAGGCATTTTGTTCTTGCTCCTTGGGGTGTAAAATTCTGAAAGCGGGAAAGATTGTCTGAGATCCCGTTAATAACACTGCCATGAAGATTGCTCTTTACACATCTGCTTTTCTGCTCTAGTCTGAATACACGGATCACTGCAGTTTCTGGAACTAAGGACATGTTCCAGCGAACTCTGCTGGCTAGTAGATTGCTGTGAATCTGTTTTCTGAATTCGTAATGCGGAGGCACCCCACTGTTTGGGTGTGGGCACATATTTTTTGGAAACAGAGGCAAAACCTTTGCCTCATCATATAAATGAAGGAGTTTTACAGCAAAGAAAGCAAGGGCGCATGTGCCAAACAACTGAGACTACTCTCGTGGCATCAAAGTCTCAAGTGCTTAGCACCGGCCAAAATCGAGAGGGAAGCCTCTTGTTTGATTTCAGCGAAAACGGCATGGAGGAGACCCCACGGAAGACATGAGTATAGCGCTCGTTCCAAATTTCCCATACTGTGAGCAGGAGAAGGGAGGACATAGCCCGGCGTCGTCTGCCTCCGAGGAAGGCACAATGAGGCCCACCACTCTTTGGCCGACAAAAAAAAAATGCTCCAGGAGGCGATGTCCAAGCCTTCCAAGCCAAGCCAGGACTGGATCACCCTCCAAATGCGCATGGAGTACCGGCAAGTGAATGTTCGCACAGGAACACGTCACTGTATACCTCCAACGCCGAGCATGATGCACCGTAGCTCACGTCGAAGGGGATCTGACCGGCAGCGCGATACACAGGACAGTCGACGGATGCTTTTGTAGACACGAAACCCCACGCGTCCGGGAGGAACCTCGTCTGGACGCGCGGCGGCTATGGGCTGCTGTAGGTCGGCCTGACCACCCCTAGGGCCTCGAGGTTCACCGCCCTGCAACAAGAAGAACAGACGAAGAACGAGAAAGAAGAAGAATTAGGATTAAGGAGAAAAGATAAAAGATAAAAAGTAAAAGTGGTAGATGATAGATCGATTGTGTGTTGTTCAATCGGCCATCACCCCTTACGTATATAAGAGGCGGCTGGACATCGCGTGCAAGGAAAAGGCTTGGTCCAAAACTTAGTCAAATTCGGATTGGTTTTGTCCGAATGTTTCAAAACTGTTCGGCTTAAACTGGCTGCACCTTGCGGGTCTTTTTTGTGATGGTAAACGATCTTAGATGGAAACGAGTCCAAAAGCAATCTTGACCGTTTCGACGAGACGAATAACTTTCATGTTGAATGTTTTTTGATCAAAGGTCATCTTGAGGATTAAATCGCTCGCGCAAAACAGGCTATTATTCGCGCTACCCATCAGACAGGGTGTGGTGGGGCGCACCATTTTTTGCCTCCTGACAGAGCTGTATTCCGATGGCTCTAAATTTTGCATACGAACTCAGATTGGAACGGTTTTTATATCAAAATCGATCATTTCGACGAGACGAAGACAATCCATGTAGATTATTTTTCCATACGAGGCAGTCTTGGGGGCGTAACGCCAAATAGTATTCTGAATACAAAATCTTAGTACTTCAAACACAACTTTTGCCTTAGAGATAAGATCGGATGGCTATGGCCCAAATATTAAAGTTTCTCCTTTCGACGATACATAACTTTCTCACTTTGAGAACTTTTTCATTTGAGGCCATCTTGATTGTGTTTTTGACCATGCCAAAATCTGGTGTCAACAGTGAAGAGCATGTGTGCTGCCGACTCTCCCTGAACCTTGCAAAATTGACAATCACCCCAATTTGACCAATCCGTGTTGCAATCAGTCAACTGTCCATATTCTATCTTGAAGCACAAGCCATGCAAACATCTTTCATTCAGGAGGGTCCCCATTTTTCCACACCAACGGGTTCGTAGTTGTAGGAGCAAGGTCGTCAAACTGGGCCCGGTATGACAAGGTGGCGGCTGTTGGGAAACATTGCATGGAAAATAAAAAAAATTCTACAGACACGCAAGATCTATCAATGGAGATGCATAGCAACGAGAGGGAAGAGTGTGTCTACGTACCCTCGTAGACCGTAAACGAAAGCGTTTAGTAACGCGGTTGATGTAGTCGAAATTCTTTGCGATCCAGCCGGTCGAGTACCGAGCGTACGACACCTCCGCATTCAGCACACGTTCAGCTCGGTGACGTCCTCGCCTTCTTGATCCAGCAAGACACGAAGTAGTGGATGAGTTCCGGCATCATGACGACATGGTGACGGTGGTGGTGATGCTATCTCCGCGGGGCTTCGTCTAAGCACTACGAAAATATGACCGAGGGACGAAACCTTGGAGGGGGGCGCCGCACACGGCTAAGAGATTGTCGTGGTTATGTGTGGCGCACCCTTCCCACATATATATAGGTGGGGGGAGGAGGGAGCAGCCAAGGAGGCGTCCCAAGTAGGCCGAATCCTACTTGGGGTCCTCCCCAAGCCGCCCCCTTTCCTTATTAGATGAGCGGGGAAAGGCAGGGAGGCGCCCCCCCCTTTTCCTTTCTCCCATGAGAAGGGGAAGGTAGGAGGGGCTAGCCCTCCCCCCTTTCCTTCCCTAGGGCCGGCGGCCAGGGAGAGGGGCGCACCAGCCCCCTTGTGGGCTGGTCTGTCCCCTCCCTTGGCCCATTAGGCCCATACACCTACCGCGGGTGTCCGAAACCCCTTCCGGCGACCCGATGACTACCTGGTGAACTCTGAAACCCTTCCGGTGTCCGAATATCATCGTCCTATATATCAATCTTTACCTCCGGACCATTCCAGAGCTCCTCGTGATGTCCGCGGTCTCATCCGGAACTCCGAACAACATTCGGTCACCAAATCATATAACTCATATAACACTATATCGTTAGAGAACGTTAAGCGTGCGGACCCTACGGGTTCAAGAACTATGTAGACATGACCGAGACACCTCTCTGGTTAATAACCAATAGCGGAACCTGGATGCCCATATTGGCTCCTACATATTCTATGAAGATCTTTATCGGTCGAACCTTATGACAACATACGTAATTCCCTTTGCCCATTGGTATGTTACTTGCCCGAAATTCGATCGATGGTATCTTCATACCTAGTTCAATCTCGCTACCAGCAAGTCTCTTTACTCGTTTTGTAATACATTATCTTGAAACTAACTCCTTAGTCACTAAGCTTGCAAGGCTTCTTATGATGTGTATTACCGAGAGGGCCCAGAGATACCTCTCCGATACTCGGACTGACAAATCCTAATCTCGATCTATGTGTAGTGGAATTGTCATGGCAGATGTCCTAGTGTGAGGATTAAGTCATGAGGCCAACGCATCTATGTGGTAGCTTGAGAGGGGTTGATCAGGATGAGAGATGCGAGGCGGATCAACACACGAAACAAGGATTTAGACAGCTTCGGGACCCGGGAAACATCATCCGGTAATAGCCCTACATGCTGTTTGTGGCTAGGTCTCATTATGCTCATGAGGGAGTCGCGCATACACCAGCTCTCCTCTTTTGTTGTGTCTAGCCTTAGACATTATTCAGCGTGTCCCTCTTGGGGTGCCCTGCCCCTCCTTATATAAGTTGAAGGGGCAGGTTACATGACTAGTCCTAGTAGGATTAGGATTACTCTATTACAAGTGGAGTCCTAGTCTTGCTTCCTTTGTAAGGGAATATTCAATACGCTTTCCTCTTAAGCCGACCCACCATAACATGAACCGGCCTACTGGGCCTTGGGCCTTGTCGTTCATCTGACCCGCCCGCCGGGTTACTAATGAGTCACCAAGATCGGGCGGGTTACCCGTGAGTCGCCAAGCTCCGGGCGGGTTGCCAGTGAGTCGCCAAGATCCAAATGGTCATACATCCACCGGGTTACACCACGGGGTATATCCCCGACATTAGCCCCCCAGTTTAATTTGGATTTATCCATGTTAAACTGATCTGCAACGTAAACACAAGAACAAATTTGACAGGTTGTGCTCCGGGTTAAATATTCTTATAAGCCGGCACCTGATCATCCTTAAGTCCTTATCATTTCCTCCTTCTAGAAAATCCGGGTCAATAGGCCGGCTTCATAATCAACTTGCTTGTAGAAGAAATATTGTAAATAAAGAATCCATTTGATTCGGTCTTGAATGCTCTGACTTGACAAAAATATTGGTCTTCAGATATTCAACTGATATTTAGTCGGCTTAAAGATGTAGAGCTTGCCGGTTTATCATTGCCAAAATTGTCGGTTTATAAAAACTGATGATTCCGGGTCATGACTGTTATAGATACCGGGTCATGATTGTTGCCAATGCCGGGTCACACAATTGATCTTCCTGATTTGCAGAAAACTGAGATTTTGAAGACGTTCCTTCTTTATATGCATATTACCTGTAGCCCCCAAGTCTTAAGAAGGGAGCGTAGTAACAACTTAAGACTTGCTTCAATATAAATGTTGCAACCTTGAAGAAATCCAGGTTGTTCATCTCAATCACTAGTCAAAACTGAATATTCCACATATATAGCCCCCAAGTACCGGGTTGTCATGCTTGCAGCAACCTGGGACTAGTAATTGCTTATGCTCATAAAAACTTCAACCAGTGTAGCCCCAAGGGCCGGGTCATTATGCAATAATGAGCAGGGACTTTGTAGATATGATCATGTAGATTTGAACAACAACGCATAGCCTCCAAGGGCCGGCTTAGCAAGACAATACTGAGTTGGGACTTTATATATACTTCATTGAAAATAACATCATATGATATAGCTTCCATCGTAGGGCTTGAACCCACGTCCACAAGGTGAAGGGCCTTGTGCTTTACCAACTGAGTAATGGACCTTTCAATATAATGGGTTTAGCTTGTGTACCTTGAATTTTTAACAGGAGCAATTGGTAGCCCCCAAGGGCCGGCTCATTACGATGTGATGAGTCGGGTCTTCAATAAGGCAAGTAAAAATGACTTTACATTAGCCCCCAAGTGCCATGGTGCATGCTGGGAGTGACATGGGACTTGCATATTTTGATGTAATCTCAACTTGAATAATGTAGCCCCCAAGTGTTGGGTCGTAAGCCTGCAACGACTCGGGACTATTCCTTCCATTGTAGAATAAATCATATCCATTGATAAAATAATAGCCATTGCACTGAAGAAACTTTGAAAACCTCAATCATAATACTGGTTATTGATAACCATAAAAATCCAACCATGTTGGCTATTCAAGATTTGAATAATATAATCTGATATGAAAACCTCAATCATTCAATATCATCATGAAAATCCAGCCAATTTTGGCTATGAAAGATGTGAATACCCTGTCAGTTGACAGGTAAATTCGGAGTTTAAATGCTCGGCGGCTCTTGGCCGATGGCGACTTAATGCGCATTCATTGTAAGCCGGAATTTTTATAACCCGGCGGCTTATAGCCTTTGAGAAAATCCAGAATGGATAACCCTTTTGAAACATCAATTTTGATGATGAGCTTGAATTTATATGACATAGTTTTGCAAACCATGCACAGAGTTTAAACAACATATACCCTGGCGACTTAACGTCAAAATCCAGGGCGGGTGACAACCCAGTCTTATGAAATTATGGAAAAGACTAGCATTAAGGACATTCAAGCCTAAACATATTGGCAGCTTAAAGTTTAAAAGCCAAGCCGGTTTATCAAACCTCGCATAACAAAAATAAATATCATACCTGTTGTCGTGAAATTATCACGGCAGATGTCCTAGTGTGAGGACTTGGTCGCGAGGCCAACGCATCTATGTGGTAGCTTGAAGGGGTTGGTCGGGACGAGAGACGCGACACACAAGACAAGGATTTAGACAGCTTCGGGCCCCGGGAAACATCATCCGGTAATAACCCTACATGCTGTTTGTGGCTAGGTCTCATTATGATCATGAGGGGGTCGCCGGCAAGCCGACTCTTTGTGTCTAGCCCTAGAGATTGTTTCTTGTTCCTTGTTTCTCTTTGGGGAGCCCTGCCCCTCCTTATATAAGTTGAAGGGGCGGGTTACATGACTAGTCCTAGTAGGATTAGGATTACTCAATTACAAGTGGAGTCCTAGTCTTGCTTCCTTTGTAAGGGAATATTCCTTACGCTTTCCTCTTAAGCCGGCTCACCATAATATGAGCCGGCCTGCTGAGCCTTGGGCCTTGTCATCCGTCTGATCCGCCCGCCGGGTCTCCAGTGAGTCGTCAAGCTCCAGCCGGGTCTCTGGTGAGTCGCCAAGTCCGGCCGGATCACGGCCGGGCCATACCTTGGGGTATATCCCCGACATTAGCTCCCAGTTTAATTTGGATTTATCCATGTTAAACTTATCATCTTTAAGTCCTTGTCATTTCCTTGCAAAAGTCCAGATACTTCTTTTGAAAAAATCTGGGCCAACAGGCCAGCTTCAGAATCAATTTGCTGACATTGGTCTCTTGTAGAGAAATATTGTAAGAAATAATCCACTTTGAGTCGGCCTTCAATGCTCTGACTTGACAAAAATATTGGTCTTGAAATATTCAACTGATATTCAGCCGGCTTAAAGATGTAGATCTTGCCGATTTATGATAGCCAAAATTGTCGGGTTATAAATAAATGATACCAGGTCATGATTTTTGCAGACACCGGGTTAATCTGGTCTACTCCAAACTGAGAATTTGAAGATTTTCCCCCCTTATATGTATATCACCTGTAGCCCCCAAGTGCCGGGTTGTCATGCTTGCAGCAACCTGGGACTTGTAATTGCCTTATACTCATAAAACTTCAACCAGTGTAGCCCCCAAGGGCCGGGTCATTATGCAATAATGAGCAGAGACTTTGTGAATATGATCATGTAAATTGGAGCAACAACGTGTAGCCCCCAAGGGCCGGCTCAGTAAGATATTACTGAGCTGGGACTTTTTTATATAATTCATTGAAAATAATATCATATGATGTAGTCTCCACCATGGGGCTTGATCCCACGTCCATAAGGTTAAGAGCTTTGTACTCTACCAACTGAGTACTGGATCTTTCAATGTAATGGACTGAGGCTTGTGTACCTTGAATTTTTGACAGGAGCAATTAGTAGCCCCCAAGGGCCGGCTCATTTAGGATGTGATGAGTCCGGTCTTTAATAAGTTGAGAAAAAAATGACTTTGCATTAGCCTCCAAGTGCCATGGTGCATGCTGGCAGTGACATGGGACTTTGCATATTCGGTGTAATCTCAATTTTAATAATGTAGCCCACAAGTGCCGGGTCGTAAGCCTGCAGCGAGTCGGGACTATTCCTTTCATTGTAGAATAAATCATATCCATTGATAAAATACTAGCCATTGCGCTGAAGCGACTTTGAAAACCCCAATCATAATATTAGTTACTGATAACCATAATAAAAATCCAGCCATGTTGGCTATTAAAGATTTGAAAAACCTTATCTGTTGACAAGTAAATCCGGAGTTTAAATACCCGGCGGCTCTTGGCTGGTGGCGATTTAATACGCCTCCATTGTAAGCCGGAATTTTTATAACCCGGCTATTTATAGCTTTTGAGAAAATCCAGCACGGATGATCATTCTGAAGCATCAATTTTAATAATGAGCTTGGACTTAAGCATTCATATAAGTCATAGTTCTGCAAATCCTGCACAGAGTTTAAACAATATATGCCCCGCGACTTAATGTCAAAAGCCGTATGGTAACCACCCAAATGTAGTCTTATCCTATGATACTGAATTTGCACTGTCGGTCTATGTGACCTGCACAGTAAGGGTGATAACCCAATCTTTGATACGCGCATGATTCCAATGGCGTAATTCAAAATATACCGGCGGCTTAAAGTCCATAGCTAGGGCCGGTTTAAACATAATCATGTATAAACAATATCATACCTGTGATATTGAATCGTACTGCTGGCTTATGATATCTGTGCAGTAAGGGTGATAACCCAAAACTTAGAAGTCAAACCTTCCAAGTATTAATATTGTCATATCTTTGGCGACTTGTTCATCGAAAAGCCGTATGGGTTAATAGAAACCACATATATATGCTTCAGATATGAGCAAAAGTCTCAAAACCCAAAAGATTGTGTTCAAAAAACTTAATCCGCATAAAAAGAAAATCAAGGCTTCGATTGAATACGATCAGTAAACCGTTCCAAAGGGGTTAAGCTAGGATTCCAATACGATCATGTAGCCCCCAGTGGCTTTGGCGTTGCCGATCAAGAGGGTACCGACAACTATGTTCTCTTTGGTTCGAATACGACCTATGTTTAAACAGGAAGCCCCCAAATGACCTTGAGAGTTGTTTAACGACGCTGATTTGAATACGACCCACGTCGGACCCAAGAGGGGTTGAGCTATGATTCGAGTACGATCAAGAAGCCCCCTAGTGAGTTTGGCAGTGTGCCGATCAAAAGGGTACCGACAGCTATGTTCTCTTTGGTTCGAATACGACCTATGTTTGAACAGGAAGCCCCCAAGTGACCATAATAAGATAAGTTGTAAGGCAGGATACCCATGTTTGAACCGCGCATCATGGCAGCAAGTTCTCTTTTGGCAACCTTTAATTTTTTTGAGAACTCGAATCTTGCGAGAGATTAATTCTTTTTAAACCGAAACTTTGAACCGATTTGAGAGCTTAAAAGCTTTATAAGATACGAATTTACCTTGAGCCGGATGTTTGAACCGGATTTGAGAGCTTCAAAGCTTTGTAAGAGAAAAATTTACCTTGAGCCGGATGTTTGAACCGGATTTGAGAGTTTCAAAACTTTGCGGGAGAGAGATGTCTCTTGAACCGGATTTTAAACCGACAATTTTCTGACGGCCTTTAAATTTTCATCAATATGGCGGTGTCCTCCGGAACCGGGTTATCTTTCCCTCCAATGACCCGGAGTTCCCGAGTCATGTCATTGTAGCACCCGAGTCTTAAGACGACTCGAGGAGTTGTCCTGAGATTCTCCACATTTGACCGTGATATAAATCGCGAGTCATTCAATGTCTCAGTGATATAACTTGTCCTGCACTGGAGAACTTGCAAGCCAGAGTAATTGCCCTTTTAAAGAAAGCAATATATAATATAAAATATACTGGATGAATTTCACCTGATGCGTCAGGTCAGTAATTATCACCGCTGAAAGATCGAGGATGTCGCCTAGAGGGGGGGGGGGTGAATAGGCGCTTTAAAAAAAATTACGGTTTAGGCTTGAACAAATGCGGAATAAACCTAGCGGTTAATTTGTCAAGCACAAAACCTACAACAACTAGGCTCACCTATGTGCACCAACAACTTATGCTAAGCAAGATAAGCAACTATGTGATAGCAAGATATATGACAAAGAACAATATGGCTATCACAAAGTAAAGTGCATAAGTAAAGGGGCTCGGGTAAGAGATAACCGAGGCACGCTGGAGACGACGATGTATCCCGAAGTTCACACCCTTGCGGATGCTAATCTCCGTTTGGAGCGGTGTGGAGGCACAATGCTCCCCAAGAAGCCACTAGGGCCACCGTAATCTCCTCACGCCCTCGCACAATGCAAGATGCCGTGATTCCACTAAGGGACCCTTGAGGGCGGTCACCGAACCTGCATAAATGGCAACCCTTGGGGCGGTCACCGAACCCAGACACTTTGGCAACCCTTGGGGCGGTCACTGAACTCCGTCAAATTGCTCGGGCGATCTCCACAACCTAATTGGAGACCCTGACGCTTGCCCGGAGCTTTACACCACAATGATTGAGCTCCGAACACTACTAACTGCCTAGGGCGCCCAAGCACCCAAGAGGAACAAGCTCAAGGGCACCAAGCACCCAAGAGTAATAAGCTTCTCAACTTGTAACTTCCACGTATCACCGTGGAGAACTCAAACCGATGCACCAAATGCAATGGCAAGGGCACACGGAGTGCCCAAGTCCTTCTCTCTCAAATCCCACCAAAGCAACTAATGCTAGGGAGGAAAATGAGAGGAAGAACAAGGAGGAGAACACCAAGAACTCCAAGAACTAGATCCAAGGGGTTCCCCTCACATAGAGGAGAAAGTGATTGGTGGAAATGTGGATCTAGATTTCCTCTCTCTTTTCCCCCAAAAACTAGCAAGAAACCATGGAGGGATTGAGAGATAGCAAGCTCGGAGAAGGTCAACAATGGGGGAAGAACACGAGCTCAAAAGGATAAGGTTCAATGGGGAAGAAGACCCCCTTTTATAGGAGGGGGAAAATCCAACCGTTACCTCACTGAAAATCCCCGCACAGAGCGGTACTACCGCTTAGGGAAGGGCGGCATTATCACCGAGGGCGGTACTACCGCTCCTATCCAGCGGTACTACCGCTGAAGAGAAGGTCAAGGCTCGCCCCGTGAGCGGTACTATCATTAGGGAAGAGCGGTACTACGCCAGAGCGGTACTACCGCTGCATCTGCCGCTACTAGTGCCACAAAACCCGACACGAAAAACTTCGTTCGAGAATCGAGGCGGAAGTAGCCCAGACGACAGCGGTACTACGGCCAAAACTCCCAAGCGGTACTATTGCTCGGAGAGCGGTACTACCGCTTGAGCGGTACTACCGCTCCGAGAGCGGTACTACGTGAGCTTCGGGCGGTACTATCACCGAGGGTCACGGTACTACCGCTGGCACCAGCCTTAAGCCACAACCACGAAAGCAAAGAATACTCCAAGAAAACCAGAACTGCCATAACTTCTTCATATGAGCTCCGAATTGAGCAAACTCAAGCTTGTTTGAAACAAGACAACGAGTAGCATCAAAACAGCGAGTAAAACCTCCAACCGAGAAGAACCGGCATACCCTCCAACATCGAAAACATCATAGAAGATGCATGAGAACTCCGTTTTCGATGAACTCGAGCTTGTCATAAAAATGACCATAAGCTCCAAATCTCACAAGGAGAAGAACCAAACAAGAACCAATAAAGATGATGCAAGGATGCAATGGTTTGAGCTCTCTACGAACGATATGATCAAGCAACTCATCGAGAGCCCCCCTTGATAGTACGGCAAACGATCCTATAGCCCGGTCTTCCACATGAGATCGGTAAAATAGAAAACCTATCAAGGGCAAACCTTTGCCTTGCACATGGTCCACTTGAGCTAGATGATGACGATCTTGACTCCCTCAAGTTGGACCACCTTTCTTGATTGCATTGGCGGGATGAAGACTAGTTGATTGCTCCCCCATACTCTACTGTGGGTGAGCCTCTCTTCGCTCATCTTCACAAGTCCATTGTCACCACAATGGACGGCAAGCTTCAAGCACTTGATCTCTTCGTGATGCATCACTTGAACTTGCACACCGCAACCTAACCCCACAAAGAACTCTCACGAAGACATGGGTTAGCACACAAAGCGTAATGAACAATGCTTACCATACCATGGGATCACTTGATCCCTCTTGGTACATCTTCTACGCTTTGTGAGTTGATCAACTTGATTCACTCTTGACTTAGTCTTGATCAACCTTGAATCTTTCCAACTCTCTTCATTTGGATGATGTCTTGAAGGTGGACATGAATGATCACACAATCTTATTCTTCAAGACATGCTTGCAATAAGCTCAACACTCACATGACCAATCTTTGGATAATTCCTTGAATAGAACCTTGGTCGACACAAAACTCTCCTCGAAACCAACACATGTACTCCAAGAAAAGCCTATGGACAAAACCTTCAAATAAACTCAAGGCAACCATTAGTCCATAGAGAATGTCATCAATTACCAAAACCACACATGGGGGCACCGCATGTCCTTTCAACCGCGGAGTTGATGATCACCATGATGAAGCTGAAATCAATCACGGCCGAGCCGGCCGCGGGAGCAGACAGATGAGTCGGCCGCGGTGTTGTAAGGCGGTGCGGATGAGCAAGTTGTCCTCTTCGTTGTAAGCCGGCGCGGACGCGTGAGCCTGCCGCGAGAGCGGACGGGCGAGTTGTCCGCGGCGTTGTAAGGCGGTGCGGACGGGCAAGTCGGCCGACGTGTTGATGCAAAATGGACCGCAACACACATGTCTGTGAAGCTGTGCGGCACAGCCGAACGTGCATCCGTGGTATAATAGCATAAACAATTGTCCTGTGTAAAAATGTTATAGGGCAGAGTAATTGTTCTTTTGACAAAAAAAACAAGTGTTTAATAAGATAAGTTCGGATAGATATCACCTGATGTTTGTGAATGATAGATGATCTGTATGCCGCGTCAGAGGCGGCTCAATATAATCTCGGCGGCTCAGGCAGACCGTTGACTCCCGGCGGCTCAACACAGCAGAGGCAGCTCAACGCGGCCTCAGCGGCTCAATAACGCTGAGTGGTCTTTCAGATGATTTGGTCCAGGTACAGTCTGACATGGACGCACGTACTTGAACTCTGTGCATTGCAATTAGTAGCACTTTGATACACTTGCTTCATAGCAGCTTCACTCCAAAGCTAGCTAGTAGCACGTCAGTCAACTTGATTGACCGGTCCAGCAAACTGCATGATTCCTTGACAACACTATAGCCCGATTTTTAGAACTCAAAGACGTCTCGGAGCGGGCGGCTCAAGAATTAGCTATGCTTGATGAGACGGGTCTGTGGCCGGCTCAGAGAGCCCGCGGCGGCTCATCATAGAGGCAGCGGCAACGGCCGACCGCAGCAGGTTACAATTGAGGTGGCGCGACTCGGCGCTTGGCAGCTTAAGCAGAGGTGGCCAAGTGCGGCTGAACCGGTGGCGGGCTTGGCAAGCGCCGGTGCAGCGGGGGCCGCGGCCGAGCGACAGTCGGAGACCCGTCCGGTGACAGCGGCTCAGAGACGAAAAAACTATACCCGTATTGACCAAAGTTTGTAAGACGTGTGGTAACAGCTTGCCTCTGATTGATCTCTTGTTCCTAGGTATTCATGTGTTAAACTCATGCAATAGATCTTCCTTCCTTGTAGATTCCTTGTAGGCATGTAGTATAGAGCACCATAGGGCATTACGATTGAACAAAAAAAAAGTAGCTGTGTAGTCTCCACGTGATGACAAGGAGTACTAGTGGAAAGTAATCTTTGATGATTGGGTTTGCTTCGATTTTCATGCAGACTGAGATGGCCAAGGAGGCGGCTCGTGGCCGGAGCGAGGCACGGCGACGGTGGCTCGCAACATACACGGGCGGCTCAAGCCCAGAGCGAGACACCGTGACGGCAGCGGTCGGTTCAGAAGGTGCAACAGACACGGGCGGCTCAACTTGGAGCAAGCGACCGCGACTCAACGTGCAACAAGAGTCGTCCGAGTCCGTGCTCACGCCTGGCCCCTTCTTCAAGTCGCGGCCGGTTTGACCAATCCATCCCAGTCATGGTTGGTCTCCGATTTTGTGTTTGACTATACGCATGTGAATTTGATCAACAGTGTCTCTTCTTAATGAATAGTAGTACTACTTGATTAATCTTGACGGGAGTAGTTGGAATAAACAATAGATTTGATTGACGGCCCCTGAATTGCAGTGTCGTAGTCAAAAATTCCTTATTCATCAACCTGTATCATGATGAATCACCCAAGGCTAACTCGGACTCGGCGGAATCTCCACGGGGCGTGAGGCGGCCGCACGACCTGTAACCCCTAAACAATCTCAATCTCATATCCGCCGCCGCAAGAACACTTCGTCAATCTTGACTGATGAACTCATTGTTGATGTGAATTTTTCCACACCGGTTTTTGTTGAGCCGGAAAATTGTGAACTTCTCAAACATTAAAAAAGATCCTTTCAAGAACTCAACACCACCGTGCGCAGGCCCCACGGTGGGCGCCAACTGTCGTGGAATTGTCACGGCAGATGTCCTAGTGTGAGGACTTGGTCGCGAGGCCAACGCATCTATGTGGTAGCTTGGAGGGGTTGGTCGGGAGGAGAGACGCGACACACAAGACAAGGATTTAGATAGCTTCGGGGCCCGGGAAACCTCATCCGGTAATAACCCTACATGTTGTTTGTGGCTAGGTCTCATTATGATCATGAGGGGGTCACCGGCAAGCCGGCTCTTTGTGTCTAGCCCTAGAGATTGTTTCTTGTTCCTTGTTTCTCTTTGGGGAGCCCTGCCCCTCCTTATATAAGTTGAAGGGGCGGGTTACATGACTAGTCCTAGTAGGATTAGGATTACTCAATTACAAGTGGAGTCCTAGTCTTGCTTCCTTTGTAAGGGAATATTCCTTACGCTTTCCTCTTAAGCCGGCTCACCATAATATGAGCCGGCCTGCTGGCTCCGTCTGATCCGCCCGCCGGGTCTCCAGCGAGTCGTCAAGCTCCAGTCGAGTCTCTGGTGAGTCACCAAGTCTGGCCGGGTCATAATTCCGGCCGGGCCATACCGCTGGGTATATCCCCGACACCTGTGATATGTGATTAAAAAAACTGCCGGCTTACCATACCAATCTAGTAAGGGTGATAACCCAAAAACTTAGAAGATGATACTTCCAAGTACTTAATATAATCATATGCTGTCGGTTCCCCATATACCTATGTTTGAGATGTGCTGTGTAACAGACTCTCTTTGGTCTTTGTAACCCGGTCATTGACCCTCCAAGTAGGTCAGAGCTATGCTCAGATGAAGTTATAATACTGGCTTGATAACCGAAATCCCTAGGTAATCAGAGCTGTGCTCTTATGAAATTATCATATTGGCTTGATAGCCGAATTACCAAGGTAATCAGAGCTGTGCTCTTATGAAATTATCATATTGGCTTGATAGCCGAATTACCAAGATAATCAGAGCTGTGCTCTCATGAAATTTTCATATTGGCTTGATAGCCGAATTACCAAGATAATCAGAGCTGTGCTCTCATGAAATTTTCATATTGGCTTGATAGCCGAATTACCAAGATAATCAGAGGTGTGCTCTCATGAAATTTTCATATTGGCTTGATAGCCGAATTACCAAGATAATCAGAGCTTGCTCTCATGAAATTTTCATATTGGCTTGATAGCCGAATTACCAAGGTAATTAGAGCTGTGCTCTTATGAAATTATCATATTGGCTTGATAGCCGGATCAAGAGGGTAGTAACACTATGTTCTCTTTGGTGAATACACCTATGTTTGAACAGGAAGCCCCCAAGTGATTTTGAAGAACGGCGTTGCGCCGGATCAAGAGGGTAAGCACAACTATGCTCATTGAGCAGGAAGCCCCCAAGTGACCAATAAGATAAGCCAATAAGGCAGGATACCCATGTTTGAACCGCGCATCATGGCAACAAGTTCTCTTTGGCAATCTTTTAATTTTTTCTAAGAATTCGAACTTTACGAGAAATGGATTCTTTTTGAACCGGAATTTTAAACCGGATATTGAGAGCTTCAAAGCTTCGTGAGAGACAGATTTCCCTTGGGCCGGATTTTAAACATAAATTCTTTATTTTAGTCAGAAATTTTCTGACGGCCTTTAAATTTTCATCAATATAACAGTAGCCTCCGGGACCGGGTTATCCTCCCTCAAATGACCCGGAGTTCTTGAATAGGCTGGGTCATGTCATTGTAGCCCCCTAGTCTTAAGACGACTCGAGGAGTTGTCTTGAGATTCTCCATATTTAACCGTGATATAAACCGGTATGAGTCATTAAACAGCTCAGTGATATAAAAATCCCCTTTGCATTTAGACAACTTGTCCTACATTGGAACACTTGCAAGCCAGAGTATTGCTCTTTTAAAGAAAGCAATATGTAACATAAAAATATGTTGGATGGATTTCACATCATATGTCAGGCCGGAAATTATCCACCGCGGAGTTGATGATCACCACGGTGAAGCTAAAATCAATCACAGCCGAGTCGGCCGCGGGAGCAGACAGATGAGCCGGCCGCGGCGTTGTAAGCCGGCACGGCCGCGGGCGAGTCGGCCGCGGGCGCGGACTACAAGTCAGTCGCGTGTGTTGATGAAGCGGGGGGCGGCGACTTACTCACGTATCCGCCCAGCAGCACGACACGGACAAGCGCTAGTGCAAAAATAATATTGGCGCACGCCCCTTGCGACACCTTTGTAACAAATAATGGTCCTGTGAAAAAATACCACAGAGCAGAGTAATTGTTCTCAAACAATTTAATATGTGCTGATAAAATAAAACGAAAGGATAACACCTAATATTTTTCATTGGATGAATGTGGACAGTTGATTAGTAGTGGTCGGCTCACAGTGAGGCCACAGAGGAGCAGGCCGCGAGGGCGGCTCAGAGCGAGGCCGAGCAACAGTGGCCTCGAGGCGGGGCGATTCCAGCGAAGCCCGGTGGCTCAGGCAAGTTTTTAAGACCGGGAGACCGGGCGAGGCCGTAGTGGCAAGCCGAACGGGCGGCCCATGGTGGCATCGGCAGCTCAAGACGACTCGGAGGCGAGAGCCACGGCAGGAGCAGCGGGTTGAGGCCGGCGGCTCAAGGGCGCGTCCGAGGAAACGGATGGCGGGGCCATGGAAACCCGTGATGAGCGGTGGGGAAACAGGTGCGCGACGCAGTCGGAGGCAGCTCAAAGCAATGGAGGCGCAGCCGGCAACAGTGGCGAGGGCGTTGCGGAAGCAGTAACCGCGGCGGCGGGTCGGTGGAATAAGAGTACAGCTGTGACGAGCCGACAAGTAGTGGCCGACAACAAAGCAGCCGGGGGCGAGGCCAGCGGAGGCAATTCGACGCCGGGTTGCAGAGGCGGGTCAATGTGCATCGGAGGCAGAGGCGGAGACTCGGAGTTCTTGAATGCAGCTCTGTAGAGGCCGGTATGTCAAACTTCTCCAGCTGAACAAAACTCCATAGCAAGCACAGGTTCGTTTGACTACAATAATGGATTATTCATTCAGCACCGTAGGAGCAACTGTTGAGCAAAATCAAGGGAACTGAAAACTCATTGTCACCACGACCCGTCGTCCTGCAGCTGCTGTGTCTGGGGGTTTTCTCCAATGAGTATTAGCGAGCAGGCAGTGTGCTTCACGATGGACTGACGAGGCATCGTCTCGCAGCAGAGGGAGAGGCGAGTTGATTTTTCGGGGCAGCTCTTGAACAACAGAACATCAAGGCGGCTCGTGGTAGCGGGGCCGCACCAGCGACTCGGACGAGGACGGCGGCTCGCAGGCGAGGCCACAGCAGCGCAGGCAGGTCAAAACTGGGCGGTTTAAAAGGCGCTGTGGCAGAGACGGGCGCGGCGACTCGCCATTGGCGGCAACTCGATGACCAGGTAGTAAAGGCAACGACAAACTGATGTCGGTTTGCAAGCATCAGCTCAACAGTGTGGAGGCGAGACCGTAGGTAGTAGTAGAAATGAACCGGCGAGGCGGCTCGAGATAGGCCACACGGCGAGTGGGTGAGCCCGTGGTTGAGCGGAGGCAGGCCGGGCAGCTCGGAGGCGGGGCCACGCACCACTGCGGCAGAGTAGTCTGGGTCGCAGTCATACCCGCTTCTCGATCACGGGCGACCTGGTTGACCCACGTCCGCATCCATCTCCAAGCCGTGGCCTTCTTCCATTGGTAAAAAACCTTTGGTTGGTTTGACCTTTCGTTGGTTGTTCTCCACCAGTAGATCAGTGGCCATAGCAGATGCCTTTTTTTTGTTGGAATTTTGTCCTGCTTGTAGTAATAATAGCAAGGTGTCCTCTTAGCGGATCGTGTGGAGCGGCAGCACTAGCAACCGATCACATTAGCCCGTGGCCGATCAGTAGGCGGGTCAATTTTACCTTCCCATGAAAGTAGGAACGACGAGACGCCTTCGCTTTGGCCTTCCGCCGCCCTGTGGAATTTCCTTGGGACTTGTAGTGCCACAGGAAAAAATTTCTTCTGTCTCGGTCTCGGCGAATCTTCATGGTGCGTGCGTGATGGACATCTAGAGGGTGCTTGAATACGTTTTAGTCTCATGACTAAAAGTAATGGGACTAAAACTTGTTAGCCTCATCCATGCTTGGATCCAAATACTAAAGAGATTAAAATCAAGTTAATGCGCATTTATTATCCTTCAAACCCTCCAATCCAGAACTCGCGTTTGTTAAAGGAGAGGAGTTAAATGAGGAGAGAGAGGACTAATCCACATTTTAGTAGGGGTACCCCTGACTAAAAACTTTTAGTCTCAAGACTAGTTTTAGCCCCTTTTTAGTCAGGGGTGCTTGGAACTTTAGCCTCTTAAAGAGACTATTTTTAGTCAGACTAAAATAAGTCCCTTGGATCCAAGCACCCTCCTAGTCCGTTCAAGCGACACGTGTCATCGTTCCAAAAAATATTCAATCTGGCTTTGAACTGGATCGCCTGTCGGTCATATCAACTTGGCAACTTTGCGGCGGCGTATCCGACACAATTCTAGTTTCTCTTGGACCAAAACCTCGTCGTACATCGAGCTCCAAGGTTACTCATGATTCTGAGCATAACATGGTGAATTCGCCAGCTCTGACAAAGTTTCGTCCCATGCCGGTTTATCTTGCGTGATTGTTCCTACTGGCTTTTCTTTGCTCCGACACATCACGAGCTTCTTGATCCCTAAAGAAATCCCTCCAAGAACTCAACACCACCGTGCCCCACGGTGGGCGCCAACTGTCGTGGAATTGTCACGGCAGATGTCCTAGTGTGAGGACTTAGTCATGAGGCCAACGCATCTATGTGGTAGCTTGAGAGGGGTTGATCGGGATGAGAGAGGCGAGGCGGATCAACACACGAAACAAGGATTTAGACAGCTTCAGGCCCCGGGAAACATCATCCGGTAATAGCCCTACATGTTGTTTGTGGCTAGGTCTCATTATGCTCATGAGGGAGTCGCCGCATACACCAGCTCTCCTCTTTTGTTGTGTCTAGTCTTAGACATTATTCAGCCTGTCCCTCTTGGGGTGCCCTGCCCCTCCTTATAAAAGTTGAAGGGCGGGTTACATGACTAGTCCTAGTAGGATTAGGTTTACTCTATTACAAGTGGAGTCCTAGTCTTGCTTCCTTTGTAAAAGAATATTCCTTACGCTTACTCTTAAGCCGGCCCACCATAACATGAACCGGCCTACTGGGCCTTGGGCCTTAACGTCCGTCTGACCCGCCCGCCGGGTTACTAATGAGTCACCAAGATCGGGCGGGTTACCCATGAGTCGCCAAGCTCCGGGCGGGTTGCCAGTGAGTCGCCAAGATCCAGCCAGGTCATACATCCAGCCAGCTTACACCGCGGGGTATATCCCCGACACTATGCTAACTCAACAAACACCTTCGAAGATACCTGTAGAGCATCTTAATGATCACCCAGTTATGTTATGACGTTTGATAGCACACAAGATATTCCTCTAGTATCCGGGAGTTGCATACTCTCATAGTCGAAGGAATATGTATTTGACATTAAGAAAGCAATAGCAATAAAGTAAACGATCAATATGCTAAGCTAACGGATGGGTCTTATCCATCACATTTTTCTCCTAATTATGTGATCCCGTTATAAAATGACAACACATGTCTATGGTTAGGAAATCTTAAGCATCTTTGATCAACGAGCTAGTGTAGTAGAGGCTTACTAGGGACACGGTATTTGTTTATGTATTCACACATGTATTTAAGTTTCCGATCAATACAATTCTAGCATGAATAATAAACCTTATCATGAATAAGGAAATATAAAATAAGAACTTTATTATTGCCTCTAGGGCATATTTCCTTCAGCCTCCCACTTGCACTAGAGTCAATAATCTAGATTACATTGTAATGAATCTAACACACATGGGGTCTTGGTGCTGATTATGTTTTGCTCGTGGAAGAGGCTTAGTCAACAAGTCTGCTACATTTCGATCCGTATGTATCTCGCAAACTTCTATGTCTCCATCCTTGACCTTTTCACGAATGGAGTTGAAGTGTCTCTTGATGTGTTTGATTCTCTTGTGAAACCTGGATTCCTTCGCCAAGGCAATTGCTCCAGTTTTGTCATAAAAGATTTTCATTGGACCCGATGCACTGGGTATTACACCCAGATCGGATATGAACTCCTTCATCCAGAATCCTTCATGTGCTGCTTCCGAAGTAGCTATGTACTCCGACTCACACGTAGATCCCGCCACGACGCCCTGCTTGGAACTGCACCAACTACCAGCTCCACCATTCAATATAAATACGTATTTGGTTTGTGACTTAGAGTCATCCGGATCAGTGTCGAAGCTAGCACCGACGTAACCATTTACGACGAGCTCTTCGTCACCTCCATAAACGAGAAACATATCCTTGGTCCTTTTCAGGTACTTCAGGATGTTCTTGACCGCTGTCCAGTGATCCACTCCTGGATTACTTTGGTACCTCCCTGCCAAATTTATGGCAAGGCACACATCAGTTCTGGTACACAGCATTGCATACATGAGTAGGCACGTTTTTTGTCATGCATGTACATCCATGACGATTTTATGACAGAATCAAGATAGTCATACATGTGCTGTCGTAGAAGTGTTCCATGACATTACCAAAATTATCATCACGGAAGTGTCCACTTCCATGACGATAAATCGCGTCACGTAAGTGCTTTCGTCAAGGGTGACCGACACGTGGCATCCACCGTAACGGAACGCCGTTAAGCTATCGGGTCGGGTTTTGGATCCGATAACCCGTTAACAGCCCCGACCAATGGGGAATTTCCACGTGTAAAATTCTTATTGACCGGACGAAACACATGTCAGCTCGTCAGTGGGTCACATAGGCGCCTATGATATGTCGACACGTGCCACGACCCACCACTGGCCCATTTATCTTACAAAGCCGGCCCGTTTGACTTGGTCAAAAGTTAACGGGCTGGCTCATGAAAAGCCTGTTAACGGTCTCTTCGCAAATAGCCCATTTTACGGCCCGTTAGGCCCTAAAGGAAATCGACCCAACAACATCATGTGGGCCGTCGAATATAACACCAGCCCATTTCACTTTCGGCCCATGTATGGCCCACGACGTCTTTCGGCCCATATGAGGCCTTTGTATCTTTCGGCCCTTTACAGGCCCACGGTGACTCTAGCCCATAATGAACAGTAATTTTCTTTCTACCCGTTAACGTCTGCGTGATTTACATGGGCTGTTTCCAGCCGTGTTAGCTTCGGCCTATCGACGGCCCATACGTTCTTGGGCTCCTTTTCGCCCTCGACATTTCGGCCCACATCGCCTGTTCCCTAATGGGCCAAATTCGCCCATGGGAAGAGTCGGCCACATCGGCATGTTCCCCAAATGGGCAAAATTCAGCCCATGGCAAGAGTCGGCCCGCATCGCCTCGTTACCCTAATGGGCCAAATTCGCCCATGGCAAGAGTCGCCCTGCTTCGCATGTTAACCCATTGCGCCTGCTTCCACTCGGCTCTATATTCTGGCCCATTAACGACCCGTTATGCCTGTGACAGAATTAAGCCTTTGCAGTCCTACGGCTTGTTAACGGCCCGTTACCGTGCTAGGCCGATACCAATTACGCCCGATTACGGCCCATGTAGACCCATTTATCCGATGGCCCGAGGCCCACCGACTACAGGCCCATTTATCGACGGCCCGAGGCGCACCGATTACAGGCCCATTTATCGACGGCCCGTAGGAGACCCATGGATCCTACGGCCTGTATATGGCCCATGGTAGTTGCGGCCACTAGCAAACCAGGGAAAAAGAAGACTAGGAAATAAATAAGGTCAAACTAACGCTAGGCTATTAAGGCGATTGCATAGATTACATTCACTCGGCATCAAAGATCGCCACTCAAAGGCAAGTATAGGGAACACCCTACACTATACAAAAATGGCTTGCTGTTTTCTTCAGCCGGTGGCTGCACGTTAATAATAAATTTTGTATCGCACCAAAACAAATTACAACTATATAACAAAAGGAAGGTTGGCATAAAACTTAACATTCTAGCAGATAAATGCACCACCAGAAGTTCAGAAGCTCAACTCATTTGACCTGACTGTTACGTTTTCATGCGTCAGATTGTCCGATGGAGCACCATAACCCTCGCCTTCATTTCCCCTAGGCTCCTGAACAACATAGCAAATGACTGATAGTCTGGTTTCAAAACCATGCATATCTTGATGACATTGAGCAATGTTTCTCCTTGTTTCACAAAGGGCCTCTGTTAGGGAATGGACTTGTGTCTGGAGCGCAGATACAACATTGCTTTGAGCTTGCATATCTTGGTCATGAGGCAGTTTGGACAATATTGCCTTAACAACCAACCCAGTATTACGCAGGAACGTGCTTTTGGCACTATTAGTGGACAGTGCATCGACCCACCGCAAAGAAGAGTCGACATTGCGGTTATAGTTGCCTCGCCACCTTCGTAAGGTGGCGGTTCCACCATTTTTTCCATAGCTCGCTGAAAAGTTGAGGTTTTACATTAGTAGTACCGTAATGTAAGATATTAAGGAGGCAACAAAACCAAACAAAATAGCTTTGGTCTATATACGTAACTTATTCGGTGAACCCATGTAAAATATTAGTTGTATTTTATTGCAAAGTACATAATAAAACACGGTTCCAAACATATGACCATGTACCATCGCTAATGTGTTGTCTATTTATTCACATTTTATTGAGGGCTAAGAATAAAGAGACAAAGTTTATAATACGGTAAGCATAGTATGACATCATTCATATCACAAAACAACTGAGAACAGACAAACAGGCAATTGTAACATTGTGTGGGCAAGTCCAAAGATGGAACTAGATTACGGGTCAAGATAAAAGGAACATCACTCCTCTCTTTTAAACCTTGTAAGGTGCAATGATACGCTAAGACAATTGTGTATAAAATTGAAAAGAGTAATAGACATTGGCTGCAAACCATGCAGTTCAAGGCACAAGTCAGAGTAAGTAGTAGTTAAAAGGCATGAGGATTAAGGACTTACAACAATGGCTTTGATCGGTGTAGTCATGCCCTTCTTCTTGCTGGTGTGACAGTCCTTGAAGATTTCCACATCATTTGGTTCAGGTACTTTTTGGTCCTTATGGGCTTTCCTCGCATTTCTAACAAGTCAATATAGATCCGATAATATGGTACATCGAAAAGAGTGAAATAGTAGCTAATTACAAGAGCCTCGCAGTGCAATATAGCTACGAGATCCCGTCGTTCGTTGGAATTTCACTTTCAGACGGTTGGCCTTGTTCTTTGAACAGTTCACCTACAAGAAGATAGATTTGTGTGGCACATGCGTAAATAGGACTTCAACATGTGATCTGATCACATATATATAATGTACCGATACTGGATCGCATCAAAGGTTTAACAAGGCCCCTCCAGCCTTCATCCGATATATTTTCCAATCGGAGATGTTTGGGAAAGTTCACCGTTAGCCTTGCCTTCAAAGTGAGTTTTCCTCAAGTTATACCGACATCGCCGCAGAGTAAACTTGAAAACATGGGTGCAAGCTTGTCCGGTTGCATCATCTTGGCTATCGAACTTGAACCTCATCTCGCTGAAAATTATGGGAGTCTCATTATCAGCAACCTAGAAAGTATGGGACAGAGCAAGACGATATTACTAGTTTCCAAACATAACCATACTTACAGATAAATGGTCGAGGAAGGTGTTGAACTGGGTTTCGTCTTTGTCATTCCTGTACTGGATCCATGTTGGGAGGATACGTACATGACACCTAACGGCAACCGCTGCCTCTGATACTAACTTGGCTGACTCTATAGCATCACGTGGCCTTTTAAACCTGCCTCAAAACGGATCTCCGCCTTCCTCCTCTAGATTTAGTTAACCTATCGAGCATTATCCTCGATGTTTGTTTCCTCTTGCGCCTAGGTGCTAGTCCAACAACGAACATAGGAAGTGCTAGTGTACATCGAATCGTGAGACTACATATAAAGAAGCATGGAATCAGAATTTGACTCAAAGAACTACCTTCTTGCTGTTGAAGCTCACAAGGTTCATCTGATATTGCCAACTCGCCTTGTGTCAAGAGTGCTTGGGAAGTAGTGTCAGGTGGCAAGGGAGCTTGGGAACGTGCTGCTAGCTCAGTTGACGCACGAGTAAGTTGTGCAACTGGTAGTACTGTGGTAGGTGTTGCAAGAACTAGGGCTGTCTCTGCTTGTTTGGTGGCAGCTATTTGTTTCTGTTTGACTTTTTTTGCAGCTCGTGTAGCATGGGACACTACTAGAAAAAGGGCTATAGATGGGATTGACACTAATGGCGCACCAGACAAGCGGTGCGCCATTAGTATATACTAATGGCGCACCACCTTCTGATACGCCATTAGAGTTGAAACTACTAATGGCGCACTCGCCCAAGGTGCACCATTAGTATCAAATTTTTTGAACTAGTGCGCCTGTCCAAACATACTAATGGCACATTCAGACTCGGGCGCCATTACTAGTTGTAACTAGTAATGGCGCACTGTCGGAAAGTGCGCCACTAATGTTGTTTTTTATTATATTTTTTATTCCTTTTTTGTAAAATTACTAATGGCGACTGCTCCACCGCACGCCATTACTAGTTTAAACTAGTAATGGCGATCGTGGAACAAAGGCGCCATTAGTATGTTTTTCTTTTTGTAAAACTACTAATGGCGCACCACCGTAAGGTGCGCCATTAGTAACTGGATTACTAATGGCGCATTTAGAGTTGGTGCGCCATTAGTAAGTGGGCAGCAACAAGTTATTTTGGACAGCCTCTCCTACCCACACTCACTTTCTCCCCACTTCATTCTCTCCACCTCCTCCTTGTCTCGGTGCCTCCTCTTTTCACCTCATTTCCACCATAGATTCATTCAAATTAAGTGGTTAAATTACCTTGTTTTGATAGGTAAGTAAGGGGAAGCTATATTTATATTGTTCTCCCTACAACAATGTGCACATGCACTTTTTATGGCCTAGCTAGATCTATGTATGTTCGTGGTGTTGCATATGTTTGTGGTGTTGCATATGTGTTTGTGTTTGGAGGTTTACCGGTATTTGAAATGCGATAGTTGCCAATATTTTGCCGGAATGTTGATTCATTTCCGTTTCAAATGAGAATTTTGGCATTAAGCATTCTTTTGGTCCTATTTTTAGGGAAAGTCATGCCAAATTTTTTCTTGGTTCTAAAATATCGCTTTTGCTCTACCTCGCAGCGCATTATGGTCCGCACGATGACCAAGGCATCGTGGAATAGGTTTTGCGGTCCGCGAAGGCCGAGATGCTTCAAAAGAACGAGACGGAGATAAGATGTCCGTGTCGATGATGCAAGTCAAGAGCCTTATTGCGGACCCGGATTCCGGCAGGTGCGGACCACCTGCTCTTGCGTGGTTTCATGGATGGCTATCGGTGGCAAGGTGATGAAGATGACTATGAAGTCGCCCATGGGGGCCGGGCAAGAAATGAGGAAGGGCAAGAAGACAACCACCGCATTCGGGCGGGCGAGAAGACGAAGAATCCCGTGGAGATGATCACGACGGTGATGTTGCATACGCCATCATGTAGAAGATGCAGGACATGATGATGAGGAAGATGCCGAGGCATTTACGGCATGATCATGAAGATGATGATGCCGGGCGGAGCGCATTTACTTGGACCATCGATGGGATGGGTGCAGGACCTCATATTCAATAGCTGCTTCTCAAGCGCATGTGATAACGCAAGAGATGCCGCCCGAGAGAAAGCCAAGATGGATCAACTTGAGTTAGACGCGGTTACTCCATTGTATGAAGGATGCATGCCCGATGATACCCGCCTAAAAGTAACGCTCATGGCTCTGGAGATGAAGGTAAAACACAAAATGACCGACGCATGCTTCAACGAGAACATGTCATTCTGGCACGAACGTCTTCCCAAGGGGAACAAGTGCCCGACCAGTTTGGAGGAGGCGAAGAAAATAGTGTGTCCTCTGGATTTACCGCGACGTGAAATACCATGTGTGCATGAACAATTGCATCATTTATCGGGACGAGCACGCTGGAGTCTACCATATGTCCGTGTGCGGCGCCACTCGATACAAGAAGAGGAAGAAAGCTCCTCGAAAAGTGGTGTGGTACTTTCCGATCACTCCTCGTCTGCAGCGGTATTTCGCGGACCCTAAGGTAGCAAAGCTCCTGCGTTGGCACGCGGATAGGGAGAAGAAGCGAGAAGATGACCCAAATGATCCGGAGATAGCTAAAAAAGACAAGATGCTGAGTCACCCTAAGGATGCGAGCCAGTGGCAAGCGTTGAACTTCGAAGACCTAGAATTTGGGAACGATCCAAGGAACATCGTGGCCGGGCGCGAGCACCGATGGAGTCAATCCGCTTTGGCAGCCAGAGAAGCACACATAGCACCTGGCCTGTGTTTGTGTGGATGTACAACCTTCCCCCCTGGTTGTGCATGAAGAGGAAGTACATTCACATGAGTATGCTAATTGAAGGACCGAAACAACCATGGAACGACATCAATCTGTATCTGGGGCTGCTGAAAGAGGAGCTTGACACGCTGTGGAAAACGCCAGCCAATACGTGGGACGCCGCAGAGAAAGAATATTTCCTATGAGAGCCGCAGACCGCTCATGACGGTGCACGACTATCTCGGTTACGGATATCTCGCGGGCAGGTAGTCCATGGATTTTCCGGATGCGTAAGGTGCATGGATGACACAACGATCGCCAGCCTAGTAGAGATCCTGTGTCTTCGAAAAACCGTGTTCATGGGACATCGAAGGTGGCTTCGCTGACGATGACCCGTGGAGGAAACGCAAGGATTTGTTCGATGGTGAAATCGAACCCCAAAAACGCCCGTGGTACGAGGAGCGGCGAGGAAATAGACAAGCTGTTGAAAATTGGAAAGACCGCCCACCGCCGGAAAGAAGCAAAAGGCGCCAGAGCCGAAAGAAGTGAAAGGCGCCAGAGCCGCTGAAGGTATGGAAAACGAGGTTCGCTTTCCGGGACTTGCTGCATCGAAGATCCACCGTGTGCCTCACAGCCTTGATGTCATGCATATCACGAAGAACGTGTGCGAGAGTCTGCTTGGTACCCTGTTCAACATGCCAGAGAGGACCAAAGATGGGCCGAAAGCAAGGGCAGACTTGAAATCAATGGGCATCAGGCAGGAGCTTCACACTAATGATGATGATGATGATGATGAGGCGAAGCAGGACACAATAAGTCGTCGCAAAGGCAAAAAGGCCAAGAAGACCGGAAATGACTACCCTCCCGCGTGCTTCACTCTAAGTCGAGGAGATCGGCAGTTTTTCACCTGCCTCCTAGGAGTAAAACTTCCTTACGGTTACGCTGGGAAGATAAGCAGATACCTAGACCCAACAAGGTAAGTTCGATGGGATGAAGTCTCACGACCGTCACGCGTCGATGACGCAGATACTTCCGGTTGCAATCCGTGGGATCATGGACGCGCACGTCCGTGAAACGCTATTTGGCCTATGCAACTTTTTCGACGCCATCTCGGAAGTCGATTAGCGTGAGGCAACTCGTAAGGCTACATGAAGAGATCGTGGTGATACTATGCGAGCTTGAGATGTACTTCCGCCCGCATTCTTCGACGTTATGGTGCATCCGCTGGTCCATATAGTGGAGGATATCATCCAACTCGGGCCGACGCTCCTCGCACAAAGATGATGCCGCTCGAAAGGATGAATGGTGTCATCAAAGGATACGCTCGCAACATGTCACGCCCAGAGGGAAGTATAGCTGGGGCTTTTCGATCAAGAGTGCATCTCCCATCGCAGGAATTATCTAGGCATTGAGAACCCCGCTGGTCCGCCCGTCATAACAGCACCTCGGCAAAGGCTCGCTGGATGGGGTCACCGTGAGGGTCGCCGCGAAATGCATGTCGACTTAGAGGGTCGACTCGCCGACTTTGAAAGAGAAAACCTAGTTGCGCTACAACACATAGACGTGGTCGATCCTTGGGTGGTAGAGCACAAAACCTTTATTAAGAAGACGTACAATGACCGAGGCCAACAGAGGACGGACGGTGATATAATCAAAGAGCACAACTCATGTTTCACGCGTTGGTTCAAGCAGAAGCTTCATTGCACTTTTTACATGAGGATTCTTCCGCTGAAGAACAACTCATATTCGCCTTGTCACAGGCGCCGAGCACAACCTCGATGACCTATGAGGCGCACGATATCAACGGCTACACATTCTACACCGAGGCCAAGGACATGAAGAGCGATGGTTATCGTAACTCCGGGTAACAATGGAATCCTACACCGGTAATGACAAGGATAGATACTACGGAAGGATCGAGGAGATCTGGGAGCTGAGCTACCGGAGAGAAGGTCCCGATGTTCCCGTCGAGATGTAAGGGCGCCCTAAAAGAAGACCGGTATTTCACCACCATGGTTATACCCGAAGCCAAATCCAAGATCATGGGCGCAAACGCGTCACCGCTAAAAATGAGCCATGGGTACCGGCTTCCCAAGTTGACCAATGCTTTTTCATTACCGACCACAAAGCCCGGTCGTGTTGTCGTGAGGAGAGGCAAAAGGAAGATCATCGGAATGGATGGAGTAGCCAATGAGCAAGACTGACAAGTACGGCGACCCAAGGATCGAACATGACGACGATGATGAAGTAGCAGCATACACCACAAGAAGAAGAAGGACCACCCTACCTAAAGGACGTCTGCTCCACGTAAGAACTCCATTTGCGAAAAAGAAGGGCAAGAAGATTGTGAACAGATAGCTAGCTAAGATCGATTGTATTTAAATCGTAGCCTTCATTTCTCGATTGTATTTCATGGGCACTTTTTGAACTATCATGAATATTTTTAAATTTCATGGACACTCGATCTCGATCCCTCCATCTCGATCGCTATCCCACCTCGCCAGATCCGCCCCTCGCCGAAGCACCCCCGTCCACTGCCACCGCCACGACCCCGCACCCTCGATTCCCTACTCAACCGCCACGACCCCCGCACCCCTCCCTACTCAACCGCCGCCGACCCCCGCACCCCTGCACCTCCCCGCCTCCACCAAAGCATTACTGTTTGATGATATTTTTAAAAAATTATTACTGTCTTATAAAAAATATTACTGTTATGATTTAAACAAGTTTGATCATATTTAAACACAAATAAGTATCAAACAGCATTTTAAATGCATAAAAATTGTGGAGCTCAGGAATCGAACCAGTGACCTCTGGTGTGAGAACTCGTCACGACTACCGTGCTAGTAGAGGGAACTTGATGTGGATCAGGTCGTGGAAGATAACCTGTTGGCTCGAAAGAAATCAAAAAAAAAAACTAATGGCGCACAAGGGCGAGGTGCGCCATTAGTATGGATGTACTTATGGCGCACCGAGGTGTGGTGCGCCATTAGTATTGTGCCGCCCCCATCCATATTTCCTCCCCGGCCCAAACCTATCCCCTCTCTCTCCCTCTCCTCGCCTTGATCCCCTTCCCATCTCCTCTCCCGACGCCGCTGTTCCCCGCCGACGCCGCTTCGATGCCGCCGACGCCGACGCCGCCGACGCCCGACATCGCCGACGCCCGACGACGCCGACGCCGACGCCGCCCGACGCCGCCGACGCCTCGACGCCACCTGGTGAGTTCCCTTTCATCCAAGGAGGAGAAGGTGCTGCTGTGGATCCTTCTTGTACCTCCCGTCTCCATCTAGCTGACCGTGGTCGCCTCTCGCTCTGCAGGTAGAGCGCGCCCGGGCGACCAGTGACGAGGACGACGCCGGGAGAGGAGGGCCACGTCGCCTCGGCTCGACCGGTGGTGCTTCAGCCTCGGCTACAAAGAAACATAGGTGAGTCCCCCACCCCCTTCTATTCTTCCTCCTCTCTGGTCTGGGCTGGGTCAATTGTTAGCTTCGACCCTTCAGGATTGACTCGACCCATTCGCTTCGGTACGCCATTCATGTCACGAACGTCGTACGTTCCTGAAGGAGGACCCGCAGCCTTCACGAATCTTATCAACCGTCACGAAAAAGTTCGTTTGGGGTAGTGTTTGCATCATTTGGAATTGTATTTATTATTCATGTTAGCTGCTGACCATTTCAAGGAATTAAACACTTCCTGTGATGTGCAATCTTAATGTAAGCTTGTGAAATGATATACTTGCAATCGATAAGTATTATTTATCATTGCTCACCAGGTTCCAAATTCCCTTCAGGACTCAGAATCGCAATGTTCATTTTTATTTATTTTTTGTAAATGGAGCAAGACCATCTTGAGTACCATTAGTCAAATCAGATTTACCTCAAATGTAACATCACTGTGAACTGGGTCTCAACCAGATTGTCTCAACTTCACTCCAATCATATGCTCTGGATGTACTATGTGACATTGGTGATTGCTCAGCTACCCACATTCAGTTTTCTCAGTATCATGCACATTTGCATCTTGTGTCTGAGTTTTTTTGTGCGTAAGGCAGGTGACATGTTACGCTTTACATCGTCCATGGAATATACAAGTTTAACACCCATATTGTTAATGGGGTCTCAAACCGTGAAAAGTATATTGGATCTCAAATCGTATTCTTAGCGGTGGCTCCTTCTATGTTCTTTTAGTCGACGATGAAATGAAGTGCATAATCCTCCTTGTTTAGCAAGTTGCACCCGATTTTGTTAAAGAGTTCGTAACACTAGTTAAACCGAAAGAAATATTGCATTATAACTCTGGCTAAGTATTGAAACATAATACAATTCTGCTTATGTGTTGCATCTTTTGGAACTATATTTATCATTACCATTTCAAGGAATCTGCACTTCATGTGATGTTCGATCTCAACTTTGGCTTGAGAAAACATGTACTGATAAGCAAAATAACGGTTATCATGGTCCGAATCATGTTGAAGATTGTGCACCCCGGTTGAAAGCAGATTGCCTCAAGCAGGAAATCACTAGGAATTGTGCTTCTGGATGTATTATGTGCCATTGGTCTTTTTTATAAGCAAAACAATTGTTAGCTTTTAGATGTTGTGGTGGTTCACTTGGGGGTATGTGTAGCAGCTTAGCAAAAACAGAGGACTAAAGTGCTCTGCTTTGGCAAACCAAAGGCATGCATGCCTTTTTTCTTCTTCATTTTTTCATCGACGATTTAATGCCGGGTAACTCGACAAAGCAGCTAGCTAAAGGTGTGTTCCTTTACAAGCATAGTAGAGCATAATATGGATTCTAATGTTCAACTCGACTAAACAGGTTCTCGCAAACGGTCTTTCATCGCACTTGATCAAGAAGTAGGTGTCTGCTATATCCTGCACTTGAGGTGAGTTGTGTTCTCAGGTTTACATTGCAATGGGCACTCTTCTTGTAAACACAAATTCAGATTTATATACTATATGCTAGCATGACTGTTTTTATTAGGCATGACAAAGGCAGTAGTTGATGTATCTTGGGTTGATTATAAAGTTGTTTGGGTTTAATATTACCCAAAGCATGATGATGTATCAATGTAGCGTTAGCATATGATCCAAGTGCTAGTACCGCTAGTAAATAGCTAATACAGCTTAATGAAGAAGAAAAAAATGCTAGTACAGTTAATGAAGAAGAAAAAAACTGCTACTACTGCTAGTAAATAGCATCGTGTCTTTTATATATGGCCAATACAGTCCGATGGAAAATACAGTTATTGAAGAAGAAAACAATTGCTAGTACTGCTAGTAAATAGCATCGATCAATGTCTTTTATATATGGTAATCGCTAGTAAATAGCTTCTTCTATATACTAATTTGCATCAAAGTGTAGAACAAAGCATCGACTGAATAACTAATAAAGGGTAATTAACCTAACTATTCATTTTTCCTTAGGTTAATATTAAAATGTCCAAAGGTATATATATTTGAAAATGATTGCTGCTAGATGTTAATTTGCTGGTACTAGCTAGAATTTGGCACCTAAAAGCAAAAGCAAAAGCTAATTAACTGCTGGGTAATAGCACTGGTACTAGGTAGCTAAAATATGTGTTCAAACACCGAGAGAAGAAACACTTACTACATACATATGCTCAAGAAACACTTACTAACCGTAAAAGGTTTTGACTTGAAATGTTAATAGCACAGAGAGCACCACAAGTTAAACACCTCAATCTGTTAGTATTTGTCTGCATTTTCTCACATTCTTCTTGTATCCGATCCAAAGATTGCTTGTAGTGGTTTGTCCAAAAATGTTGAATGATACCGCTTGGAGATGCATATATTGTTTCACCTCTTCACATGCCAATGTATTTTCCATGTTGTGACGGAGGCCTTTTTGCCTTGTCCACCCGAGAGGCCCTTGAGTTTGCTGGAATGTCAATTAACTTCCGCTCCAAAGAATTGGTACGATATGTCCTATTTTCAGCAAAGGTCATGCTGAAATTTTTCGTGAATTTTAGCATGACTTTGCTAAAAATAGGACATATGGGGTACTTGTGACTAATGCATGGGCCGGGTACTTGTGACTAATGATGAAAGCTTAGGCTTTTAGGGTGCCTCAAGGCCGAAAAACCCTCAATGATAAAAGCTTAGCTTTTAGGATGCCTCGTGTCGAAAAACCCTAAATGATGAGACCATGATCTTGTTCCTTGACAATAACCAACTTTTTGACCAAACTTTGTTCCTATTTAGAGAGAAACATGGCCAACAACGATGATGCCGGGGGTTCGGGCGGCAAGGCATTCTGGGAGCTGTCCCAGGAGATGGAGGAACAACCTCACTTGTATGAGGACGCCGCCTTTCCCCATCGATCCCGAGACCACCGATGGTACCGCCGAGGATGACCCCACCGATGCCACCACCGATGGTGCCGCCGAGGATGCCACCATCGATGATGGCGGCGCACACACGTATGGCAGCCAACCGAAGAGGCAACGGAAGGACCGGCGCTCGACTGCGTTTCTCGCACCCTCAAGGAGGAAGTTATCAAGTGGACTCGACGGAATCCAACGGCGCTCGAATCTAATAGTCAAGGGGTACTCGCTTCAGCTAGGGTGCATTATCCGAGCACCGCCTCGATCAACACTGAGAACTTGAGGCATCCTGACCGAGGGAATTTGCGCAACCTCCTCTTCACGAAGCTGCACGAACGATACAAGTTCCCCGCTGAATTTGAAAACACAAGCCTCAAAGGGAATAAAGTGAACAATGCTGCCCTCACGAAGATGAGCAAGGCCCTGTCTACTTGGAAAAGCAATGTGAAGAGAATGATCGAGAAAGGTGAGAGTTATGAGAATATCAAGGAGAAAATCCTTCGATCACCGAAGATGACTACAACGACTTCAAGATCAATTGCTCGAGCACCGCAAACTCCGAATCAAGTCGGGGGGAAAGAAATGCGGAGCTGAACTTAGGGGAACACACACTCGGTCCCGGCGGTTACAGAGTGGCGGAGCCTATATGGGACAAGGAGGAGGCGGACTGCGGCCGAGCAAGGCCTACCGCCTCTTCGATAAATACGGTGACAAGCAGATCAGGAACTTTGTCAGGGCCCGTAGAAAAAGGACCCAAAACAAAGGAGCTTACCACGGATCCAAGACCAGTGGCGCTTGAGCTTGTTCTCGTAAGGAATACACCCCGCTGTAATTAGCTCCATATGGTTGCATTCTAATTAATGAAGCCAAATTTCTAAATGGTTCACATTCCTTCCGCAGCGACTAAAAGCAGAGCGCTGGCCCACTAAGAGCAACCCTTGGGACACCACTCTAAATAGGGCGTTGAATGTAATGAAGAACAAGGATAAGCTCAAGAAGTTTATCGCCACCTGGTCGTGGTGGTCGGCAAAGGTTTGTCGACAAAATGGTCGCCATACTATAACACCGGTGGGCGAAAGGAGAAAAAGACCAGCTCGGAAAGCCAAAGGCGTGAGGTTCAAGAACTCAAGGCATGTGGCGCGGATTCCGGAGATTGTCCAAGAGCAAGTGCAACAACAACTCGGAGCGCATTTATCACCGCCATTGTGCCTACCTTGATCAAGGGGTTGAGTGCGTGGATTGCGGGCGTCCAATAGGGGCCGCCCCCGATTCCTACCTTCACGGCCAGCAACTCGCAGAACGCGATGGCGGGGCCATTGGTGTCTCCGGCGGAGGCGGCATTGGTGTCTCCGACGCCGGCACGGGAGCTTAATGCACCCGGTGTACGCCGCCGCCACCTGCAGCGAAGCGCCCTCCGTTAATCGCACACTCGCCGTTGGCGGTGCCTCGACATTAGCCGAGCTCGACGCCATCATCACGGTAACTAATTGCCTCTCTCGCCGAGGACTTCATCTCCTTGTTTTGATCGGCATCCCCGACGCCTACATGTTTTCGCAGGGCGCCGCCGACGCCTGCACTCTCCCGCACTTCGTGAACAACGAAGTTGGTCGATGTCGCCAAGGGCAAAATCGCTCAACCGGCAACCCTTGTTCCACGGTACCCAGATGCCACCCAACTTGTTTAGGGTTCAACTGGTTCGGTGCTGCCAGCTGCGACGAGTTGTTACCTCCGATTCGACCTGGCCGGGCCGACGATGATGACGTGATGACCCTCAAATACCGCCTGAAGCTGGCCTCGCTTTGGTCAAGAGCCAGATTCGTTTGGGGCGGGGACACCACCCAGAGACAACATCGCCGGTCGTGCGGCGCCAAGTCGGCCCCATGGCAAGACCGCCAAGAACGGTGCCGGACATCCCTATGCCATCGGATCCAAACATGCATATGGCATAGGATCGTAACGACGATTTACGCATTTATACATTTGGCAACGCCGATCAAGATTTTGCCGATCATGGGTACGGTGGCGACTTCATGGGGCCTCCTTCTCAAGAACCCAACCCAACAAAAGACGTGCGCGATCTAGCTGGTACCGCGGAGAAGCCAAGTTGCAACAGTGTCGCATTGCTCAGCTCTTAGGGAGACGCCCAGCTTGCCGACTTTCACCGAGCCTAAGATAGGCGAGGTGCGAAATATTATCAGCCCCAACACACTCAAGAAGGCGGTCTGTGAGCAGAACTCGGTCCCATTACAGGAGAAGAAGAAGGCACGCAAAAGAAAGACTAACAAGGGTGCGGGCCAGCCGCAAGCACCGAGTACGATCCGGTGCTCAGGACGGGCCACCTTCACCGAGGATATCTTGAGGAGGGTGCATGTGGCGGTAGGGCGATGCTACCGACAAATATGCGCAATGCTGCAACCGTGCTATGCGGAGTCTGCATGATGTTGTTCTTTCTTTGGAGAAGCGGCCTCGTAGAGAAGGATGTGGCATACCCGATTTTCGCGGCCAAGGTGCCAGAGGGCAAGGGCTTTGTGGATAACTCCATCGGGCGACGATCGCCCCGCGGTTTGATGACATCCACGCTTATGTTGAACCTTCATCCACCGCACTCGCTCGCTATTTTTGCTGAGTATGGAGATGCGGATCATTCGCGACAAGACCCGGACATCGTGATAGTCGACCCTTCTACATGTGTGCCAAGATCTTGGGCAGCTACTGGGGACCGCAAGTCGCGAAGTTCTTACCTCAAGGCGCCATTCTAGCAAACCAAGATAAGGATAACTTCCTCGTGCCTTACTTTCCCGAGTAAGTCCTCCTCAACCGCCCGTAACATATGAATTATTAGATTTCGATCGCTTTTTCTTTTAACATTCCGTGTTTTCTCAGAGGTGACACACATTGCACGCCATCCTCCTAAGCCCCAAATATTCCATGGCCACGATGATTTCGACCCGGACCGTCAATGAACGTAGACTACACAAATGTCAAGAAGGTTCTTGATGATGTTCTCCCTGCCACGCCAAATCTGGAGGCACCTTCACCAGGCCTATTCGTAGCACGGCAAGCACGTGTTCTCCCACAATACAACGCTCGCTCAAGGCCAAGCAGTCACCGGCGGTCGAAGGGTGCCTACTACGCCATCCATCACATGCAAAGCGATCGACGGGACCATCATCAACTTCGCTACCGAGTAAACTCAAAGATTGGGTCATGAAAGATCGGCAATCCAGACGCGACATCGACAAGAATTCTTTCGCATCCAAATGGAGTTTGCGGAAATCATCCATCAAGATGTCCTTCAGACTGGGCAGTTCTACCTCGTAAATCAACCGTCCAACAAAGGACATCGACACAATGCTACAAATGCAGTCGACAATGCCCGTTATTTCATGACTCCCACGATAGACGGCGGCTTCATCCACGCCCGTCCCTTGAGTCGAGTCGAAAGCAAGTGATGCCGTGGTTCAGTTCTCAAACATCGATTGGCTCATGTTGTAATTAAACTTTAATGAACTTGTAGTATGTCTCTTTGGTTTCGAGAGTCGCTCAACTTAGATGTAATCGATGCTATTAATGTCTTGCTTTTCTTCCGATCGCTCGCTGCATAATTATATATTGCTTATGTATTGTCTGTGAATTGGTACTAACGTTTCATTTGGCTAGTGCATAGCGATGCCGTCGTATGTCGTGTACAAGGGTAAGGTTCCTGGAGTCTACGACGACTGGGAGGAGTGTCGGAGACTGGTTCAGCGATTCAGCGGTAACAGTTACAAAGGGTACACCACTAGGGCCGAGGCTGAATCTAGATACGCCCGCTATCTAGCGGGAGAGGGGAGGGAGCATTGGAGGAACCGGATGAAGACGAGTTTCATCGTGATGATGCTCATCGTGATGACCGCAGCTCTCTTCTATGTGATGGTAGTTTAGATGGTCGATATCGACTTGTAATGTGAAGACAAACTCGGTACTCGCGGTCTCGAGACTTGTAATATAATGTTCTATCTTTGTTCGGTCTTTTCAATTCGGAGACTAATATGATGAATTGTATTCGGAGACTAATATGATGAATTGTATTCAGAGACTAATCTTCTATTGTATTCGGCGAATCTGTTATTGATGTGTGCTGTCTATATTTTGTCCAATTATACATTTTGTAACCTGTGCAAAAACAGAAAATAAAAAATAAAAAACCTAATATTCATACTAATGGCGATCACATCATGATAAAGGCGCCATTAGTATGCCAAAGGATACTAATGGCGATCATTAAACAAAGGCGTCATTAGTATGCCGGGTTACTAATGGCGATCTTGTCAGCAGCGCCATTAGTATGCCAAAGCACTGGTATACATGGCCCTCGAGGCATACTAATGGCGCATCGTTGTATATACTAATGGCGATTCGAGGTCCGCCATTAGTATACCAGATACTAATGGCGCACCAGTGGTGCGCCATTGGTAAAATATACTAATGGCGTGGCACTAATGGCGAACCACTAATGCGCCATTAATGGCCAAATTAGGTGCGCCATTAGTAGGCCTTTTCCTAGTAGTGGGATGCCGTGTTTGTAGAAATTTCCGCTGGACTTTGACCTTCTATTGCACCATCAGTACCAGCAGAATCTGCATGATTCATCCGCTTCTCATTCCCTGCCATTTTGTGTTTCTTCCTCTTTCTCTGTGCCATGTTAAGTCAAGCCGACAAGAAAAACAAATAACAATTTAGTTCTTCAGAACAAATTGATGCGTGATGCAGATGAACTGAACTTTGATGTTAGACAACCACATGATAGGAGGATATTATATGTATGAAAAACAGGACGGAAGAGATAACCAGAACTATGATGTGTAAACTAAGAAGAAGACATTTCACCAAATTAGAAGCAATGCAATGGAAGGTAGACACCATATGAAAGATGCTACAAATATCGCTCCGCCAAGTTAATAAAGGTCTCATCATAAATGGTGTTTAAAACAAATGTGAAGCAAAGACAAGAAATAAATCATATGCAAGATGCAAACAACATCACACTACCATGTTAGAGGTCTCTCATCATTAGTGCCATTGCATATTCACAGCATTGCATATTCACAGCTTATGATGTGTAAACTAAGGAGAAGGCATTTCAACAAATTAGAAGCAATGGAAGCTAGACAATTATATGAAAGATGCAACGAATATCACTCTACCAAGTTAAAACTGTCTGGCCATAAGTGCCATTTCAACAAATTAGTAGTACAAGCTAGAAAAGAATGTGAGATGTAACCTATATCACACTCTGAACTCAAACATGTCTTATGATAAGTGATTGTTGCAGGTTACACAACAGTAGTAATTTGATGTAAGAACATGGTGTGAAAGACAGACATTGTATGTTCTAGAAACAGGAACACGTGTCTTATTCAAGTATAATGTGTAAAGTAAGCAGATGGAATTCAACAAAATTAGAAGCAATACAAGCTAGACATCACACATAACATGCAACCACATATAATAAAGGTTAAGTTAGAGGGAGCACCAAAGGATGCTGCACTAGGGGAGACATGCTCATCATAAACACAACTTTGTTGAGTGTCTATGCATGTGTTGTCTTGGAAATCATCTTGGGGGTGTGGAGGAGTAGAAACTATAGAGGCCCTCCGCTCGAAGGAGCACCTTTATCCGCTGCCTTGCTAACTTCCTTCGCTTTATTGATTTTGAATTGTCAAGTAAAACCGACAAGAAAAAGCAATAAAATTCTCTCTTCGTAACTCATTCATGCATGATACTGACAATCACTACTTTGATGTAAGGCAAACACATGATACCAGGATGGAATATGTACGAAAAACAGGACGACATGGCATGTTCACAACTGTTTGTGTAAACTAAGCGGAAACCATTCCAACAAATAAGAAGCAATGCAAGCTAGACACCACATGAAAGATGCAACCAATATGACTCTGCCATGTTAAAAGCCGCCCCATCATAAATGGAATTTCAACAAATTAGAAGCAGCGCATGCTATACATCATATGAAAGATGCAACTAATATCGCACCGCATATACTAAAGGTGTCTCGCCATATTGATTGATGCGGATACAAAAAAACAATAGTTTTATGTAAGGACATGATTAATAGACAGATGTACTTAGTAGTAAATACACGAAGGCATGTCACATTAACAGGTATAATGTACTATAAGCTAAGCAGACTAGCACATGAAGTTTAACCAGATTGGAAGAATTACAATCTAGACACCATATGCAACATGCAACCACATATCACGCTGCTAAGTTAGAGCAAGCACCTGCGATGCTAGTGTAGGGGAAATGTTGTAATCAACTACAGAGCTACGTTCACTATCTTCATCTAGCATTGCTTCTTGAGAATCATGTCGGAGGTCTGGCGCTGCATTCTTTAAATGAGTAGTCCCTTGCCTGCCCCGCCTCGGCCATAAGTGATTGATGAGGAATACACAAGAACATTAGTTTGATGTAAGAACATGATTAATACATGATGCACTAGTATGTACCAAAAATGTAAAGGCATGTCATATTCAAAGGTATAATGTGTAAGCTAAGCAGATGCAATTTAACCAAATTGGAAGCAATACAAGCTAGACATCCGCTGGAGTGGTGAACATGATCATCTAGGACCCGAGAGCCTGGTGGAGGCGGGCTGCTTCGCCACCATCGCTGGATTTTTAGTTGGCTTCCAAGTGATGCCTGTCTTTGTCGGGCTTGTCATCGGCTCGGCCAAGGTTCTCGACTAGCTATTTGTCTTCCGGTGCTCACGGGATGGTGGTTCATGTAAAAATATCTTTCCTTATCTTAATAAAGACCGACTTCGCCTTTAGAATACAAGCTAGACACCATATGGAACATGCAACCACATATGACACCGCTGGGTTAAAGCAAGCACCGGGATGGTGGTTCATTGTAGCGAGGTCATCAACTCCAGAGCTACGCCATCGCCTCCATCTCACGACACCGCACCCTTTATAGCGATGTAACGTGTCGTGCCTAGCCGCCAGAGAAAGCTGGCATGACTTGTCTCTTTTCTTTTTGCTTCTCTCGAGGCGACTCAAATACCCCTTTGCATAAAAACACAATAGTGAGAGTATGGGTGAAGTGTGTGCGTAACTAGTGCAATCGTAAAAGTAGCAAATAGCAGGTGGCTGAAAAATAAATGACAGGAGACATATGATAGCTCTACAACATTGCATGGCAAACAAAATTAGATTCTACTGCATTTATTTTGTAATATATGAGCACAGAAATGCAGGTACTCCTCCAAAGACACCACCACATGTGGTCATATCTAAGATAACAATGATCGAAAATAAATAGGTCACCAATTTTTTAATGAACCATCCGATCTATAAGGAACGGGTAGATGGCCTTCGCTCACCTCCCGCCACCATCTCTGACAATCTTTCTCGAACCGCCAATGACCACCGGCCTGCCCTCGCCTCCGCCGCCCGCCTCCCATCAACCTCACACCACTGTCAGCTTGGCAGCGCCTCTAGGCCATCCTTTAATCCCGGCCACCTCTGCATCGGGGCCAGAGCTCTAGGCCGCACACGCCCTAAGATAAACACCATAGCAGTTGCTTCCCGGGCGTAATAGTCGATTAGCTACTGCATTACTGGGAATGCTTCCGTTAATTGGGAATCAACTGGCTAGAAATTGAAATTGTGGGGGCGACGGACCTCTAGCTAAGGTGAAATAGTATATGAGGAGAAACCTTGTGCATCGCGAAAGTTACTAGGAACATCTAGTATCAAGAAGAAGCGGTCAACTAGTGTCTTCTGTGGGATGAATACCGTGCAAGCAGAGACGTAAGATTTGCATGAATAAGGGAAGAGGAGTACCTTCTTTGGTTGCCGGTGTGGTCACCTCCACATGTCGCGATGATCTTCTTCTTTTTACCGGGGAAACTGATGTTCTGGAAGGTGCAGGCTTGGACGAACCCATGGCCAAATTGTTGACTGTGTTTCCATGGCCGTATGTCGGCGGAGGGGAAGCAGATCCGAGGCGGCGAAGGACGGCGAAAGGTGAACAGCTCCGGTGCGGTGGAGGGTGGCGAAGTTGGAGCGGTAGCGGTGAGGCGCAGGACGGCGTGGTTGAACTGGCTCGGGTACGGACGGCTCGGCCTCGGCTTCAACTACTAGCCATGGAGGGCATTGCGGTGGAGGTTGCGGTGGACGACGACGTCGGGATATCGGCTCCGGCATGATGGAGGAGGGCGGCGGTTGATGGGTGGGATGGGGTGGCGGACGGAGAACGCCGGGGTTTCGCGACTGGTGGAGAGGTAGTTTTGGCACCCACGGAGTACGAATGGGGAATCGGACGGGTGGGGGGGAAACATGTTTCGGTCTGGGACGCTTTGTTTTTGGCTTTTTTGAACAGAAGATGGGACGTGCTAGTTTGAAAATTGGTGAAAGTACAAACTTTGCACCCTCTTAAATTTTGGACCCATCATGGCCTGGGGTAGGATGGTAATCCTGTGTGTCCCAAATAGTGGGCGGAGCGATTTTAGCCAAGGCATGTGTGCTTAGGCGGCCATTGTGTATGAATGTTTTTCGGAGGCGGTTGTGTATGCCTAGATGAAGCTACAAACCTACCCCGTTTAGACCTTTGGACGCCGGGCCGGTAGGTTTCACGGTCGGAGTTATTAGAAAAGTAATTTCCTTGTACTACCAAACATTGGTCTCACACGGCTTCAAGTAGTAGAGGCTCTTTTGGCGCTTCATTCTAAATTTTGAAACACAAGCATTCACGCTTAGAGTACTCTTGAACTATGAGGATTGACCTAAATAGACAACGTTAAATTTGACCTTGTATGTTTGAAAACCTCATTAAATTATCCGCTTCTTTTTTGAAGTTTTGACACTTGAAAATCCTATAACTATGATTATTTTGGAATGGAGGAGCTAAATTTGAATCTATTTTGTACATGACTACATATGCTATTATGTAGAAAATCAGAGCAAAGATTGGTGCCCCATAATTTAGGTATGGTTTACAAATGCCATGATATCAAATTCAAATAATTGAATGGACTTCATGTTGAATTCGATTTTTAAACCACCTTAAGTTGAATTCAAATGTATGCTAGTTCATATGTAGCTATTTATAATGTCCATTGTGTAACTTTTGTATGTATAATGTGCTTTACACACACAACATGAACTATACTCGCGTTTATATTCGATTGCTAAAGCGATGCATTGTCCTGGAGTTCAAAATACTAACTATGTGGATCAATTATGTCGAATAATAACATAGACATGCTCAAATTCGATAGAATCTAGATGTCCGATGGATCAATGACCGCCTTACGCTAATTGCAAATATCATGATCCCATCCTAATATTTGGATACAATTTATATCTTTAATCAATGTGTAGAGCAGTATTTTACGTGTAGTTTCACTCTCCATCGGTGGTCTCTCACACATGCTCACACACTCTCTCCCGAGGTGTCTTTCGCACACATGCTCTAGATATAACCCTCCCTCCCTCTTGTAACCATTTACAACTGTTTTCACTAACCTTTATCACAAGCACTCTTCCTCTCGCAAACATACACACGCACAATCCTCATCGAACCTTTATATATACATGGACCTTCCTACGTGTCTCATGTATGCACATTATCTTTACGCCTGTCTCTCACACCTCTCTTCTTAATCGACGAGTATGATTCTAGCAGAGCATTCTGTAGGATGCCCCTTAAAGTTAGGTTGGATGAATAATAATATCAGAGATAAAGGGGTTACCTTAGTCCGAGAACCTAGGGTTACAAATCCTAGCCGGCTTTGTCAGTGGACACAGAGTCCTTCACAATTCTGCTTATCTTTGTCTTGTACGACTAGTCATCCATGGGTCTTCCTAAATGTGTCATGGGTCACCAATGTGGCGTAAGGATCGGAATCAACGAAGGGCCTCACCTCGACTCCATCGGACCTCACGCGGTGACACACCCTCTGCCCCCACGTCTCATTATCTTCTCACACCCACACATACCAACACAAACACCACACACACAAAAAATTCTCCTGGTGCCTCTATTCCCTCCCCCTTGCATATACACACTCAAGGGAATGGCATCTCTTGTCATGACATCATATTCGTCTCTCTCTCTCTAGTCCACTCTCATTTCTCGTGTTATCTCTCCCACGCCCTCCCCGTTGGCCCCTCTATCCATGCCTCTCTCGAATACGTAATACACACACATACCTCTCTAGGCCCCGCCAAATGCATCAACTACACATTCACACATGTTACATCACGTACCCCATTGATCTAAAAAAGACCTCTCTTCACGCTTATTTCGTATACAACATTCCTTTTGAATAAAGTGTGGCCAAAAAATTATTTTAGAGTTTCTACATATATACAACATTACAAAGTTATATGGAGGAGTACTTAACGCTAATTTGTATTGCATGGTGCCCACAATGCTATTTATTCCAAGACCGTGAATTTGTATATTTTTATATTATACACAAAGTTAGTCATAATAAAGAGAAACGAAGAGCATCTCTCTCTCCGTCAGATACCCCCCTCAGACGCCTTTCACGTATGCACACAAAACTATCTCCGTGTCCTCTAAAAGTAAGCCCCCAGAAAATTCACGTGTGTTTCATCTTTCTCTCACGATATATGCAATGACGATCATTGTATTTGAAGTGAAAGCACGATACATACATTGACTTCATAATCCACTCATTACGGTCACCGTTTACATTTAGTTGTTGTTATACAGTCACGGGCTCACCGCATAACTCAGATTTGCTCATGACATGACTAGTTGACCAGCTTAAACGCTTCCACGTGGCACCTCTAGTGTTGCATCACATTATCTCACTACCATCGTGCCCAATTGCCGACTTGTATCTACTCTACATCTACGCCTTATAAAATACATAAAATACACTCTTATAAAAACAGAGTTGGTGATGATGGTGTGCCCGCCATCCTCAGAATATAGGCCGTCCGATTTATATCTGACGGATAGGAAAGAAACTATGGCAATTTTGCAAAAAGGTACCCACACACCTCTCCATATTTACAAATAAGGCCTTCCCTCGTTCATCCTTTTCTCTCACAAGATAAACAAGTCATACAAATGCATTTTGATGTTACGTGCAACGCACGGGCATCTTGCTAGTAAGAATGAAAACAAACGACACAAAAATATTTTAACGGTGGTTCAAGTCATGACCAAGGGCACAATGGACAAGGTGGCCTTTGTATTGGTATGTCGAGCCGCCTATTTTAACACACGTGAGCTGGTGTGGTGATTATACACACACGCACACATGCACACGAACTGCATCCACGCAACACTCACACAAACACATGGACCCACGCACGCACTCAACACTCACACGTACACACGCAGCCAAGAACGAACTCAACACTCACACGCACACACGCACGCATGCATGCACACACCAAAGACACCACACGACCAACACACACTCTCACGCCAAGTGCTCAACCTACACGTCATGCGCACACATCGTGCCCCGATGCATACATACACAACCAGGTGATTCCTGCGCACGGGTTGGAGCCTTGTCGTGCTCGCAGAATTTGTGTTTATCTGACCTTTTCCCTATGCGAACTGATAGGTGGGACCCACAAGGAACGTGGTCAATTTAACTAGTCAACATGGCGCCATGCAGACTATTTGGCCGGTCAACAGAGTGCAATCCGTTGCTGAACTGTGAGCAAGTGACCGGATAATCACCACAAAACATATATAGTGACCGTAATCAGCTTATTCTGAAGTTCGGTGACTGCATTATGCTTTTCTCTCTGTAGGCCCTCCAAAACTACATATCTACACGTTCTCGCATCGCTACATCTAACAACTATGCAATACAACACTACTACTACACTCGACAAAATAAATCATATGTGTTTTTAGTTTTACTAGATATCATATTGTTACTTATAATTATTCAGTTTGCATACATTAAAATTGCCTTTTGAAATGTATGGCCAAGATTATCTACGCCAAGGGAAAAATCCCGCCCTTTCCTCGCTTAATCGGGTTTGTATCGATGGATCGCGGCAAAACAACAAAACTATAGTACTATACAAGACAAGTGACAGCTTCATCGGGTCATAGGTCGCCTACTCCTCCGTCAGAAGAGTGGAGCGCCGCTTTCATAAATCTTCTAGTCCTTTCGCCGACATGTGGGACATCAAGCTACCGGGTCCACGTACATACCGGAATATAGTGCAGAGCAGCCGGGTGAAGCACCCTACCATGGCGCCGCGTAGTAATGAGCAATGAGGCGCCAAATCACAAAGCTGCACCTTTCCTGCAGCTTAAGTTGGAGGAGGAAGTAATAATGCTAAAAAATAAGTTGGAGGGACGAAGCAACCATCATTTCACTCATTGCTGAATCCGCTTCTCCCTCATCTTCTTCAACTTAACCACGTGTTGCTTCCGCCGTTGTTCGCTTCATGTGGGACGCGGATCATCTTGGTAAAGCAATCGACACGTGGGACCAAGATGTTAGCAAAACCGCCATCCGCTGCAAAATCACCTCCTTTTTACTAATCTTGATTCTATAGTTTTTTAGATCTATATAATTGAGATTTGTATAGATATCACACAAGAGCAAAACCAAGTGGTATGGTTAAGGGCATCCACAATGTGTAGCCAAATGTGAAAATAGCTTTTGGCATCGTGGGAACCATTGTGGACGGTGTTGCCAAAGACAAAAAGATGGAACCGAAGCTCCCTAATTGATTGATTGAAGGAATAGAAAATGCAACGCTCTCTCCTCTTTCTCCCATTCTGGACGATTGGGTCTAGGCCTTGCATTCCCAAACTTCGCCACACATTTTTGCCAAGCTTGCCTAAAGTTTTCAAAATGAGAAGGAGGTACACTTAAGACGGCTGTCGCGGGTCGCACCGCACCCTCACACGGTCGCTTCCTGCACGCCACGGTCGCACGGCACCCTCACACAAATGCTTCTTGCACGCCGCAAACCCAACCAAGGAAAGCACCTCACCGACACGTGTTGTCGCATGTGAACAAACCAAACTCAGCCATCCTATCACGACACATAATTTTCATTCATAGAGTATGTTTATCCAACCACATGTTGGGGAGTATCCGTATGGCCCGTGCGTTGGTCTGTTTGGGAAGAAGAAGAGGTGAGGAAGAAGGAAAGAAGGGTTAGGAGACGTAGGATATTCCAACCTTCTGAAATGGTAGACTGACCCAAGTCAGGCGACTTGCATAACAAATATAGTATGTTTTTACACAGAAAAAGATCCATAAAAACAACAACATAAAGAAAAACTATCATCGTCATGAAAGAGACGGCCTCGCTGCCTTTTGGCTGCCGACGCGAACCAGCCGCCGCTGCCGACGTGTGTCTCCGCACCGTGGTTGTCCTCGGCCTCCAGCCTACTGCCTGCCGGAGCGCGGCGGGCGCCTGCACGGACGAGAGCACAACCCGTTCAAGTCGAGGATGTCCGTTCCGCCCGCAGGAGGGCCTCGATGGCAGCGGCATCCGCAAGACTCCGCGGCCGAGTCGAGCCTCCGCCGCCCGGTTCAAGTCCAGACGCCTGGTTCCGCCTCGCAGGAGGGCGAGATGAGAGCTGCATCCGCAAGGCCTGCCTAGTCGAGCCTCCGCCGCCCGGTTCATGTCTGTGACGCCCGTTCCGCTTGCAGGTGAGGGCCTCGATGGCAGCGAGATCCGCGCTTCCGCCTCAAGTTGAGCCTCCGCCACCCGGTTCACATCCACAACATCTGGTTCCGCCGCAGGAGAGCCTTTGATGGCAGCGGCATGCGCGCGGCCTCCGCCGAGTTGAGCTCTCGCCCCCGGGTCCTCCTTTAGTATCGCCATGTTGAACCGCTGGTCCGCCGCACCATGGGGGAACTCGGACGCCGCACGAAGTCGACGCCCATCGCCTCATACCCATCGGGGCCTTCGCGCCGCGACCTCCGCAGCGAACATTGATCGGCTTCCTCCTCCTCGTAGCTTGGCTCCAGAGAACTCGGGGATTGGCCCGCCGCAGCGAGCTTGGGAACGGAGGTCTGTGGGCGCCAACGCCGCCGCGATTTCTCGCGCGGTGCTCGTGTCAAGATCTTGTAGTAAGTGATCTTGCGGCGCACCATGGCTTTCCGGCCAACTAGGGATGCTTGATGCGGCTAGGGATCAAAAGGTGGGGAATGGGCTGAGATTTGGTGTGGTTTTGGGCAGTGGTTGGCGAGGCCGAGCAAATAAGGTTCTGTGTGAATAGTGGTTCCGTGACAACCTGTCAATCGGTTTTGATCAGACATTGCTCTTGTCGCTTCGCTGTAGCCCGCACGCTGGACCCTCCACGCCGCCACCGAATGGAACACGCTTGCCTTGCATTTCGCCGCCAGGGACCGTGAGTTGAGAGCAAACCATCGCCCTCCCCTCCCCGCCTGCCATTTATTATACCACCACTCCCTCCGCTTTTATGCGGAGTAAATAAAAACTGAGGGAGTATACTATGATGAGGATCCCCGACATGGCCGAACCCATTGAGTAACTCGACATACGGGCCTAGCAAGCATGGGGTCCGCCAAAGAAGTGACCGAAAGGGAGGGTAAGGCAGGATACCTACGTTAGAGGATCGACTTCCACTATACTACTTTGACCAAATGTTAGAGTAATAATATATGACATGCAACTTACACAAATGTTAGAGTAATAATATATGACATGCAACTTACACAAAGCATACAGTGGTCTAATGCGCTTTTCGAGGCTAACTTTGACCAAATGTTAGAGTAATAATATATGACATGCAACTTACACAAAGCATACGGTCAATTTCAGATGTGAAAGGAGTTTCCAATGATATAATTTTCACATTATACATCTCATGTACTATTAATCTTGTCAATAGTCAAATTGAAACCATCTCGAGTACAAATCTAGGAGTATGTACGAATTTAACAATATTGATTGGGCGTTGTTGAATGTTCATACCTTTTTGATCATAGTAGAGATACTTTGACTACACATAAAACTTATATGTAAAGTAGAAAGGATAGGAGGGAGTATATTGTATGTTCAAAAACGAAACGAACATTAAATACCCTTTATATATGATTTATGGATGCTATGATCACCGGTTCAATTTTGAATCCGCCATTGGTATCACGTGTTTCACTGCTCCTCTCTCGATTTCATCTCGGGTCCGGAGATCTATTGAAAGAGGACTAGGTGGGTACATGCAAATGATACTCATGGAATGTTCAAATGAGGCATGCGGGAGGATGGACTCGATCGAGGGCTTACATGATCGATGGAGAAGAGGGTTGAGAGGAATGAGAAATAAGCAAACGCCACATGATTACACTTGAACGGCTCAAATAAACAATAAGTTGTCTCACTTGGCCTACATAGTGAAAGGCCTAATGCGCAACGCGGAGCACTGGCGCTTGAATATGGCCGGGAAAACAGGGAAACCGACATGTGGGGCACACCCGTCGGGACGACGTAGCGCAGACTAGTCCAATGGAGGAGCTGGCCCACGACCTCCTCACCACCGACAACAGTTCATGTGAGTCGTTGGGGCCAACAACGGGCACAGCTCCAAAGACCACTGTGGACACGGCGATCACAGGTGAGCTTACACGCCATATCATCGCTGCAGCCGAGGGTGGCGTTAGTGCTATGGCACGACCAACGGTATGTTTGGTTTGTGCCCAAGGTTGCCCCATCAAAGCATTGGGTAGCCAAAAATTTGGTTGAGGTATTGGTTGCCCATGATTTGGCCGACATTGGCAATAAAAATGAACTAGAGTTGGCCAGAGTTCATTGGCATGCCAAAGAAATTGCAACCATCCAAACAAAGACCAATCTTTGGGTCATGACCAAAATTTTGGTTGAGGTATTGGTTGCCCATGATTTGGCCGATATTGGCAAGAAAAATGAACTAGAGTTGGCTAGAGTTCATTAGCATGCCAAAGAAATGGAAACCATCCAAACAAAGACCAATCTTTGGGTCATGACCAAAATTTTGGTTGAGGTATTGGTTGCCCATGATTTGGCTGACATTCGCAAGAAAAATGAACTAGAGTTGGCTAGAGTTCATTGGCATGCCAAAAAATGGCAACCATCCAAATAAAGACCAATCTTGGGTCATGACCAAAATTTTGGTAAGGTGCACTTTGGCCACAATCCAAACACACCCCAACACCCCATTGCCGAGGATGCACGGGCGCCGCGACGGTCTGCTGGAGTGGTGTAGCGCGCCAACTGCATCCTCTCGACCTCGAGACCATGCCGGTCAGTTTTGCTTTTTTCAATGACATGTGGGGATCGATTGAGCAAAGGGCATCTCCTATGTTGCCACGACCGCAGCCGACTACTCCGGCACACCAAAGCCCTCGCCCCTCTCGCCATGGCGGTGCGTTTCAGCCGGGCGCCAGCTGCCCGCATTCATGCCGTCTGCTCAGATGTCGTCGTTAAGAGGCTCGGTGCCCGAGGAACCAACTCCGCGACTTAATGACGCACCCGGACGCTTGGCCTCACCGAAATACGCCATTTAAAGCGTCAACGCCCAGCAAACCTCCACACCATAGCGCATCGCCCTCCTACCTGGCACCACATCCGCCATGACCGCAAGTGCGAACGCCCGCGGAGAGCTTGTCTTCGGGATGAAGCTCGAGGTCGCCGCCTCGCCAAGTCGCCTCACAACGCAATAGCGGCGTAGCCGACGCCGGACGCGACCGCATAAGCGGTGGCCATGCTGGCGGCCGATGACGGGAGCACCGCCAGCCACGCTGGCCCTACTTGCCGCCATCCAACGCCCGCACCGCTTAAGGTCGGGACTCCTCCGAGGATGAGTAGGGCATGGGAGGCGGCAGGGCATGGTGTGCCAACCGGCTGGTCCGTATCCCGTGTTCTACTTCTTCCTCGCCGAGACCGCACCTTCACTTCACGGGTCTTGAACCCCGCCTGCATATAGAGATCGCAGATGGAGGACGCCGGTCGCTGCAGAGAATAGGTTTAGGGTCGGGTTTCTTTTATTTTTCTGTCCTATAAGTTCGAAATGTAATGAAAATCTGCCGTGGTTTGCATTAATCTCGGCCGGTGTATATGAACTTTCACAATAATATACATATTGTAGGAGTACTAGCAAGATGCCTTGCACGCAAGATCAAGATCTTGTGGGAGAAAAGGATGAACGAGGGAAAGCCTTATCTGCAAATGTGGAGAGGAGTGCGGTAAATTGTCATAGTTTCCTTCCTATCCGTTAGATATAGATCGGACGGCCTATATTGTAGGATGACAGTACACCATCATCACCAACTTTGCTTTTTATTGAACCGAGACAAATCTAAAAACCCAACTAAGCCAACCTCCCAAAGATATCGCTGGAAAAGACCCGCCGCTACTGCTTTAGTCGGGATTACCGGATTACTAGTAGTAGTATCGATGGATCGCGTGAAGCAACAAATTTTTTGAGGGGCGGCACCTAGTTTAAAAAGAAAAAGGCGGTACACTCATAGCACTTCGTCATGGGTCGCAGATTGCACCCCACACACGCTCGGGTCTCAAAGCACACGGCTCACGCAGAACGGAATGCGCTCGCTTGCTCTCTTCACCGACACGTGGGATCGCACTTGGATAAACCGACATTGCGCTAAACTCCCCCCGCCCACCGCGCTAAAATCCTCCCCCACACAAAAATTTCCCCAAATCTGATTCAACCGCCTCTTCGCCAAATATTCCCCAAACCCCACTCCCCGCCCCCTCCACTCCATTCGCTTCCGCCAAAGCCGCCTCCCCGCCAAGGCCAATACGCTGCTGCCGCTGTTCGTCCGAGGGGACGACGGATATCCTCTCGCCCCACAAAGAGGCTCTCGAGATCGCCGCCCTTCAGCCGCCGCCACCACCTTCGCTACATTCTTGTGCAGGCAAGACGGGCGGTCGGCCGCCACCACTAGCGACGTTCGTGTGGAGACGCACGGCGGTCAGCTTCTGCCACGGTACGCGCATTCTAGATTGAGGCCCCGTTCATATCGGTGTAGCGCTGAATGTTAGCTGATAGACACTGTTAATCTCACTGTTTGCCAAAGTAGTTTACTGTCAATATGCTCTTCTTAAGAAGCTTCCTTGCCCTGTTCTGCACTCAATCTTCTTAGCTGAGATGGCATGCCAAGGCCGGTTAGTTGCTACAATATCCTGCCATATATTTATTGTGATGTAGATTGCCATGGTCTAGTAGCCAATCTGTTAGGTGAAATAGCTCTACACCGTTTTATACTCGATCTTTGTTGCGCGATGGCCTTCGATAGTTTGATGGCTGTGTGCTTGGCCTCATTGACTGCTAAAACAGCCTACCATAATTTAGCACTCAAATCTGTTTGCTGAATTAGCTTTACATATATTTCGTTACTTAGATATGCTCGTCCAAATATCTTGCCATAGCTTTAGACATCGACCTAGGTATTTTTTTCTGGACTTCATAAAAAAGCATATATGTTTTTCCTGTAATATCTAGTAGAAGAACTAATTTGTACGTCTAAAAGATGGACAGACTTGATAACTTCGTCAAGATTCTCCGCTGCATATGTCGAGGGGTTGAAAACTCCATGAACTTTATCGTAGCTGAGTACGGTTGTCCAAATCAGATGTGCTCGCCCATGTAGCAGCTTGCATGAATTCAGTTACAAGACCTCAAATAATCAAGCAAAAATCATCTACACTTGTATGGGATGTCGGGTCACATATACTAGGTGGGTTCATCATGGTGAAGCCGTGAACGCCAATGTTATTGACTGACGTGGAAGCAGCAGATCACCATCTTGATCTCGCCTCGATGCTCGTGTGGAAGAGGAGGAGGAGGTGGTGGTGGCGGAGCCAGTTGAGTTTGACCAACATTGAAATAATACTACGAAATGCTCGTGGCATTCCGTGAACTTTCACCGCAGAAGAAAAATGGTGGGCCCGCATGTTGGAACAATGCAACGCTGTTGCCACCCCTGTGAAATAAGCCGTCAAGATTCTCAGCTATGGTCACCTTTCTTCGTGTGAAGACATCTCGAGCGGATGACCAACAAATCATTCGATGCAATGTTGGCTGCTTTCCGCAAATCTTTCCCAGATGCGCCTCGAGCTGCCACACACCTACAAAGAAATGAAGAATTTCCTTCATGCAGTTGGAATTGGATATGATATGATCCATGTTTGTAAGAATAATTGTGTTCTATTCCGGAAGGATTATGCCAACTTAAGTGAAAGCTCGAAATGCAAATCATCAAGATGGAAAGATGGCGATGATGTGAAGAGGATTCCTCATAATGTTCTGAGGCATTTTCCAATTACACCAAGATTGCAGAGGTTGTTTCATGATGCTGAAACAAGATAGGATGTACTGTGGCATTCTAGGAACCAGGAGTACAGTGATCAGAATGTAATGAGCAATCCATCTCATGGTAGTGAGTGGAAAAGCTTCAATGATAAACACAAAGAGTTTGCTGCTGACCCGAGAAACATTAGACTTGGCTTAGCTTCATATGGATTTAACCCATTTGGCCACTAGAGCGCCACATATAGCATGTGGCCGTTGCTTGTTATCCTTACAACATGCCTCCAAATGTCTGCACCAAAGAATCAAACTATATGATGGCATTGCTCATCCCAGGTCCAAAAAGTCCTGGAAAGGATTTTGATTTGTTCATGGAGCCTCTTGTGGAGGAACTTCAACAATAATGGAAGGGTGTTCTTACTCGAGACCTATATAGCAGCCCACCAGCGGATTTCTTTCTGTGTGCTGTGGTAATTTGGTGCATCCATGATTATCCGGCTTTGGGCACTATGTCAGGACGAACGACACATGGTTACAATGCATGTGTTCACTGTGACAGAATCTTGTCATACACGCAATACTTAGCAAGATATGTTACATTGGACACCGCTGCTTGCTCCCAAGGACAATCCGCATCCTAGAAAAATACCGAAGACATGTGTTCAATGCAAAGCATGAAACCGTGGATGCGCCAAAGAGGCTCACCGCCGATGAGTTGCAAGTGGAATTAGAGAAGGTCAGTATATTACACTGTGAAACCATCCCGGTAATGGTAGCGGGAAAAGGAAGCATGGCACGGTAGAAGAGAGATTATTGTTTACTCCGGAGGTCCACTTTGTGGGACTTGGAGTATTGGAAAGATTTGGATCTCATGCATAATCTTGATGAGATGCACATCGAGAAAAATATATGTGACAAGCATTATCGGCACACTTCTTAACATTGAAGGAAAGACGAAAGATACCTTAAAATCTAGGGATTGATTTGACACACCGGTATCGTAAAGCGATTTGCAGTGTGCAAGATGAAGGTAAACCACGGATATGGCACCAAATTGTGTACGCCTTTGGACAAGGTAAAAGAAAAGAATTTCATGAGGTCCTCACACGCAGAGATTCCCACATGGATTTGCTTCCAACCCCGAAAGGAGAGTCACAAGTATGGAAACAAGGTACAAGGGTTGAAAACTCATGACTGCCACGCTCTACTTCAAAGGGTTTTACCTCGTTATCCTTAGAGGATTGGGCCGGCTCGACTTATACAAAGCAGCTTGCAGATTTGGGACAATTCTTCGTGGAACTCCGCAAAGAGAAATATCAAGATAGATGCTTTGGAGCCGCCTTAGAGACAAGATACCAACTATCCTATGCGACCTTGAGAAGATATATCCTCCAAATTCTTTGATGTGATGGTGCATTTGGCTGTTCATCTACCCGATGAGGCACTACTTAGAGGTCCAAAGACAAGATGGCTGGATGTACCCTATTGAAAGGCGGCTAGGCACTTTCAAGGGCTATGTTAGGAACAGAGCTAGACCCGAGGGTTCCATTGCAGGCCTACATTGCTACAAAAGCGCTTACATTCTGCTTCAAAATACATTGAAACAAATTGATCAGCTTAGCAAAGAGGTGGGTGAAGACAATCCCGGCTCAATGTTTTCGATTATTCTGCTCGAAAGTTACAGGTGGAAGAGTCGACAAGAGGACAAACCTAAAGATTTGGAAAAAATGGTTTGGTATGTGTTGAATAACTGTCCTGAGATACTACCTTATATCAAGTAAGTGCAGTACTGCAACTTATACATCGTAATCTACTAAACTTGCAGCACATTCTTATAAATTTAGATGTTTGACACGATCACTATGTTGTGCAACATCTACAAAGAGGAGTTACTGCCGCAAAATCCAAGAAACATTGACAAACTGGTTATGGTAGGATTTACAAATGGTTCAAGAACCATGTAAGCTTTTGAAGTGCAATGCCGCTTTTTTTTAATATATTGAGTACATAAGATGATCAGCTTGTTCATTTTCTAACCATAGGTTAAGAAGATGCGGGAGGATGGGCAGGCTTGATGATGCCCTTTACTCACTAGCAATGGGTCCCGATACTCGGGTAAGACATTATAAATCTTATGCGTTGTTGGAGATGTGCGCCATACAACACCCTTTGCACGAGACGAAGGTGAAGACACAAAACAAAGGCCATCATGAGCACGGATACGTATGACAAAGAGACAAATCAAATGTATGCTAACATAATAGACATTGTTTAGTTGCAGATATCTCCAGTTTCGAGGATCATCAGGTGGTTCACAGCTGCCGTTGGTATAACCTCGCTTTTCCGTGATCGCAAAACCCAGAGTCGATGATTATTTCAACTCCATCAATGTCAAGGCGGCGTACTGCACTAACGAGCCTTTTATTTTGGCAAATCAAGCAACACGGATATTTTTCTTGGAAGACACATTTGCACGAAGCGGTGATCGGAGAGTATTGCAAAGGTTTGAGCAGAGAATTTGTTTAATGAAGTTGCACAACAAGATGATGCTTAGACTGCCTCGATGTACAAGATAACACAGATGTTTCTAATATCTTTGAGAACCATCACGCCAATGAAGCCGCTAAAAGATTGTCCGTCGTTGTGGACATACAAGAGTTGATCAAGAAGAAGCCAACGCTCGAGGACGTTGAGGACTAAGAAGAAGATGACATGCTGGGGAATTACGATTCTGCATCGATACACATGGCTTAAGATGTTGACGCTGCCGCGGATGATGATTACATTGCTTTTGTCAGTATTTTCCCGCCGTAAGACGCTTTTATCTACTATGTGAAATTGTGTTTGCTATGACAACTGAAACCTGATGAACATGTTGTTTAGTATTTTGCTATGAGAACATCACTTGTAATGTATGCTGATTTGTGTTTGGTGATTGTATGACAACTAAAACATGATGAAATTGTTGTTTACTTGTACTCATATTTGGCTGTGAAACTTGAATTTGATGACATAGTTTGCTGTTGGACTGCAATTTGCTCGACATCTTCGAATGAGAACAAAGCTGACCCGACAGGGCCTCTGCTATTTATTTATTTATATGAGAAAAGGGGATACCCCTGATTTCAAGCTAATAGAAATCATTAGATGTTCACAACACTACACCCAGCCTGCTACATGTGTTTCATTCATTACTAGTTTCAGCAAAGTGCTCATGTTGTAGCCAATTTAATACATCACGAAAAGTGCTACATACACTGCAAATAAAGAGAAAATCATCATACAGAGCAAATCGATTTTGCCCATTATATTCACAAGCTCTTTCATCTCCTCATTGTCATTAAGGCTGCTCAAAGAAATTGTTGCTTTGGCCATGATTAGAGGAACTGCATCTTTAACCTTTGCTCAGATCTTCCTCTTCTCGCTGCTCCTTCAGCCATTTGTCCAACACCCCAACCCGCCGGGTATTGGGATTCCTCGGCTAACTAAATAATCAGCGTAGTTGCATTCCCCCACATCAAGAACTTCCTAGAAATACAAATCACACGAATCTTCCCTTTTCTACACGAATCAAATTGGAAGATCATCAACCAAACTATTAAAAAATCAGCAATCGAAAGCAGCGTAACAACACTTAAACATATTATTACCCCATGATTCGGGCATTTGTAGAAGACTCGGCCAGGGTTGCGGATTGTGGTTGAGACGCGACGGATGACTCTGCGTGATTTGTAGCAGTGGCACCACACCAATGGCAGTGGGTTGCGATGAGCAATCGGCTGCGGTGCGCGTGCCGGCGGGGGTGTGATGAGACCCACAGGCGATGGTACGGGTGGCGACTTGGCGATATCCGGTTGTTGCTCATCAAGAGTAGGTGGACGAGCAGCCACGGACATGGTTGTCATGCGGCTGAGCTTCTGATGCTAGGCAGAGTAAGTAGAGAAGAGGAGAAGCGAACGGTGGATATGTCAGTTTCATTACTTGCAAAGTAGCATAGCACCATATATAGTCATAGTCTAGGTTTGGATTCGAACCAGCTACAGGAGCACGTCTTTCTTTTTTCTAACACTCGGCAACGTCTCTTTACAGGTACACTAGCTTGTTCTCAGACGCCTTTCCCAAGTCTTTGATTTTCTTTTCCTTTTTTTGCGAGGAAGGAAGGAGGACAAAATTGAGAGTTCCTTAGACTCAAACCCAAGACCTCTCGTTGAAAACCAAGGGTGCTAGTCACTTATGTGGCTTAACGGTCCTCGTGGAGGAGGACGGCAGATTTAACGCATTTTCCTTGCGCTTTCATTCCTATATAAAAAAGTATGCTACTTGGTGTCCGCTTAGTCAAAAAACGATTGTGCCAACTCTTGACCGTTGGATTGACATTCAACGCTCGTCGCTTTCTTCACACTCTTCTTCCTCGAGCCGCCAAAGCCAAACCAGCGCCGGCCGACCGCCCGCCTCCCGCCTCCCACGGCCGGTCAGGATCTTCCCGGCCTGCTCTGCTCGCCCGAGGCCTCAAACAAGCCCATCGCCCTCCGCCTTTGGTTTGCTGGCCACAAGGGCGCTTTCTTCCTGTTGTCAACATGGTCAACAACCGAGAGGAATAAGGAGATGATCAGACATGGTGAGGATGACAAGAGGGGACCCAAAGAAGCCGCTGCAGTAATTTTGTTTTTTCGGACGGAGAAGGGTATCAACTGGTTGTGCAGACCCATGGCCCATCTAGCCTGTGCTTTATTTCATATGTTTAGCACATGACCAGCCCAGCTTTGTTTTTTTCCTTTCTAAAATATGGCTAGCCAACTATTTTGTTTTTTGCGTAATAACCAACATAGGCCTACTTGTTTTCTACGCTCGCTAGGGCCGAAAATCTTTCAAGACGAGGAGGGATGCATTTTGCCCGTGAAATGGGCTATAAGTAATAAGAAATGGACTATAAGTAATAATAAATGGGCTATACAATGAAAAAATACAGCAAACAGCAATTAGTTCCAAAATACTGTTTTCTTTTGGATTTTGATATTTTAAATTTCATTGTTTTTGTGCGGTAAACTTTCATTGAATTTAAATTAAGGTACATTTATATTTAAAATTAATTTGAATCTAGCTAGAAATTTCGGGTTGTATGTTATTTGGGGACAGATTTGGAGGCTGAATTGTGGGTCTACTAGGTTGACGGTACTTTGGCTTTGTCAACTTAGTCCACAATGATTCTAGTAGCAAAGGACTGCTGGATGTTAATCCAACGGCCGTGTTGTTTCTTAATTATCTAATCTTCTTGCTCCAAATTACCAAACCAGCTCCTGGACCGCTCGCCCCGCCTCCTGTTCGGTCAGTGTTGTTGCATGTGTCGCACCGCCACCCTACTTAATTGCTGGCCGTGCCATTCCTCAACTCACCCACACCTCCTCGTTATTTTCCCATGACGGCAGACGGACCAAGAAACCTCAGATTCTAACCGCATGGGCAACCATTGCCGAGTCTTCCCCGCTCAGATCGCTCCTTCCTAGGCCTCGCCGTCATCCACCGCCATGGTGCTCTCAAGGCTCGGTCAACATGGTCAACGAATGACATCCATCGCCCCGGATCAGACGCCAAAATAATGATTCCTCCACCGACAAATGGGACCCACCGGAAGGGCCTCTATATTTCGCGAAAAACGCTCCTCTACCGACATGTCGGACCCACCAGCTATATCTTCGCATGCAAGGAAGTGCCTCCTTATTACGCACAAAAAATGAATACCCACCGCTAGCTGGGACCCACCATAGTGGGAGGATGACTTGTGGGCCAAATCTGTTGATGGGGACGGAGGGCTTTGGTCAACTTAGTCAATATGAACGATTCTAGCTCCAAAGGACCGCACGATGTCCATCCAATGGCCGAGTGCTTCTTCAACCTCTCGTCTTCTTGCTCCGTACTACCAAAGCAGCGCCGTCGTGTCAAGATGCTCCTCGCCTCCCGTGGGTACGGGTGTGTCCGCCATGAGGCCTCACCGCCTCTACTATTCCCACCATTGCCAGTGCCCTCAAGGGCGACGGCAGCCTCACACCGCAAATCAACCAAGTGAACCTCATACTCCTCTCCGCTGGCTTCCACCGCTGGTTTTTCCTGCTCCGCCGTCCCCTTCCTAGGCCTCGCCGCCCACCGCTGCGGGTGCTCTTTCGGCGCGCTCGGTCAACGTGGTCAAGGAACGATTTCCATCGGACGTGGATCAGATATGGAGAGGCCGATACCGGTGCATCGCCAGTAAGGAAGTGCCTCCTTATTACGCGAAAAATAATGATTCTCCACCGACGCTTGGGACCCACCGGATGGGCCACCATATTTCGCGGAAAAACGGTTCCCTCGACCGCCGACCCACCAAATTTCCATCTTCGCACGCAAGGAAGTGCGTCCGGGCAAAAAAAAAACGATTCGCCCCTGACTGCTGGGACCCACCAGCTACACCTTCGCACGCAAGGAAGTTCGTCTGGGAAAAAATAACAAAACGATTCGCCCCCCTGACTGCTGGGACCCACCAGCTACATCTTCGCAAGCAAGGAAGTGCCTGACAGTCAGGACCCACGTGGTCGAAGCATACGCAGCTTTGTCATCCTGGTCGCGAATGTCTATGTACATACTGGTCGATGTAGAGGCGCGCACGTGTCGTAGTAGAGGCGCGCACGTAGCATGTACACGTACGTACAGCGGCCAGGGTGCAAGAAAGAAAATACAGCCACATATGTGTACATACGAGCGGGTCTCAACGCTTACTCGCGCATACGCACGCCAGGGCTTGTGTACATGGCTGGGTTTAACAGGAGAAACAACGCCGCTGCTCGTTCATGGGGAGGCAATGTAACGCGCCGTGGTTCATGGGGAGGCAACGGAATGCGCCGTGGTTCATCGGGAGGCAACGGAACGCCGCCGGAGCCAACCGCTTGGACGAAACAGCGATGGAAACGAGGTTCCGCGCATCGCAGAATCGGAGGAAACGACCTTGTGTTCGACCGCCACGCTCGAATGGGGTCCCGTTGATCGAGGGGTGTGGCGCATCAAGAAAACGGATTTAAACGGACTCTCCTACGGTCAAAACGGGTGTCCTGCTGATCGGGAGGTGTGGCGCATCGCAAAACGGACGTAAACGGGGTCCTGTTGATCGGGAGGGTGGCGCATCGTGAAACGGACAAAACGGCCTGTTGATCGGGAGGTGTGGCGCATCACAAAACGGATTTAAACGGACCTCCCACGGCCCAAACGGGGTCCTCAGAGATCGAGGGGTGTGGCGCATCCGCAAAACGGACAAAACGGACTTGTGTTGGAGCGCCACGTCAAACGGGGTTCCTGCTCATCGGGAGGTGTGGCGCATCGAAAAACAGACTCCACGGGATACCGCTCATCTCCACCGGCCGACCTCCTCCAGCCTCCACGGGCCACCGCCGACCTCCTCCACCTCCACGGCCTCGCTCATCCAGCCTCCACCGCCGCTTACTCCACCGCCATCGCTCAACCACCCTCCACGGGCACCCCTCCACCGCTTCACGGTTCATCCAGCCCTCCACACCACGGAGTCCCTGCTCAACCACCCTCCACGGCACCCTCCATCGCTCATCGCTCATCCAGCCCTCCACCACACCCCGGGGTCCTGTTCATCCAGAGGCAACGCCACCGCTCACTGTTCATCCAACCCCCCCCCCCCCTCAACACTCACTGTTCATCCCAGAGGCAGCTTCAATCGACTTCAGTTAGCAGCAGTAGTGAAGGAATAGCTCGATCGGGTTCGGGCCATCACCATCGATCGATCGCCGGGTTCGGTGAACGCTGTAGCTCGCAGTGCAATCGCCGGGTTCGGTTAGAGCCCAACGCCTCGCCGGCTTCAGTTAGAGCTAACGCCGCACACACGCCACAGACGTACGAGAGAACGCACATCGCTCGCCCCGACCTCCCACCGTGAATCGCAACTCCTCAAATTTTCCTCGCCTCGCTTCTACCATGGTTTTTTCCGGCCATGGACGGCCCAAAGAATGTCATGCAGCTGCGCTTCCCGCCCGCCTGTGACGAAAAGCCCATTTTCCGTCATGATTTTTTGTCATAAAAGTAGGAGCCCACCACATCTATGATGATACCGGGTTTTGTCACAATTATCGTCATAGAAGTGTCATATGTATGACAAAAAAAATTCGTTCGGCCCAAAATGTCACAGATGTGTCTTTTTTTTGTAGTGAACCCTTTCTTTGACTGGTCCATTTTGAACTTCTTCAAAACTTTATCAAGGTATGTGCTTTCCGAAGAAGATACATCTCGATCTATCCCTATAGATCTTGATGCCCAATATATAAGTAGCTTCACCGAATTCTTTCAATGAAAAATTCTTATTCAAGTATCCTTTTTTGATATCCAGAAATTCTATATCATTTCCAATCAATAATATGTCATCCACATATAATACCGTAAATGCTACAGATCTGCCACTCACTTTCTTGTAAATACAGGCTTCACCATAAGTGTGTATAAAACCATATGCTTTGATCACCTCATCAAAGTGTATATTCCAACTCCGAGATGTTTGCACCAGTCCATAGATGGATCGCTGGAGTTTGCACACCTTTTTAGCACCTTTAGGATCGAGAAAACCTTATGGTTGCATCATATACAACTCTTCTTTAAGAAATCCATTAAGGAATGCAGTTTTGACGTCCATTTGCCAGATTTCATAGTTATAAAATGCAGCAATTGCTAACATGATTCGACTGACTTAAGATCGCTACGGGTGAGAAGGTCTCACCATAGTCAACCCCTTGAACTTGTCGAAACCTTTCGCGACAAGTCGAAGCTTTGTAGTTAGTGACATTACCATCGCTTCATCTTCTTCTCAAGATCCATTTATTCTCAATGGCTTGCCGATCATTGGGCAAGTCCACCAAAGTCCATAATTGTTCTCATACATGGATCCTATCTCGGATTTTCACTACCTCAAGTCATTTGTCGGAATCTGGGCTCATCATAGCTTCTTCATAGTTCGTAGGTTCGCCATGGTCTAATAACATGAGTTCCGGTGACAGGATTATCGCATCACTCTAGTGCGTAACGTGCTCGCTCGACCTATGAGGTCCAGTAGTAACTATTAGGGAATGTTGCATGGAAAACAAAAAATTTCTATGCACACGCAAGATCTATCCATGGAGATGCATAGAAATGAGAGGGGAGAGTGTGTCTACGTACTGTGAGACCGTAAGCGGAAGCGCTTATTAATGTGGTTGATGTAGTCGAACTTTGTGATCCAACCGATCGAGTACCAAACGCACGACACCTCCGTGTTCAAAGCACACGCTCATCTCGGTGACGCCCTCGCCTTTCTTGATCTAGCAAGACGATGAAGTAGTGGATGAGTTCCGGCAGCACAATGGCGCTGTAACGGTGGTGGTGATGTTATCTCCGCAGGGCTTCTCCTAAGCACTATGAAAATATGACCGAGGGACGAAACTGTGGAGGGGGGCGCCGCACGACTAAGAGATTTTCGTGGTTCTGTGTGGCACCCCCTCCCACATATATATAGGTGGGGGAGAGGGAGCAGCCAGAGGCGCCCAAGTAGGGCCGAATCCCACGGGCTCTTGCTCGCCGACCCCTCTACCATATATGCCCGAGGTGGAAAGGAAGGGAAGGAGAGGAAGGCAAGGGAAGGCCGAATCCCCTTCTTCCTTTTCTCCCTTGGCCGGCTGCCATAGGAGGCGCACCAGCCCCATGTGGGCTGGTGCTCCTCTTTACTTGGCCCATATGGCCCATATACCTCTCGGGGTTTCCCGAACCCTTCCGTGATCCGATGACTACCGTGTAATTCAAACTCTTCCTGTCTCAATAGTATCGCCCTATATCAATCTTTACCTCCGAACATTCCGAGCTCCTCGTCATGTCCGTGGATCTCATCCGGACCCCAACAACATTCGTCACCAAATCATATAACTCATATAACACTATATCACAATCTAACTTTGTTGCAAGGACCTCTACGGGTTCGAGAACTATGTAGACATGACCGAGAAACCTCTCCGGTCAATAACCAATAGAGGAACCTGGATGCCTAGATTGGTTGCTACATTTCTACGAAGATCTTTATCGGACGAACCTTATGACAACATACGTAATTCCCTTTGTCTGTCGGTATGTTACTTGCCCGAGATTCGATCGTCGGTATCTTCATGCCTCTATACTCATTTCAGAATACATCATCTTGTTACTAATTCCTTAGTCACTTTGCTTGCAAGTTTTTGTGATGTGTATTGTCGAGAGGGCCCAAAGATACCTTCTCCAATACACGGTGTGACAAATCCTAATCTCGATCTATGCCAACTCAACAAACACCTTCAGAGATACCAGTGAGAGCATCTTTGTGATCACCCAGCTTAAGTTGTCATGTTTGATAGCTTACAAGGTATTCCTACGGTATCGTGGAGTTGCATAATCTCATAGTCGATGGAATATGTATTTGACATTAAGAAAGCAATAGCAATAAACCGAACGATCAAATGCTAAGTTTATGGATTGGTCTTGTCCATCACATCATTCTCTTAATGATGTGATCCTGTTATCAATGACAACACATGTCTATGGTTAGGAAACCTTAACCATCTTCAATCAACGAGCCAGTCTAGTAGAGGCATAATAGGGACACTATGTATTCACACATGTATTTAAGTTTCTGATCAAAAAAAATTAGCATGAATAATAAACCTTTATCATGAATAAGGAAATATCATATAACAACTTTATTATTGCCTCTAGGGCATATTTCCATCGGGCCTCCCACTCTGCACTAGAGTCAATAATCTAGTTCACATCGCAATGTGATTAATACCCATAGTTCACATCGCCATGTGAACAACACCCAAAAGTTTACTAGAGTCAATAATCTAGTTCACATCGCCATGTCATTAACACCTAAAGAGTACTAAGGTGTGATCATGTTTTTCTTTGTGAGAATTTTAGTCAACGGGTCTGGCTACATTCAGATCCATATGTATTTTGGAAATTTCCATGTCTACAATGCTCCTGCATGGAGCTACTCTAGCTAATTGCTCCCACTTTCAATATGTATCCAGATTGAGACTTAGAGTCATCCGAATCGGTGTTAAAGCTTGCATGCCGATGTAACTCTTTACTTGATTTAACTCTTTATCACCTCCATAACCGAGAAATATTTCCTTAGTCCTCTTAGGCAACTAAGGATAATTTTGACCGATGTCCAGTGATCTACTCCTGGATCACTATTGTATCCCCTTGCCAAACTCATGGAAATGTACACAATAGGTCTGGTATACAACATGGCATACTTTATAGAAACTATGGCTGAGGCATAAGGAAAGACTTTCATTGTCTCTCTATCTTCTGCCATGGTCGGGCTTTGAGTCTTACTCAACTTCACAGCTTACAACACAGGCAAGAACTCTTTCTTTGACTGATCTATTTTGAACTTCTTCAAAACTTTGCTAAGGTATGTACTTTGAGAAAGTCCTATTAAGCTGCCTCGATCTATCCCTATAGACCTTTGATGCCTAATATGTAAGCAAATTTTCACCGAGGTCTTTCATTGAAAAATTCTTATTCAAGTATCCTTTTATGCTATCCAGAAATTCTATATCATTTCGAATCAACAATATGTCATCCACATATAATATCAAAAATGTTACAGAGCTCCCACTCACTTTCTTGTAAATACATGCTTCACCATAAGTCTGTATCAAACCATATGCTTGGATCACCTCATCAAAGCGTATATTCCAACTCCGAGATGCTTGCACCAGTCCAAAGATGGATCGCTGGAGCTTGCACACTTTGTTAGCACCTTTAGGATCGACAAAACCATCTGGTTGCATCATATACAAACCTTCTTTAAGAAATCCATTAAGGAATGCAGTTTTGACGTCCATTTGCCAGATTTCATAATTATAAAATGCGGCAATTCCTAACATGATTCGGATCGACTTAAGCATCGCCACGGGTGAGAAAGCCTCATCGTAGTCAAGCCCTTGAACTTGTAGGAAACCTTTATGACAAGTCGAGCTTTGTAGATAGTGACATTACCATCAGCTCTGCCTTTGTTCTTGAAGATCCATTTATTCTCAATGGCTTGCTGATCATCGGGCAAGTCCACGAAAGTCCATACTTTGTTCTCATACATGGATCCTCTCTCGGATTTCATGGCCTCAAGCCATTTATCAGAATCTGGGCTCATCATAGCTTCTTCATAGTTCGTAGGTTCGCCATGGTCTAATAACATAACTTGTAGGACAGGATTACCATACCACTCTGGCGCGGAACGGGTTTCGCTCGACTCCACGAGGTCTAGTAGTAACTTGATATGAAGTTTCATGATCATGATCATTAGCTTTCTGTCTAGTTGGTGTAGGCATCATGGGAATGGCTTTCTGTGATGTACTACTTACCAATTCCAGAGAAGGTACAATTACCTCATCAAGTTCTACTTTCCTCCCACTCACTTCTTTCGAGAGAAACTCCTTCTCTAGAAAGGATCCATTCTTGGCAACCAAGATCTTCCCTTTTCCGATCCGTGGTAGAAGGTGTACCCAATAGTTCCCTTTAGGGTATCCTATGAAGACGCACTTCTCCGATTTAGGTTCGCTTATTAGGTCAAGCCTTTTGACATAAGCTGCCGTGATTCCCAAATTTTAAGAAACTTATGCCAAATTAGGTTTCTTGCCAAACCACAGTTCATACGGTGTCGTCTCAACGGATTTAGATGGTGCCTATTCAATGTGAATGCGGCTGTCTCTAATGGATAACCCCACAACGATAATGGTAAATCGGTAAGAGACATCATAGGTAGCACCATATCTAATAAAGTACGGTTACGATGTTCGGACACACCATTACGCTGTGGTGTTCCAGGTGGTGTGAGTTGTGAAACAATTCCACATTGTTTAAAGGAAGGCCAAACTCGTAACTCTAATATTCGCCTCCACAATCAGATCGTATAAACTTTATTTTCTTGTTACAACGATTCTCCACTTCACTCAAATTCTTGAACTTTTCAAATGTTTCAAACTTGTGTTTCATCAAGTAGATATACCCTTACCTACACAAATCATCGGTGAAGATCAAAATAATGATACCCGTCACAAGGCCTCAATACTCATCGGACCGCATACATCGGTATGTATTATTTCCAATAAGTCATTAGCTCGCTTCATTGTTCCAGAGAATGGAGTTTTAGTCATCTTGCCCATGAGGCATGGTTCGCAAGTATCAAATGATTCATAATCAAGTGATTACAAAAGTCCATCCGCATGGAGTTTCTTCATGTGCTTTACACCAATATGACCTAAACGGCAGTGCCACAATATGTTGCACTATCATTATCAACTTTTCATCTTTTAGCATCAATATTATGAATATGTGTATGACTACGATTGAGATTCAATAAACCATTCACATTGGGTGTATGACCATAGAAGGTTTTATTCATGTAAGTAAGACAACAATTATTCTCTGACTTAAATGAATAACTTTTGCAATAAACATGATCTAGTCATATTTATGCACAACGCAAACACCAAATAACATTTATTTAGGTTCAACACTAATCCCGAAGGTAGAGGGAGTATGCGATGGTGATCGTATCAACTTTGTAATCACTTCCAACACACATCGTCACCTCGCCCTCGACTAGTCTCTATTTATTCTGCAACTCCTGTTTCGAGTTACTAATCCTAGCAACTGGACTGGTATCAAAATACCCAGGGGCTACTATGAACACAACGATAACATGTATATCAAATATAGCTTTGTTCACTTTGCCATCCTTCTTATCCGCCAAGTATTTGGGGTAGTTTCGCTTCTAGTGACCATTTTCTTTGCAGTTGGAGCACTCAGTTTCAGGCTTGGGTCTAAGTTTGGGCTTCTTCACAGGAGCGGCAACTTGTTTGCCATTCTTCTTGAAGTTGCCTTTCTTTCCCTTGAAGGAAATATGCCCTAGAGGCAATAATAAAGTTATTATTTATTTCCTTATATCATGATAAATGTTTATTATTCATGCTAGAATTGTATTAACCGGAAACATAATACATGTGTGGATACATAGGCAAACAGAGTGTCCCAAAGATGCCTCTACTTGACTAGCTCGCTGATCAAAGATGGTTATGTTTCCTAGCCATTGACATGAGTTGTCATTTGATTAATGGGATCACATCATTAGGAGAATGATGTGATTGACTTGATCCATTCCACTAGCTTAGCACTCGATCTTTTAGTATGTTGCTATTGCTTTCTTCATGACTTATACATGTTTCTATGACTATGAGATTATGCAACTCCTGCCATCGGAGGAACACTTTGTGTGCTACCAAACGCCACAACGAATCGGGTGATTATAAAGGAGCTTCATGTGTGTCTCCGAAGGTACTTGTTGGGTCAAGCGATTTCGAGATTAGGATTTGTCACTCCGATTGTCGGAGAGGTATCTCTCGGCCCTCTCGTAATGCACATCACTTAAGCTCAGTAAGCATTGCAAACTAATGAGTTAGTTATGGATGATGTATTACGAACGAGTAAAGAGACTTTATTTTAATCTAGATTGAACTAGGTATTGAGATACCGCCGATCGAATCTCGGCAAGTAACATACCGATGACAAAGGGAACAACATATGTTGTTATGCGGTCTAATCGATAAAGATCTTCAGAGAATATATGGGAGCCAATATGAGAATCCAGGTTCGCTATTGGTTATTGACCGGATACGTGTCTCGGCCATGTCTACATAGTTCTCGAACCCGTAGGGTCCGTGAGACGCTAACGCTTCGATGATGCTTATATTATGAGTTTATATGTTTTGATGTACCAAGGTTGTTCTGAGTCCCTGGATGTGATCACAAACATGAAGAGGAGTCTCAAAGTGGTCGAGACATGAAGATTGATATATTGGAAGCCTATATTTGGATATCGGAAGTGTTCCGGTGAAATCGGATTTAATGAGTACCGGAGGTTACCGAACCCCGGGGCTTAATGGGCCATAGTGGGCCTTGTGGAGAAGAGGAGAGGTGGCTAGGCAGGTGGCCGCCGCCTCCCCCTAGTACGAATAGGACAAGGAGAGGGGGGCGGTGCCCCCCTTTCCTTCCTCTCTCCCTCCTCTTTCCCCCTCCACTCCTAGTCCAACAAGGAAAAGGGAGGGATTCCTACTCCCGGTAGGAGTAGGACTCCTCCTGGCGCGCCTCCTCTTGGCCGGCCGCACCTCCCCCCTTTCTCCTTTATATACGGGGGCAGGGGGCACCCTAGAGACAACAATTGATCATTTGATCTTTTAGCCATGTGCGGTGCCCCCCTCCACCATAGTCCTCCTCGGTAATACTGTAGCAATGCTTAGATGAAGCCCTGCGTCGGTAGAACATCATCATCGTCACCACATCACAGTTAACGTAAACTCTCCTCAACACTCCTGCTGGATCGGAGTTCGAGGGACGCCATCGGGTTGAACGGTGCTAAACTCGGAGGTGCCGTGAGTTCGCATTTGATCGGTCGATCGTGAAGACGACGACTACATCAACCGCTACAGTTAACGCCTGCTGCCCACGAGGGTACGTGGGACAACACTCTCCTCTCATTTCTATGCATCACCATGATCTTGCATGTGCGTAGGAATTTTTTGAAATTACTACGCCCCCATCGCTGGCATCCGAGCCAGGTTTTTATGCGATATTTTATATGCACGTAACAGTAGAACACAAGTGAGTTGTGGGCGATATAAGTCATACTGCTTACCAGCATGTCATACTTGGTTCGGTGGTATTGTTGGATGAAGCGGCCCGGACCGTCATTACGCGTAAGCTTACACGAGACTGGTTCTACCGACGTGTTTTGCACATTGTGGTCGGGCGGGTGTCGCTTTCTCCAACTTTAGTTGAACTCGAGTGTGGCTACGCCTCGTCCTCATGGGTTAAAATAGCACCAACTTGACAAAACAATCGCTGTGGTTTTGATGCATCGGTAAGAACGGTTCTTGCTAAGCCCGTAGCAGCCATCGTAAAATTTGCAAACAACAAAGTAGAGGACGCTCTAACTTGTTTTTTGCAGGCATGTTGTGATGTGATATGGTCAAGACGTGATGCTATATTTTGTTGTATGAGATGATCATGTTTTGTAACCGAGTTATCGGCAATCGCAGGAGCCATCTGATTGTCGCTTATTGTATGCAATGCAATCGCTCGTAATGCTTTACTTTATCACTAAGCGGTAGCGATAGTCGAGAAGCATAAGATTTGTGAGACGCACAATGATGCTACGATGGAGATCAAGGTGTCGCACCGGTGATGATGGTGATCATGATGGTGCTCGGAGATGGAGATCACAAGCACAAGATGATGATGGCCATATCATATCACTTCTATATTGAATGCATGTGATGTTTATCTTTTATGCATCTTATCTTGCTTTGATTGACGGTAGTATTATAAGATGATCCCTCACTAAATTATCAAAGTATAAGTGTTCTCCCGAGTATGCACCGCTGTGAAAGTTCTTCATGCCGAGACACCACGTGATGATCGGGTGTGATAGGCTCTACGCTCAAATACAACGGTGCAAAAACAGTTGCACACGCCGAATACTCATGTTAAACCGGACGAGCCTAGCATATAACAGATATATGGCCTCGAACACGGAGACCGAAGGTCGAGTATGAATCATATAGTAGATATGATCAACATAGTGATGTTCACCATTGAAACTACTCCATCTCACGGATGATCGGACATGGTTTAGTTTATATGGATCACGGATCACTTAGAGGATTAGAGGGATGTCTATCTAAGCGGGAGTTCTTAAGCAATATGATTAATTGAACTTAAATTTATCATGAACTTAGTACCTAATAGTATCTTTGCTTGTCTATGTTGATTGTAGATAGATGGCCCGGCCGTTGTTCCGTTGAATTTTAATGCTCCTTGAGAAAGCAAAGTTGAAAGATGATGGTAGCAATTACACGGGCTGGGTCCGTGAATTTGAGGATTATCCTCGGTTTACGCATGTATAATTATAGCCCGGAAGCACCGCCGGGTGCCGGGCTCGCTGCTGATGCAATCGACGGCGTCAAGAACGTCAAGTGAGCAAAGCCGATGACTACTCGATAGTTCAATGTGCCATGCTTTACGGCTTAGAACCGGACTTCAACGACGCTTTGAATGTCATGGAGCATATGAGATGTTCCAGAGTTGAAGTTAACATTTCAAGCAAATGCCCGATTGAGAGATATGAAGTCTCCAATAAGTTCTACATCCGCAAGATGGAGGAGATTAGTTCGCCACAAGGAGCATATACTTAAAATGTCCGGGTATAATAATCACTTGATTCAACTAGGAGTTAATCTTCCGGATGATAGCGCCATTGATGTAATTCTCCAATCACTGCCACCAAGCTACAAGAGCTTCGTGATGAACTATAACATGCAAGGGATGGATAAGATTTATTCTTGAGCTCTTCGCAATGCTAAAGGTCATGGAGGTAGAAATCAAGAAGGAGATCAAGTGTTGATGGTCAATAAGACCACCAGCCAAGAAAAAGGCAAAGGGAAGAAGAAGGAACTTCAAGAAGAACAGCAAGCAAGTTGTTGTCAGGAGAAGAAACCCAAGTCTGGACCTAAGCTCCCGAGACTGAAAGTGCTTCATCGCAAAGCGCACTGCTCAATCGGAAGCGGAACTGCCCCAAGTATTTGGCGGATAAGAAGGATGGCAAGGTGAACAAAGGTATATGTTATATACATGTTATTGATGTGTACCTTACTAATGCTCGCAGAGCACCTGGTATTTGATACCGGTTCTGCATTGCTAATATTTGCAACTCAAACAGGGGCCATGATTGCTTAAGATTGGCTAAGGACGCAGGTGATTTATGCACGTGGGAAATGGTTCCAAAGTCGATGTGATCGCTGGTCGGCATGCTACCTCTACGCCTACCTTCGGGATTAGTTTTAGACCTAAATAATTGTTATTTGGTGCCATCAAGGAGCATGAACATTATATCCGGATGTTGTTTGATGCGTAGACAGCTTATTCATTTAAATCAGAGAATAATGGTTGTTCTATTTATATGATTAATATCTTTTATG